>OY728139.1:1103532809-1104782809 GCA_963277665.1 Viscum album
TCACAAGGGTCCCTATGCCACAGATAGTACGTCATTCAGACGCACGGTCTTCAAGATATCCACGATTAAGTGAAACGGGCCCGGCCCGTCAAAACCTGTGGGCTGGCAAGTTGGCCCGTCCTGGCTCGGCGGGTCCAACCCGACTGGGGGTCGACCCGGCCCAGTTTTGCGGGTCTGACCCAGCTGGGGGGTCAGCCCAGCCCGGTGGGGTGCGACCCACCCGCGGACCCGGCCCGCGGAGTGGGCTGGTCCGGTTCGCCCGGCGGCGCCGCCTTTCCCTTCCCGGTTGGCCGAAGATGGCCGGTATTGTCCGGCGTGAGTGGCCCGCTTTTGTGGGCTGCAATTCCTCCACAGGAGACACCAAGAGGCACCGTGAATTCCTCAGCCTGGCCGGCCGGTTCACCCGCCAAGCGGCCCGTATTGCGGGTCGCGGTCTTCTCTATAGCGTGGCGCTGTGGTCCTCTAGCCCGGCCGGCTACAGCCAGTCGGTTCAGTTTGTCCGAGTGGCCTGCAGATGCAGGCCATGGTTTTCTCCACGTGGCTGGTGCGACGACACCGGTCCTCCACCGCCGCAGCCTGGCCTAGTCATGACATTTGGTCTCCGCCACCTTCAGTCGCTGCTGCCTTCGAACGCCACCGCCTCTTCCGACCGTCGTGACCTACATGGTTGTGGTATCCTTCCTCTAGCGCGGTGCGACGAAAAAACGCCCTTCTAACTCCGCCTCCATCACCAATAAAACCAACAAGAATGGGGGACGTTCGATCCATGTTCGTGCGGACTAAACCCTCCTCATTACGACGTTCACAGCTGGCAATTTATATTCCGCAATTAGAACGACGAAGTTCAGAAAAAAAAACTGAAAACACAGCCCTACCTCGATTCAAGGTACATTTTTCGTAGTCGCAATAAAACAGCGTCATGGTAGACGGTGTCATTCCGTCAACGTCGGAGGGAGAGTCATTGACGTTGGCGACATTCTTCACGGGTGGTGTCTTCTCCCTTGATACGGGGAAAGAATAAAGAAGAAAACGTTCGAGGGCCTTGTGTTCTTCGTTGAGAGAGTACGTTGTTCGTTGTGGGAAGAATGTTCTCCCTTTTCTCCAAAGCTCCACCAAAACAAGAAGTGCCAACCCAAAAATAATAGCTTGGCTATTATTTTTATTCTTGTTATGAATTTCAAAATAATTCAAATTTGGTGAGCCAATTAATTAATTGCTAATTAATTGAGTGTTGGAATATTTAATGGAAGGAGGTGAAAGGTTTAAGAGTTAAAGGGGGTTCATGGGAGTTAAAGATGGAGTTGAGGGGTTAGGTGCTCGTGTGGGCCCTAACCCACATTATACTCTCATGGGAGGTTTTGTGGGGTGTGGGCCCCACATCCATCTCCTCTTTGGATAAGATAATCACCCCTTAACAAAAATTATGTAACACATAATTTTTATTTATTTTAAAAAGAAATCCCAAAAATTAACTTCTCCTCCCAACCAAACACAACTGCGGTAAAGGTCCCCTTGAGCGAATACCGACGCTGCGAGTTTATCGATGTCCTCAGATTTCAATTCCAAGCACCGGTTCAGAAGATAGAAAAACCTGCATGTACATTTACTGAACGTACATGAACAAAACTTCAGAAAATGATTTCGGGCACACCGGACCTCGGAATCAGGTGCCGTCAGAAACCGTGGACTTGTAAAATTCCAAGTAATTTAAGAAAAAATTTTCCTTAAAATTTATGGGTCTTTACAGACATATTCTTGGCCTGAAATTATCCCATGACAGGAAGGGCAAGAAATTATGGTTATCTCAGAAGAGATACATTGATAATGTTCTTTAGAGATTTTCTATGGATAGAGATAAAGTGGTTAGTACTCCTCTTACTTTACATTTTAATCTCAATACTAATTAGTCACCTTCTACTGATGAAGAGAGAGAGGATATGTAACACATACCTTATTCATTTATTGTTGGCTGTTTGATGTATGTTATGTTATGTACTAGACCTGATATATTTTATGAATTTGGTGTTGTCAAACGTTTTCTATCAAATCCAGGTAGAGAGCATTGGAGAGTAGTGATGTGTGTATTTCTGTATCTTGATGGTACTTCTGATATGAGATTATGTTTTGGAAAAGGGAAACCTATGATTTGTGGCTTTATAGATTCAAATATGGAAGGAGATATCGATTCAAGGAAGTCTAATTCAAACTATTTGATCACTTTTACAGGGGGAGTTGTATCTTGGTAGTCTAGTTTGCAGAGATGTGTTGCTTTATCTACCATAGATTCAGAGTTAATTGTATCTACAGAGGCGTGCAAATAATTGTTGTTGATGAAAACTTTTATTCGGGAGATTAATTTTAATCAGGGAAGGTTTGTTTTATTTTGTGATAGTCAAAGTGCTATTTGTTTCGGAAAGAATTCCACTTTTCATGGTTGGTTGAAACATATTGATGTTCGGTACGTTTGGATCTGCAACGTCCTTGATTCGAGAGAGTTAGAGCTTGAGAAAATCCACACTGATGATAATGGGTCAGACATATTGACCAAGAGTTTACCCAGAAGAAAATTTGAGACTTACCGACTGATTGCAGGGTTTTCAATGATTCCCAGTTGAGTTGGAGGGGGAGTTTTTTGGGGCGCCTCCTCATCTGGCCATGATTGTTTTTGATATATTTGACGAGTTATATCTGATATCTTTGAGAAGATATTTTTGATATCTTTGACCAAATATATTTGATATATTTGACAATGATATGAGATATTTTTTAGGAGATACATGGGATATTATGTGGTGCCTCTCCTATATATATGAGACGTGCAGATCTTCTCTCTTCAGTTGTTGGAGGCAGTGCAGTTTTGTTTTCAAGGAGCAGTTTTCAGATCTGCAACTGGTGGAACTGCTCTGATCTGATTGGCTTTCATCTGCGATGGTTTTTTATCCAATCCCAGTGCTTTTTTATTCTGCATTTTTTTTTTCAGACATCGATCTTCTTCTTTCACAGTCAGATCTATTTGGATTTCTTTAGCAGGCTGCATTCTTTATTTCAGACTTCATTCAGACTATATCTATTCTCCATCTTTGATCCACAATTTTATTTCTTAGTATTACTTTTCATATCCCCTCCATTTTTGGGGAGTCTCTACTATGTACTTATCAATTTTAGAGTATCTCTCTTTCTGGACTAGGTCCTGTGGTTTTTCCCTTTTGGTTTTTCTACATAAAAAATTCTGGTCTCGACTTTATATTCTGCACTTATTTTTGTCGCTACTCATCTACTATTTGAGGGAAAGATTTTTCCACTGTGCGTTATCTTTTCTGTTGTTTGTGCGTTCATTGTTTTCCATCATTCCCAACAAGTAATGTTGGATATTAAATAACAATTAAATTATAATGAAATTTTTTGTTATATATATATATAGATAAAATAAAAATAAAAAATTTAAATATACAAACATGTATATTTAAACTAATATATTTTTTCATTTGGGAAAAAGGTGCAAAGCCCTTACTACCTTTGTGTCCTAGTTTTAAAAATATTTTAAACCTAGACTTACTTTAATATTTTTTTCAAAAAAGTTATATTAAAAAAAATCCTCTACGCAACCGAACAACCTGAAATGCCACACAGTTCCATCACACACCAGTTCCTTGAGATCGATAAAGGGATAGATGTAGGAGAGTTGTGATGGATGAAAATGGGGTTTCGAGGGGGGACAAAGGCCAGGGATTCATCCCCAATCCCCATAGAGAAATCATTAGTAAAGTGATGGGAGGAGAGGGAGGTAGGAAGGGTTTGGTGAAGAAGGTGAGAACTCCTCCACGACGTGCACCCCACACGGGGTTTGGCCGTGTACTCTACACAAGCATGTGCCCCTACACAGGCTGTCTGGTTGGGTACTCGGATACACAACCAATTCCCAATACACGACGCGTATACCCCATACATGACGTGTACTTCTAAAAAGATCGTCTTTCTCGAACGGGAAGAAAAAATGGTGTGTGTTCCTAAACTATACGTCGTGTGATTGGGATTTATGAATGAAAACCCCCTCAAATCACTTGAAACCCACATTTTCTCTTCAAAAGGCATAGATCGACCCATAAGGGGTCCAAAGCAGTCATAAAAAGCTATTAAAACTTGAAAATGGTAAACCTAAGGGGATTTACGACAAAACAGAAAAATGACCTACCTTTGGACGGAATATGCCGAAGCTTTGTCTATTTTAGCGATCCACGATTGTTAGTTGATGATCCGACTTGTCCCGAGCTTCATGGTGGTACTTATCTTCTCAACCCCTCTCTCCCCCATTCTCTCTTGGTTGAATTAAAGAGGAAGCCCATAGGGGTGTGTGTGAGGAGATAGGGGGTGGAAAAGAAAAGAAAAGGAAGAAAAGGAAGAAAATAAAAGAAAAAGAAAAAAGGGGTATGGGCCGAGCTTGATGCGGACCTGAGTTTATACACTGTATAGGCAAAATATTCATCCCAGACTCAATGATGAAGACAGAATTGCAATCCTACGCTCTGTTTAAAAGATATAGCCAGCCAAATGTGTATGGATAAATTAATATTTAATTATTAAAATATTAAATATTAATTATTCTCGGAAAATTAGAACGTCCTAAGATAAACACCCTATTTATACTCAAATTTTCAGTCCGAAAAAAAAAAACGTAATGTTATGATGTGGTTGGTTCATTTTTTGTTTCTCACCTACATAACTTATGTTCATTATTGACATTTATCCTTACGTTAGCAGTTGGTGTCTTAGTTATTATGTACACGATAGTTTGTTCAGGTGGTGGATGAATATCACTTATGTAAATTCTAATTAACTATTTTTATGCTTTTTCAATTCACCATTCAGTATTACGTGACAATTTATTTCTTTATTATCACTTCCATAGCATTTATCTTAAGCTCCTCTGGCCACAACGTTGCTCTTAAGCTCCTTCGACACCTCCACCACTCCCTTCTTGAATATCTCCAGAATCTTCTTCTTCGCTGATCTGTTGCTACACCAAGAGAAGTATGAATGTGGCCCTGTAAATATTTCTCTATTTATAAACCCTGAATAGGTTGGGAGGAGGGAGAGGTAGTTGAGGTGGTAGTGTCATCCGATCGAATAATCTCTGGATCACCGGGGTTATCAATATTCCTAGCTGACTTCTGGGATCCGAGATGTCGAGATTTGTGGGCACCGTGGCGATGGTCGGCACCGATGTGTCGACCTTGACACGTGGCAGGAGATTCCCCCTGAGGTCCACGTTCGGATGGGGTCAGGCGCGGTAGAAGATCATGGTCTCTGTGGGTCGTCGCCGAGTCCGTACGGTGGGAAGGCTTATCCAGAACAATATGAGGTGGCAGTTATGGTCTCTATGGGCCGTCATACGTCGATCCAAAGTTTGATGAACATCGCGTACCTACCGTACGTCGAGCTGAAATTTGATGAACATTGCGTACCCATTATACGTCGAGTTAAAATTTGTTGATCATCGTGTATGTGTCATACGTCGATATGGAATTCACTAATCATTCCATGAACCCTGAAATTTCATCTCATTTGTTCTTTTGTTCACCTTGAAGGCGACACGTTTGATTATGATATATAATGGCTCATTATGAAGATGATATTTAATTTGAATATTTGTATATATATATTTTTTATTTCTTTTCTCTTTCGTTAATTTCTTATAAAATTTTTTAGAGAAATTAAACGTACTTGATGAACAAGCGTAAATATATTATATATATATTAATCCCCCAAAGTGGATGAAATTGATTAAAGTGATGAAATTAATATTCAGACAATTGTCTTGAAAACACTATAAAAGTCGAACAAATAATTTTATTATGTTCCCTGGAGTGAATGAGAATATTTATTGAAAATCATTTATTTAATTCCCCAAAGTGAATGAAAATATACACGATTTTATTATAAATCAAGTTTGAGGAGAATATGATTTTGTGCAAATGATCATTGTGTTGTATTTGTTTATAACAAATAATAATAATATAACCACTATAAGTAGTTTGATGACAATAAATATTTATAGAGTACAATAAAATTTATTTATAAAATAATGCATCCCTGAAGGATGATATGAAAATAATGTCTTTTGACATTATATTGAAGAATATCTTCATTTGTCATTTATTGTTCCTACAACAATAGTATCAAGGGAAAAATTATTATTTATCATATTCTTATGGATTATCAATATCATCTTGTGCAATTAATTTATCCCCTGAAGTGGATGTTTTCTATTCATATAGTTCATAAATGAAATGATTGAATTACATAATTTTGATAATATAATATATTTTATAAAAATGATTTTACAACCTGAAGTTGTTAAAAAAATGATCATCATAATTGATAAAATTTATATTTTATGCAAGATGATCATTATTGATAAATAATAAATTATCATTCATGGATCATGAAATCTGATGAATGAATTTATTCCCCAATGTGAATGCAGTATTAATTACTATATCTCATTCTTTGAAGCGAATGAAATTATTCATGAAAAATTTGATATGATATGTGATATCATGAATATTTGAGAGTTTATGAGGTTTGATCAAATGATTTATCTTTCATTTGATAAAGTGAATTTTGTTTATGAATTATAATTTTGGATGGCGATGAGGTGTGTGTTGTGAATCTAGAAGATTCTTCCAATTTTTTTTCTCGCTACCACATTCACCAGCTTCAAAAGACCTGGGGGATCCTATCCCAAGTAGATGTATTGTAAAATAATATTTGGGCTCGAAGTTCAAAAATATTTTGGCCATATGTTCTAAATTATGCAATAATACGCTTGGTGATGGGCTTAACTCATTATGATTATATTATGAATTCATCAACCACCATAAGTGGAAATTATAATGAAAAATATGAGTTTTTACAATGAAAGATCCTAGAGATCTTACATGCATCGACCTTGAATCAAAATATTTACAAATATTATTTTTCAAAATACCTCAAATATGCATTATTATATACTCATATAAGTACATTTACCGATAGAGAAAATTAATTAACGACTCCAGAAGAGTGAATATATTCCTACCTCATAGTAAAAATTTTGTTATATCTGAAGTCTCAATGAGATATGAATGATATACTTAAAAATGAATATCATATGGAGACACTAGATAAAATATCTACCTCAATATGTAATAATTATTCATAAAAGTGGTTAAAAGAATTTGTTATGTACAATAAAATCAATAATGGTAAACTAGAAGTTTACTGATCTTTACACTTTAAATATATGACATGATGGTTTATTCTATCGACGATCGATTATAATGAAATATATTGATTCAAGTATACACGAGCATCGATTTATTGATAACATATTAGACATTCATCAGGGAAAGAATTATGAATTTATTTAGTGGATGCATGTCTACAAAATTATCAATGAATTCATTATTATAAAGTTATTATGAATTCACCCTGTATAATAATTTACCCTGAGGTACCCATTTTTTTGAGGTAAATTATTTATATCATTAGAAGATATTATGAAAATAAATTTCCTATATAGTTATGAAGAAGTGTATATGGGTTCACCCACCTACCATGTGATCCATATATATGAAAGATGCATCCAATAAATGATCACATGTGTTATTTGCTGCTGGTGAGTATACACAACATGATATGCATGTTGATTTAAAAAATATTGAGTATCATATATTATATGGTCCTGTAGAACCATTGACAAGATGCTCACAACACTTACATGAATGTAATGTTTTGAAAATCAATAGTTTGATTATATACACCTGAAGTGTGGTTGAAATGATTGTATAAAATCATTGTTCATAATGAGAAGAAAGCAATAAATATATTTTCCCTTGAAGTGGAAAATTAATATATCTACGACATTATATATTTTTAGATATTGTCCCTAAAGTGAAACTAGTACTATAAAAATTACGAGATCTCAATCAAATGTTGTCGATGATATATTTTCTTTGAATGGTTCTAAAACTCATTGATGACAATAGATTTTGATAGATGTTGACATCCTAATAATTGGCCAAAATTATTAAAGGAACTTATGAAATGTTCAACATATAATGTTCTGGATTGATTATCCAAACTACCAAGACTATTGAATATCGATGATCTTATTATAAAAAATATTCTTCCTTGTATATTTGTATATTTATATGAATCCCAAAAGGGTTTGAAATGCTTGAGGAATATTAAAAAAATTATGAAAGTTTCAACCAATATGATAAATTATGGGGTAAATTGAATAAGATGTATTTCATGTATCCATATTATGTTAAGGAAGAAGATAAATTGAATTTATGATCTCATGGTTTGTATGAATAATTGTATTCATCATATTATTAAGGTGTTTTGAAAAACATCTAAACTCTCGAAGAGTTTTCTAAAATCAATGATTTACAGAAAATGTCTATGTATTTTGAATTAATCATCCTGAATATGAAATGTGAAATTTTGAATGACTTTACCCTTAATGAATATTTAAATTTCTTGCTTCCAAGAGTGATATATTTCATAAAAAAGGGGTTGATGAAGAACATACTTATCCCATAAGGATTAAATAAAAATAAAAATTTTATTTATCTGTGAAGGATTTACATGTACATGTGCTGATGGGAATTCTATGAGTTAAATAATAATCATTATGAATGAGATATGTAACTATTATACTCTTTTTACCTTAGTCAATTTTTTCCCACTGGGTTTTCTTGATAAGGTTTTTAATGAGACAACACTCTAGAGACTTGATGTTATTGTACTCTTTTCCCTAACCAAGTGTTTTCCCCTGAAGGGTTTTTCCTTGATGATGTTGTTAATGAGGAAATCATACATCATAATAGATATCCAAGGTAATGATATAAATTATTAAGGACATCAATAATTAATGGAAATTTTCCCCTTCCTCATGAGTTATAATTTTCAATGAGACTATTCATGATTACCTATGGTCTTCCTCCCATGTCCCGAAGACATAATTAAATAATAATATTAATTGATGTCCTTGAGACATGATTAAATGATATAATCAGGGGGAGTTGGTAACACTACACTCCTTTTCCCTTTGTTAGGTTTTTCCCACTGGGTTTTCCTGGTCAGGTTGTTAATGAGGTAGCATGACATGGAATTATTTTATTTTGGCTTAACTTATTTTTCCCACAGGGTTTTTTAAGTGAAGATTAAATAAGGTTCTATGAAATTATGACATCCAAGGAGGAGTGTAATGAAACATTATTAATGGATTTCATAATTATGACAATAATGATGAATCCTAAATTCCCAATTAATGTCCCTCTTAATGAACAACCTTACATATTCTCAAACCATTGGTATTTTAGCCATTGGTAGGGATTAATCTCAACCGTTGGATCAGATCTCATGTACTTTATAAATATGGTGATATGTTAATGAAATGGGATTGAATTTTGGGCTCTAAATTGTGTTCTTTACTTTTGTATTTATTTTGTATTTTTATTTCTATTTTTCGTCACCATCATCATAGGCAAATCGTCACTCTCTTTCTCAATGATGCGCTTCGCCTACGATCGTTCTTACATTCCCGGTTTCGAAATGCTTCACCTTTTCAATTGCTGTTCGATCAATTTCACAATAGGATGTAAATAAATAAATTTTGGCATGTAAAATAAATAAAAACGAATACAGCTGCATGGTACAGGCATGCAATAAAAAACCTCTAAACCAGGTTCAAAACCCGCAGAGATCTTTTTTTCCTCCAAATTAGTGAATTAAAGGCCTTTGGTGCTTATTCTTGTTAGGGAGTGGGGGATGGTGTTGGGAGTGTTGGGAGGCGTGAGTAAGTTTGTGTCAATGTCATGGGGCTTAGTGGATATCCCACGAACAAAGGTGGGGCCCTATGTGGTTGTCCGCGGACAAGAGCAACATTGGTGGTTGTCTAGGGGAGTGGTGTGGGTGGTTGTCTAGGCAACAAACCAATCGACAAGGGGGTATGTGTGGTTGTCCACCTAACAAGGTGTGGGTGTCAAGGGGGAATGGGTCATTGTCTAGCTGACAAGGGGTGGGTGTCTGGGGGGCCTGGGTGGGTGTCTGGTGGACAACATTGGTGTACAAAAACAAAAATTGTTATGAAATATTAAATGTTAATGTCATAATTATAGTAACTCTCATTCTCAATAAACCCCTTCATGTGGACAACTTTTCATATGCCGACTTTTGGTATTCTTTGTACACTATAAATACATGGAAATGTTAATAAAAGGTAGAAGATTTTTGAAAGCTCTAAATACAAGGGGTGGGTGTCAAGGGGGGCATGGGTGGTTGTCCAACCGACAAGGGGTGGGTATTTAGGGGGCCTGGGTGGGTGTCAAGCAGACAACATTGGTGTAAAAAAAACTGTTATGAAATATTAAATGTGAATGTCATAAGTATTGTAACTCCCATTCCAAATAAACCCCTTAATGTTCCCAACTTTTCATATGCCAACTTTTGGTGTTCTTTGTACACTATAAATACAAGGAAATGTAAATGAAAGGTGGATGGTGTTTAGGGGCTCTACATTGTATTATTTTATTTATTTCTTTTATTTCTATTGTATTTCTATTTCTATTTTTCATCTCTATCTTCATACACAAATTCAATGCTTGTTTTCTCAACAATGTGCTTCACCTACTATCGGTCTTACATTTCTGTTTTCAAAATTCTTAATGGTTTCAAATGGCGTTCGATCAATTTCACAAAAAAAATAATTTTTTAAAAAATATGAAAATTTAGGGGCAGTTGTGGGAGAACCGCCCCAACAATTATGATCAAATTTCTATTAGGGGAAGTTCTAACTGACTCTAATTCAAATCAAAATTTATGGTTAGTTATAATCACCACAAATATATCTTTTTTAGGGAATTTACAACAGAATTAGCGGGGGTTTAAAATCAATCAAGTTTAATCGCTGTTAAATTGAGGTCCATTTTACCATTGCCTCATCAAAAATGCCCCTAATATGATAGGGCGAACACATTAGCGATGATTACCCACAACCGTTGATAATGTGTTTTGAGGGGGTTATAACCCCCCCATAATATGGTATTTTTTTGTAGTGCCGCTCAAAATTTCCTCCTCTATTCATCTTAAGAGCAAGAAGAACACCTTCAAACCCGAAGAATCTTGGAGTGATCAATACGAACAATGCAAGATGTAACACCCCCAAATGATAAAGGGTTAAATGAATAAATGATATGAATCATGTCAACAAGGTGCACCTTTCTTTTCGGGCATGTGGGGGGGCCCCAGGGTGGGGAACATGTGTTTGCGGGGAAACTGGTGGTACCTAGTGGGCCAGGACCCGACGACCATTTTAAGGCGGGGTGTCTGTGCTGTCACCGGGACCCAGTTTTTACAATTGGTATCAAAGGTGGTACCCAACCTTAAGTGCGGTGCACTGCCTGGGTTGAGATGTAGGGCCCACAATAAGGATGTTGCGCTCCAAAGGGGCTGTGGTTTTAACACCCCCAAATGATAAAGGGTTAAATGACTAAATGATATAACTCATGTCAATAAGGTGCAAGTTCCTTTTTGGGAGGCTACCTGATTAGAACTCCATAATTAAGTGTGCTTGGACTGGAGTAGTGATCAGGATGAGTGACCTTTTGGGAAGTTTCCCAGGGTGTGTGAGTGAGGAAAAAACACACTGGAAAGGACATGTGTTGGCATGTGCGGACTGTCATTAGTCAGATGACCCGTTCGAGCATGTGGGTGCGCCCCAGGGTGGGGACCATGTGTCTACAGGGCAACTGGTGGTAACTGGCGGTCTAGGACCCGACGACCATGTTAAGGTGGGGTGTCTGTGCTATCACCGAGACCCAGTTGTTACACAAGAAACTTGATTCGCCACTCTAGAACCCATAAATCAATTGGAATTTCTCATAAATCAAAGGATAACATGTGGATCTCTACTAGAGAGATTCTATATTTGAATCCTTTCAGTTCAATGAAGATTATCCAAAAGAGTTTTTGAAAGATCAACATCGTTACTGATGAAAGTTCCTAAGCCCAGATATATAATTTCTTCCAGATCCAAATAAATTAATTATAAATTTAATATGAAAGATCCTCTCACATGGTTCTGTGATATTTTATTTAATTTTTTTTAAATATATCACTCACCACCGGTTCTTCCAATGCGCCTGAAACACACAAGTGGTATAAAAAAAGTCATGTTTCAAATTTATAATTATTTATTTTATTATTTATCTATGTGAAATATTGGTTGGATTTTAATTTCATATTATTTGTAATTTAATATGATTTTAATTAACATGTTATCAAAAAATTATTCATGTTTGTTTAGTGTTTCATTTTCTTAAAGGTATAAGAAGAGATAAAGAACAACTAGAGATGTGATTGGAAAGTGCTGAGGAAACTGGCTAGATATCATGGACTACATGTTGTGTAGCTAGAGTATACATTTTGTACCCAAGTTCACTTCACCTAGCTAGGTCACGGGATACACAACATGATGAGAAATTAATTACACATGGTGCATTAATTTCACATCACCTGTAGACCAGGCCAACCTAGCACATGACATGTAGGATTACACGGTGTGTAGTTGGTGTACATTATGGAGAATTTTTATTTTCCTTGTAAATTTTTTAAATATTTCTATATATATTTATAAAGATAGGCACTGAGACAACGTGCATTTCTGAGGCATGGTGTGCCTATAATTAATTTTATAAAAATATTAAAAATATTTAGCATTGTGCACATGAAAACTCTTAAATAAAATAGGATAACTC
This sequence comes from Viscum album, assembly GCA_963277665.1. Lineage (NCBI taxonomy): Eukaryota > Viridiplantae > Streptophyta > Magnoliopsida > Santalales > Viscaceae > Viscum > Viscum album. The sequence continues at coordinate 1,103,545,616 of OY728139.1, forward strand.
TTAAACAGAAGTTTAGATAAAAAATTTGAGACCACGATTGAGTCTAGGATGTGGTGTTTACCCTAGGTGCGACCTAAAATGGGTTGGCGCAGGGCATTCAGACTCCTCACTCGTTGGTTTTATGTTCAGTGAAATAAATAAATAAATAATTATTTATTTGTTTTTTACATAGAAAAATGATCTATAAAAATACTAATAGGGTGAATTATTTAGGGTTATCCACATAAAACTAAGGAGAATTCGAGAGCTATATCTTCCATGTTAGTTAATGAATCTCCTTGAATGACGACAAAATGACAGATTAAATCAGATCAGGATGCAGCGAACACAAATATGTATTCCAATCATTAGAAAGCACATTCTTAGATGATGAATGATCCAAAATCCAGATAAAACTCATCAATTGGTGATTTTCACCATTTGATTACATTTTGAGAAGAACCATCATTTTTCTTGGATATGTGCTAATTGTGGCCAATTGCACGTGCCCCTGTATTAAAATCTAAGTTTATTTCATTGGTTTCTAACCTCAAATCACCGTTCTTGATTGTTGGCCAAGAACGCTTGGAAAAAAATCGTTTAAACCTTTGTTATGGTGATTTTATTCCAAATATTCTCTGTGTTAATTAGTAGTAGGACCCCACGGTCCTGGCTCAACTTTTTCAGGTAGTATCGAGCCCAATCGAACCCCCAAAACCATGATGGAATCATTTGAGAGGAGATGATCGATGATATAAGACTAGATCTAAGATGTTTATGAGTCATGGAAGATTATTTTCAAGATCAAAGATTGTTTAATCGATGGTGAAAGAGTCCATAATGAACCAAATGTATGAAGAAACACCTATGGAAAAATGGAGGCTGATTCCTGATGAATGATGTCCATAAACCGTGATTTTTGGCTATATCCACCATTTTCGGCCAAAGATAGCGCCAAATATGAAGCAGCGAGACCAAATTCAAGTGCGAGGAATGAATATGGGATTTATGGAAAAATTAAAACTACATTCTATATACAAGGATGAACACACGACATGTAGCTCCCTTGGTGGCGGTGACTAGGTTTTTGGAAATGTTAAGGATGAAACGGCGTGTTGTCCTCCAACAGGATGTGTACCCCCCCCCCCAGTTGGACAAACCATGTGGAGGATCACACTGGTAGGAACCCTTTTGGAAGTATGTGGTCGTGTACTCAATTACATAGACACGGTGTCTAGTACATGGACATGGGGTCTGGTACACGGACACAGACAACAGGACACGACCTAATCCCAGTTATCCTGGAAACGCCATGTAGTCCACCAACACGGTGTGTACTACTACATGGTATAGAATCTATGTGCCAACTAGGGACATACCAAGGTGGTGGAGTGTGACCACACACCATGTGAACTACTGCAAATTGGGCTTTTAATTGCACTATTAAAAGGGATTTATCAGTGCTATAGAAGCACTAATAAATGTAAGAAATGTTAAAGGGTTAGCTTTAACAACACTCATAAATAGCACTGATAAAGCCCCCTTAAACAGTGCTACAAGAAGGAACTAATAAAGGGGGCCTTCATTAGTGCTTTTTACGATCAATGTTAAAGCCAACCTTCATCAACATTTTTTAGCATTGTTAAAGGAAACCTTTAATAGCACTAAAAAATCATTGATAAAAGCCTCACTAATAAAGGGTATAATTTTCATTTCATGCCCTACTTTATCAGCACTCACCCGCGATCTCTTTATAAATAGTTCCCCCACCCCTTTATCAGCAATTTAGCATGTTCCCCAGACTTCAGCGAGTTTCGAACCTCAGACCTCCAACATATACACCAGTGCCTTTTCCACTCCCCTATACTATTTTATTTAACATTTTATGATATATCTATATATTTATATATATTTCGCTATATTTTTTATCCATATATTTATATATATATGTTTATATATATATATTAAATACATATATATATATATATTAGAATGGGTATTAACTCTAAAAACCCTTAAAACACATAAAAATGTTTAGAATCTCTAAAAACCCTAAATCCCCTAAAAACCCTGAAATGATCATAAATTATGATCTGAGAATTTGTTTCAGCTCTAAAACTATTCAAATTTAATATCATGAAATTTTCCTCGATATGATATGTGGTACAGTCTGAGAATACACCCAGATCAGATGTTATAGCCATTTAAATTTTAAAAAACCGGGGTTGGCGACAAAAAACTCAGATTTAGAGGCCTTCTGGGCCTTTTTAGGGGTTTCAAAATATTAAAAAGATTTTAAAACTCAGTTCTAAACCCTCTATGGCATAGATCTCGTCACAGGCTTCGATTTCATATATAGTATATCCTAAATGGAAAAATGGATCAAAAGTTATCACCATTTGAATATTGAGTTTGATTTTTGACTTTTTTGAAACTGTAATATATTTTATTCCTTTGATTATCACATGATTTAAATATCTTATGGTTTTTTCTGGTTTCATAATCCTTCATTTGACTGGTTTTGGACATGGGATGTGATAAACCTGCGGTCCTTATGGTGAACAAGAAAAGGAAGAATAAGACAAAGGGTCCCCAGACCTATAAACAGTTTAAAGCTCTCGAGCATCGACCTTCCAAGAAGAGAAAGATCTAGAGGCAAGGAAAGGAAAATGAGGTAGTTTATTTTGTGTGTGGGAAAACAGGCAACTGGAAGAAGAACTACACCCAGAAGTAAGGGGATGCTAAATGTGAATTCATTATCGAGTGTAATCTTTCAATATCTACACATTGGGTATTAGATACAACTTGTGGTGCTCTCATCTGTATCCAAATTTAGGAACCAAGTAGATTTTGAAAGATTACTAGAGGAGAGGTGGATATGAGAGCTTTTAATGGAGTGTGGTTTGCTTACCTAGCCACTGGTGACTACTACCTTTCATTTCCAACGATAATGATTTTGGTTTTGAAAGATTGCTATTATGCACCTAGAGTTACCATGAACATAATTTTTGTATCATGTTTGGATATAGATAAATTTATTTTCAAATTTAGAAATAAAATATGTTTATTTTATAAGGAAAACATATTTTATGGTATGACACATTTAAATAACAGTCTATATGTATTAAATTATGAAAACCAAGTGTTGGAAATTGATAACAAATCATGTCCAGAGTGCTCATATAACACCCAACTATGGCATCACTGTCTTGGTCATATAAACAAGAAGCATTTGAAAAATATATATCAAGACGGTTATTTAGACTCTTCTGAGCTAAAAACACTTGAAATATGTCATGCATTATTAAAAGAAAAAATGACCAAACCACCATTTGGTGGACAGGGTGAAATGTCCATAGAGCTTCTAGGATTGGTACACATAGATGTGTGTAGATCATTTTCAGTAGAAGCTAGAGGTGGATATTCTTACTTCATAAATATTATTAATTAACTTAGTAGATATAACTATATCTAGTTGATGAGGTATAAGTCTGAGTCCTTTGATAAATTCAAGGAATTCAAGAATGAAATAGAGAATCAACTTGGTAAGAATATAAAGAAGCTTCAATTGAATCAAGGTGCTGAATATCTTAACCAAGTGTTTATTGACTTCTTATGGGAGTTTGGGATTCTATATTAACTCACTCCACTTTATACACCAAAGTGGAATGGTGTTAGTGAAAGGAGTAATTGTACCTTTTTAGACATGTTAAGGTCGATAATGGGTCATGTAGATCCTTTTTTTGGGGATATGCATTACAAACTGCAATATACACATTAAACAGATTACTAACTAAAGTAGAAAATTGAATTCCCTTCATGTTATAGAGTGAAAGGAAACTGGTTTTTTCACATACATGTGTATGGGGTTGCAATGAATTTGTTAAGGCCATCTTAGAAAACAAATTACAACCCTATGGTACAATGTGTGTCTCTATACGTTATCCTAAGGAAATAAAGAGATACTACCTATACAACTCCTCAGACAAGAAATTGATTGTCACTAGACAAGTCATCTTTCTTGAGAGGGAGAACATCCTAAAAAAGGATGGTGGGATCAAGATTGACTTCGATGAAGTTGATGCCCAAGATACACAAGAGTTGGTAGATTAATAGATTCCATAGGTCCCCATGGAAGATTCTATTCCTAAAACACAAGTACTGTGTAGGAGTGTAAGATAGGTAAGAGAGGTAAGAGAACCAGAGAGATATGGTCTTCTAGTAATTTAGGATAGTGACTCATTATTGGTTGACAATGATAAACCTATCTCCTATAAGGAGGACAGGAAATCTTAAAAGCTACAAGATGGAAAGAATCCATGAATTCTGAAATGGATTCCATGTATCATAACCAAGTTTGGGTCTTGGTCAATGCGCCAATTGATACAAATCATGTTGGATGAAAATGGATATTCAATAGGAAACTAGACATGGAAGGTAAATTAAATACCTATAAATCAAGGCTAGTGACTAAAGGATTTAAACAATGTCAAGGAATTGACTATGACGCAACCTTTTCACTAGTTCCCATGTTTAAATCTATCAGAACTATTCTTGTTATAGTATATCACCATGACCATGAGATTTAGAAGATGGGTGTGAAAATTTTATTCCTTAATGTAAACCTTTTGGAAGATGTCTATATGATACAACAATAATTGTTTGTACCTCAAGGTTATGAAAAAATAATTTACAAGTTTCAATGATCCATTTATGGATTGAATCAAGCATCTTGGTTAGTGAACATTTGATTTGATGAATCCATAAAATAATTTTGTTTCATTAAGAATGAATTTGAGTCATGTGTTTACAAGAGGTTTAGTGGGAATGTAGTTTTTATCATAGTAGTGTATGTTGATGACATATTACTTATTTTAATTGACATACCAGTCTTACAATATATTAAGGACTGGTTAAACAAATGTTTCTCCATGAATTACTTTGGTGAATCAACCTATATTCTAGGGATCAAGATCATTCATGATATATCTAAGAGGCTAATTGGACTAAGACAAAGTACATATACTAACCAGATACTAAAGATATTTAGTATGAAATAATCCAAGTGCCGATTGGTTCCAATGTCACATGGTTTACATCTTTATAATAAAATGTGTCCTCAGAAACAACATGAGAAAGAGAAAATGAGTAAGATCCCATACTCTTTGGCAATATGATCAATCACGTACTCTATTATATGTACTATACTTGATGTTTCCTATGCATTAAGCATAGTAGGAAGATATCAAGCAGATCCAGGAGAACATAATTGGTTTACTATTAAGGTTATACTGAAGTATCTAAGAAGAAATAAGGACATGTTCTTAGTGTATGGAGGATATGAGGAGAAGGTCATAAGGGGTTATACTAATGATAGTTTTCAGATATATCAGAATGATCTGAATTCGCAGTTAGGATATTTGTTTCTGTCTCAATGGAGGAGCTGTGAGCTAAAAGAGTTCAAAGTATCCAGTTATCACTAATTCTACAGTGGATTCCGAGTATATAGAGGCTTTTAATGCATCCAATGAATTCATTTGTATTTGGAACTTTTTACAAGATCTTGATGTGGTACCTAGTAGTAAAGGCCCAATCATATTATATTGTGATAATACTATAGTGGTGGATCTATCAAAAATTCAATGTCACGCCAATGGAAAAAACACATACTTTATAAGTATCACCTCTTGAAGTATTTTTATCGAAGGGGTGAAGTTGTAGTGATAAGGGTAACCATAGAAGATAACCTAATGGACCTCTTGAATAAAATATTATCTCAGCATAATCATGAGTATCAAGTGAGAGCTAGTAAACTGAAGGTTGTTAGTAGTTGGATCTAGTGCAAGTGGGAGTCTGTTGGAGTTGGTGCCCTAGAACCAACTTCTATATACATTATGATAACTTGTATTCATATTATTTAATATTAGTAAACCTCTTATAACATCATGATTGTTCTTATATGTAGAATAGTATGTGATAATATCCCTAGAGTAGCTATTGCACTAAAAGGGCCATAGCAGTTCCCTACTATGATGAGAACCTAGAAGTGTTCCGGCACTATTTTTAAATATATGTTCTATAACTAGATGATATCATTTTAGGGACAAAAATGATACAAGATACCATGGGTTTATACTCATATGACTTTGAGGCACCTTCTCATGGTGTATGAACTTGGTAAAATTTAGTAGGAAATCCACATCATGTTGTATCCATCCATGTCCTATTTCTACTTCAAAAGCTCATTACACATGGCTGATAGCATGAAACACTGACCATATGTGGAATCATTCTAATGTTTCTTATATATTTTTAAATCTTCATCACCAGCCTCATTTCCAGGTGATTTAGGAAAAGGTTCTTCCAGCACGTATACATTTTTTCATGGTGAAGGATGACATGTAAAAACCTTTTCCATTCTTGGAAATTTGTGATAGTAAAAAGGTTGTTCTTCTCAAGTATGGATTGAAATTATATTTTTGATGTCATTATAATATCATGTCTAAAAAAATAAGATAAATAGAATTTTAGTAATTTATCTGAAAAATTTAGACAAATAAATAAATTTTATATTTATTAATCTCCCACTATTTTATTAAAACTCAATATCCCTCACCATTGGCTTCAGAGTATCCTATTGCTTGGATATTCAAGTGGAAAGGATCCATATTCCCATTCTTATTACCCAAAATTTGGTTAGTCAATAAAATTGAATGGTTTTAGGAAGGAATTCCAAATTCCAACTGCATTAACTCCAAACTCGTTGATCTGTTGAGTGGACTCCCCAATCCTAGAATCCTTAAATTGGATTTCCTCAACCTTTGCCTCTTAGTTACACCAAATCCTACTTTAGCAGTCAACACTTGATGTTAACAAAGTTATGTCAACTCAAAAAATCAAGTTATAATTGCATTATAACTGAAATCATCCCAACTTTGGCTGGTCAAGCAGTTTGAACTGTGGTTTGATTTTAAGTGAGGTAGTGGAAGACTATATCCACTTAATATATATTATTGAGGGATTTTATCCTTTTATGAGAAAATTTCCAATTATTATATTTATTACATGCTTGTTAATATTAAGTGGATTTACTTAAGTTGTTAACCATGCCTTAGATAATATTTATTCATAATCAAATTTATTTTAGTTCTATCTTGCATGTTTGTGAATTTTATTAAATTATGTGATTGTGAAAAACACCCATAATGAAATAACCATGAAACTTGAAAGAAAAATAATAATAAAGTGGTATGATAATGATCATTTACTAATGGTTAGTTTATTTATTAGTTGATAAAATAATTGATGACCTAGGGGAAAACACCTTGAACCAATTAATGTTTGTGTTTCAACTTTCCACCTGTCCACCAATGTATCTCTCCTGGATTGGCTTCACCTCAGCTCCAAACTTGAACCACCTCCACTAGATTGGGAGATCCATTCATTACATATTCTCTTACTCATACATAGGTGAGGGAAAATGGTTGATATAAAATAAACCATGGGCATTCATTCCCTACATAATAAAAGGATAGAAGGCACACATGCCAAAAATTTAATTTAATAATAAATTAACTGAAACCAATCAGATACAAAGGTTTGGTCTATGCACATGATCATACAAATTCATGCAATGAATTATTCATTTAATAAAACTAGCATTCAATTATTAATTTTTCTTATTTAAGATAAACTGCACTCGAATAAATTAATTATTATCTTTAATTAATCAATTATTTTATCTTAATTTGCATCATAATTTCCTAAATATTCTCATCCAACATAATTTTAAACAAATTTAATAAATTTATTTAAAATTAATGTTGTACATTAAATGTACATTGGAGGTAACATGGTGAATACCCATCAGAATCCACCCAACATGTATTATACCCATATATATTTTTACATTTATGACATATAGAATACATGACTTATCACATACTTTCATGAGGTGTACTATCAACTTAATTATTACACAAATTACATGATTTTTTGGTCATGTGTTTTTCTTCAATGCACGTAGAGTAAAAAATATAATACAAATCATACATGATATTAAGATTTGAACACTACATAAATATATATATATATATATATATATTAAAAATCCATCACATGACGTGTCCAATCAACTTAATGACCACAAATAAGAACTTGTCTCAAGGTTTACAGAGTATAATAAATAAATTTGATATCTGCATAATTTTGTATAAGTACATGTCGTGTACAAGCGAGCTACATGGAATGTACATATCTCACCATCTATCTGAGGCCTAGGGACTCAGTGTGTAAATATCACCACAAAAAAGTGGAGTACATGACATGTAAAAGGGACTACATGGCATATGGACTTCGAGTTACATGGTCACCAGTCAGGTAGGCCATGTATATAACACATGGCCCATCCATAACTTAAAGGGACTACACACTGTGTACATGGGATACATGGTGTGTACTCTAGCTGACCATGCGCTGGGTTAGCCTGGTCAACATATGGTGTAATAATTAGATATACCACATGTCATCAATGCACACACAATGAATTAATTGCTGAATTAATTCCTGATGTATTGAACACAAGTACATGATGTATAACTCTGGTTATATAGTGCGTACTCCTGTGTTATCTAGATATAATCCTTGGAACTTCCAGATCAGTTCTTCAATTTTATTTTATTCATAAAATTAATTGCATTAATTAGATCTATGAGAAACAAAGGAGGAAGAAGTAGATATCACAATTCATATTAAAATGATGATTAAACTTGAATTGAAAAACTAAATCACAAATTTGTAAATCATAAATGATCTTTAAATAATTATAAATAATTACATGACTGCTGTAATACCACTTATAGGTTTTGGGCACAATGGAAGAATGTGATGGGTTGTGCCTAACTTTTTTTTCCATGATCAATGATCAATTTGAGATTTACACAATGATAAACATCATGATCTATGGGATTAAATCAAAGAATATAGACAAGGGATAAAATGACAGAACTAGAGAGAAGATCATCACATATTATTTATAAGTAATTTAATTAATTAAATAATTACCTTGTTGGAATTCATTATTCATAAATGGATCTGACAATAAATCTTCATTGTATCATTGTTGCATTGTATGAATTAACGGTATATTCCCTCCAATGATGATCAAAAAATGTTCCAAAAATTTCCAAATTTCACCGTAGGAATATCTAGGTGCTATCATGATAGACACTATCACTTGCATCGTCCATCTTTGATCACCTCAAGAACTACTTTCAAAGTGTTCTCATAGATCTCTCGTGAATTGAGAGTGGGAGGTGGAAGAAGATCACTCTCTGTTTTTGGGAGCATTCTTGGAGAAGGGAGGTCTGTAGGTATTGGTAGGATTCTCTAAATCCACTGTGCACAACCAAACAAATGAATTGTATTATTGAGAAAATAATATAATTGGGTTTATATATCGCAAGGGTTAAAATAAAATAATTTCACAGGAGCCCTTTATTATTTATTTAATCTTTGTGGAACCCCATGTTAAATAATAATAATAATAATAATAATAATTATCAACATACGATTAACTTGTGAATTAAATTAAATATTATTTAATCAAATAATATTCAATATTTATTATTTCTCAACAAACCAATTAAACTCGGTCCTTAATTCCTCCATAATATTTATTGGTCCTTGAATAATGACTATTTATTTATTAAATAAATATCACTTCTTTATTTACCAATAAATAAATAAATATTTATTAAATATTCCACTCACATTATATTCTCTCGAATAACTGGTGACAGAATATATGAGATCAATAAAAACATGAATAATTATTAAACCATGTGCAAGAATAGTATTTATTAAACTTGTTAAATAATAAATAATATTATATTATTTAACTGAGATTATGGATAAACTTAGTGTGTGACCCTCTAGGCCTCTATCTTAGCGGCATTAGGTGAACCAGCCTAAAGTCCAAGGTTAGCGTCTAACAACACGCCAAGGCACCCATAGAGAAATAAGTTAATGATGAAATGACATGATACCTCATATGAATGCTTATAGTGTAATATAATCCCTTTACCATGATATCTCAAATCAAGTAGGTTGAATGTTGGTGGCATCAAATTATGTGTTATATGTCTCTTTATTTGACTTCCCAAAAATTGATCTTGCCTATAGAACACCATGAACATGTATTTATTTAGGTTATATCATTTCCATAAAAGTACCTAAGATATCAACTTCTTTTAAAGAACAAAAGGGACAAATACTTTATTGCATTATTAATTAATTCAATATTAATCATGACACACCCAATGTATCCTACCACACCGCAGCCATATATCATCACAATTTTTGTCAATACATTAATGTAGGTGTCTCACAATACTAATTAATAATAATCTTATAGTATAAAGACCAATACACACATACATAAAAAGGAACATCCAATGACACATATAAATGTGGATTTTCTACTGGCGGGTCTCGTTCTCATAATATCCTATATGATATTACCAAGGGAATACTCTATGAGAAGGTGCCTCAAATACCCATGAGTCTCCCCTTCCGATAGCGTGTTTAATTTGTGTCTGTCAAATGATATCATCCGGCTATATAACATATATTTAAGAATAGTTTTGTAGCACTTTTGAGTTCTCATCATAGCGGGGAACTGCTGTGACCTTTTATTGTGATAGCTACTCTTGGGATATTATCACATACAATGTTATGCATAAGAATAATCATGATGTGATAAGAAGTTTGTTAATATTCAAAACTATAAATATATGTTATCATAAAGTACATAGAATTAAATTCTAGAGCACAAACTCCAACAACATCAATTAAGGTGATGATGGAATTATCATCTAGATCTATAAGAACATATCCTTTACCCTAAACCTTACTCCTCTTATTATTTCCTAAGAGTAAATCCCCTTCTAAATTTCAACCAGTTCTAGAAATGACTCTCTATAGGGATACATGTGAAAGAAACAACCTAATTCAAGGACTCACTCTTGATTGATTATATGGATGGACATATTTAAAACATCAGTAGTGTCATATCTCAAGTCAATTAGAATGGACTAGTCGGTGGGTTGTTTGGATTCCAACTCACACTTGAGTTTCCTACACTCAGGCTTAGTATGCACTGGATTTCCACAATGGAAGCAAGTGACTTTTCTTTTATTAGAGTTATTTTTAGGTTTTGGGTTTTTATTCTTATTGTCTTTTTCCTTAGTAAATTATTATTTTTTGCCTTTTCTTTGAGGTTTAACCTTAGTGAATAGGCTCTCTTCCTCACCTTTAATTCTTGGTTTGGAGTGTTGTTCTTTAGACAGGAGGTCTGGCCTAACCTCTTAAAGGGTTAGTGTGTCTCTACTATACATCATGGCTTGAACTAAACTACTGTAATTGTTATCAAGATAAATTAAAAGGATCACTTCTTGATCCTTATCATCGACAATTACATTAATGTTGACAAGTCTAACTTTACTTTGTTAAATTCATCAAGATGTTATTTGATAGAACTACCATGTTTCATTTTAAATATGAACATGTGTTGATTTTTATAGATTATACCAACTAATGAAGCATTCATATAAAATTTATCTAAACTTATCCAAATACTAATAGAATTAGACTCAAAAGAAACCTCTCTCAGAACCTTATCTCCTAAAGAAATTTATAAAGAGCAATGTGCTTTAACCAGCACATCAGGGGGGACATCTACATATTCAGTATTGGTCTGCCCAGTCTCATTTATAGTGATAATTAGTTTCTTAGGACACATAGGGAATATATAAGGCCTTAATGTAAAATAAATTCTATTAGATAAATTCTCCATAGTTTTATTTATTTCATTGATTAAATCCATCATCCCGTTGTATCCATCATCTTCTTTTTCACCGATATGTTTCTAAACCAAGAGAAACAAGTATGTGGCCCTGTAAATATATCACTATTTATAAAACCTAAATAGGGTGGGAGGAAGTATATGGAGGTGGTAGAGTCATCCAATCCGAATAATCTCTAAATAGGTGGGGTTATCAAGATTTTGAGGAGACTTCTAGGCTCTCAGCCGTCGAGATTTGTGGGCATTGTGGTGATGGTCAGCACCGATGTGTGGACCTTGACACTTGGTGGGAGATTTTGTCATAGGTATAAATTCAGATGTTTTCAGGTGTAGTATAAGATCACATTACTTGTGGTCCATTGCTAGGTTCCGTATAGTGGGAAGGCTTATCTAGAATAATATGTGGTTGCAGTTATGGTGAGCCGGGTCATGGCATTGACCCCAGATCCAACCCATGAAAATTTACATTTTAACCCACAAATTAATTTTATATTTAAGTTTAGTTGATGATTCAAATATTTTATCCAACAAATAATAAATAAATTCAGATATCATTCAAAACAGTGTTGTGCGTATAGAAGTTCAACTGTTTGATTGTGTAAATGTTTTATCAAACCTATATTTTAGAGGTGATAATGTGTATATTTATCTATACTAAATTTATATATAATAAAAGTTACTTTTATCATGGCTATACCTAGATTTTATATAAAAAAATTGTTATTGTTAAAGTAAGCGATGAAAAACACATAACGCTACTTACCAATTGATCATTTTATCACTTATACTAGTATTACTTTGCACCATCTAATAAAAAATATAGAAAAAAATTAATTTTTATTTCCACCATCATCCCAATATAAATATTGCATTAACAAATTTCAATGGAATACGATTACATTGATTTAAAATGAACTTACAACAAAAAATAATCATAACCAATACAAAAATAAAACTCTCACAGCTGGCTTTCTCCAACAATCAACCCAACCTCAAACTAAAGAAGTGTATGTTTGTAATAAAAATAATGATTATTTTACTAATAGTACATAAAAAAAATTATAATTATAATTTAAATGTTATATAATCACTAATAAATTTCAATTTGAATAATATGTGGTTACTTACTATAATTCATAAATGAATAATCAGTTATTTTTCCAAGGTTTTATGAAAATATGAGTGTGTTTGATCGGTTTTAAGTATGTTCCACACATTTTGAACTAAAATGTTAATTTTAGTGTACTAGAAATCCTATCTAGTTAATTTATTTACACATTCAGAGCTAATTCCCTGTGAGACCTAAAAAACATCATACTCCTTATGATATGTGGTACAAGAAGAATCAACTTTTCCAGTACTTAATAGTATTTGGAAATTCGTGCTTTATAAAGATCAAAGATAGTAAGCTATAAAAAGTTGAATAGAAAGCTGATGAAGGGGTATTTATGAGTTACCTATCTAGTGGCAGTTTGTACAAGTGTTGGAAAAAGGTTCTACATAATATTTTTGAATGTTTTGATATTAAAATATTTGAAAATTAGTATAAATATGAGGTAATAATTGAGGCAAAAGGTGAGGAACCCCAAGATGGAAATGAGAATAAATTTGAAAAATAGATTCCAAAAGAGGCATAATTTCTACAAAATGTTGTTGATATTGACTCTGATTTGAATTTTAATAGTGAGGCTATTTCAAAATAGAGTTTGAGACATTAAAGGTTTCAAAAGAATGATGATACATAGAATATAGTATGCAGCCATAAGGAACCAATATAAAATATATTAAGACTGATAATTGAAAAACAAACTGCTCTTATATTATAGGTAATACCAAGAATTTTTGTTGAATCTATTGAACATGAATAATGGTTTCAATCCGCAAATTATTAGAAGAACCAAATTGAAAATAACTCCACCTGGGAGTTGGTACTAAGGACCAATGATAAAAAATGTGATTAACATAATGTGGGTATTCAAAAAATGATTAAGGAAGGTGAGATGATAAGGAACAAGGATAGGTTTGAATGAAAAGAATATACATAAATATAAGGAATTGACTTTGATGAAAACTTTTCTCTAGTATAAATACTAAAAAATAAGTTTTTTTGGCAATAGATTCATATAATCACTGCAAAGTGTATCAAATGGATGTGACATCGGTCTTTTTGAATAGTCATCTTGAAGAGGAAGTGTTAAATGAGAAAATAGAGGGTTTAATTCTTGATATTTATGGTATCATGGTGTATAAAATGAGAAAATAACAGTATGTCTTGAAATATGCTCATAGAACTTGTTACTCGAAACCTGATCGATGCATGAGGAAAATGGATTTCTCAAAATGGAAACTTGACAACAATTTGTTTGTAAGGGAGTTGTACACATGTACACATCTTTTCATAGTGTATGTTGATGATATAATTTTTCCAATAATAATTTGTATCATTTTGAGGAGTTTATTGAGTAGATGAAAAAGAAGCTTGAGATTCATTTATTTGGATAATTGACATACTTTTTGTGATTAAATATTGAACATAAATCTGATTACATTTTCTTATCCCAAGAAAAATATGCTATAGTTATATTAATTTTTTTTGGAAAGGAAGAATCAATAGAGGTTTAAACTTTGATTTCAGTTAGAATAAAATTTTGTAATGTTGATAATGGTAGAAAGATTGGTTAAAATAAATTTATAAGAGATATTAGAACCTCATTATACTTGATAGTTTAAAGACTTGATATAGACCATGTTATGACTGTTGGAGTTTTTGTTCTAGGACCAACTGTTTTTACTTTGATTATATGTATATTCAATGATTTTTATATTAATAACATCTTATTACATATTTTTTGTTATTCTACATGACATTAAGGTAATAATGTTCTAGAGTATCTGTCGCACTGATAAGGTCATAAGAGTTCCCCACTATAATGAGAACCTTGAAATTCCATGAAAATATTCTTAAATAAAGTTTTATGATTGGATAAAATACAATTATGGGACACATATTATATGGACTATGATGTTTGAGTACTCATAAGCAGATGAAGCTTCATTTCATGAATTTCATAGTTGTAATCTCTATGAAGGAAGATTATGAGAACTGATATGTTATTAAGAATTTGGCATGTCTTTGTTTCATTGGATATTCCTATATGTGAGTGTGTGTAATGGTCCTTAGATTTTAATATTATCATTAATGCATATCATGACTTGCGCACTTAGTTTTTTTTGAATAAAACCACCATGAGATATGCTAATGGTGAGGTGGGGTACACTGGGTGCATCATGAATGTGATGTTATTAATGGATAAGTCAAGGAAGGATTTGTCCCATCCATATTTATAAAATTTTATATCTCATCCCTTTTATTGTAATAGAACCATGACCTTAAATTACATGATCGGGGTGTATCGACGTGTTTATTTCAGAAATTAAAAGAAATAAGTATTGAGCACGTAGGTTGATGATATGGATGTGAAACCGTCTTGGTGAAATATTGTGACCAACAGATTATATTACATAGTGATCATTCATATGTTGTTGTCTTCATTGTGACATTAATTTCTTTATCTTGGGTGACTTGACCCATTTCTAGATAGTAATGCAGAGACTCTATTTTTTGTGTGTAAGACTTTGGAATATTCCTAGGAATATTTTGGGAATTAGGCACTGAGACGACACGTGATTCCAAGGCCCGGTGAGCCTGGAATTAATTTTATAAAAATATTAAATATATTTTATGTTGTGCATGAAAATGTTTTATTAAATAGTGGAATATATCATAAACAGATTATTGGATCAGAAATACAAGACCACAGTTGAATATATAACATGGAATTTACCCTAAGTGAAACCTAAAGTTGGTTGGCACGGGATGTTTGGATGGGGAATCCTTTGGTGGGTGCATGGGATAAATTAATTTATTTACTAACCCTAATCAAAATAAATCACAGAAGGAGACTTAGATGGGAAATAAGAATCCACCGTTGAGTTCAAAATGTGGTGTTTACCCTAGGCATGGCATAACGTTGATCGAAGTAGGGTGTTTGGATTGAGCACCATCATGGGTGAAATAATTAAATAAATTGAATCATTTTTTAATTGTTTACTAAAGAGCCTAACTAAATATATTTATATAAATATATGATTATGGAAAATCACAAGGGTAAGACACATAACCATGGGATCGTTGAAAGGAGCCTCCACCCCTTCTTTATTGGCGAATTGTGAATAGATAATGAGCAGTGATAGGATCAAGGTGAATTGACAGACAACAGACACAATAGATCACCTTAATCGCTAGAAGATGTGTTTTTCACCAATGATAGATCCATAATCTAGGTAGGACTTATCAATTGTGGTTTTCGTGGCTCAAGCCCACAAAGCATCGTTTGTGCATTATGTGGTGAAATATGACCTTTTCACTAGGTGTCTGATTTTATAAAGTGAATAGCCTCTCTCGAGTGTTTTCTAGGAGGATTTAAATGGTCTGATCTTTTTGTCCATTCAGGGATGTTTTTAGAGACATATTAGTGAAATTAAATTTTTTCCCTTCGGACCAATAGCGAGCCTTGATCATTCATCAAACTTTTGTTTGAGACATTTCATATAGTACCCTTGCACACCATGTAGTACCCTTACACACTGTGTAATACTACATGGCCAGCAATCCATATATTGAAAAGGACATGGCTTGATAGAAGAGCGGGACCACATGCCGTGTGGGTCCCTAACATGTCATGTATTCATTTATTAATCTTCAAGGTTTTGTATATCCTTTGTTTGATCTTTGATTTTGACCAGTAAGTATGCTATCCTAAGTATTTTTTCATGTCTAATGCAATGGTTCCCTCTATTGTGGCTTTGAGATATGATGTGGATTGTTTTTGGCACAATGCTTTCTAAGGCAATGCTCGATGACGGTAGTGATCATGTAGGATCATCAGAGACTATCAAGTGGACCCTCCAGTAGAGCTAGCCAATGAGCCCACTCTCCTTATCTAGGTGGAAAAGACTCGATGTGTAGTTCATCTACTCACCGTGTCAATCCCCTTGTGCTTGAATGAGGTTAATTTATCTTTTATTGGGTTGAGATATTCTCTTTGACTGTATCTTACATCTACTATATTTATTTTCCTATTGTATCACTTACTTCTCCTCATTCATCTTTCAGGGAATCCTACTGGGTATTTATATACTCACCCCTGTATGTTCATTTCCTGCACATGTCATATCTTATGCAGATGACAGAGAGGTCAATAGTGACTACACATGTTCTCAAGGATACCTGGTACTTTGGACTGTGTATGGTGGTCGCAGCCTAGATATAAGGCCTAGGCTCTCTTAGAATTTTAATTTTTCGGTTTTTTTAGGTTGGGTCATCTTTGTGGTCTGGTGTGTATTTTACCCCTTTACTTTTCAGTTTACACTTTTGTACTCTTTTACTTTTCATATGTTTTACATACATGATTGTTCCCTAATGTTTTTTATTTTACTTTTAATACCTCTTAACTTTTTCATTGAGATGGTTGTGTGTGTGCGTATAGGTACTTAGGAAAAGGCATCCATATGTTAGATATTTCTTTGGTGCTAGTCACCACCCCTAACCTATGGAGGTAGGCTTGGGGTAGTTGCGGCTCTAACCCTAGCTTGGTTTGGGTCCTGAAAATTAATCTTGGAATTTAAGAGATAATTCCTAATGACAGTGAGAAATAATCCTAGAGGGTCACACACTAAGCGTTTTTGTTGATCTTGATTAAATTATACTTAAGTTTAATTAATAGAATAAATATTATTCTCAAAACCGAGGAATAATTTTATTTATGTTTTATTGATGAAAAATATTTATTGGTGAATGAAATATTTAAATTAAATATTTATTCAGGTATTAAATAAATATCTAGGAGGATAAACAGACCAAAACCACATCCATTGATAAATATTTATTTACAAGCTGGTAAATATTATTTATCATTACGTAGGTTGGAACGTACCATAAAATAATAATAACAATATTATTATTATTTTGGAATGAGGCTTAAAAAATATTATTATATTATTTTTGGGCCGAAATGTAGTTAAATAATATTTTAACCTAATCCCTAGATCTATAAATATATGGTGATGTTGATTCTTTAGAATTAATTGAAAATTGAGAGTTGAGAATTATTACACACAACAAAATTTTCCCTCTTGAATTTTCCTCCTCTCTTCCTCTTAAAAATGAGAAGAACACCTTAATGCTTGAAGGATCTTGGAGCAATCAAGAATAACAATGCAATATAATTGATTCATCGATCTAGCACCCAAAAATCAATTGGAATTGCACAAAGATCAAAAGAGAATGTGTGGATTATTTCTATATGGATTCTATTCTGGAATCCTTACAACATAGTGAAGGTAATACGAAAGGGTTTTTAGAAGATAAACATCATCAACAAAGAAAGATACTAAGCCCATGTATATAATTTCATCCAGATCTAAATAAATTAATCATAAATTTAATATGAAAGATCCTATCATGGGGTTCTGGGAAGTTTTATTTAAATTTAATTCTAAGAATATTTCCACCACTGGCGCTTTTTCTATGCCCAAAACACTAAAATAGTATCATAGCAATCACATTTCAAATTTATAATTAAATTTTTGATTTTTTAACTATGTGCAATATTGGTTGGATTTTCATTTCATGTTATTTATTATTTAATCTTATTTGAATTAACATGTTATCAAAATATTAATTATGTATGTTTAGTGTTTCGTCTTCTTAATGGTCTAAGAATAGATGACGAATGAATGGAGATATCATCAGGAAGTGCCGAGGAATCTATCCAAATAGCATGGGACTACACGACATGTATTCAGAGTACATGTCATGTACCCAAGTGCACTACACCTTGCTGTGTCGTGGTATACATGACATGCCAAGTAGTTAATTTCACATGGTGAATTAATTTCACATCGTGTGTAGACCATGCCAAACTGGCACATGACATGTCAGATTACACGGTCTGTAGATGGAGTACTCACTTTGTAGTCAAAATGGGTTAGCGGTGAAATTCACACAATTCATGTGGTCATTATACACTATCAAACCACTTGAGACTGACAGGCTGGAGAATTAATGATATACATGATGAGTATGTGGTCTCCACGTTATGCAGTTAATCATTTCCCGTATCCGAAAAACATGTCGAGCCATTAATTGTAAAAAGAGGACACTAGGCATAAGAGATAGACAATATGTATCTGTACTATACACGTCATATAGTATCTTGTCTGAACATGTTGGGTCTTTTGATGGGTTACATAGGAACATGACATTTGGACCACATGACATGTCGTTGGCCTATACACACCATTTAATCCACCAAGATTAATACTAAATACCCAAGAATGTATCTCAGGAACATAGAAAGAAGAATATATGGCGTGTAGCTAGTTAATATAATTGAGGTACATGCCGAATCCCCAAACATGTACCCTAAATACATGAAAACCAAGATACATGATATGTAGCTGGACAGTACACGCTGTGTAATATCCCAATTAATGGCATAATTAAATTACCTTAAATTGATAATTGCAGCATTAAAACCTTATTTTATTGATTGAAACCTTTTCTGTTTCACAATTTAATAATTTTTTAAAATAATTTTAAATCATTTATAAATTTATTATAATAAATCATTAATTATTGGTTTATCCATTTATTTTACATGAATTACATTAATTATAGGTGTCTCCAAATGAATTCATATGGTCATTATGATGAAAGGGAATTAATTGATTGATTTATTAATTAATTAATGCAATAAGGTTTATCTTAATAATAAAAATGAATAAGAAATTAATGTTATACAATTACTTTTGTGTATTCATTGCATATTTGACCGATCATGAGCTTGACCAAGACCTATGTATGTGTTGTAATTTATTTAATTCTATTTATTTCATGGGTTTTCAATTATTAATTATTAAATTTAATTGATGTTCCTTGAGTCAACCATCCCTCCATTATTATGTAGGACCTGTGTGTCTAAGGTTATTTATGCAATCCCCTTAAACCAATACTTTGGTTTCCCTAACCTACGCATGGGTTATAAATATATGTAATTAATGGAGTATCCCAAGGCACATGGATGATGTTTAAGTTAGAACCATAATGATGAAAACTCAGGTGATACATAGGTGGATAGGTGGAATGCTACAACTAATTCCAAGACCGAAAAAGGAGTTATTCCCCGAGGTCATAGGTTGATTTATTTTTAACTAAATTAATTAATTTTTTAGATAAGATCATGATTGGGTCATTTATTTATTTATATCTATGAAATACTTATTTTATGGATGCAATTTTGTGATCACATAAATAAATGAATTAATGTGCAAAGATAGAATTTAAATAAAGGAATTATTTGTAAATGTTTTATCCAATATAGTTAATTAATTAATTAAAATCCACTTAATATTAAAAAGTTATCTAAAGGATAAAACAATATAAAATTTTTGTATAATAAATTAAAATACCTAAAATATATATTAAGTTAGACATGGTCTTCCACTACTTGATTAGGTATGAAGGCCTTAAAACTAAGTGTTTGACCAACCCTTATTGGGACACTTACATTTAATATAGAGTTCTTATGAACGTTATGGGTTGAATTAACCAAATTACATTAATATAATTACCCCATTACCAAATTGATGTAAGTTGGAGGAAAGTGGTAAGGAAATCCGAATTAGGATTTTAGGATTGGAGAGTTTACTCAATAAATCAAGGAACTAAAAGACTGCAGTTAGCAAATTCATACCTACCTAAATACCTTCAAGTAGCTTGACCAACCCTCACTGGGGTTATGCGAAGGTGAATATGGATCCTTGACACTATAATTTCCTAGAAACTAAACATTCTGAGTTCAATAGTGATGGCTATTGGGACTTTATAAAATATAAGAAGATTTAATAAAATAAATTATTATTATTTCTTACATAATTTTTAATTAAGAAAAGTACTAATAATCTTATTTTGTATAATTATAGGAAATTTAAAATTTTTAATCCACACTATCCCCATTATCTATATTAGAGAAATACCATCTCATCACTGGAAGTAACTTCTAGGAGTGGTTCAGATAACTCAAGGTTATGCTACACCATGAGCGGAAATCTTGTATGCTAGAATCCTCAATGCCTGATCTACCTTCCAATGATGAAAGGGATGAAGAATTCCTTGTCTATGAAAAATATATGAATGGTGTGGTCAACATTCAATGTTTGATGTTATCATCTATGTCTAGTGAACTCATGAAGTATCATGAAAAATTGGATGCTTATAGCATGCTAGAGCATCTCTATGGTCTTTCCTAGGAGTGATCTAGACATGAATAGTTTGAGATATCCAAGGCTCTTTTTAAGATAAATATTAGAGAGGGTTCCCCAGTTGGGCCTCATTTAGTCAATATCATTGGCTACATTGAGTGTCTAGAACTTCTAGGGTTTAAAATCCATAAATAAATGGAAACTAATCTCATTCTTGCATCAATATCTTTGAGATTATCAAGATTTGTTGAAAATTTTAATATGAACAATATAGAGAAGTCTCTCCCAGATCTCCTTACTCATATTTTACAAGTAGTTAAGGAGACAAAGCACAAAAATCCTTCCATCCTTATGTTGAAAAAATGGGAAGGGAAACAAATACCTCTAATTCAAAAGATTCTTTATAACCTTCCCAGATGAGAAGGATCAAGGGACAAGCAAGGGAACACGATGTTGTCTATTTCACATGTGGCAATAAGAGACACTATTAAAAAACTACACCATCCAAAAATTATGGATAAGATTCATGTTCATTTGTTATAGAGTTAAATTTATCTGTTTATACAAATTGGGTTTTATATACAGCTTGTGGTGCTCACATATGTATTAACATATAAGAACCAAGTAGATTTATAAAAAATGATCAGGGGGGTATATCTAAAATTATCCAACATAGATAAACTTGTTATTATAACTATTGATGACTACCACCTCATGTTTCCAACTGGAACAATCTTGGTTTTAAAAGTTTGCTATTATGTGTCATTCGTTGCTGAAAAAATTATTTGTATATCTAGACTAGATGTGGATGGATTTATTTTAAAGTTTAGAAATAAATGTTTCTTCTTTTATAAAGATACCATTTGTTTTGGTAATACATAATTAAATATTTTTATTTATGATTTGGATTATGTAAACCAAGTAATAGAGATAGATAATGAAATTACTTCACATGACTCATACCACACCCAACTTTGACATCACTGGTTAGGTCATGTAAATTAAAAATGTTTGACTAAATTGCACAAAGATGGATATTTAGATTTTTTGAACTAAAAAAACTTGGTGTACATCACGTATGTTTACAAGAAAAAATGAAAAAAATCCCCATTTAGCGGAAAAGGTGAAAGTTCTAAATATATTCTTTAATTAGATCATACAATGTGTGTGGGACATTTCCTATTGAAGAAAGGGGTTGGTAACCATACTTCATAACTTTTACTGATGATTTTAGTAGATATGGATATGTATACTTGATGATGTATAAGTCAAATTCTTTTGATAAATTAAAAGAGTACAAGAATGATGTTGAGACCCATCATGGTATGAAAATTAAGAAACTCCACTCAGACCATGGTGGATAATATCTTAATTGGGACTTCATTTATTATTTATAAGATTTTGGGATACTATCTCAACTCACTCTTCCTTATACACCACATTGAAATAGTGTAATAGAAAGGATGAACTGAAACTTATTGGAAATGGTGAGATTAATAATGATTCATGTGAGTATTTTATTATCCTTTTGGGGAAACACTATACAAACAACAACATGAATAATAAACCAACTGCCAAATAAAGTGGAAGATGGTAAAAAATACCAATTTTGGAATGAAAATAAACCTGTGTTGTCATACTTTGATGTGTGGGGTTGAAAAACGTTTTTAAGGACTATTCATGTAAAAAACTTTCACCCAAGGCACAAAGTTCACCTTTATTGGATACCCCAAAGAAAGAGGGTTTATTACCTATACAACCCCTAGAAAAAGGTAATAATGTAAAGACATTCCATTAAGCCAGTGATGAAATTCAAATATAAAATATCATGAATTTAAAATAATTTAATAAAATATTATTTTTCATAAAATACCATTAATGTCTTTTTGACACTATTCTTTTAATTTCACTTTAAAAACATCAAGATAATGATTAAATTTGAATATAAAATTTTAAAAAATCACTATTATGTTATATTTATCAAAAAAAAATTAGAACAAAATAATTCACCCAAATTTTATTATTTTTAATATTTTTAAAATCATTTATTTTATTTTTCTATTAATTGAATAAATATTAATGTCGATTGGGCTAGAGATTTTAATGATAGAAAATCATCCTTAGGATGAAAATTTTTCTTAGGTAAATATTGTGTAAGTTGGAATAGTATAAAACAAAGTTCAGAAAGTTTGATTATAACAGAATCAGAATATGTTGTGGCTACTCAATCTTTTACTTAGATGTTATGGACAAAAGTTCAGTTGGAATATATGAAAGTAAAAGTTTCTAAAGAATTGAAGATACTTTTTGATAATCAGAGTATAATTGATATTTCTAAAAACTATGTCCATAATTCAAGATCAAAATACATTGATATAAAGTTTTACTTTATAATAGAGAAAGTTCTTGTTGATAATATTTTGTTCAAATATATCTCAATGAAGTATCAAATTGATGATATATTCACAAAGGTAATACCAAAATAATGGTTTGTTGAGTAGAGGCTGCAACTTCATGATCATCATCCTCCAATGACTTCCTAAATAACATAAGAAAGTCCCCCACTGTGCTTTGAATTATGTTGAAAATGGGGGAGATAAGGTAATAACTTTATACTTTGTAAGAATTTTTTACTTATGTTTTTTTGATGAATATAAATTTTTGGTTATCAGATTATGGGGGCGATTAAAATCAAGGGAGAGAGAAAAAGAAAAGTGAGAAAAGATAAAAGTGAGGGGGATTTTATCTTAACATGAATGCATACTTTTTTTTATATTTGAGAGATGTAATTCCTTGAAAAACATTACTTTATCTAGTAGTGTGGTGTCAAGATACTCTCTTTTGAGAAAGATTCTGTTTTGGTAAAAGTCAAGAAACTTGAGTTGTTTACAAAAGGTGAATTGTAAAAGTCTTTACGCAAATTTTCAAACAATCATTAAGGGGTAGATTGAAGAACCTTTATGATGTTTTGTTTTTACAATGTTTTTATATTTTTAGAAAAATAATCTTTTATAAAACAATGTTTATTGAAAAGAGATAAAATTTGTTTAATTTTATAACCCAAACATAAATGGGGAGAAAATTTTTGTTTTTGAGAAAGATTTTTTCCAGACACAGAGGGTCAGACTGAGAATCACCAAACACAGAGTATCAGACTAAGTAGCAATAATCGCAGAAGTTATTAGAAAGTTAATGTTATTGACCAGACACATCATTGGTCTCAGATCCATTAACATGAATTCCCAGATCTATTAGATATGATGTTTTTAAAAAAAGACGTTTCTGAGTTAGAAATTTTGAATATTGCTGAAGAGGTTGAATGAAGACAGTGATGTGAGGAGTTAGAAAGTTCTTAAAATTTTTAATTCTCAAATACCATAAGTTGTCTCTAACACTTGTGATGAAATAATTATGAAGAAAAGGGAGAGAATATGTGTGACCAATCGTATTGAATTTTGGTTGGAAAGAAATAAGGTGATGAATGTAAAGGAAGTCATACTACTTTCCTATGAAATTCCGAAGGTGATTTTAAAATCTTGAAGTTCTCATAAATCTGGAAACTTTCATGATAAAAGTTTTTGAAGAAATTGAAGAATCATAAAGATTGTATCGGTTCCAGTAATCAAGAAAAATTTTTCATCAGATCTAGAAGTACCAGGAACAGAATGTTTTAGAAGTATGAATGAGTTATAGCTGATGTGGTTTGAAGAATTTCAAAGTTGCAGAGTGTAGTTTCCATATTTATGAGGATTACATCAGACTGACTCTGAGTAGGAAAGTCAATCGAACTGACTTTGAGGAGTAAATTCAATTAGACTATCTCTGAGGAGGAAAGTCAATCAGACTAACTCTAAGGAGAAAATTCAACCAGACAGACTCTAAGAAGGAAATTCAATTGGAATGACTTTGATAAGTAAAGTCAATCAGACTAAATATAATAAGGAAATTCAATTCAGAATGAGCTGAGGAAGTTCCATAGCAATGATCTAAAGAATTTCCATTGTAACGAGATGATGAATTTTCTTCGTAATGGGATGAGGAAGTTCCATTGGACTGAAGAAATGTTTGTAAGTTCAAAAAGACTAATCCTGAGAATAGTTAAGAAGGTTATATAATATTTTTGGAGAGTTGATGTGGTCAAACGTGAAATTAAAACATGATTAAATATCAAAGGTTTGTGAATTTGAGTAAGCGGTAAAGGTTTTAATTTTCTAACGTTTATATTTCTGTGATGACTATAAACAGAATCATAGTACATTCATACTTTTCAATCATATATGTGAGAGAAGAATGAGGAGCATTGTAGAATTAATGTCTATGTTTTCTTTCCAAGACGAGACCTCATCAGAAGGTTGGACATCTGAATGTTTTGTTTTTTTATCTAAGGAATATCAGACCAAGCATTTGGGAAGAGTTTGGGTAAAGAAGATTGATAATTGTTCAAATCCATTGGTATAGGCTGGAGAACTGTTGTTATAGCCTATACCAATAGTTCTACAAAACATTGGCTATAGTGCTATTGGGAAAGGCCTATACCAATTCTTACTAGTGAACTATTGGTATAAAGTAATCTAAATTTTATTTTAACCAATGGTTCATAGTGAACAATTGGTATATAGGTATCCCAATGGTTCTAAACCATTAGGAAACCTCTATACCAACAGTTCACTGTGAACCATTAGTTAAGGCTATACCAATGGTTATAAAACCATTGGTATAGACCCACCCCCAAATTCTCAAGCCAGTAGCAGCCCCAACCTGCCCATAAAACCTAAAATCAATTGATAACATAGGAAATAGAACCCATAATGCAACTAATAGAACATCCTCAATAAAAAGAACCTGTAAAAAATGAAAATAGAACCTCCAAATAAACAAAACCTATAATGAAACTAACATAAAATCCCCAAATATCCAAAAACAAATACCCAAATAATGATATCATAGAAAATCAATTGATTCATTTAACTAATGATAACAAACACACAAAACATCACATATATTCATTCAAAAAATCATCAATCATTCAATGTAATAAATATTAGTAAAAAATTTAAAGGATCAATTTTCCCTCATCACCATCATGATCGTCACCATCATCCTTATCCTTATGATAATCCTCATCCCCATCCTCATCCTCATCCTCATCTCCATCCTTGCTCTCGTCCTCACCCTCTCCCTCGCCATAATCCTCACCCTGTTCCTCACCTTCATCCTCACCAACTCTATCATCGGGAACATCTTCATCCTAACCACTAATAGTACTACAACCCAATGCACTATAAAATATATTCATCATTGACATATACACATCACAATCCGTGGTGGTCTTTTGTGAAATTTATGGACATAAAACTTCCATCAGTTTGTTAAATTCAACGTTTTCCATTTGATTCTATTCTTCTACCTATATGAAATTTTTTTGTCCTTTTATACCTTAGAATCAGCCTATAATGACCATTAATTATCTTTTTAAAACTTGGTGCTACTAGAACTGGCACCTGAAGTTGGCCAATAACTCGTTGAGACAATACTAATCCTTGGCTGACAACGTACTCTTCCATGGTGATCATCTCCCAAAACATGATGTAAGTGATCATTTGGTCCAAAGTTTTCAGCTTCTTGGACAACAAGGTCATCCAAATCATACTGTTACAAATATAAATAGACTATTAAGTTACAAAATTGATATTAAAATATGAAATCAACAAAGTAAAACTTACAATGTACTACCGTGTCAGTTCGTTTACCACACTTCAATATTTTCTCTTTCTAATGAAGCAAAAAAAATTCTCAAGGTACACATCATTCAATATTTAAAACCTCCATCTATAATGAAATTGAATGCAGAAAACCATAATTAAAAATAGGTTACTAATAATTAATTTCACAACTAAAATCAAATAGATATTAATTCTAAATAAAGCTGAAAAGAAAAACATATGGTAGATGAATTTTAACTAAGTATCAATGAAGGAGTTATTAATATATATAACATATATATAATTGAATAGGTCATCAAAATAATCAGTAATAAGTTGGTTATGTGATTATCATAATTAATGATAAGATGAACAGGTATTACTATAACATATAGGAATATGCATGAATGCGATATCAACACTCTAATCACGACTATAAAAAAAGTATTTATGTTTTGGAATGATTTAATAATACACATTTCATTCCCTAAATGATCATTTTGAGATTTTAAATATATTACTTGAGTTGTTTTAATTTAATAATACAAATGAAATTTTGTTTCTCCATTAAAAGAGGTCCTAGTGTCCTTTGGAACCCCTAATTCTATTATTGTGATCCAAATCATGACTAAAAGAATTTTTTTCATGGTTTATTTCTAATTGTTTCATTATAAATATATAAAGGATAGTTAAGTTCATGTTCCTCCTCAAACAAATAATTATAACAAGTTAATAATTACTTTAGAATAATGATATCAGTATGATAAGTGTAATTTTTTCAAGGGGTGGGCTATATAGAATCTTGATTTTCTTTATATCATCTTTCAATGATTATTAGTGTGTGGTATGAGTGTTCCTCTTACACGAGTATTGTGTATCTAGGATTATTACCATGGGAAGTGATTTATGTACAGGTTGGAATTATATCTATCAAATATATAGTTTTTTAAGTATATTTTCTTTAAAATGATCATATATTAAAGTGTGAAATTTGTTTCTTTACAATGACATATGATCAATTATGTTTTCTAATTAGTCTAAACCACATAGATCATGGTTTCAATGTCATGAGATAACATGGTGTGATTGGAACTAGTTAATATGGATAGAGATTTTAGTTCTAAATCTTCAGTTGATTAATTTTTTTGTGTTTATTAATTATAATTTTTATCATAAACATAATGGTTGTTGCAAAAATCATGTGATTAATTTACTATATCACTATTTAATGTATTCTCACTTTTTATTACTAAGTCTCTTTCTCTCCTATAATTTGATTTTTTACATTAATATTTTTATAATAAGTTAGCATATTTTATTGAATTTTGTTTCATAACCTAATGTATTAATGATTCTATCCACAAACATTTTAAAGTGAATTTTCCCCAATATTGTAGTGTCCTTTCCTATTAAAATAATGGAAATTTAATAAAATGTTCAGTGGTTGTATAGGTTCATGACATTCTCCCAAACATAACAATAATATTCCTGAAATTTTAGTACACACTAAGTACTTTCAATAATAAACTAAAGAATACATGATAATTTATCTATCCCAATTAGAAATGGAATGAAATATGGAAGAAACAAAAGAAACTAAAAGTCCAAAATAAAAAATATTAACAAGTATCATTCCTACTTCCTCTCATAGTCTGACATCATAATATGCCCCAAATTGTGGTGGAATTTTTTGCATTCTTGTTTTTTTATTTCTTCTTAACAATTCCTAAAAAATAATTTTGAATAATACAAGATAAAATATTAATGAAAATCATGGTAATTTTCATTTAAAAAACTCAAATTTTATTGATACCTTGAACTCGGTACTCATCCAATGAGGAATAATTTCTTAATAATATTTTACCAAATAGTTATCCACGAAAGGTATGGGCTCTAAATCCATGCAAACTCTAGCACACTATCCACTATACAACTCATTCTTATATCCTCTCCATAGCTCACCTAATTCCATGACCTGTGCGGGCTTCATAGCCTCACCATTAGGAATATTAAAACAAAGTTGAAGCCAAAATATTAATTCATATAAATACAATAATAATATAACAATAAATCCGTCAAATTTGTTTACCCATATTTGCACCCAGGTATTATCCTTTACTTTATTTGGTAAGTGTCTCCAGGAGAGTGGATGGATGTGAATGATGTTAGAGTATTTGGAATGAATCACAAAAAACTCCTACATTCCCACCCAATTTTCCAGCCATTTGGTTGTATTCATTGTACTCCACCATCATCTGTGTGCGGGGGTTCCACACAACACACATACTTGTACACCCACATCACTTATCGATTGATCCAACTACTAAAGAAGGAAAAAATATATTATATCAATATATTATATAATGAAAATAAATTATGGTAATTTTTTTCTAGGGTTTTATAAATATAGCCGATGCTATCTGATTAGTGGGAATCATTGGATCCTCAGGCATTGAAGGAAAATCAACCTATATAGATGGAGTGGGACCCAGTGTGTGCTTTGTAGGCTCAAAATGTGTCAGAGCAGGAGTCAAAGAATAAGGAATGTAGAATCCTAGGGAGACAGAGGTAGAAGGAAAAGAAGATGACATAGATGGTGGTGAAAATGCATAATATGGATGAGGAGTAGGAATCATTATCAGATAAGGGAAAGATAGGCAAGGAGTCTTAGATGAAAATAGAGGTGAAACCATTGGTGAATTAAATATACAGGGTGTCTCTAAAGACACTATAGAATTAGAAGGTGTGATAGATGGTATGTCAGGGGGAGGGACAGGGTGTGATCAGGTACACTGACTAGAGCACCTAGCTCTAGTACCACCCCCTCGTATTGTCAGCCTAAGCACTATAACCACTAATCTAGTCATAGAATAGTTGGTACCCAGGTGGTGGATCCTGATTAAAAGTTAGAAATAAAACTAATTTCATAACATTACATGTTATTGATATATATTTTTGAAATAAAATACTCACAACATGCACTAAAGGAGGGATTCCCATCTCACTCATTCTATGATTGTTATATGTTATCATTTTTCTTCGTATCTCCTCGAATTTTTTTCATTTCTTGCATTTGAAAACAAATATGGAATTAATTATAAATTCATAACTAATGTGTAACCCAAAGAATAAGTAAGATGAGACATAACTTAATTAATGAATACCACTTTTCAAACCAAATACAAGATACATAGTGATATAAAAAACATTTTATATCTATTGGGAAGAATATTATAACATAAGACATGTCATAGAAAAAGCAATACGTTCAAATTAGCATTTTTAGCATGGGTGTGATATAGTTTTATTCTATTTTAAATTCAATCCAATTCAATTTTGGTTTGGTTATTTGATTCATTTTGGTCAATTGATTAGGTTGTTTGTCCATTTTTATTTATCTGAGGTCATTTGGTTAATTTTTTCAATTTATTAGGTCATTTATCCATTTTTATTTGTCTTAGCTCATTTGGTTCATATTTTGGGTTAAATCATTTGCCCATTTTTTTCTTATGTCATTATTTTCATTGGATTTGATTGTCATATATATTAGTTTAACATAACCAATTCAAATCATCTTGTGTTTTGTTAAAATTTAATTGTTTTATTTTTTTGGTTTGGTAGGTTTTAATAGAGTTTAATTCAATATTATAGAATTCAACTCAAGGAAAACTAAAACAAGTAAATATTAAAAATGAACATGAAGGTCATGTTGGATACAAAATATTTGTAATAAATATTAAATAAATTTGTATAGAACCAACCTCAACAACACATGTTGATCTAAAACAAAATAACTGAGAACATAGATGGATGATTCTATATATTTACCAACATAAATTCAGGTTCACAATCAACTCTGGAAAATGAAGTATTGGATACAACATAAGTACAAATGGATCGAGGCTAATGGGAGCAGGGATGGTGTCAATTCCATCATCACCATAATCAAAAATATTTCTTGGGATTACTTCAATAATGACCAAAAAAATTCTGGTGGAAGATGATCTTTGACATAAGTTTTTCCACCATTTATTCCAATACATATGGTTCATTGGTAGTAAGAGTATGAGTCATGATAATAACTAGATATAAATAATAATTAATAAATGTGACATGCCTCATCATCGAATCAAACCACTATAATTTCATCATAGTGACTCGAACATGAGAGTAATAATCCAATATTAGTATTTTCTCAACGAATCCATAATAAGATACATTTTAAAAATGAGGTCTGTTATCTGATGCACTTGAATTACAGTCTTTTTTGGTAGCTACCATAACACCATCATGTTTTGTTCTTAGTTCTATGCTCATTCATGGAAAATAATTATTTACCCATTGTTGGGAAAAAATCCCTCAAGGAATCATTGAATCATTTTTGAGGTGATTATGTCTGTTGAAAAAGTGGACATCTGTGTTGTGACTGTTGACAAAGAAAACCATGACATACAAATTTGTTGACAAAGGGGATTTCATGGTCGCGCAAGGTTTGGGTTAGGTCGAGCAAGTGACTAGCGTGGTAGAGACAAGGGGAAAAGACTTGCGTGCCGAGACTTGCATTCCGAGGGGAGACTTTCACGCCATCACGCAGGGTGTCCAAATGCCTATAAATAGAGCTCAACCCCTCCTCATTCGGAGACGAGTTCAAGACTTAGAGAAAATCAGAGCTCCCA
Source organism: Viscum album (assembly GCA_963277665.1). Lineage (NCBI taxonomy): Eukaryota > Viridiplantae > Streptophyta > Magnoliopsida > Santalales > Viscaceae > Viscum > Viscum album. Next base: position 1,103,577,160 of record OY728139.1, read on the forward strand.
TCGCACAGGTGTGGTGGTCGCCCAAGTGGTGTGTGGTCACGAAAGTAGAGGTTGCACGCCAGGTGATAATTTCATGCCCAAGGTGGTCTGGGTGAGGAAGGAAGAGCATCACGCAAGTTTGGAGTTGAAGAATCTTGTGTCGCACAAGTGGTTGAGGTGGACTTGCACGCCAGTTTTGACTCGCGTGTTGTGACTTGTGCGCCGGCTTAGGGAAGGGAACCATGTAAGGTTGATTCCATGGCAATGATTCAGGGCTACGTGGAAGCTGGAAGATTGCCCGATACCTTCGGTGAAAAGAGATATTCATCTACGGGTGAAAGTTGGAATTCAATAGAGCATCCACATACAATAGAGGATGTATTAATTAGTGATAATGAAGAGACCTAAAGGTCTATAAACTATGAGTGGATCTTTTCCAGAGTAGTAAGAAAAGGAAGAGGAAGAAGATGATCCTCTCCACTGGTAGTGAGCCAGAGAGAGAGAGACAGGGAGTGACTCTTGGGAAAGCAGTGAGCTAACCCTAAACCTTGTAAAGGTAGCGAGCCTGGGCATAGAAGTGATCTAGCCTGATCATTGTAAATAGAAGTGTGCTTTTAGTGAATTGGTACATCATCACATCGCCTGTGTATGCTCCTTGGACGTAGCCTAGTGAGGGTGAACGAAGTAAAAATCGATGTGTCCTATGCATAATTTAGTTTCTGTTTATACTTTGCTGCAGGAAAGAGAGAGAAGAGAGTCTTGCTTAACAACGAGACAAGATCAATAGGGGCAGTTGTTTTAACCTATCATACCCAGATTCACCACCCCTCTCAGGGTATTCAGCCTTGTGGACCTAACACCCATTGATCACAATTGATTTTCATTCAAAAAACACAAAATTATGACCAAAAGCCAAAGATTTCATTTCCCTAAAGATATAGTCAATAGGAAAACTCAATACCTGAAATATAAATGAATATTAATCTTAATGAAAAATTTATTTTATTAATTTATTACACTAATATTTCTACCTTCAATTTGAACCAAGTTGAAAATTCTTTTCTAGGAAAAGTATCTCTCTTTCTCAAAGATAAATAAAAATGATTTCTATTTATAATTTTTTATGTTACCTACTGAAAAAATAGAAATAGTTTAACAAATATACAAAATTACATGAGATTACATAAGATAAAAATGTACAATTTACTAAATTTATGTAGTCATTAAACAAATCACATTTAAAAAAAATATTTAATGTGTCATCTCCTGCTCTTTAAGGCTTAATGTGGTTAGTGTATATGATCTAAGAATTCCCCCTATTTAGGGGAGTGATGGAAAACCGATTTCAATTTTCTCATAATATTCTTCTTTATTTCTCATTAGCCTGTTCTGTCTCATAGTCAGATCAGACAAATACATTGAACAAAAATCCACACATTCTTGATCCAAGTAACCTTTTAATATAGAACCTTCAAGATGGTTCATATTATGGACATAAGACTTCAATTTAAACATGTTTCTTTTAGTTGGATACATCCAATGAAAATAAACAAGTCCCCTGATAAGTATTTCAGTTGGAAGATGGATAGTTAAATGTAACACGCATGTGAAAAATGATGGAGGAAATATTTTCTCTAACCCACATAAAAGTAATGGTGCCTCTGTCATTTTTTTTGAAATAAATACTTTGACAACATCTTAAAACAAAGATCTCTAAATAAATGGAAAAACAAAATAACTAAAACCCTTTACATTATTATAAAGAAGACAATGGATTGCTATTGGAATCTACTCATATAGAAGGATGTGATAATCATGAGTCTTAAAAGATTTCATCTTCAACACTCTTTTGTAGACCCATTTAGAAATATTTCTTGAATAGATATTAGGAACTTTAATAATCTCTATTACTTACAGAAAATGATTTTTTATGTAGGTGTCATCACATAAGAAGCACATAAAACATCCGATTTATTTTCACAAATACACACATGATGCAATTTTGGTCTGATTCCCCAATGCACCAAATCACACTGATATCATAAATCATATTTTTTTTATTTCCCTTAACATTTAGAAGAATTAAAAAAAAAATTCATGTATATTATTTTCAATGTAATTTATTTCTAAGAAATGACATAACAAATTGGTTGACCAATAAAGAAACTCAAAGAATATACTTATCTTCTTCAAATTGTAACAGGTTTCATTGGAAACATTCTTCCTCTTTCTAGATTTCATCCAACCCTTCCTGAATGAAAAAAATAAAATCTTGAAATTAATTAAGCACATCAATTCTATACATACACTAAGGTGGATTTTTAGTATCCATGGTATTGTCAAATCATCGATGATTATTCTTATATGGATCGTCTATTGGAAAGAATCACTGATTTCTTATAAAACTGAAACTGTAATGCTATTTTAGACTTTTGGATCATTTATTCTTTATACAATAAAGATATGATAGTTTTCCCTTCATGCTCTATCTATAAATTATCACATAAGAAGGAAAATCATTAATCATCCACATGAGAACAATATAAATATGAAATATGTATTTTGAACAGGCATCGTACATGTGCACACCCACATTCCAAAGATGTTTCAACTCTTTTATTAAAGGTTTAATGTAAACATATATATCATTTCTAGGAACAAAATGTAAATATATGATTATACTCATGAAAGTGAAAGGTTTTTTCATGCACATCCATGGGGAAAGGTTATATATGTATAAGAAAACTAGCTATGTGTTTTGTAAAGTAAGCATCTAACCAAATGGATTAAATCCGTCACATGAAAGACATATCCTCACATTATGAATGTTAGCTAAAAAACCAAGATATCAATTTATTGGCATGAACATTTATGAATAAAATTTACTTTATTTTAATTAAATGTCTTATGGATATAGAAATCACATGCACTCATTTTGTTTTATTATATCCAATTAGATTTAAATGACAATTAATTATCCTTACCATTGATAATATAGATCTTGAATAGTGATCACATGACTAGTATAAATATAGGGTTTTAACAAATTCTTTTGGCATAGATAAAGGAAGTGATATCCTCAACTAGTAGGATCATACCCTATAAAGCCCATTTATCATAGCTTCCAAGGGAGGTAAAATTTCTAGGATTTTCCCTAGACCATTCCCAAGATAATATCCAATAAATTAATCATGAGAGAAACCATTTACGAGAGAAGTTCAAGCCCATCGATATCATAACCCAAACCATGTTCATCGAACAAGCCCAAGAATGCTCCAACATCGCACACCTCACTCTTAAGTCATATGATAGTGTAATAAAGGGATATGTAACAAGAACCTAGAATTATGATTTTGTACATTATTTTTATATATATATATATCTATATATAATAATGAATATACTATCATTCTATTATTGTTACTTTGTAAATGATTTTTAAAGCACAAATAGTATTTTTGGTTAATATTCAAATTCAATTAAGAAATCTATTTTTAATGAATTAATAGATTTCTGAAATAAATAATATTCTAATAAAATATTATTATTAAATTACTTTTATTAAATATAAATAAACATATAATTTTTATGAGGTGAAATGTAATTTTTATTAAGGCTTAAAAACTATTTTTGTCAAAAGTAGTCAATTTTCAATAAATGACAGTTTTTATTTTAAAAGTGAAAATTCACATATTTAAAAAATTATTTAGATAAAAATAATATTATTTTTGTAGTTAGGATGTCAAAATTACCCTACAGTGAATTTTTCATAACTTTCTGAGACATTCAAAATTTTGGGTAAAAACTAAATACTGTATAAATATACGATGTGTTTTATGACATCATAATGGCCAAATAATGATGTAATAAATATTATAAAATGGATATTCATAAAAATAATTTTTTTGTCAATTAAAATAATATAATTTTAATTTAGTTTAATTTATTTATAAATTCTTAGTGAATCCTCCAAAACATATAATATATTTTATGATTTTAAAACCATTTCCTTGAAAGTATGACTCACCTCCACGTAATAAATGGAAATATTTAAATATCTTTTGCCATTAGCCTTATAAAAATAATTTATACCGCTCCCCTTTTCCAGAAACCATGGGCAAAAACCATGGGATGGTTTGTGGTTTTGAATAATTTAGTATGTAGTGTCCAAAACCAAAATAATAAATAATTCCCCCACCTTTCCTACATAAACCCACCCAATTACCCACTCCTCTTCACTCAAACCGCTTTAAGATTTTCAAAACTATTATCTCTACTCCCTATAATCCTACTAAGTCACCCCAATCTCCGAATAAGCCTCTCCCAAGCCTTTGAGATCACACATCCAAGTTAGGGTTCCTTCCTCACTCAAATTTTGTCCAAGTTTCCTTATATTGTTACACCCTTTTATTTTCATTTACAACTAATGGGGTTTTTTTCACACATCTCACATACTACCCTTATTATTTTTTAATTATGAGATACCCATTTATCTTCTACTAATCCCTCCTATGTATACCCGTTACCATAACAAAATTTCATTGGAGTTATTCCATTTCTCTTATTTCTTCAAGTTTCTTTATTATGTTACACCTTCTATTTCCAAGTTCTTTATGTTGAGACATGTATTTTTATGATCTTATTACATTACATTTCATTTATAAATTATGAGATAACCTTTTCACTCTCATCAACCCATTTTACTAATTTCTATTTGATGTCGTTATGCTGTCGAAATTACACCACAATTTCCATGCTGAAATCATTGTGTAGTGAATACAATACCTATTTCTCTATCAAAGGTATTAAACTTTATGAACACATACTTGTTGATTGAGGAATTACATGAATGTATTCCACATTCATTGATCATGTAATAAATGATGATATTGAATTAATCCATGTAATATGATCTATGTGGCACACTTAGGCATGAGATTGAAATGATTATGAAGGGTGCACCTTGATAGCACTCCAATGAATTGGGTAATGTTTAGTATCATGATACGTCATGATGGGATATGGGTTTACCTGATTCATTTATAAGACCTTTTTGCACCATGTTGGGACATTGGTTTACCTAATTCCTTTATGTTAATGATGCAGTGTTTTAAGTTGTTTCTGCATTTCCATGTTATGATTATCATGCGTTGTCATGACTTTATGTTCATGTTTGTTTTTCATGTCATTAATATGCCTATTGACTAAAATTTATTGTATTCCTCATGTTATGACATATTCATTCCTTTCCTGGGTTTTATAGCTCACCATTTTCTTATGTATGTCCTCAGTTTATCCCATGCAATGCTAAGTACGATGGAATATTATGTCCATGTAAAAGACATTTTCAATAAATATGTGCATTTTATGTTTTAAGTTGTTATATAATGTTCCTAATCCCCAAATACAATATACCTCTCAATATTCTGAGTTGTATTAAGTGAATTTTTATGTAATAAATCATGGTTAAATATGAAATAAAGAGCATTGTTATTATAGTTGGTATCAAATGATAGGTTTATTTATTTTTGGGATTAGGATTAGAAAACTCTAGTGAAAGTATTATGGAAAAGACTAAGTATAAGAAAATAATCCTTAAATTTTAGTGAGTATAGATAAAGTGGTTTATTAATAAAATGAATCCCAATCTAGATATGAACAAGTAGATGTGGCTCTGGAACAGATGTATCTAGGGGAAAAACCTAAAAACATCGCTTTGAGCTAGACTTGAATGAGAACCGGTGCATGACAGTGGGCCTTTCTGCACTATTGGATCGAAACCCCTAGGTATTATGGTTTGATAAATTCACAAGCTTATTACGAACCATTATTAAGGGAAAAATCCCATAAGAATATGCATTTGGAGATAGATTATGGATAACTTAGATCGAATCCTAGAAACTCACAAGTTAAGGAGATAAATGTAATTTATAAGTTATCCATTTAATGTCATTGGAATCCCCTTTATGTTTTTAACTGTTTAATATAATCATCCCTAATTTTGCTTTTATTCTAGCCAATATCCGGTAATATAAGGAATTGAGTTAACAACCGGTGTGATGGGAAATGCGATGACTTCCTCAATGAGATTCCCAATCAGATGGGAGCTCAAGTAGAGAATATTATGATTATACCAAACCAATTATAAAAAATCATGATTAACAATTGGAACTTTTTTTAATGGCCAAGGAAATTGAGGAAGATGATAATGACATCTCATGAAAGTCCATCTAATAAAGGTAATAAGGGAAATAAGTCCCAATTTACTTCGTGTAACATGTTTGGAACAAGGCACCAAGGGAAATGTCACAAAGGGACTGGGAGATGTTTTAAGTGTGGAAAGACAGGGCACAAGGTATCCAATTGCCCCCCAAAAAAGGATAATGTGATGGATGAAAACAAAGTTCCATCTAAGGAATCTTACACAGTTCTAGGTCATAAATGTGGAGAAGTCGGGAATTATCCAAGACAATGCTATATTGAAAGGGATAAGAAGCATGATGAGCATCAACAATCTCCATGATCAATAGAGCATGGGAAGTCCTATGCTAATATGGATAATGATTAATTAATTACATATAAACACTACTTCAATGTAGTTTATATAACAATGTATTTCAATTCAAGTCCTATTAGAATATCTTTTATGTTTTCTAAGAACATTGATTCCCCATCATAAATGATATTAAATCATTAGATAAAAACTTCTATAAATGTTGTATCACGCATTGAAGTTTTTGGTAATGTTATTATTGAAAATTTTATAAGTCTCCCTTTGGTGTAATTTGAGTAAAAATGACAAAGTCATTGTCTATTATTTGAGAAAGTTGAAAATTCACGAGAAAAACTATCCCACGCATGATGTGGAGTTGGAAACAGTAATCTTTACGTTGAAAATCTGGAAGCATCATCTCTTTAAGGAGAAGTGTAAAATATATGTGGATAAAGAAAGTATTAAATTTACATTAACATAGAAATAGATAAATATGAACCAATGAAGATGGTTAGAGCTCATCAAATATTACAACAGTTCAATCCATTACCACCCTAGGAAAGAAAACAAGGTGGAAGATTGTCTAAGTAGAAAGAACTCAAAAATTATATCATTGATGAAATTTTAAAAGGATCCAATATTCTTAGATTTTATGAAGAAGGGCATAGGAATAAAAAATAAAGGAAAATTATAAATCATTTCACAAATTATTGCAGAACTGTCTCTTTTGGAAAGGTTAAAGGATGCTCAAAATGTTGATGTGGGAATTGAGAAGAAAGTGGAAACTATCAGAAAAGGGAAATCCTATGAGTTCAATGTTAATGAAGAATGAATTTTGAGATTTGGGTTGAGACTATGTATTCCATAAAATCCTGATTTAAAGAAAGAACTTTTGGATGATGCACATAGTTCTAATTTCTCCATTCACCCAGAAAATTAAAAGATGCATCGAGATCTCTAAGAGAACTATTGGTGGGATAAAATGAAGAAGGAGATCACTAAATATACATCAAAGTTCCTGGTATGTCAGCAAGTGAAGGCTGAGAGGTATAAGTCTAAAGGGATGATACAACCATTACCCATAACAATATGGAAATGTTAAAAGATCACCATGGACTTTTTCACCGGACTTCCAAAGACATCCAAAGGAAACAATGCTATCTGAGTTATTATGGATCGTCTTACAAAGACTATACACTTCATTGAAATTTAATAGGATTTATCACTGGATCAAATGTCATGAATATACATAAAATAAGTAGTAAGGATGCATGGAGTACCACTATCAATTATTTCTGATCAAGATCAAAGATTCACCTATATGTTTTGGAAGAGTCTCCAAAATTCTATGAACACTAAGTTAAACTTCAGCATGAACTATCACCCTCAAAATGATGGCCAATCTAAGCAGACTATCCATACACATGAGGATACATTTAGAGATTTATCAATGGACTTCAAAGGTAGATGGGAACAACATATTCCTTCGGTGGAGTTCTCTTACAACAATAGTTTCCACTCAAGCATTCAAATGGCACCTTATGAAGCCCTTTATGGGAAGAGGTGAAGAATAACAGCATATTGGGATGAATTTTGGGAACACAAACTTCTAGGTTTGGAAATGGTCGAAGAAATGGTGGAGAAGGTTAAGACCATCCAAAAACACATCAAAACTACCTAGATTCGACAAAAGAGTTATGCTGACAATCATCAACGAGACATAGAGTTTGATGTTAGAGACATTGTATTCCTCTACATATCTCTATAGAATAGAGTTGTGAGATTTAGGAAGAAGGGAATGATTAGTCCAAGGTATATCAGACCTTTTTAGATATTTGATCGCATTGGAGGAGAAGCCTATCAACTAGAACTCCCACTGAACCTATCTCAAGTACACGATGTATTCCATGTATCAATTTTGAGGAAGTACATACTTGACTCACCATATGTATACAATCCAGAGGTGGTACCATTGGATAATGACCCTTTCTATGAGGAGAAGTCGATGAAGATATTAGTTCATAGGTAAAAAGTTCTATGAAATAAGACAACACCCCTCGTCAAACTATTGTGGAGAAACCACAAGTTTGAAGAAACAATGTGGGAACTGGAGGAAGTGATGAGGTAGAGTTACCCTAATCTGTTTTAGGGTGGGAAAATGAAATTTCAAGGGTGAAATTTCTTAAGGGTGGAAGGTTTTAACAAACTGAACATTTATGAATAAAATTCTCATTATTTTAATTAAATTCATTATAGATATAAAAAAACATGAACTCCTTTTGTTTTATTATATCTAATTGGATTTAAATGATAATTAATTATCCTTTCCATTGATAATATAGTCTTTGAATAGTGATCACATGACTAATATAAATATAGGGTTTTAACAAATCCTTTTGGCACATACAAAGGAAGTGATGGACTCAACGAGTAGGATCATACTCTATGAATCCCATTTATCAGAGCTTCCAAGGGAGATATAATTTCTAAGATTTTCCCTATACCAGGCCCAAGTTAATATCCAACAACTTAAGCATGAGAGAAACCATTTACGGGAAAATTTCAAGATCATCGAGATCAAGACCCAAACCATGTTCACCGAATGACACCAAGAAAGCCCCACTACCACACACCTTACTCTTAGGGAGTATGCTGGTGTAATAATGGGATATTTAATAATACCCTATAATTATGATTATATAAATTATTATTTATATATATATAATAATGAATACACTTTCATTCTATTATTGTTACTTTGTAAAAGATTTTTAAAGCACAAATAATAATTTTGGTTAATATTCAAATTCAATTAAGAAATATATTTTTAATGAATTAATGGATTTTGGAAATAAATAATATTCTAATAAAATATTATTAGTAAATTAAATTTATTAAATATAAATTATCATATAATTTTTTTGAAGTCAATTGTAATTTTTATTAAGTCTTGAAAACTGTTTTTGTTAAAACCCATCAATTTTCAATAAATGTCAGTTTTTATTTTAAAAGTGAAGATTCACATATTTAAAAAATTATTTAGATAAAACTAATATTATTTTTGTAATCAGGATCTCATAATTACCCTACGGTGAATTTTTCATAATTTTATGAGACAGTCAAATTTTTGGGTAAAAATTAAATACCATATAAATATATGGTGTCTTTTATGACATAATAATGGACCAATAATGATGTAATAAATACTATAAAATTTATATTCGTTAAAATAAATTTTTTCCATTAAAATAATGTAATTTTAAGTTTATTTTATTTATTTTATAAATCCTTAGTGAATCCTCCAAAATATATAATATATTTTATGATTTTAAAACCATTTCCTTGAAATTATGACTCACCTCCACATAATAAATGGAAATATTTTCGAATATTAGTCACTTTTCCTCATAAAATAATTTATACCACTCCCCTTTTCCAGAAACCATGGTAAAAGACCATGGGATGATTTGTGGTTTTGAATATTTTAGTGTGTAGAGTCCAAAACCAAAATAATAAATATTTCACCCACCATTCCTATATAAACCCACCCAAAAACCCATTTTTCTTCACTAAAACCCATTTAATCTCATAAAAAATCTTATATATACTCTATAGAGTCCTCCCAAGATTCTCCAAGCTCCAGATAAGCCTCTCCCAATCCTTTTGGATCACACATCCAAGTAAGGGTTCCTTCCTCTCTCAATTTTTGTCCAAGTTTCCTTATACTGTTACACCCTTTTATTTTCATTTAAAAATAATGGGTTATGTTTTGAAACATACCTCATAATACCCTTATTATTTCTAAATGACGAGATACCCCTTTCTCACTCATTAATCCCTCCCATGTACATTTGTTACCATGCTGAAATTTTGTAAGAGTTATTCCATTTCTCCTATTTCTTCAAGTTTCTTTATTATGTTACACCTTATATTTCTAAATTACTTATATTTGGAAATATATTTATATGAAACTATTAATTTAAATTTCATTTATAAATTATGATAGACCCCTTTCTCTCTCATCAACCCATTTTATGAATTTCTATTTGATGTCGTTATGCTGCTGAAATTTCAACGCGTTTTTTCATGCCAAAATAATTGTGTAGTGAATGCCATACCCATTTATATATCAAGGGTATTTAACTTTATACACATATAATTGTTGATTAAGGAATTACATGTATTTATTCCACATCCCTCAATCTTTTAATAAATGATGATATTGGATGAATCCATGTCATATGATCTATGTGGCACACTTAAGCATGAGATTGAAATGATTATGAAGGGTGCACCCTAATAAAGCTCCAATGCATTAGGTAATGTTTAGTATCATGATACATAATGTTGGGACAAGGTTTTACCTAATTAATATTTAGGAATTTTTTCCAACATGTTTGGATAGGGGTTTACCTAATTCCTTTATTTTAATGATGCAGTGTTTTAAGTTATTTCCACATCTCCATGTTATGATTATCATGCCTTATCATGCCTTTATGTTAATGTTTCTTTTTGCCTCCATTTATTTTACTATTGGCTAATATGAATTTTCTTAATCATGTAATTCCATGTTTATTCCCTTACGGGGCTTTATAGATCACCCTTTTCAAATGTATGTCCTTAGGTTATCCCATGCAATGCTAAGTATGAAGGAATGTTGTGGTCATGTAAAAGAAGTTTTCAATAAAGATGTATATTTCATATTTTAAGTTGTTATGTAGTGGTCCTAAGCCCCAAACACACTAGACCTCTTGACCTTATGATTTTTATTAAGTTTAATTTTATGTAATAAATCTTTTTTAAATATGAAATAAAGAGCAGGGTTGTTATAATCAAGAATCAAATCTATGCCAGGAAAATCCATCTGTAGGGTGAAACAACTCATCATTATTATTCTTTCTCTTGGTATTAGGACATCTCATTTTTATTGATATTTCATCATACATTAAAATATTCTGGAGTTCGGGTATCATTGGAAAATTCCACATTACTTTATATGGAACATGAGATGGTGTTCTATCAGCTTTTGGCTTCCATTGGGATGTGCCTAATTTTATATAATCATTCCATTTGGAAATTTTCTTCGAGAATAAGATGCAATCTTTCAGAAAAACATGAATTTTATTTTTTTAAAATCTATGTTCCTCAACTAACTTCTATTCTATATAATGGTTTGAGGGAATATTTTCTTTATCTAGAAGTAATTACTTCAAAAAGGTAAGAATGTAATCGATGAAGATATTAGAAATCCCATACATGGTTTACCCATGAAATAATTAGATTAAAAAGTACATCTTTTTCATTTTACCACATTGTAAATATACTAGAGTCATGGAAGCATCGTTTAACTTTTTCACCCTCTCAACGTCATCATTTTTATTGTATGCATCATGTGTGCTTATATCGAAGTATTCTTAGGTCAACATACTTTCCTTATCATGATGACAAGTAAATAGAAATTGGTCATCTAATAAATTCTCTAATTTAGTCCTCTCATTTGGATCATGAACTTTTAGAGATTCCATTTTATCCCCATTATGATACCACATATAGTAGTTTTTTTGAAAAACAATATTTGGTTATATGGTATCTAACTTCTTCACATCTCAACCAAGGTATTCCAATACAATTATAACATGGGAAATGTATGTGACCACTATATAAAGCATTATCATATGGAAAATTTAAAAATCTCTAAAACTTCTTTTGAAAATCTCTTGAGATCCAATCAGTTTCACACATCCAACTTCTATCCATTATATAAAAAATGTTTCATTTCATTTCATAAAATAAATTAAATTAGATTTATATTTAATTAAAAATATATTTAAGGAAAGGATAATTGTTCACATTATATGAAACCATAACTGACACACTAGTGTATATGAGAATCATAATATTAATGACAAAAAATACTATGTATATATAAAAATACTATAAATATAAAACCATGATATTGAATTCAATTTTATCAAGGAGTAATAACTATACATAATACTACAAAAAATTGTGTTTATAATTGTTTTTTTTATTTTTTATCTTTTTTTGAAGAATAGAGGAAAATACTCTTTTATTAGAGAAAAAGCAAAGAAACAATAGAAAAAAATAGTGTATGGGAAAACAAAGCAAAAAAATCCAAACTAAAAAAAGTTAGATAGCTAAATTTTTCCTCAACATTTCACCTAGCTTTCTTTCTTCTGCATGAATTTCATTCCAATCAACTCTTTCACATATCTGTATCCCTGACCTCTGATTCGAAACCTACTTGAAGGGAGGGATTTAATCCTTTAAAGTAGATTCTTAGCATCAGTACTATCAAATTCTGAGCTATCATCATGATGAACATTGTATTGTTTGGGAGAATAATCTATTTGCACCAGAGGTATCACTCCTACCACCTCTATTCCAGTCTAAAGAGGTGTTTCCTAGTGTGTTGTGTCTCCATGAGGCGTATCATAACTTATGATATTTTCATCCTATATGTCACAAGAATCATCAATTTTTTGATATGTAATAGGATTATGCTTACCTTTATTCTGATCGATTTATTTTGGTGGGTTTTATTATTTTATTTTTATTAGGTTGGTGTAAGCTTATTAGGGTTTTATTAAAGAATGGTCAATTTAGATCACTTTTGATCATTACTATATAATTTATTTTAGTTTGGTTAAATTAAGTTAAATTCTTTTGATTTTAGTTCAGTTTAATTCAGTTTAGTGTAGTTTAGGTCTACTCAATTCGACTTGGGTTAGATCAAGTCATTTCAATTAAATTTAGTCGGTTTGTTCAAGTCATCTTGGTTATGATATAGATATGACCTGTTAGTTTGGTTATGTTTCTATCTGTATGGGTATATATGTTTAGTTCATTTATTTTCAATCCTAGTTAGGTTAGTTATACACAATTTAGTTTTCTTAGTGTATGATTAATTAATTTCAATTTATTTTATTTAGTGGTTCATCATAACAAGGAATAAATTAGGAGATTATGTGTAATATAGTGGATGTGATGGAAAATCATTGTATAAAGAAATAACACTCTAGTATAATTATGAGTAAAAAGTTGGTATTAAGTATATATTTATAGAGATCATTGTATTACTTAATTAATGATATTTTTAATCAATGATGATCCTCATGTAAAGATATTTGTGTAGTGTATAGAATCAAAATTGTAGTATTGGTGATCAATGATTTCATAGTAGGATATTTTGATGATAAAAATATAATCATAATAAGGTGTATATGTTTAATAGTTTATACACCATTGAAGATGATATTTTTTTAGGTTTTGTTTTTTATCGTATCCATCTTGGAAAAGTCATTTTTGTGGCTTTGTATTTATCATTTTTTATTCTATTGATTGTTAATGACTTTCGTGGGACTTGTATGGTTTTATATATGCTTCTATTTGAGTTTAAATTCTTCTATAGATGACTATTATGATAAAATAGTCTGTCTTATATGATGTGATATGATGACCCTTGTATGGATATTCAATGATTATTTAGTCTTATCCAATAATTAGAGTGGGATTTCCATATTGTTATACACGCCAATAGTAAATCATATTCAAGGACCTTCCCTCTTAAGATACTATCCAACATTTTAGGCTTGTACAATACATAATAGAATACCCCTTCCAATGTATTTTTATAATAGAGAAATATTATTAAATATGATAACATGATTTACCCTATTGATATATACTTTTTTATCAGAAATGGTGATTTTATTTAACATTATAAGAATATAAAATAGGTTTCCACCACCTCATCAAGTTATATTTAATTTTCAAATATTTAATAAAATATTTATTAATCTAGTGTAGATGATGTTGAGGTCTATAATGTATCTAATAGTTAGGTATTCAAGAAAAAACACCATATTAATGGATTATTTCCTTAGTACCTAGCTATGAAAAATCCCCCATTAGCACTATATTTTTTTCAACAATTTCAAAATAAAACCCAAAATGTAATAACTTTTATGAAAAATAATATTATCCTGATTTATCATGTATTATAGATCTAGACATATTAAATCTTTATTCAGATAATCATATATCCTGTATAAATCATTAAACACACTAGGAATCATTATATAAAGATCATAAAAATATTTATTCCTTTAGTTCTACCACTAAAAACTTGTTTGTGTTGTTATAACCTCATCCCCAAAACATTAATTCACACCAAGAAGTTTTCACATGCATATCTTGTGAACAACGTTGTTCACTGAATTTCGATACATGATCTAAATCTATACCACCCTCTGGCTATGATTATGAAAACACCACACTCGAACTAGAAATATATCATAACACCCTAGATGCCTCATTATATTTTCCAATACACACACTATATATTTTCTAAATAATTTGTATATATGTCAATTCTATCCATAATAGTCGATTATATGTGACATTGACAACTCACAACTCACTGCACCAACTTACCTAGAAAAACCCTGATGGAATCAGTAGTATGGTTCCATCTATTTCCACAAACACCAAAAAGATACCCCACACTTAGAAGACATGAAGTATTTGGAACATGAAAATTTCATAATCAATAATAATAAAATGAAAACCTTAAGGGATTAAAGATTTCGACATATAGAGAATGAAACTAAATGTCGTATATAAAAAAGAAAAATAAATCTTGGTAGAAGTTATAACTCATTTTGAACCCACCAATTTGAAGTGGAAGAAACCAAATGACTTAAACTAATGATGGATATATGACTATGAATAATAGTAGATCTCGGTATGAAAAAATGAAAATTGATTCAAAAATGAGAAGGGTTGGCTGCTTGGAGTATTTGGGGAAACTCAATCCCAATATTTTGTTAAAACCATTGGGATAACCTTAAATAAAATGGCTAATCCCAAGGGTTCAACATAACCATTGGGATAGGACCCCCTATACCAATGGTTTTTGAAAACCGTTGGTATAGGGGCATTGGTATAGACTCCCTTTCCACTAGTGGTTGTAAATATCATGTGATTTACTTTCTTTCCTACTTCTGCATGCATGAGTATTTACTAAAAGATGACAAGGTAATGGACTTTAATAGGTTGTGGGGGTTAAATTTTTAAAAGTATTGAAACTTATAAAAAGTTAACAATTGATTCAACCCCTCCTTCTCAGCTATTATTTGATCCTTTAGAACTTCAATTAGCAACAATTATTTAATTAAATAGTAATAATTTAATAATAATTTCTAATAATTAATATTTTAATGATTTAGTCATTATTACTAATATCTATAACTAAATATTATTTTTGAAAACTTATTACTAATTGTATAAAAATAATTAATCATAATTATTAATTATTAAATAATTAATTATTTAATTTTTACTTAATATTATTAATAAGTAATTAAATATTTTATAATTAATAATTAATTTATAACTAATAATTGTATTTTTTTTAAAAAAATTTAGTTACTAAATAATAATTTAAAATATTTATTATTAATTAATATTTATTAGAAATAAATATGATTAAATACCAAATCATATTATTTAATTAATATTTATTAGTAATTAATATCAATTATCAAAAATTAGTTAACTAATTAATACTAATTTTATAATAATGAATTAATAATTATTAATTTAGTAATTTAATCTTTATTATTAATATTTATTAACTAAATAACAACTTTAAATACTTATTAGTAATTGTTTAATAATAAATATTACTTAATTAATAATTAATTAGATAATTAGTAATTACTATTATTAATTCATAATTAAATATTTCTTAATTTCGAATTAATAAATAAATAATGGGTTTTATACCCACTAGGCCTTCGGGCCATGTGCTGAATAATTAAGGCTTGATGGGTGGGTTATCCCTTGGGGGGCTGTGTCCTTCCTTTTTGGTCTCTGTGTGTGGCACACGTGTGTTTAATATAAACAGCTAATATATAATTAAATATTTGTTTATTAATAAATAACTAATTACTATTAACTATTAATGAATAATTAGTTATTAATTAATATTGTTTAAAATATTATTAATATTAATTACTTAATTATTAATATTTAATGGTGAATGTTAATAGTTAAAAATTATTAAGGTATTATTATTATTTATTAGTAATTAATATTTATTATTAATTAATTATTGATTATTAATAATAATATAATATTAATTCTATGTAGGAAAGGGAGGAACCTGGAACCCACATTGGAAATCCAAAAGGATTTCCAGGGCAAGCCCCCTTATAAAAGGGAGCTTTGGAAGAGGGTTTCTGTCGGAATTTCAGACTTATTGAATGATAGTAATGATGGATATTAAATAATAGTTAAATTCTGATGAAAAACTTTGTTATATATATATAAAAAAACAAAATAAAAAACAAAATTTTAAATATAGAAACATGTATATCTAAAATAAGATTTTATTTTCAATTGGGAAAAATCGGCAATGCCCTTGCCTCCTTCACCCTAACTTTTTGACAAAGGTGGTAAGCCCCTTTCCGCCTTTGTGTCCTAGTTTTGAAAATATTTTAAACCTAGACTTATATTAATATTTTTTTAAAAAATTTATATTAAAAAAATATTTCATGAAACTAAACAACCTGAAATGCCACACATATCCATTACACACAATTTCCTTGAGATCAACAAAGGGAGAGATGCAGGAGAGCTATAATGGATGGGAATGGGGTTGCGAGGGGGAATGAAGTTAAGGGATTCATCCCTAATGCCCAGTGAGAAAGAATCAGTAGAGTGATGGAAGGAGAGGAAGGGAGGGAGGGTTTGGTGAAGAAGGTGAGTGGGCCTCCATAGCGTGCAGCCCAAAGGGGGTCTGGTTGTGTCCTCTATATAGCCATGTGCCCCTACACGGACTATCTGGTCAGGTACTCAATTACACAGCTGAGTCCCAATATATGGCGTATATACCCCATACATAAGGTTTACTTCTAAAAAGGTAATCTTTATCAAATGGGGAGAACACATGTTGTGTGTTCCTGAACTACACATTTTGTGATTGGGATTTCTGAATGGGAAGCCCCTCAAATTGCCTGAAACACTCATTTTCTTCTCAAAAGTTATAGATCAACCCATAAGGGGTCCTAAATAGTTATAAGAAGATATTAAAACATGAAAGTGGTAAATCTAAGGAGATTTATGAAAAAAATTTAAAAATTTACTACCTTTGGGTGGAACATGCTGAAGCTTTGTCTCTTTCTACGATCCAAAGCTGTCAGATGACAATCCAAATCCTCCTGAGCTTCACAGGGGGTACCTCTCTTCTCCTCTCTCCCTCTATTTCTCTCTCCCCCTCTTCTATCTCAGTTTTAATATGGAGTAAGTCCATGGGAGAATGCATGAGAAGATGAGAGTGGAAAATAAAAGAAAATAAAGAAAAGGAAGAAAAGAAAAAGAAAATGGGGTCTAGGCAGATCTTGATGCTCGACCTGAGTTTATACACCACCTAGGAAAAAGTCCCCATTATGGGCTCAACGGTGTAGTCATAATCTCCATCTGGTGCTCCGTTTAAAATATATATCCAATTGAATGTGTGCGGATGAATTAATATTTAATTAATAAAATATTAAATATTAATTATTCCTTGAAAATTCAAACAGTTCATAATTTCGCTAAACTCCTATCCTAAGGTAAACACCCTATTTATACTCAAATTTTTAGTCCAAAAAAACATGGGTCCTTATGAGATGGATGATTCATTTTCTATTTCTCTCCTACATAACTTATGTTCATTATTAAACAACTAACATATATTCTTATACACGTAGTTAGATTCTTAGTTTTCATGCACATGATAGTTTTTTCTGGTGGTGAATAAATATCACTTATGTAAATTTTAATTAACTATTTTGTTGCTTTTGGAAATCACCATTCAATCTTACATGACAATTGATTTCTTTCTAATCACTTCCATGTCTTTATTATTTTTTTTAATCTCATTTATATAGTTTTTGGTCCATACCTACTCAATATAATTCCAATATTGCATGAAGGGAGTTTATTCTATTAGGGGATCCTCCTTAATTGGTGCACCACGTGGGTCAAGACATTTGTTTCTTGAAATAAAGAAAAAAAATGTTGTTCAAAGATTCATTTTGAGGGGAGTTACAATTTCTCTATGTGGGTAGTTTTCCTTTAAAAATGGTGACAACGTATTGGTGTTGGAAGAAGCAGGTATGATTTATAGAACAATATCAATATAGAGAGAAAATCCCAGTTTTTTGTTTGACTTTGATTGAAAATAATTTTTCTTTTGATCTTAACAATGTTTTTTGTCACATCTATTTTCTATCTACCTTGTCCACTGATATTTTATTCTTCTATATCAAATAGTTATACCTTTGATATCTCTTACAATTTTGGGAGTCTCTACTATGTACTAGTTGATTTTAGTGGATCCACAATATGGACTCGGCCCTATGGTTTTCTCCCTCATTGGGGTTTTCCACATTAAACACTTCTCATGTCAACATCTATTTTCTATTCACGTAATATTTTTTCATTTCGCATCCACTTTTGTTTGGAGGGAAAGAAAATTATTTCTATTGTGCATTCATTTTGGTGTTGTTTTCACATTCGTCTTTTTTGTCTTTAACAATATCTAGAGTCATAGGTTTTGGTTTTTATTTTATATTTGTTAGAGAATGCAATTAGATTTGGATGGTTTTGTTAAATGGTACCAGCTACCATATGTGGAGACTAAAAATGAAGGATTTTTTTTTTCATGTGAATTTATCTTCTAGTGTTTAGTACTCAAAATCCAGAAAGAATGTCAGATGAAGAATGGGAGTTCGAGCATGATATGGTTTGTTGTTTTATTTTACAATGGGTCAAAGATAATGTGATGAACCATATTGCCAACATCTATCATGCTATAACTTTTTGTGATAAGCTTGGGACTACCTATGATTCCAAGATAGGAAACAATAAATTATTTATTCTAAAAAAATGATGAATTTGAGGTACAAGGAAGGTAGATATATTTTTTTACTATTTTAGAGAATATCAAGGATGTTTTGATTAGTTGTATGGTATGAGTATTAATTTTAAAAATGATGTTTTATCTCTTTTGTTGCTTAACACTTTACCCGATTCTTGGAAGAATTTACAAGTTACTCTAACTGGTTCTGCTCCTAATGGTTCTCTGACATTAATTTTTGTTAAGTCTGTTGTTTTGAATTAAGTGGTCAAGATACGTACTCAAGAGAAATATTCATAAGAGCTTTTTTTCATAGAGAATATGGGAAGAATCCAGGAAATGAATCAGGGACAAAGGATTCAAGGTAATATAAAAGGAAGAAGAAAATCTAGGCTAAAGTAGAGAGAATTTGAATGTCATCATTGTGTAAAGAAACAGAATGTTAAAATTTTGTTATCAACTGAAAAGAGAGAATAGAATGAAGGAAAATCGACAAAATGAAAATGGAGATGAAGATGATCATGTTTCCACCACTATAAGGGCGATCTTTGTAATGGCCCAAACATATCCAGTCCATTCCTTTACTGAAATCTAGTGTTGGAGGTATTCTGGGAGGTCAAGGTGACTATTCCCAACACTTTTCCAAATTTCCAAAATAGTTTCATGAATAGTGTTTCCATAATAGTGTCATTTCCTTTTCAAAATTTCCATAACAGTTTCATGAACAGTGTTTCTAGAATGGTGTCATTTCCTTTTCCAAATTTCCAGAAAGATGTCATGAACAGTGTTTCCAAAATGGTGTCATTTCCTTTGACAAATTTCTAGAATAGTATCATGAACAATGATTCCATAATGGTGTCATTTCCTTTTCCAAATTTCCAGAACGGTGTCATAAACATTGTTTCTAGAATGGTGTCAGTTCTTTTTCCAAACTTCCAAAACTGTGTCATGAATAGTATTTCTTGAGTGGTGTCATTTCCTTTTTCAAATTTCCAATTTTCCTAGATTCCTACATTTTCACCCCTTTGATGTTTCCTTTGATATGAAATGCATTCAAAGATTTTTTAAGGTATTTATGTCTAATTCAAAGCCCATAACTCCTATATTAATTTTCATAAAGGTGGGGAAGCCTTTACTTGGTCAAAACATGTGACCTTTGATAGATCTGATCTTAATGGAAAATCCTGAATATCTTAAACCACTACCCCGTTAAATCTTCTAAAGGAAAAAGATATATTCCTCCCTTGTTCTTTCTTATTGTCCCCTGATGTGAGATGCTCAGACCTTTACTTCCTTTCCATAGGAGTCATGCAATCAAACTTAGATCCTTGGATATTTTCCCATTGGGGTTTTTCCTACTGCTTGTGCACCCCTTATTTTGGTGAAACCAGAAGGTATCAATTAGTTATTGACATAATGTATGTTCTACCTCTATTATTATGGGTTATATACCTTTCCATATGGTTCTCCTTTTCCTTGTTATGGCATGTGTTCTCTATGTTCCTAATGGAGCTTCTAAGGTTGTCAGTTGTTGTGGTGGTGTATTTGCATCCTCGGGTGGATGTAGTCTTCCAGAATATGTGATCACGATCCACCTTATTGGACTCTTCTTGTACAAATAATGTTAAAAAACTTTTAAGGTATGGACTTCATGGACTCTCTATTCTTTTATGTTCAGTAGTAGAGTTATCATGTTTCATCCACTAGATCAAAATGGAATTAAAATAATAAATATATAAACTGGATTAAAAAAATTAGTATTCTTTTCTTAGAAATATTATTATCTATTGATTTTATAGATAGTGTGTTATCTATGATTTTCTTGTTTATCATGTCATTCTTGATGGAAATGGTTAAAAAATGTAAATCCATAATTAATTATAAATTATTTGGACCAAGATAAAGAGGCATGTAAATGAATATCATTGTTGTTGTTGTGTTTGATGTTAATAAAATTGACGCAGATGTGCATATTTATTTAAATTGATTGAAAAAACTGAATCATGAGGATGATTGTTGTTTAAAGTCATGTAAAATTAATTGTTTAAATAATATGAGATAGTTATGATAGCTTTCTATTTAGGTTTCCCATAGTTGGAACCTACAAATAATGAATTGGTTAATTCAATATGGATTAAAGAACTAGTTTTATGATAAAAGATAATTCTTGGTTGGGTTCTAAGTTACCATCTTACTTGTAAGGATAATTTCCTTGTACTTTGGAGCCATGAGAGCTCATTGCGCGTGAAGGCAAAATGCCTTGTTTAGGGCTAAGAGCCTAGTTACTTTATTGTTTCCTGCTTCTTGTGATGTGTTGTGATCCTGGATGGATATTTTGAGATGTGGGGGCAGAGAGGCCCAGTGGTTGTGGGATTAGTTGATTCCTAGAGTAGCGAGATGCATCTATTTATGCATGTGGACCTTAGGGAGGACACTAGAGATGGTGAAAAGGGTTGAAGTTGGGAATACCCGATGATGTGAAAGTTGGATGCCTATTGAATCTTTTTATTCTTTATCTTCTTTACTTTACCCACTATTTCAGATATCTGGTCTTTCTTACCCACCTTCCAAAAGAGGTGAAGACACGCAGGGTATGCAACGTTCTTTCTATGTTTATCTTCTCAAGGATGGATGGGTCTATGATCCTCTTATAGGTGGAAAAGACTCAACGGGTGATTCATCTACTCATCATGTTGAGCCCCTTATATTTAGTAACTTAGAATTTTATCTTAGAATACCTAGAATTATGGAAAAGTGTAAATGATGTTGTTAAATTATTGAATAAATAATGTTGTACCCATGGGGTTGGAGCTTGCTGGGATGCAATGCTGAGGTTATACTTATAAGGAACCATGGACTTGGTTTGGTTATGCCACGAGGGAATGGAACTCTGTTGTGATGCTGATGAAATGTTGTTGGGGTTAATTACTCTAACCCAAGAAAAGAAAAGATCCACTGTTTTATATAATGTTGAACATATAAGAAGGTGTGATTAAAGGACTAGTTTTAATCAGGCTAGATCCAGAATGAGAAACTAATTCATGTTAAAAATAAAGAATCAATGAAAAAAAATATAAAGAGGACAACAAATATAACGTGCTTCGGTTCCAAGGGGACCTACGTGCATGAAGAGAACACCATCAGGGAAACTGATTTATTAAGAAATCAAGAAATAACACAATCACATATTACATACTCGAATGATAAAAATAAAGGACCACATAAAATATATGAGGATTCCGAGCTTGCTGAACTAGGTGGCAGTGACCAACTCTATCACATAGAGTTAGCCCTGTCCATTCCTAAAAGGAATCACACACACACTTAAGAAGGATACAACAACATACATGTCGAAGAAAAGATAAACCGCTACAGAGCCAAGATCTACAAACCAAATCTTGGTTACGATTTAAAATAATGTAAATGATGTTACCACTTGAAGTGTAACAGTCGAAGAACCCAAAATCCGGGACAATCCCCACTGAGTCTCCACCGGAAATGTAATCTAGTTGTCGGAGGTGGTACGTGAAGCGGTTGAGGGGAGTGCGGGCGTCGGGAGTCTCCTGGAAGGTTCTTCCTTCTTCCTCGCAGAGTCAGGACAAATACGAGCACATCAAGAGGTCTCTCAGAAGCAAAGCGAATAAGCTAGAGAGAAGCACACACCGCCCTCACAAGGAAAATTGGGGCAATCAATGTGCAACATACGAGCGTCAGACAGTTCAAAGGATCTGCGGGATGGAGGCCACATGGATGTCAGAGATCATCGAGATGGTTCGCATAACTGAGGCCGGTAGAGCGCATAAGAAATGTGGTGTGTTCTAAATGGAGCAGAACAACTCAATGTGGATCGAAGATAGCCAGAAGAAACATAATGAGTGTAATCCAAGCCATCGGATCGACGATAATCAACGGTCCACAACAGGTCCACGTTAAGGGTAAGGAAACCAATAAACCGAGTTCCATAAACAACGAAATGGCAGGATATATCCCACGTAAAAGAGCCATGCAATAAATAGAGATAATATAAATAGTATGGAATGTATATAATTTCAAAATGAATATTCATGCATGGGGTGAAAATTCAACAATTATTCACCTTGAAATCAAATACAATACAATGATGATGTTCTCGCAGCCTACATTATAGAATTGGGACTAAATTCATAATCTTAAGACAATTCGTGAATTTAGATAACGAAACAGGCTTAGTCAAACTATCAGTTGGGTTATCATTAGTAGGTATCTTGGTGACACTCACTTTCCTAGATTCTATAATATCCCTAACAAAATTCAATCTAATGTCTATGTGCTTCGATCTACCCTGGAATACATAATTTTTAGATAGACGCAATGTAAATTGGATATCACAGTGAACTACTATACTATCAGTAGATAATGAAAACACCAAAATGAAACCTCTAAGCCAAATGGATTCCTTAATAGCTTCTGTCAAGGCAATGTACTCTGCCTCAGTGGTATAAAGTGCAACCACTGATTGCATGTTTCATTTCTTGGAGATCGGTCCTACATATGCAAGGAAAACCAATCTAGTGATAGACTTTCGAGTATCAATATTTGTAGCATTGTTAAAATCAACAAAACAAACTATATCATCATTAAAATTAGTATTCAAGCTGTATCGAATGCACAATTTATCAGACATAGAAACATACCTTAATTCCCATTTTAAAGCATGCCAATGCTTCTTACCAGGTTTCCCCCATAAACCTACTCAATGTACAAATTGAAAATGCTAAATTTGGTCTATAATAGACCATGGAATATATAAGACTTCCTACAAAATTTTCATATTGAATATTATTAATAAAGGCAATTTCATCTTCATTATTAGGAGATTGGTTTAGGGACAATTTAAAATGTTGTCTTAAGGGAATACTTACAGGTTTAATTTGTTCAAACAGGTTTCACTTTAATACCTTCCTAACATAAGAAAATTGGGATAAGTATAAGGTTCTGCCCTTTCTATCCCTAATTATATCCATAACAAGAATTTTATTTGCATGGACTAAGTATTTTATTTCAAAGGCACAATCCCACTGGTGCTAACAAAATTTATAATCCTCATGTTTTTGAAGATTAACAACACGTCATCAACATATAAAAACATAAACAAATTCATGTTTAACCATCTTAAAATACACACATGCATCAAATATACTTCTAGAAAACTTATTTTCAATCATAAAGGAATCAAACCTTTTATACAATTGTATTGAAGATTGTTTAAGTCCATACAAGGACTTCTGTAGAAGGCAAACGTGATTAGTTTTGAAAATTTTTGAAAATCATTAAGGAGGGGTCATATAAATAGTCTCATCAAGGATACCATGCAAAAAAGCTGTTTTTACATTGAGTTGTTCAACATGCATATCAAGTTTTCCAGAAAATGTCAGTAGGATTCTAATGGATGAATGCTTAATAATAGGAGAAAATATTTCACTATAATCAATGCCTTGGTGCTGAAGAAAACCTTTAGCTACCATTCGGGCTTTGAATTTGATTTTAGTTTCTCCTACATTGTTTTCCTTTTTCTTATAGATCCATATAAAACCTATAATTTTCTAATTATTGGGTCTAGGAACAACAATCCAGGTGTTTTTGTTAAGAAGGGAATTCATATCCTCTTGGATTTATCACAGCCAAATACTGGATTCTTTGTATTTAACATCTTTCTTATAAGTTTGGGGATCATTATTGAATTGGTCCTGAGCTACATTAAAAGCATAGTAAAAAATGTATGCCTGGTTGAAACAGGATGGGGGTCTGATAACCCTCCTCTCTCTATCTTGAGTAAGTTGATAGTTGCTCAGGTTATATGGTTCTTGACCTTCAGGTTCTGATTCTAATCTGGAATCTAATTCAGGTTGGGCTTGGGTAACCATAGGAGCAAGACCAACACTAGACCGTGGTTCGTCACTAGACCTTAAAGGGACTTCAACACCTAATGGGGTCATGACCCTTATGGGTTCTGTATCTTCTTGAGAAGATCCAGCAGGTTCATGCTCTTTACCATTGGATATACCAAATTCGTGGAAGACAACATTGTAGGTAACAATGAATTTTTGGTAAACCAGTTTTATCTACCCATAAACGATACCCTTTAACACCCTTTGGATATCCCAAAAATATACACTTAATATCCCTATGAGAAAGCTTATCGTTACGTGAATGTTCATAAGCTGTGGATCCAAAAATCCTAAGGTGGTTAAGATTCAGTGGTGTGCCCTTCCAGAGTTCCTCAGGTGTCGTTAAGGAGTCGGCAGAAGATGGGAAATGGTTAATGAGATGCACTACTATTGAAGCATCCTCAACCCACCTGTGGAGTTTTGAGTGGGACATCATACACCTCCCCCTATCAAGGAAAGTCCTATTATTTCTTTCTGATAACCCATTTTGTTATGAGGTTTCCAAAAAAGTTCATTATATTTTAATTCCTTTAGATTCACAATATTCAATGAATTCATTGGATATATATTCTAAACCATTATCAGTCCTTAAGGCCTTAAGTTTATTATTACTTTCACTCTCTATAGAATCTTTCCATTTCTTAAAAGTCTGAAAGGTATCAGACTTATGCATGAGTATATAAATCCATACTCACCTAGAGAATTCATCAATAAAATTCACAAAGTATAAGCCTCCACCATGGGAGGTGACCCTAGAAGGACCCCACAGATCAGAATGTACACATTCAAGAGGTTCTTTAGCCTTATACAAAGACCTACTGAAAATGACTCTCATGGACTTCCCATATACACAGTCTTCACAAAAGTGAAGACTTCTAGGAGTGATGTTACTTAAAATGACTTGTTTCTAGAGCTCACTAAGACCCTTAGCACTAATATTCTCTAGTCTTCTATGCCACAGAGTAGTGGAATTAGTTCATGGACTAGAAGAGGCATTGAACTGATTCCTATACACCTTACCATCTAACACATACAAGCCATTACGAAGGGTTCCTTTTATAACTATAAGAGATCCACATGCCACTCTAAGACTTCCAGATCTGGAATTAAAGTTATACCCTTTCTGGTCAAGGTTTCCTAGGGATATTAGGTTTCTTTTCAACTTGGGTACCCACCTAACTTCCTCAAGAGAGTTGACAGAACCATCATGAAGCTCAAGTAAAATCGAGCCTATTCCCATTATGTGGTAGCTCCTGTTATTATCTATAAAAATCTCACCAGACTTGACTTCCCTTAACTCAGTAAAGAACTCCCTCCTAGGGCACATATGAAACGAGCATCCTAAATCTAGAATCCACTCATCTGAGATGGTTGTGTCAGTGACATTTAACACATCAACAGTGTCAAAATCTTGTTCAACTAATTGGGAATGGTCATTATTATTATCTTTATATTCACTCTTCTTATTAGAACAATTATTCTTAATGTGTCCAAGTTGTTTACATTGGAAACATATGATTAAATTTCCTTTAGAATTGCTTCTATGTTTCTTATACTGACCCCTATCTTTTCTCCTACCCCTTGACTCATTTCGGCCTCTAAACTCACCTATTTCCCTAACATTTAAACCCTGAGACTCAGTTTTCACACTACCCTTTCTTTGAAGGTCTTTAGAGAGAAAAACATATTTGACTTCCTCAAGAGTTAATGTGTCTTTCCCATACAACATAGTCTTTAACAGAGTTAAATGAATCATATAATGATGTTAGCAACATAGTATCTTGGTCTTTATCATCCAATTTAATGTCAATGTTGGTTAGGTCTAATAAGATATTATTAAATTCATCAATGTGTATCCTGAATACAGTTCCAGGGAACATTTTAAATATATATAATCTCATTTTCATATATAGTCTACCAACAAAACATTTTTTCATATAAAGGGATTCCGATTTAGACCATATACCAGTAACAATAGAATCATATGAAACTTCTCTTAGGACTTTGTCTCCTAAATATAAAAGGATCAAACTACGGGCTTTCCTATGGGTCTCTTCTAGGACATCTACAAAGGAGGTGGTAGCCTGCCCATCAGGGGAAGTGGTGGTGATTTTCTTCCTAGGTCCAGCAAGGGCATCAATAAGGTCATTATGATCTAATAAGCCTGTCATCTTAATTCTACAGAGATTAAAATCATTATCACCATTAAACTTATCAATTTCAAACATATTTGAACCCATAGAAATAAAACAGAAGGCTCTGATACCACTTTTTGGGGTCAATTACTCTAACCCAAGAAAAGCCAAGATCCACTGTTTTATATAATGGTGAACAAATAAGAAGGTGTGATTAAAGGACTAGTTTTAATCGGGCTAGATCCAGAATGTGAAACTAATTAAAGATAAATATAAATAATCAATACAAAAAAAATATAAAGAGGAAAACATATATAATGTGCTTTGGCCCCAAGGGGACCTACGTGCATGGCGAGAACACCACAAGGGAAACCAATTTATTAAGAAATCAAGAACGAACACAAGCACATATTACAGACTCGAATGCAAAAAATAATGGAAAAAAGAAACTATCTGAGGAGGATGAGCTTGATAAACTAGGTGGAAGTGACCAACTATGTCATGTAGAGTCAGCCCCGTCCACTCCTGTACGGACTCACACATGAACACAAGAAGGATACAACAACATACATGTCGAAGAAAAGATAAAATGCTATAGAGACAAGATCTATAAACCAGATCTTGGTTACGATTTAAAAGAATGTAAATCATGTTACCAATTGAAGTTTAGTCGTCAAATAACCCAAAATATGGGATGATAACCCCTGATTATCAACCAGAAAAGTAATCCGGTTGCAGGAGGTGGTACATGTAGCTGAAGAGGAGAGTGCGGGCACCGGGAGTCTCCTGGACAGTTCGTCCTTCTTCTTCGTGGAGTCGGGACAAATCTGAGCACGTCAAGAGGTCTCTCAAAACCAAAGCGAATAATCCATAGAGAATAACACACCACCCTCACGATGAAAATCAGGACAATCAATGTGCAATAGACGGGTGTTAGACGGTTCAGAGGATCAGCGGGATAGAGCCCCCGTGGACGATAGAGATCATCGAGATGGTTCGTGTAACCAAGGCCGGTACAATGCATAGGACATATAGCGTGTTCTGAATGGAGTGTCACAAATCAAAGAGGATCGAAGCCACCTAGAATAGACACAACGAGTGTAATCCGAGCCATCGGATCGACGGTAATCATCGGTCCACAATAGGTCTATGCTAAGGGTAATGAAACCAATAAACTGGGTTCCATAAACAATGAACCGGCGGGATATCTCCCCCGTAAAAGACCCATGCAATAAATAGAGATAATATAAATAGGGTGAAATGTATATAATTTAAAAATGAATATGCATGCATGGGGTGAAAATTCAAAAAATGTAATGTGGAATGATAATGGTTAATTAATGTTTAAATAATTAATTAATGTAAAGTGAAATTGATAAAAAGGGATAAAGTAACTTATTGTAGCTCTTTAAATGGTTGTGTTCTTATAGGTTATCTTGTATTTGTAGTGGTAGCTGGGATTCCGAGAGACGTGAGCTACGGTTGAGTCTAAGACTAGGTTATGCCCATAGTGTGGTTTTGAGCTATATAATATTCTGTAATTTTTTGTGTTTCTATACGCTACTCCACCCTTTCGGTTAGGGAAATTGACACCCTAAGGATTCTTAGCCAAGTGGGGTGTTTTAACCAACATCCTGATGGGAGGATGGATGGTTGACTACCCAATTTGGCCCCGCTCTCTTCTCTTGGTAGTTACTTTTACTGGTAGGTACGATGGTTAGTTTTTCTCATATATGTGTGTAGAGGGCTGTAATGACTTGTGGTTATTCACACACAAATATTATGGATATATTTTTCTATGGACTACTATAAGTGTAATCTGTATAGGTTGTGATGGATTGAGGATCCTTAATCGGTGTATGGGTTGTAATGGAATGAGGTATAATACCTGATGTATGATACACATTATGCTAGCAGTGGTGGATCTTGGAAACTTCCTGGTTACTTTAGTTACATGGATTTGGTGGTTGTGTGGCATGAGGTTCATATTGTGGTGCTATTACCAGGTGTTTATGGGAAAGCCTTTTGGAAAGAGATGCTTAGGATGTGCGACACTGGGGAAAATAGGCAAACTAGTGGGGAAGTGGTAGTGGGGTACCCTTGATATTCTTTAATATATTATATACTCTTGTATACGATACTTGGTGGGAGTATCCATAGTGAGTTTGGGAACTTAGTATACACATTTAGGTGATGAGTTAGTTTCACTTTTTGATTCACTATGATTTATCATACTTACTTTACTCTTGCATGAGAGGCTCTGGGGAGGATCCTACTGAGTATAATGTTATACGCACACAATGTTATATAAACTATTTTTTAGGTCAGTTGGAGTAGGTTGGAGATCAGGATGGTTACTACTAGGTTGCAGTTTACAGGAGCTATTTGGGCTTCATGGTTGTTGTTGTTTTACTTTATGTTGGTACTTTTAGTTTTCCCATTCAGTAGTAGTAGTTTTTTCATGTCAATACATGCTTGTACTTAGTATTATTTTATATTGTAGTTTGATTTAGAGTTGGTTTGTGTATG
This sequence comes from Viscum album, assembly GCA_963277665.1. Taxonomy (NCBI): domain Eukaryota; kingdom Viridiplantae; phylum Streptophyta; class Magnoliopsida; order Santalales; family Viscaceae; genus Viscum; species Viscum album. The sequence continues at coordinate 1,103,607,151 of OY728139.1, forward strand.
TATTATCTCTCTCTTTCTCATGTGTTCTCTTAGAAGGCAATGTCTTCCATTTGTGTGTTTATTATACCATCGGTGCTAGTCACCAACACAGGGCCTACTAGTGGCGGGACTCAGGGGTCATTATCTCTCTTCTCACATTTATGGCCTAGGAGGGGTACACTTTGTGGGGAGGGGGTCATGATAGAGTGGTAACAATGGTCTGGTTGAGGGATAGGATGGATTTTTGAGTTAGGCATAGGTGAGGTTGCATGGGTTGGTTGGGAAACACTGTCAGATATATTTAGAAAGCACTGTAAACATTGGAGACCAGCTGATACATGGGTATTTAGGGTCCCCTGTGATCTGATGCATGAACCATTAAGTTTACGGTGGCTACTAAACAAGGTGATACTAGTTATAGGGTAGAGACCCATGAAAGGATCATGCATCATTCTTATTTATTCATGTGTTTAAATGGGTAGAACTTGGGATAGGTTAACCTAAAATGAATAAAAGAAAACAATTAATTAATGTTAAATTCTAACATATTCCATGCTTTGGAGTTCTATCTATTTTTTATTTGGTAGGTATGGCTCCAGGTTGACATCCTCATTAGGTTCACACAGAAGAGGTCTAGTAGGCTATGCCATAAGATCAGTACAGAGTAGTGGTTGATGACGATGACATTTGAGGATGAAACTTTGGGAGATTCAGTTCTAGAGTACATATAATGAAAAGGGATCTGTTTCATATACAGTCATGGAATACTGGTTGGAGGAGGTTAAGATTACATTTATATCAATCCATGCTCGAAAGGAGCACTGGGTGTATTTGGTTCTAACGATGTTTCCAGGGTCTGCATAGTAGTGGTGGTTCTTGTTCCTCAGGGACTGCAAGGAGCCGGTAGTCTTGTGGGAGAAGTTTTGAGAGCAGTTTAGAGATGAGTTTCTTTCTTCTAATACAAAGGAGACCAATCACTATGAGATTATTACCCTTCAGCAGGGAATATCTAGTGTCATCGAGTTTGGTATCCATTTCAGTAACCTTCTAAGATATGCTTTGGACCTATTTCCAAATGAGGAGGTCGGGGAGAGTCATTTAGAGGAGGCTTTGAGTCCATAGATCTAGCGTCAGGTCACCCCATTTATGCTGAAAACATACCTCGAGGTGCTGGAGAAGGCATGGGTCATTGAGACAATGTTAGATAGTATTGGGTCATTATGAGAGGGTAGTTTACATGATTCCTCACAAAGTAGAGTTGTTGTCTGGGGTTCCTGATTTGCAGGGCAGAAGAGTTTCCATTCAGCTGTGGGTATGTCCCATCCCTTAGTATCTCATTTCTCTAGGGGCATAGGTTCTCAGGACTATACCAAGGGATGGTGAATTTTTTTTCTTATGTAGGCCAAGGTCATCAATAGAGAGAGTGCCTGACCTTTCAAATATTTCAGTGTGTACTAGGTGTTCCACTCCAAGTTCCTCCATTGAGGCAGTTCCAGCGGAGGCAGCAGCAGCAGGTTGCACTAAATTTGGATCAACAAAGAGTATATGGGGCAGGCAAAGGATAGCCCTAGGATGATCCCCACCCTTATAGAGGAGAGAATGGCTGTGGTGGTGTTCATCATCCGGGTTAGAGAGGCCATGGACCAGGTTGTGGTCAGCTTCATGCTTTATTATTTCCAGCTCCAGGCGATCCATACATCATTTGAGGTACACTTTACTTTTTCTTACATGGGTGTATGCCTTGTTTGATTCATGAGTTACACAATACTTCATATCACCTACCCTTGTCCATGATTTTGGACTTGATGTGGAGAGGATTACAGTGACCTTGGCATTGACTATGTCATTTGGAGGTTGAGCTAACTTGTTTAAAGTATGAAGAGACTGTGAGCTAGTGCTGGAGCAACACCACTCTTGGGGAGATTTACTAAGTTTACGAATACAACCAAATGACATCATCCTTTTCATGGATTGGTTGTATTCGATGTAGTCTATTGTGTATTGCTTCAAGAGGTGGGTGGTGTTCTTTGATAATTATGGACATCCAACTATGTTTGTTTTCGATCAAGACCCTTAAATGTGTCAAAGGCGTGTTCTTTATTTGTCATTCTTGATGGATGAATAGATGTTGAGTTAATCGGAGGTTCAGTAGTTGGCGTTTCCTAGGTTCATTTAAGAGTACCCTAATTTCTTTCTAGAAGAGGTTGTTGCATTAACAACTCAATGGGATATCGAGTTTGGGATGAAGTTGTAGCCAGGAATGTCTCCTATTTCGATATCTCCATATAGGATGGCGCCTTCGGAGTTGTGGGATCTGCGTATACAGCTTGATGGTTTTTTGTAGTGTGGTTTTGTTTGGCTAAGTGTGTCACTGTGGGGTGTACCGGTTTTTTTCGTGAAGAATAATGATGGAATTTTGTGGTTGTGTGTCAATTATCATCTCTTGAACAAAGTGAAAGTGAATAACCACTATCCTCTTCCATGGATTTATGACTTGTTTGATCAACTGAAGGGTGAAAGTTGGTTCTCAAAGATCAATTTGTGGTTCGGGTGTTATCAGATGCGTGTGAAGGATGAGGATATCATAAAGACTGCTTTCTATTGTCATCATGGGCATGGCGAGTTCGTTTTGATGCCATTAGGTGTGACAAATTCTCTAGCTATATTCACGGGGTTGATGAATGTTGTATTCTATGAGTTCCTGGATAAGTTCATGGTAGTCTTCATAAACAAAATACTTGTGTACTCTACATTTAGGGAGGAGAATGAAGAGTATCTGGATGATATTTTGGGAGTTATTCATCGATAGTATCCATTTGGGAAGTTTTTGAAGTATGATTTTTGGGCTCGAGAAGTCTGTTTCTTAGGGAATGTTGTATCCCAGTAGGGAGTAGCTATGTATCCATCAAAGATAGAAGTATTTGTGTCTTAGGAAGCCCCCAAGATAGTAAAAGAGGTGAAAAGTTTCCTTGTTCTTGGAGGCTATTATAGGAGGTTCATATCATATTTTCGTCAGGTTGTGACACCTCTAACAATGTTGATAAGAAAGGATCTGGTGTTTGTGCAGACTGATTGGTGTTAGAAAGCTTATGAGTATCTGAAGAAGAATTTGGTCAGTGATCAAATTATTTGTCTTCTAGTAAAAGGAGTTCAGTTCGAAGTTTTCTGTGATGCTTATCATCTGGGGTTAGTATGTGTTTTGACGCAGCAGAGATTGGTTGTTTCTTTCGGGTCTCGACAATTGTGTCCCTGTGAATGTAACTATGCCACCCACGATCTTGAGTTGGCAGTAGTGGTGTTTTTCATGAAGTTTTGGAGACATTACCTCATCATAGAGTGATTTTTGGTCTTCACCGATCATAAAAGCCTAAGGTGTGTTTTCTCCCTGTGTGACTTGAACTTATGACATCATTGGTGGATGTAGTTATTATAGGATTACGATTTTGAAATATCGTATACACTTGGTAAGAGGGAATTTTGTAGCTGATGCACTGAGTAGGAAGTCACGTAGTGATGCAATGCATGAATCAGGTGATTCCAAGAGAGTAATGGAATAAATGTCATCATTACATCTTGATATGGGAGAAGTTGGGGGTAGTGGTTTTCTTTTCTAGATGATAGTGCAATCATCTTTGGTGTAGTAGGTGGAAGATTCTCGCTTGGGGGATCTTGAGGTGGAGGTCTTGAGAGACCGAGTTGTTTGTAGAGAGGTACACTACTGGAAAACAGCCTATACCCACGGTTTAAAACCGTGGGTATAGCCCCCAAAACTGTGGGTATAGCCTATACACACAGTTTTGGGAACCGTGGGCTGGAACGACATTGGGATAGGTCCCCAGCCTATACCCACGATTTTCCAAAACCGTGGGTATAGGTGTCATGCCACCGTGTCACCGAAATATAGTCAATTTCCATGGTGTCAACGACATATACCCTCAGTTTCAAAACCGTGGGTATAGGTCCTAAAATAATGCAGGCACTGAGTTTCGATCTCGCAACCTCTTTGCTGCAAACATGGCATCTAACCACTACCCTAACATCACCTATATGTATATATATATATATATTTTGTTAAATATAGTTATAAAAACCGCGGGTATAGAGGAAAGAACCGTGGGTATAGGGTTCCCACAAAAACAAATTCCTTCCCGCAAAAGAAAAATTCCCACACACAAAAAAGTGACCTATACCCACGGTTTTTCATAACCGTGGGTATAGGTATTTTATCCCAGACCTATCCCCACGGTTTTCCCCAAAACCGTGGGGATAGGTACCCCTATACCAACAGTTTTGGGAAACCATGGGTATAGGTGACTTTTAAAGACCTATCCCCACAATTTTCCAAAACCGTGGGTATAGACCCCCCTATACCCATAGTTTTGGAAAACTGTGGGGATAGGTCTTTAAAAGTCACCTATACCCACAGTTTCCCAAAACCATGGGTATAGGGGGGGGGGGGGGGTCTATCCCCACGTTTTTGGAGAAAACTGTGGGGATATGTCCATTTTCTAGTAGTGATACCTGAATGTTGGTCTGAGGATGAACAAAACTGAGTGTTCTTTCAGGGGAGGCTTTTTGTTACTTTGTAAAGGCTTGATATGGTTCTCAGAGAGTTCCATAATTCATCCATAGTGATACATCTTGATGTGACAAAGATGTATCGAGCTTTTTGGAGTCAATTTTGGTAGCCTGGGTTGAAGGATGAAGTTGTAGAGTTTGTGTCTCAATGTTTGGTCTTACAGAATTTCAAGGTTGAGCACCATGTTCATGGTGGTTTGCTCTGGCTATTAGGTGTTCCTAAATTTAATTGGGAGGATATATCTATGGATTTTGTTACCAGTTTACCTTGATCTAAAGGTGGATATGATGCTATATGGGTGGTAGTGGATAGTTTGATGAAATCAACCCACTTTATAACAACCAAGGAGTTGATATCAATGGATTTTTTGTCGAGGTAGTATTAGGAGGAGGTGGTGAAACGCCAAAGAGTCCCGAGGATGATCATTCCTAATCGAGATCATCATTTTAGCTACAGGGTGTGGAGAGGTCTCCAACAAGAGTTTGGATCTTAGTTATGCCTTAGCACTACTTTTAAACCATAGATGGATGATCATACCTAGCAGACCATCTAGACTCTTGAAGACATGTTTCCCTCTTATGTCCTGGATTTTGTAGGTTTGTGGATGTGGAACCTGAAGGTTCCGGGCACAGAGGAAGCACGTGGGTGGATGTGACCACTTGTCTTATTGTCATTAACCATGATTAATCCAGGATCAATACGAAGATAAATTCCAGTCTCCACGGATCGAATCATAGAAACAGACAAAGAAAAGGAAAATCCTGGAACCACAAAGTAGGTTCATTACATGTTGATTATAATTAATTTAATTAATTGACAAGAAGTACCTTTTGGGTGTTCTTTCTTCTTTGATGTTCTTGATCACGTTCCGATGTGATTCGTCGTTGTGTCACAGAAGCCAAGTGTAGACTTCCTCTAGTGGTGATCCACACGTGCACCATATATCTATGGATGTCACCAAAGGAGTCTCCGAGTGATAGCGTGGAGAAACCTTTGCTTGCATTGTCCATCGTAGATCATCTTGATCTGATGCAATAGGATCTCTCTCGGTCTTGAGATCATTCTTGGAGAAAGTGGTTCTTTTGTCCTTGAAAGAATTCTCCAGAATTTTTGTGCACAATGATTCTCTTGTCTCAGAAAAAGGGTTGGGGTTGTGAGGATATTTATAATCGGGTATGAGGTTGTATATTTATGACAATAAATAAACACGTTACGTGTTTTATTTATTTCATTAACTCCATTTTGTAAACCCCTTGTTGAGTCATTAATTCTTTGACTTGCGCCCACATTGATTATAATAAATATCATTTAATAAAACGATATTTCCTCAAAATCCCGACTGGAAAAAGTACACGGCGTGTAATAATAAATACACTGCGTGTACTTGTTTTTCATTGAAAACTTTACGGCGTGTAAATTCAATTTACACAGCATGTATATCTTGTTTTCATTTTTTTCATTTCCTTTCCAAAATGAAAACTACATGGTCTGTACATTTTATAATACACTACGTGTACTTGTTTTCAAAATAAAACTACACGACATTTAATCTTTGATACACGGTGTGTAATTGTTTTTTTATTATTCCTCCAACATTAAAATGATTTAGGATTCCTCAAATAATTATTAAACCGCGTATGAGAATAATCTTTACTCTACTTGAGATACTTGAATGCACTTAGTGTGTTACCCTCTAGGCCCCTTTCTCGTTGGCATTAGGCGGGCTTTCCTAAAGTCCAAGATTACTGTCTAGCAACAGGTCAAGGCACCTAAGAGAAAGAAGTTGACGCCGAATTGCGTATCACCTCATATGAACACTTGCTGTGTAATTTAATCCCTTTGTCTTAATATCTCATCAAGCAGGTTTCATGGAAGTTTCATAAACCTATATGCTTGATCCGCCGTTCTTTGAATACCTGAAATAAACTCATCGTTTACACCATGGCCATGGAATTTCATGCGATAGTTCTATTTCAATCAAAGGGCCGAGATCTAAAATTCCATAAATGGAAGGGAAAAATCCTTCATCGACTTATCCATTAACAACATGTCACTCGTGACACACCCAATGTACCCTACTTCCCGCCAACTATCTGCATGACTGTTTTCATCAGTTAATATAAGCGTGCAAGTCATGACATGAGTTAATGATAATGTTCCAGTCTAAGGACCATTACAAACGCTCATAGATAGCAATGTCCGATGACACCAAGACATGCAGAATTACTACTAGCGGGTCTGTTCTAATAATATCCCATCTTGGAGATTACCAAGTGCGAACTCCATGAGAGAGATTCTCATCTTCTTATGAGTACTTGCACATGGAGGTCTGTATTCTATGTTTCCTATCATAGTATGTCATCCAACCGCATAACTTTATTTAAGAATATTGTTATAGCATTTCAAGGTTCCCATCATAGCAGGGATCTTCCATGACCTTATTAATGCAACAAATATTCCAGGACATTATTATATTATAGTCATGCAGAACAATAAACAATATATAATAAGTGAACATTCATGTAATCAAAGTAAAAAATAGTTGGTTCTCAGGACACCAACCCTTACAGAACCTTCCTGTGGTAGATCTCTCTTGGAACTATAATTTTCACTTCCCCATCAGTATGGTACTGTTTGAAGCCTTGTACGACCGACCTTTCCATTCTCCATTATAATGGACTGGGGTCGGAGAGTCAGCAATTCTAGGTCCAGAACTAGTACAGAATACGACAAAGATAGTTAAGGTGATTCGTGAGAAGATTAAGGTAGAATAAGATCATTATAAGTCCTATGCTCATCATAGGAGGAGATCTATAGAGTTTGGAGTTGGGGATCACGTGTTTCTGAAGGTGTCCCCTTGTCATTGGCAGTGGAGTTTTGGTCATGGGAGTAAACTTTCTCCCTAGTTTGTTGGGCCTTTCGAGGTGTTGGATCGTATTGGAGTCGTGGCATATCAGGTTGCACTTTCCCCACAAATGAGCAGGATAAACGATGATTTTCATGTGTCGTATCTTCATCATTATCTTGATGATGAGTCTCACATCATCGATTGGGGTGAGATCGTTGTTTAGGATGATGCAAACATCGATGAGCAGTTCCCCAAGTTGTTTGATGTTTATCTCTTTTCCTATAATCACTACTACAAATATGGCTTATAATAGCGCTAAAAACTGTCTTTAATAGTGCTAAAAAATCACTGTTAATCTCGGAACAGATAAAGGGGGTTCCCTTTATCAGCGCTAAAAATAGCGCTGATAAAGGGGGACTTTTATCAGCACTGATAAACGTTCCCCTTTATCAGTGCTAATCAAGCGCTAATAAAGGTAGTCTTTATCAGTGCTATTTTCAGCGTTGATAAATTTATAATATATCAGTGCTAAAAATAGCGCTGATAAAGACTACCTTTATCAGCGCTATTTTGAGCACTGATAAAAACTACCTTTATCAGCACTCAAAATAGTGCTGATATATTATCCATTTATCAGCACTTAACTAGCGTTGATAAAGGGAAAAGATCCTGTGCAAAACCAGAACCTGTACAAAACCCTGCCCAGCACCTGCACACATTACAGCACCTGCACAGAGCACAAACAACACCTGCACACAACACAAACAACACCCACACACAAAGCACAGAAGAAAAAAAATGATACATGCATTTTCTTGAAAACATGAATACAAAACAAAACACTGCTATATACATTTCAAACAATGTTTAATTTGGTTACAATAACATTTATCCAAAAAATAGTTAAAAAACAATGATGTTCTATCCTTTTTGCATCCATCCGCTCTAAAAAATTATCGTCCATGGCAGCGGTTTCTGAATAAAGCATTCAAACTGAGGAAAAAGATTTCACCTACATAATAAAATAAATATTATGTTAGTAATACAATAATGAAATATATAATGGGGTTGCTAAATGGAATTATACTAGTTAATCACAAAACATAAAATAACCAATTAACGAAGAGACACAATTAAGTCAATGCCCATACCTCAACCAGAAGTCCAATAAACTATCTTCAGTTCATACCAACCACAACTGAGTCCATGATCACATGTATTAATGTCCAACAAAATTAAATTACATAATTATTTAATTTTAACCAAAAATATTGCATGGTATAATAGGCTCCAAACTCATCATGTAATCCAACAAATCCATAATGCTGAGAAACTAGGTGTGATCCACTCCTGACGCACCCCTAAGACTAGAAAACACTAAATACCCAATCTATATTTCTAAATTTATGACAAATTAAGGCTAAATTTTTGAAAACCCATAAATAAATCTTCCAAAAAATATAATATGCATCAAATAATTATTGATTACTAGTTTATAAAATTTTGAGACATGATCTAAGAGGCATATATAAAAGTCCCATGAAGAATAATGATTTATCCATACTATGGTATAATAATTACACCTAGAACCTTAAAAACTGAATGCAAATCTTTGAGCAAGAAGTTAGAGAAGAAAGGAAGATGTAGGAGAAGATACCACATTGATTTGAAATGATGAACAACTGATAACCCACTCAAGTATAAGGGGAAGGAAGGAGGGGAATGGGGTTTGGCCACCCCTTAAGAACTTGGTGCCCAAACAAAGACACCTAAGGAGTTTTATACTTTATAAACCCATCACCCACATAAAAATAAGTTTTCAATCATGTTACATGAAATGAACCAAGTGGTGACATCACTATATTTTGGGTCCAAACCCTTACTTGACCCCTTTTCCCCATTCACGACCATTATCACCCTATTAAATACATTCATGTTGTGAATTACCCTTTCAGACAATGAGCATCCTAATGCTACTACATTTCAATAGAATTACTACCCAAATCATCCTTGATATCCTCCCAAAACCCAATAACATCCCTCTAGCCCCAATACATGTCTGAAACAACTTTTAGAACTTGTATATTGTACCTTTTTCAATGATTTTTTTGTTATTATGGAATTCCATAATTCCCCATTGGAAGTGTACCAATATACTAATCAGATGTTATATGATATACCATGAAGATTCTTGTGTCCATGTATTATATGAGATATCAATGAAAATTTATCTCATTATTATACATACCAACACATCAAATCCGAGCATTAGATACCTTCAGGTTTTCTTCAACCACTTCCAGTTCTGACATGGAAGTGGGACAAGATTTCTGTGGGATATTAGGTTAGGTTTTCGTGTACCCATCGATGGAAGAATTAAATATGGGTTTTGATCAATTGGATGACCAAATAATCTCAATTTATATACATTTTATATGAAAAAAAATTATAAGAAAATCAAAATTCAATTTTTAATTGAGATTATCTTTTTACATGGATTTAATTCTACTATAGTCTTTTATAGGGAACCTCATTTTACATCTTGTTTTTGGAGAGGTCCCTATGAGAAAATGGGATGCCATGTATGATTGAGCATGACATATGTTTCTGACACTTTCTGCAGGGGTACGTTGCCTGGAGCATATTGACGTTCGATGGTAGTGCATTTTACCACACATTCATTTGTTACAAAGGTGAGTGACATTAATCACTTATAAAGAGATTTATTCTCCTTGATTGAAACAGGGTGATGGGATGTTGTTCATTCCATCCATGGATTCCTCCTCGGAATTCTTTACCTATTATGAGTCTCCCTTATAGAATAAGACTTTGTTCGTGAAACTTGTTCCTGGTTCCATCTCTTTATGGATGATGGTTAATTACAATGATTATATCAGGACATTCCAAAGGGTCATTCTAGGGCATAATACTTCGGTTAAGAAAGTATTCACATTGGGAATCAGTGGAATGTATGAACACTAGAACATTGGTCACATGTATTCATCGTCGTCAAAGGGATTCTCAATGAAATGGAAACCCAGAGTTGAGGGATCATGCTCAGTGGATCATCGGGGAGGGGAGGGTCGGATTCTGGGATTGCAACTGGTCAGGGAGGGTGCATGCGTTCCCAAGGTGCCCAGCCCCGATGATCTCGTTTAGGGAGGCAAAGAGTCACCCTCTGTTTTTCGGCGCGGTGCTAGATGCGGAGTCACGGAGAATCTTTGAGTTGGTGGTGATTAACAATGATAGGGACAAATGTGTCTTCACGCCCTCGGTTTCGGGTAAGTTCAATCTAAAAGACTTCCGCAGGAGTTGCAATGTTCAGCAGACGCAGGAGGCGGGAAGCAGGGTGGAGTGGAGCAGAAAGGTCCCCTTGAAAATGAATTTTTTAACGTGGAGGATCATGCAAAACGCCATCCCTTCAGATGAGAACATCAAACTCCTGGGCGTTAGTCTAGCATCTGGATGTCAGTGCTGCAAACGGAGGAAGGAGGAGAGTATGGAGCATATTTTTCTCGCAGGAGAATGGGCCAGAGTGGTCTGGAATTTTTTGGGAAACCTCATAGGGTACTCTGGGCATGTTGAGACCTGGGAGAAGTTCTCGAGCTTGTGGGTGCAGGGGGGTGGCGGCAACGTGGAGGATAAAGAGGTTCGATCAGTGTTTTATAATGCTGGGTGCTGGGTTCTGTGGGATGCGCGGAACCGAGCCATGTATGAGGGGTGCACATCCACTGGGAGGGCGGTGGTGGCAAGGGTAAGGTGTTTGCTGATTGATTTTGTGAAAACGGAGAGGTTTGGGGAGAGCGTTCCATCGTTACGGGGATTGGTATCCCATGGGATGGGAGGTGGGGAGGAGACTTCCAGGAGGCGGGGGTCGTGGGTTCGATGGTTTCCTCCAGTGGGCGGTCTGAAGCTGAATGTCGCTGGGGCATGCGCGGGAGGGAATATGCGTGGTGGTGGGGTGCTTCGAGACGGCAGTGGTAGTGTGTTGCTGGCTTTCGCTGTGCACTACGGGAGGGGGAGCTCGGTGCAGGCAGAGGCCCTAGCGGTCCTTTCAGGGATATCTGTGTGTCTGGACAAAGGCCTGATGGTGGAGCAAATAGAGACTGACTCGAAGATTATACATGATGCGTTACATGGACAGGGTATGATGCCGTGGAGGATTTCTTATACTATCAGACAGTGCAGGGCGATTATGGGGAACGACATAAGGGTTACTCATACCTGGCGGGAAGGGAACAAGGTTGTGGACTACTTTGCCTCTATTGCAGCCCCGGGGGATATTTCAGTTTGGGTGGATAACGCCTTGCCAATTAGACCTGAGGGGGTCAATCTGATTAGGGGAGATGCACTAGGACTACATTATTTTCGCCCTCCGTAGGAAGGTCCGCGTTTGGTTATGATTTTGTTTTGTTTTGATGTTTTTGGTGTTATGTATGGGGTCGCTTGGGATTAATAAAAAATCGTATTTTTGGTGGTGGTGGTAGGTAGGTACATCTCTAGGAGGGAGCACCTGGAATGTTTACCTGATAGATGGATCAAAACGCCAAATGAGGTCTGACCTAGGTGTGGTGAATCCCATAAAGGTAAGGTTTCTCATTTTGAAGACTTATTCGGATGCCGCTAAGGGAAAGACATGAGGGAAAATAAGTGAAGGTGTACCCCAGTGAGGGGGTCACCATGGTTTACCTTTGGTTGGAATTTAACCTCATTGAGGCTTCCTGCGTACCCTATTTAGAATACAAGGATCAAAACCCATATATTTAAAAGAGGTATGGTGTGGGTATTACCCATGGTTAGATTCTCTTAACACTAGGAATACTCTTGGTTGGATGAGTATGTGTTTTGTGGGGCTTATGCATTGTCAGATTCCCAGGTTCTTCCATGAGTAGCAATGGGATGAATGGGACATACGTGCTAAGATGGACCATGTGAATGGCGTGATCCTTGTAAAGAGGCACGAGGCACAAAAAACATGTGGAGCTGTCTGTAAGCATTATTTATTGTGGACATGGGGCTCATCAGACTGCACATACCTTCCACAAACACCTCAAAACATCACAAGGACCAGATTCTACATGATGGTGCATCACAGGGTTGATTCTTTTGATGATGTACTGGTCATTTGAGCTTGGATTTCATCTCAACCATCCTTTACCTTACTTGAATTATCCTGGGACACATATTTTGGTTCCAAATAATCCCTCAATGATACTGATTATCTCATGCATCTACCTAGAAATAATTGTGAAAGTCAAACAACAACACATGTGCTCAAATACAAGTTTAAGCAAACAAGATACAGAACATTGAAATTTCTTAAAAATGAACCAAGAGGTACACATGTGCTCAAATACTATCTCTGCATGTTGAATCTAATCCCTCTACTTTAATTTAAAAAAAATTATATTTAGGCCCTATATCTAACTGAAAATGGTGGATATAGACCATAGTTGTTGTTTCCATCCATTGTTTGTTGGAAAATGGATTTTTTTGATCATCGGTGGTTTCATCATTCACCCCATATGCACTACACACCATCATGCCTTACTTCAATTTTGATTTGTTCAAAGATCAATAATATGAATCCAGGGATAGAAAACATTGAGTAATAAATTACTATTTAAATACATCAGAGCATTCTCAATTCACCAAAGAACGTTGGAGGATAATCAATGATCATATATAGATAACATAAGTAGTAGGAATTCACCTTTATCTTATTTGTGTACAATCTTCCTTCAGGTATGTTGCCCATTCATTTCTAAACACATGTATATCATCTTCGGAATATGAGTTTTTGCGACAATCATGGTAGTACTGAAAAAATATAAATACACAAAGGATTAATAAATATTTTAAATGAACTCGTAATTATTAGTGAAAATACCTCATCAGGGATTCTAGTTTGTTGATGAAATACGATCTCTTTCATAAATTTACAAATATAATAACCACAGTCCTTTCCTTTTGTTTGTTTTGGACACTACAGAAACATTGACAACAATAAGTAATTTGTTTTGATATGTGTTTGGATAGTGAAATGATATTATATATACCCGGATAATTTTCTAGTTGTAGATCTTGTAGGCTTTCTCATCCTTATGCCCTGGATTCATTCCATGCATTAGACGATATTGATGCACCGCCCTATCATAAGAAAATCCTCATTAAATTATAACATAAATTATATAACTAGATGTTTAGTTTTAAAATGTTGGATCTATTGTATTAAAAATTAACAAACGCCATCATGCGTGGTCGATTTGTTGAATATTCATGCATTGAATCCAGAAAATAAATATTTGGAGTATCCAAATTGACTGCAATTAGCATTCAATGCTCCCTAAAAATACAAAAAGGAATAAGTAAAGAAGGAAATGAAAATATAGTTGATATGATTAAATTGTAGAGTTTTACCCCAGCATCGTTGGTATTAAAAAGAGTCTGTTATCCCTAATTTTTTTTCAAAATATTTGAGCAGGGATGACATTATTGTAGTATCTTTATCAGAATCTATTTCGTCTTTTGAATAGGTGGTTTGAGGACTAACAAGTCCAAGTTTTTGTTCATAGCGAAATCCCTTCAATTGTTTTTCATATATGCGTATGCGACAAATATAAAATGTATTTAGTCATAATTATCAGAGTATATCAACTTTTGTAAAATCAAATCATGAAAACTTACCTCATGTATACATTTAGAACTGAGGCGCCTAGCCATTCATACTTGAGGAGTTCATTTACATTTTCAGCACTAATGAAATCTGCTATTTCCTCTCCATACATATCTTTTTCAAAATCAACTGTGTGAGTATTGACGTCTTTCAACATTGTATCCACATGAGCCTGCAATAATATTAACTGTGGATATAGAACATGCGAGGTGAAGGTGCTCTTAGTAGACTGTTTCAATCGGTTGGTTGATCCTTGAGATAGTTTCGAGCTGATATTTCGTTTCACCCCACTGTGTTTGTCATTCTTTAATAACATTCATTACACTACTAGAAAAGGGGGCATTGAAGCCCCCCAGACTCGGGCGACCGCCATTGGCGGTCGCTATAGCTAACCAATAGCGACCGCCAATGGCGGTCGCTAACCTACATAAAAAAACAGGGGGCTTCTGCGCCCCCCCCCCCCCCCCCCCCCCCCCGCGCCCCCCTCGACCCCGATCCCCCGATCGCCGCCCTAACCCCCTCCCTCCCTCGCCGCCCTCCCTCGCCGCCCTCCCCTCCCCCACTGCCCGGCCTCCCCCGCCGCCCGGCCTCCCCCGCCGCCCGCCCTCCCCCGCCGCCCGCCCTCCCACGCCGCTCGACCTCCCCCGCCGCCCGCCCTCCCTCGCCGCCTGCCCTCCGCCGCCGCTCTCGGGCCTCCAGCCGCCGCCCTCGGGCCTCCGGCCACCGCCCTCCGGTCTCCGGCCGCCGCCCTCCGGCCTCTCGGCCCTCCCCCCCCACCCCGGACGGCACCCGCACCCCGGACAGCCCCCTCCGCACACTCCGGACCGCCCCCCGCACCCCAGACGCCTCCCCGCACCCCGGAAAACCCCCTCCCGCGCACTCCGGACCGCCCCCCGCACCCCGGACGCCTCCCCGCACCCCGGACAGCCCCCCCCCCCCACCCCCGCGCACTCCGGACCGCCCCCCGCACCCCGGACGCCTCCCCGCACCCCGGACAGCCCCCCCTGCACTCGGACACCCCCCTCCGAACCCGGACAGCCTCCCCGCACCCAGGACAGCCCCCCCCCCCACACTCGGACACCCCCCCTCTGAACCCGGACAGCCCCCCCGCACCCCGGACAGGCCCCCCCGCACCCCGGACACCCCCGCACCCCGAACACCCCTGCCCGCACCCCTGACAGGCCCCCGACACCCCGGACACCCCTCCCCGCACCTCGGACAGCCCCCCCCCCCCCCCCCCCCCCCGACCCCGGACACCCCCCTCGCTGCCCGTCCCCCGTCCCCTCACCGCCTCCTCTCCTCCAGCTCCCCGCCGCCGCCGCCGCCCGTCCCCTCCCTTGCCGCACCGCCTTTGGCTCTGGCTCCCCTTCGCTGCCTCCTCTCCCTCGCAGCACCGCCTTCGGCTCCCCTCCCTTTCAGGTTTGTAGCTCAATCAGGTAACACGAGCTTTCAGTTACATTATTATTTTATCAATGGTTTATAAACAAATGGTTAATATTTATTTTGAATATAGTTGATTTGAAAAATGTAAATGTAATAAGTATTGTGTAAATGTTTGTTATATAGATATTATTACGGATAAGAGTTGGATTGATCTTCCAAATCGAACGCCTAGAGAATATTTCAATGGCATTATGCAGTTTATTGACTTCACGAGAGGATTTGAAAGTGACTATATTAGTTGTCCATGTAGAAAATGTGCTAACAGATATCAATTCACACGAGATACTGTGAGGGAGCACCTTTTCTTTAATGAATTTCTGAAAAATTATAAGAGTTGGACTCGTCATGGAGAATAATATGTTCGTTTTCAAAATAAAGATGCAGCTCAGATGGATGTTGATGCAAGGATGACTGATCCAATGCATGAAATGCTTACTGAAATGGTACGTGGGTTTGATCCTGAAGGCATTGACATCCAGAATCATGAGACCGGTGAGATAAATCTTCACTCTAGTGCATATCGTGATTCGAGGAGGTTTTATAAAGTACTTGATGATGAGAAAACATAATTATATCCTGGATGTACTTCTTACAATAAACTGTCGTTTATTGTGAAGTTGTTGCATTTGAAGACTTTGAATAATTGGTTAGACACATCATTCGACATGCTTTTGGTTTTATTGAAAAAAGTTCTTCCTGTCGACGCTAAGATTCCTGAGTCGTATTACTATGCTCGTAAGTTGACAGAGAACTTAGGTTTTACATATGAGTCTATAGATTCATGTGCAAACAACTGTATGTTGTTTAGAAATGAAACTGCTCATTTGGATATTTGTACGGTTTGTGGCGCTTCCAGGTGGAAAGAGAACAGGGGAAATAAGACTCATCAAAGTCAGATTGCGATACAGGGGAAACCGATTGCCGTAAAGAAAATACGTTACTTTCCCCTTAAACCGAGGTTGAAAAGATTTTTTATGTCATCTAAAGTTTCTAATTTAATGATATGGCATGCAGAAAGAGTTCATAAAAGTGACATGTTAACCCACCCGGCAGACTCTCATGCATGGAAGGATTTTGATAAGAGACATCCCGACATTGCTAAAGATGTTCGTAATGTCCGATTGGGATTGGCAGCAGATGGTTTCAATCCATTCGAGTCTATGGTTGGTGCAACTCATAGCACATGGCCCGTGGTGTTGGTTCCATATAATCTTCCTCCGCGGCTTTGTATGAAGCAACAATTTATATTACATTCCACTCTTATTGATGGACCTAAAAGTCCGGGGGATAAGATTGATGTTTACCTTCAGCCATTGATTGATGAGTTGAATGAATTTTGGGGCGATGGTGTAATGACTTATGACTGCGAAACGAATGAAATGTTCAAACTGCATGCGCGCGCTGAAATGGCGCGTTGGGGGGTCAAAACCACCCGAACGACCTCCGAATGCCACGAAACCATACGACAACATCTGGGGCGTGAATTGTGAAATGGTCGGCTAGACGGCACCTCATTCGGAGGTGTCGTTTGACCGCGGCGGCCGGAAACGCGTTTCCGGCGCCATAAAACACCAAAACGGCGTGCGGCGGTCCAATTCGGAGAAAACGTGCTCCGAACGACCTGAAACCGCACAGGAATGATAGAAATATTATTCCTGAGATGCAAGAGGAGGCCGCACATCCATCAGACATGCGGTGAGCGCGGCACGTCCGATTGTGTCCTTTTCAGCAGCGCGGCGCGCGCTGAAATGGCGCTTTGGGGGGTCAAAACCACCCGAACGACCTCCGAATGCCACGAAACCGTACGACAACATCCGGGGCGTGAATTGTGAAATGGTCGGCCAGACGACACCTCATTCGGAGGTGCCGTTTAACCGCGGCGGCCGTAAACGTGTTTCCGGCGCCATAAAACACCAAAACGGCGTGCGGTGGTCCCATTCGGAGAAAACGTGCTCCAAAAGACCTGAAACCACACGGGAACGATAGAAATATTATTCCTGAGATGCAGGAGGAGGCCGCACGTCCATCGGACGTGCGGTGCGCGCGGCACGTCCGATTGTGTCATTTTCAGCAGCGCGACGCGCGCTGAAATGACGCGTTGGGGGGTCAAAACCATCCGAATGACCTCCAAATGCCACGAAACCGTACGACAACATCCGGGGCGTGAATTGTGAAATTTTCGGCTAGACGACACCTCATTCAGAGGTTCCGTTTAACCGCGGCGTCCGGAAACGCGTTTCCGGCGCCATAAAACACCAAAACGGCGTGCGGCGGTCCCATTCAGAGCAAACGTGCTCCGAAAGACCTGAAACCGTACAGGAACGATAGAAATATTATTCCTGAGATGTAGGAGGAGGCCGCACGTCCATCGGACGTGCGGTGTGCGCGGCACGTCCGATTGTATCCTTTTCAGCAGCGCGGCGCGCGCTGAAATGGCGCGTTGGGGGGGTCAAAACCACCATAACGACCTCCGAATGCCACGAAACCGTACTCCAACATCTGGGGCGTGAATTGTGAAATGGTCGGCCAGACGACACCTCATTCGGAGGTGCCGTTTGACCGCGGCGGCCGGAAACGCGTTTCCGGTGCCATAAAACACCAAAACGGCATGTGGCGGTCCCATTCAGAGCAAACGTGCTCCGAACGACCTGAAACCGCACGGGAAAGATAGAAATATTATTAATGAGATGCAGGAGGAGGCCGCACATCCATCGGACGTGCGGTGCGCGCGACACGTCCAATTGTGTCCTTTTCAGCAGCGCGGCGCGCGCTGAAATGGCGCGTTGGGGGGTCAAAACCACCCGAACGACCTCCGAATGCCACGGAACCGTACGACAACATCCGGGGTGTGAATTTTGAAATGGTCGGCTAGACGGAACCTCATTCGGAGGTGCCGTTTGACCGCGGGGGCCGGAAACGCGTTTCCGGCGCCATAAAACACCAAAACGACGTGCGGCGGTCCAATTCGGAGAAAACATGTTACGAACGACCTGAAACCGCACGGGAACGATAGAAATATTATTCCTGAGATGTAGGAGGAGGCCGCACATCCATCGGACGTGCAGTGCGCGCGACACGTCCGATTGTGTCCTTTTCAGCAGCGCGGCGCGCGCTGAAATGACGAGTTGGGGGGTCAAAACCACCCGAACGACCTCCGAATGCCAAAAAACCGTACGACAACATCCGGGGCGTGAATTGTGAAATGGTCGGCCAGAAGGCACCTCATTCGGAGGTGCCATTTGAATGCGGCGGCCAGAAACGCGTTTCCGGCGCCATAAAACACCAAAACGGCGTGCGGCGGTCCCATTCGGAGAAAACATGCTCCGAAAGACCTGAAACCGCACGAGAACGATAGAAATATTATTCCTGAGATGAAGGAGGAGGCCGCACGTCCATCGGACGTGCAGTGCGCAGGGCACGTCCGATTGTGTCCTTTTCAGCAGCGCGACGCGCGCTGAAATGGTGCGTTGGGGGGTCAAAACCACCCGAACGACCTCCGAATGCCACAAAACCATACGATAACATCCGGGGTGTGAATTATGAAATGGTCGGCCAGAAGGCACCTCATTCGGAGGTTCCGTTTGACCGCGGCGGCCGGAAACGCGTTTCCGGCGCCATAAAACACCAAAACGGCGTGCGGCGGTCCCATTCGGAGCAAACTTGCTCCGAAAGACCTGAAACCGCACGGGAACGATAGAAATATTATTCCTGAGATGCAGGAGGAGGCCGCATGTCCATCGGACGTGCGGTGTGCGCGGCACGTCCGATTGTGTCCTTTTCAGCAGCGCGACGCGCGCTGAAATGGCGCGTTGGGTGGTCAAAACCACCCGAACGACCTCCGAATGCCACGAAACCGTACGACAACATCCGGGGCGTGAATTGTGAAATGGTCGGCCAGACGTTACCTCATTCAGAGGTGCCGTTTGACCGCGGAGGCCGTAAACGCGTTTCCGGCGCCATAAAACACCAAAACGGCGTGCGGCGGTCCCATTCGGAGCAAACGTGCTCTGAAAGACCTGAAACCGCACGAGAACGATAGAAATATTATTCCTGAGATGCAGGAGGAGGCCGCACGTCCATCAGACGTGCGGTGCGTGCGGCACTTCCGATTGTGTCTTTTTCAGCAGCGCGGCGCGCGCTGAAATGGCGCGTTGGGCTGTCAAAACCACCCGAACGACCTCTGAATGCCACGAAACCGTACGACAACATCCAGGGCGTGAATTGTGAAATGGTCGGCTAGAAGGCACCTCATTCGAAGGTGCCGTTTGACCGCGGCGCCTGGAAACGCGTTTCCGGCGCCATAAAACACCAAAACGGCGTGCGGCGGTCTCATTCGGAGCAAACGTGCTCCGAAAGACCTGAAACCACACGGGAACGATAGAAATATGATTCCTGAGATGCAGGCCGCACGTCCATCGGACGTGCGGTGTGCGCGGCACGTCCGATTGTATCATTTTCTGCAGCGCGGCGCGCGCTGAAATGGTTCGTTGGGGGGTCAAAACCACCCGAACGACCTCCGAATGCCACGAAACCATGCAACAACTTCCGGGACGTGAATTGTGAAATGGTCGGCCAGACGGAACCTCATTCGGAGGTGCCGTTTGACCGCAGCGGCCGGAAAAGCGTTTCAGGCGCCACAAAACACCAAAACGGCGTGCGGCGGTCCCATTTGGAGCAAACGTGCTCCGAACGACCTGAAACCGCACGAGAACGATAGAAATATTATTCCTAAGATGCAGGAGGAGGCCTAATTTCCATAGGACGTGCGGTGCGTGCGGCACGTCCGATTGTGCCCTTTTCAGCAGTGCGACGCGCACTGAAATGGCGCGTTGGGGGGTCAAAACCACCCGAACGACCTCCGAATTCCACGAAACCGTATGACAACATCCGGGGCGTGAATTGTGAAATGGTCGGCCAGACGGCACCTCATTCAGAGGTTCCGTTTGACCGCGGAGGCCGGAAACGCGTTTCCGGCGCCATAAAACACCAAAACGGCGTGCGGCGGTCCCATTCGGAGCAAACGTGCTCCGAAAGACCTGAAATGAGATTATTTCTTGAATCGAAGTTTTTAAATTATTATAGCACAATGATTTGATATTATATATATATTATATATATATTAAAACATTTAAAATATATTATATATATATATATATTTAAAATATTGTATTTAATAGTATATATATGAATATATATATATATATATATATATATATATATTTATATATTCAATTCAATAAAAAAAATTTTAAATTTTTTTTTTAGACTAGCTACCGCCATAGGTGGTCGTTATAGGGTGCCTGGCAGAGGGCCTTCAGCGACCGCCAAGCGGTCACTGAAAGTCTCTAGCGACGAGGCAACAACGACCGCTAAAGGCCAGATTTTCAGTAGTGTTAGTTCGGACCTTTTTTCATTAAATGTTAAAGGTATAGCTTGAAAAATAAATTGGAAATGGATACCTTTTTGTTGACATGTTTTTTTTACAAGAACTGTCGGCCATGCGATGAATGTTCCAACAGATTGTTCAACCGTATGAATGTCATCATCATCATTTGGAACCGGTAGCTCAGCACTCGGCTCATTATCTATGTTAATTGACACTCTAAGATGATCTTTTGGAAGCTGTCTATTGTGTAGCTTGTCGTTTTGCGTATTGAACATCGTAGCCCTCACTACAAGGTGATAAGTAGGAGTTGATAAATATAAATCATAGTCATTTTCACCCTGTGGAATATTAGTACATGAAAGATATTAGTATCTATTTAAATCAAATTTCACAGAAACAATTATTAAAACATTTTTTACCTCATCTAAGTCAGGTTTTTTAGGGGAATGGGTCACCTCAAAGCTGGTGGGGGGTGGGGCGGGATCGTCACACACAGGTTGTTGTTGAGTTTTTTATTCTCTTTTCCTCTCCTCTATCAATTTTGATATCATCCCTCTCTGGTATTATAATTCTTCTTGAAATATAGATAACTGTTCTTGAAGCTTTTCCATTTTTTCATTTTGATCCTCCGCTTGTTTTTGTTTTTGAAAATATGTTTGGGGTGTCACCCCAAAACCCACACCTCTAACGTGGCCATACTATTCTGGCTGCTTCAAGGCTACTGAAAGTATTTCTGCATCTGGTGTGGTTGTTGTCGATTCTTGTGATTATGTTAGATAGAAAATATAGAAAAATAAGTAGTTATTGTAATTTAATAGCGATTTAAAGCAAATCAAATTTATATTATGTCATACTTACACATGTTTCCCACACATTTTGTGAGTTTCCATCTATCAGTATCCCCTATTTATTTACACGAGCCTCCTTCCAAGGCACATGGTGTGGGATGGATATGGATTTTGATTTTGATTCATCAATCTGCATATAAATAGAGAAACATGGTTTTGGTGTTTTTTTATGTCACATACTAGTAGTATGGTAGATTTAAAAGACGTACCATTTTTTCTCAAGTTCAGCGTACCCCATCCTTGCTTTACGGTAAGGGTACACTAGTTCTGTTGTGTGTTTTTTATTTTCATCACTTATTAGTTATTTTATAAATAAAAAACTGTCAATCAGAGTGGTGAATACAAGCAAACGTCAAACAACGTATTACCCCACACAATGTACCTGAAAACTCTTCTCCCCACGATGGTTGCTAAACGTAACCCACACTCCTTGGGATATCAAGTGTGCGTAAAGAGGAGGTGGGTGCGACTTGATTTTCCCTTCTGCATCTTTAAGATGATATTTCGTTAAAATTGTGCGGAAACCTCTATGAATCCTTCCAGAAACTCTTAATACATATTCCTTGTGCGAGACATCTACTATAAATGCACCCTGCAATGGATGATGAAGAGTAAGTCAATGTTTTGGTATTTTATTTTATTTTAATAAATTAAAAAAATGATATCATAATGTTACCGTAATATCTTCCCACATTAGTGTCTTCAGCCCGGTGACAACATGGTGCCACGACTGTACATTAATCGACACATGTTGCCGAGTAACGATTCCAATGTAGCTACTAAAGATGGATCTGTTGGGGTTAACATGTTGGCCTCACTTATTCCATCCCACCTCAAATTTGATGCCTTTTTCTTTTGCCTTAAGGATTTTGGATAACACTGTCAAACTACAACGCTCTTGTTTTTTTGTGCTTTCAGGGTTTCATTTCCTACCATTTCCTTAAAAGTAGCATCAATATCTTCCCCCGGAGCGCTAGCATCGACAATGGGACCGGAAGCAACAGGTTGAGAAACCTGTTGAAACTCAGCACTGGGACCAGTGACAACAGGTTGAGAGACCTATTGTTGCTCTGTACTGGGACCACCAGCATCTGGTTGAGAAACCTGTTGTTGCTCTGTAGTGGGACCACCAGCTGCTGGTTGAGAGACCTTTTGTGCCTCGGGATTGGGTGCATCAGTAGGTGCAGAAGTCATTATCTGTAGAAGTGGATTAATATTTAATTTAGAATACATAAAAATAGCAGCGAATAGATAATAACATGATGTAACACAATGTATGTTAGAATAAACAAATAACCTGATTATTTTACTCACTTTTTTTTCTTTAAAGGCTGAAGAGATTTGACTCCTCTATCGACTATGTAAATCCATTCATTGTGGTCTCCTCTGACATAAAAAATGTCGTCTACATTGGGACCACTGCGAAATGATTGTGATGTTCCTATAAAAGGGTCAACATACATTGAACTTTCATCTGACCCTTTAGTTGTTTTGGTCGATAACAGAACAATTGACCAATTTCGGTTTGCGGGGTCTGGAACATAAAATACTCGTACTGCATGTGATTCCATTATAAATGGTTCGTCTTTCTCCCCTTTCTTACTAAAATCAACTTTCACGAATCCTAATTCATCTATTTTAACAGCACTCCTGTTATCAACCCACTTGCATTGAAAAATTGGCACTTTGAATTTTGTATAATCCAACTCCCATATTTGTTTGATGATGCCAAAGTATGACATATTCGCATAAATTGGATTTTTGTCCTTAGCACTAGAAACATGCATCTCCTCAGCCACAAGTGTAACCCCACTATTCTAAATGGTATTGTCTTCATCATGTTCATTAGTATATATTGTATAACCATTAACTACATAAGCACTGTAATATAATACGTACACACTTACTCCTCCAGCTAGCCATCCAAGTCGTTCTGAAATTGAGTATGGATTTTCATCTAACTACTTAAAAATATGGTCTCAAAACCATCCTATAAACTGTATATTATGTGTATATGATATCCATTTTTTATCCCTAGAAGGATTCAAATGCCTAAGAATTTCTTTTTAGGTTTGAACATATGGGTCAACGTCGAAATTGTTATACAAAACGTAAAGGTGGGCCTACTCCCGATCTGTAATATTGATTGTGACAACCTCTCTTCCAGAAATTCCTTCACCCTCAATCCTCTCAGTGTGATGAGATTTCGGTAGGCCAACGATTTCCACACCAGACATGGATTCATTACAAAATTCAACATCTTCCTCAACAATATATTTCTCCGCAATACAACCCTCTGACCGACTTCGGTTTTTGACATACCCTTTCAAAATATTCATATACCGTTCAATGGGGTACATCCATCTATAATGTACAGGACCACATAGTCAAATCTCTCTCACCAAATGAACCATCAAATGAACCATCATATCAAAAAATGTCAGCGGGAAGAACATTTCCAGTTCACATAATATGAGGGCAATTTCTCTTTCCATAGTTGGCAATTTCGTCGGGTCTATAACTTTGCTGCATATAGATTTGAAGAAGAAAGAGAGCTTCCTTAATGTATGACATACATTCTTGGGAAAAATTCAACGTAAAGCTATAGGAATTAGATGTTGTATCAAAACATGGTAGTCATGTGATTTCAGACCCTTTAATTTTAAATCTCCCATTGACACGATGTTCTTGATATTTGATGAATACCCCTCTGGAACCTTTACGTCATTTGCAAAACTGATATCTATCCTGCCTGGAAAGAGTGTAAGCAGCAGGAGGAAGAAATGTTCGTTTTTCACCCTTCACTGGTGCCAACTCTTCTTGAATTCCCGTCTCAACCATGTCCAATCTAGCCTTAATTCCATCCTTTCTTTTGCTGGGTGAATTTAGAAACTTGACGATGACCCTATCACATACATTTTTTTCAACATGCATAACATCAAGAAAATGTCTGACATATAGACAATTCCAGTATGGTAATTCAAAAAAAAACTTATCTCTTTTTCCAACCAGTTTTCGTATGGTTTTTTGAAAATGGTTTACCAAAAGTAGTGTCCAAATCTTTTAATTTCTCAAACAATTGATCACCTGTTAGTGGAGACAGTGCTGTATGTTCTTCTAAACTTCCGTCGAATGATGTCGTCCAAGATTGGTACTTATGTCGTTGGGGTAGAAAGTTGCGATGTCCTAGAAACATGGTTTTTGATGAATGTTTCAACCTAGTTGACTGTGTACCTTTTTCGCAAACAGGACACCCTTGAGTTCCTTTAATGCAATATCTTGACAAATTTCCATAAGCAGGAAAGTCATTTATCGTCCCATACAATATGGCTTCCAAATTGAAATGTTCATTTTTGTAACCATCATACAACGTAACACCTGAATCCCACAATATTTTCAAATCCTCGATCAATGGGGCCAAATAAACATCAATATCATTACCTGGTTGTTTTGGTCCTGATATAAGCATAGATAGCATGATGTTTTTTCACTTCATGCATAATCACGGTGGTAAGTTATAGATTACTAACATAACCGGCCATGTACTATGACTACTGCTTTGAAAACCAAAAGGATTCACCCCATCTGTAGATAACACCAGAAGTAGTTTTCCATCTTTAATTCTTATATCGGCATTCCATGTCAATTGTCCTACAGTCTCCTCACTTCCATATAGGCGTCTAAACCTAGGAATGATTGGAAAGTACCATACAACTTTCGTATGACTAGAATAATCTTTCTTGTATCGGGAATCAGCACACATTGGGATTTATTTAAGTGATTTTTGGTCTATGCGAAACAATATAAAGTCATTCAAGAAAGTATGTTTTCTTTCAGAGATCATACCCATCGATCGTAGCATTCATTTGACAACATATGCTCGGCTTGTGAGTTCATTATCTTCTGGGAGCATGTCATTCAGGAGAGCAAGTAGTTCCATAAAACTGCCATCACTCCACCCATTTCCTGCATTCAAATTATACAGCTTCAATATAGTTGACAATGCTATATATTTAGTGCAACCAGCATACAATGGCATTTTTGCAGAACTCTTTAACTCTCAAACAATTTTGGGCAATCACAAAGTTCATCTTCAACTATCCTTGTCATTTCCTCAATATGATCTTCATCATCATTCACATCTGTAATCACACCCTCCATACAATCGTCTTCACTGTTCACGCTTCTAATCATATCATATGATCTATAAAATGTCATGTTTTCTGAGTCACTACCTACATTCGTTTATTCCCCATGTTTATTCCAACATGTATAACATAGATCTATTCTGTGACAAATCAGTTGTTCTTCCAACTCCTCTGGATAATTTTTCTTGAATAAAAATAGTGTAAACATGGACAAAGGATTTGAGAAGGGTCACATGCATGATCTTTTAAAAACATGATAAACTCGTTCAGGCCATCTTTATACTCTTTTGTCAACCGATTGGCATTCATCCATTCTTTATTCATATTCATCTTCTTTATGGGTTCGATCTCGAACTTCCCTAATATTATGTTTTAATTAATCAGGTAGCATTGTTTGGGTTTTATAAAAAAAATCATGGTACAAATGCCTTTAAACACATGTGAAATCCATATACATAGTGTGTTCAGTAGAGTGAACATCGTGTATGTATAAGATAACAGATTTAATCTGACATATATCAAATTTATTCCAAGTTAGTCTTACAAAGACTGAATGATGCCTTTGAAAATACATGACATTTAGAACAACTTGAGATAAATTCATGTACTTTAGATATATATTGAGTCACCTCACCAGCTATGCATCACATTTTTGTGGAATACACGGTGTTTAGTCCTTACATGACCACTAAGGGTGTATAGTCTATACACATCAAGTCTCTATGGTATCTATACATGGTGTGAGTGAAGTAAAACACATGTCATATGGTTCTACCATTATTTCATGGCATGTACATGGTTTCATGCTTAAGTATATTTCTTGGAGATACATTGTGTGTGACCTAGGTTCACATGACATGTAACATTTAAAATGAAACTTATTCCAGGTTTGAGTCAGAATATTATTCCAACAACCGCAACACCATACAAAAACACAATCATGAACACAATCGCAACACCATACAAACCAAAAAACCAAAATTTTAGATTTTACAATGCATCCCGTATTCAATTTTGTTTGTTTTTAGGGGTTATCATAGAAGTTTTATCATAATGGGGTGTTCATTCATAAGTCAGGTATACATAAATTACAAATTTTTATATTCCAATGTTCAACAAGAACCAACCAACATTAAATTAATTTAGTGTGCCAAAAAGGACCACCAACGGCCATGATTTTCAGCAGGGCGTTTAGCCCGTACATTTCACATTATAACCATCAATATCAAACAATAATAACATGTGAACAAGAGGAAACCAATGAGTAACAGGAGAAAAATCACCATGAAGGTGTCGTTTGGAACACGGTAGAGGAGTGTTCGTGGTAGAGGAGAGGCGCACAACAGAGGAGATTTCCAACTGAAAAGAAAACATAAAATAGGGGAAATCCATGAGAATAAAATAATCTAAAACTGAGTACACCATTTACCCTATCCCACAAACTCGAAAAGTCAATTCATGCAAATAAATTTAAATTTATTGATAGAAATCACTATCTGATCACTAATTTTTATCCAAACCATAGGTGAAAACAAATCCAAAAAGGAATCAGAAGGATCACATACCTTGATAAAAGAAATCCAACCATAATAGTGATCAACCATAGAACAATGTGAACTAGATGGGAGGGAGTGACCCAAAATATCATCGGGATAAAGATCTATCCAAGAGGATAATTTCTAAAAATATATGAAGCCTCAAGAACTCTATGGATCCCAGAAAAACCTTTTCTATGACATTGAGACTACATGTAATACATTTACACGTCGTGTAATCCTCTTGAATAAAAAAGTCACTTTTTATTTAAAACATTATATTTTTTATTTAAATGACATGTAACTATTACAAAGTTTGTAAAATTGTCAAATTCTACATCCAATTAATGTGTCATTTTTGGAGGTCATTACATGTCATATACTCCATTTACACATCATGTAATTTCTCAGAATATAGTAAAAAATGCTGTTTTGTTTCTAAAAATTCCCTAAAGATCACTAAATTTACCAATACATGTGTCCTCTAAATCCTTTCTCAGCATTCCTCAACCCAAAAAATCCAAAAAAATGTTAAAACATACCTCACATAAAATGTAATGAGACCAACCAATAATTCTTAAAAACTATCACAGTTTTTCTAATATGAGAAATTACTATTTTACCCTTAGAACCACATAGAAATAGAATTTCAAATTTCCCTTGATTTTCTCAACCCATAACATTGTTGTTCAGTATAACCTCCCCCGTAATGATTATATTACATGAAAATACTTGGAGGTTAAACAATATCCATGATTTCACCTTAGATAACATCAAATAAAATGCCACCTTGAATATCAAAAGTTCCCCCAACACTTACAACATTATTTTCATTCATCCAGGACTGTTTTTATTCTTCCCATCGTGGGAATATCATTATCATCACCCCATAGAAGAAATAATAAACCCCTACAACCCGTGATCTTTATAAAACTGAATGGAATGATTAGAAATTATTGAATTAGTATGAAAATAATTTCCAATCCCAATTCTAATATCCCCATGAATGACATCCCACATGTTCAACAATCCACTTATATTGAGGATCATAGTCTCCAATGACCAATGGTTCACTCCTCCCTATATGGATTCCTAGACATTTATCCTCAACTACTCACCACCACTATCCTTTTCAATGAAGAGTGAATCCACAAGATCCTCTCATTGGTCCTCATGAAACCTGAATGAAAAACTGGGATTAGACTCACATGAGTTAGACAACAAAAAAATTGGCTAAAACACACAATCAACCGACTATTCCCCTATAGAATGTTAGTCCCAACCAGCCAGAGCACTTTCATTTCTCATCTTCAGAATTAAGGCATATTCCTCATACAAATATAAGACACACGACTAAACACCACCTAGGTATTGATCTAGAATCATGCATTACAAACCATACTTTGATCATGTTTCATGAAGTGAAACCAAAAATAGAAGAACCAATATAGAAAAACATCTAACCACAACCACCTTGTCGGCGGTAGCAGAGGTGGAGGTGGAGGCGGTGGTGGAAGAGGCAGCGTCGGAGGCAGAGGTGGTGACAGTGGTAGAGAAAGAGGTGGCATAGGTGGCGAGATTCACGACAGCGGGGGTGGAGACGGCAGAGGCAGCGATGGTCGCGGCAGCGGGAGCGGGGGCGGAGGCGGTAGTGGTGGAGAAGGAGGAGGGTGACGAGGAGGAGGAAGGATGAGGAGGAGGAGGACGAGGAGGATGAGGTCGCGGTGGCAAGGGGCCTGGTTCAACTTCCACTAAAGCTTGACCGTGTTCGAGAAAGAATGGCCTGTTAGGGTTATTAAATAAAAACTGATAGAACCTTTATCAGTGCTCGTTAAAAGTGCTAATAAAGGTATGTTTTATCAGCGTGAAAATAAAAGCGCTGATAAAACATTCATTTATCAGTTCTTTTTTAGTGCTGATAAATGTAACATTTATCAGCACTTTTTGATAGTGCTGATAAAGGCATACCCCTTTATCAGCGCTTTCTATTTAGCGCTGATAAAGGGTAGTGCTTCCCTTGCCCTGTTTTGTGGTATTGAATGATGTCTGTTTGTATTTGTTAATATTTTGTGTTTATGAGATGGTTCTATTTTATCTCTTATTGTGGTATTCTATCTTTTAAGAGGTATCTCCCCTGAGAGAGTGTTTAGGAGCTACTTGTGGTTGTTGTGTGGTTTCACGTGATTCATTTTAATGCGATTTAGCTCCTTTGGTTGTGAGAGTCCTGAGAGGTATCTCGAAGGGTGGTTGATTGGACCCCATTTTCTATATAGGTTGATTTTGAGTTCTCAACGATGAGAATGTTTTTAGAGGTATCTTATTTAATGGCCCATACGTCTCCAATCCTTTACATTACTGAACTCTGGTGTTGGGGATGTTCTGGGAGGTCAAGGTGACTTATTCCCAACACTTTTCCAAATTTCCAGTTTTGTGAATAGTGTTTCTAGAATAGTGTCATTTCCTTTTCAAAATTTCCAGAATGCTGTCATGAACAGTGTTTCCAGAATGGTGTCATTTTCTTGGCCAAATTTCTAGAATGGTTCCATGAATAGTGTTTCCATAACGGTGTAATTTCCTTTTTCAAATTTCCATTTTTTCATAGATTCATACAGTTTCACCCCTTTCACATTTCCTTTGATTTAAAATGAATTAAAATCCTTGTTTTATGGGATTTAAGGATGATTTAATGCCCATAACTCCTATCTTAATTTTCCTAATGGTGGGGAAGCCTTTACTCAGTCAAAACTCATGATCTTTGACAGATTCAATCTTAATGGAAAATCCAGTGTATCTTAAACCACTACTCCATTAAATCTTCTAAAGGTTCAAGATATATTCCTCTCCTTATTCTTATTTCTTATTCCTTTGTGCGAGATGGTCGAACCTTTCCTTCTTTCCCATAGGAGTCATGAAATCGAACTTCCATCCTTGGATCATCTCCCAATGGAGTTTTCCTTCTCCTTGTGCACCCCCTATTTTGGGGAAACCAGGAGGTGTCGATCAGTATTTGACATAAGGTCTATTTTACCTCCATTCTTCTAGGTTCTAGAACTTTCCTCTTGGTTATTCTTTTCCTTGATATGGCGTGTGTTCTCTATGTTCTTAATGGAGCTTCCTAGGTTGTTGGTCGTTTTTGTGGTTTTTCTACATCCTTAGGTGGATGTAGTCTTCTAGGAGAGGTTATTGTGATCTACCATGTTGGCCTGTTCTCATGAAAATAATGTTGCAAACCATTTTAGGTAGGGGATTTGTGGATTATCTATTATTTTACATTCAGTAGTAGAGTTAACATGATTTAGCCATTAGATCACAATGGAATTGACATAATAAATATATAAACCGGATTAAAATAATTTGTATTTTTTTCTTACGAGTGTTATTTCCTATTGATTTTCTAGATAGTGTGTTATCTATAATTTTCTTATTTATCATGTCGTTATTGATGGAAATTGGTAAAGAATGTAAATCCAGAAGTCATTGTGAATTATTTGTCCAAAGATAAAGAGGCATGTAAATGAATCTGGTTGTTGTTGTTGCATTTGAAATTAATCAAATTGATGCAGATATTCATGTTTAATTAAATTGATTGACAAAACCAAATAATGTTTATGATTTTTGTTTAAATACATGTAAAATTAATTGTTTAATTAATTTGAGATAGCTATGATAGCTTATTGTTTAGGTTTCCCATAGTTGGAACCTATAAATAATGAATCGGTTAATTCAAAATGGATTAAAGAACCTATTATTTCATAAAAGATAATTCCTGATAGGGTTATGAGTTATCCTCTTGCTTGTTAGGACAAGTGCCTTATACTTTGGAGCCATGAGAACTCATTGCACATGAAGGCAGAATGCTTTTTTAGGACCAAGAGCCCAGTTGCTTTGTTGTTTCCTTTTGCATGTGATGTGTTGTGAGCCTAGATGGCTATTGTGAGATGTGGGAGTAGGGAGGCCCAGTGGTTGTGGCAGAAGTTGATGTCTACTATGGTGACATGCATTGGTTTATACATTAGGGTGTCAGGGAGGACATCAGAGATGATGAAAGTGGTTGAAGCTGAGCGTACCTGATGATGTGAAAGTTTTATGCCTATTGAATATGTTTCTTATTTATCTGCTTTAATTTCCCCACTGCTTAATGAATCTGGTCTTTCTTACCCTCCTTCCAAAAGAGGAAAAGAGGCACAGGGTATTCTACATGCTTTCTGTGTTTATATTCTCAAGGATGGATAAGTCTACACTTCAATTATAGGTGTAAAAGACCCGACGGGTAGTTCGTGTACTCATCATGTTGAGACCCTTTTGTTTGGTATCTTAGAATGTTTTCTTAGAATACCTGAAATTATGTAAAATTTTTAATGCTGTTATTAAATTATTTAATAAATGATGTTGAACCCAAGGGGTTGGAGCTTATTGGGATGAAATACTGAGGTTATACTTCTAAGGAACTGTGGACTTGGTTTAGTTATCCCTAGACGGCATGAAACTCTGTTTTGATGATAAATAAATGTACTTTGGAATGATAATGGTTAATTAATGTTTAAATAATTAATTAACATAAAGTGAAATTGATGAAAAGGTATAAAGTAACTTATTTTATCTCTTTAAATGGTTGTGTGCTTATAGGATATCTAGTCTTAGTAGTGGTAGTCGGGAGTCTGAGAGACGTGAGCTTTAGTTGAGTCTAAGACTAGGTTATGCCCATAGTGTGGTTGTGATCTATATTATATTCTATAATTTCTGTGTTTCTATACACTACTCCACACCGTCAGTTAGATAAACTGACACCATGGGGATTCTTAGCCCTAAGGGATGGTTTCCCCAACATCCTGATGGGAGGATGGATGGATAAATAACCCCCATTTTCCCTACTCTCTTCTCTTGGTAGTTATTTGTACTAATAGGCATGACAGTTAGTTTTCCCCATATATGTGTGTAGGGGGCTGTAATGGCTTGTTGTTATTCACACACATATATTCTGGATATAGTTTCCTATGTACTATTATAGGTGTAATGTGTATAGGCTATGATGGATTTAGTATCCTTACTCAGTGTATGGGATGTAATGGATTGAGGTATAATACCTTATGTATGATACATGTTATGTGAGCTGTGGTGGCTCCCAAAAACTGCCTGGTTACTTTGGTTATGTGGACGTGGTGGTTGTGTTGCACGAAGTGCATAATGTGGTGCTACGTCTAGGTGTCTGCAGGAAAGCCTTTTAGGAGAGAGATACTTAGGACGTGCAAAGTTGGGGTAAAGATGCAAACCAGTGGGGATGTGGTAGCAGGGTACCCTTGATATTATTTACTATATTATATACTCTTATATGAGATACTTGGTGAGAGTATCCATGTTGAGGATAAGAACTTAGTATACCTATTTAGGTGATGAGTTAGTTTTACTTGTTGATTCACTATGCTTTAGCATGCTTCCTTTACTCTTGCATGAGAGGCTCTGGGGAGGATCCTAATGAGTATACTGTTATACTCAGCCTATGTTATATAAACTATTTTTTAGGTCACTTGGAGCGGGTTGGAGATCAGGCTGGTTAATACTAGCTTGGGGTTTATAGGAACTGTTCAGGCTTTGTGGTTCCTTGTATTTTACTTTATTTTGGTACTTGCAGTTTTCCCTTTTAGTTATAGTAGTTTTTCATGTCATTACATACCTGTACTTGGGATTATTCTATATTTCAGTATGAGTTGGAGTTAGTTGGTGTCTTCCTTATCTCTCTCTTTCACATGTGTTCTATTAGAGGGTAATTCCTCCCATTTGTGTGTTTACTATACCCTCAGTGCTAGTCGCCATCCTGGGGCCTACTAGAGGTGAGGCTTGAGGGCCATTTTCTCTCTTCTAACATTTTTGGACTAGGAGGGGTACACTTTGTGGGTAGGTGGTCATGACAATATTATTATTTTTTAATACTACATTAATATTACTTAAGACGATTCTTGTTAGTGGTGCGTGTTTTCACGTGACATCAAGGAAGGAGATCTTTATATCTTACAACCCTAGTAATTTTGGGATTTTTAAGATGGGTAATAATGGTCATGTTGATGTTATAAGTATTGGGACTATTTTTTTAGAGACCAATACATGCAGTAATCTGATTTTGAAGAATGTTTGACATGCACCTGAGGTTCTCTTGAATCTTATATCTACCAGAGTTATTAATTATGAAGCGTTTATCATTACATTTTGTTTTTTAAATAGAATATTTCCAAGGCTTCTTTGATTGTGTCTCGAGGGAAGAAGTATTCAGATTTTTACTGGACTAGATCTTCTATTTCTTGTGATACTACTTGCATTATTGAGTGCAGTGTTTTTTCTACGTTATGGCATAAGAGGCTCAATCACATTATTGATAAAGTGATTGGTTGTTTTGGAAAGATAAATATTATTATAGATTTGAAGAGTTTCAAATTAGACACGTGTTATCACTTTATGGCTAGAAAATAGAGAAATGTTAGTTTCATCAGTCATCCTTTGCACAGGAAGTCATAGGTACTTGAATTAGAATATTCTGAAGTTTGTGGTCCTTTGAAATCTAATACCTTTAATGGTATTATTTATTTCATGACATTTATTGATGAATACTCATGTAAGATTTAGATTTATGTTTTGAATTCCAAAAGTTAGGTGCTCAGTATTTTTAAGCAATTTCAGGTTTCTGATGAGAGGGAATCTAGTAAGAAACTGAAATGTATTTTCACTGACAATCGAAGAGAGTATTGTAGTTTGTTTGATCAGTATTGTAGACATGAAGGTATTAGGCATCAAAATATGCCTCCCAAGACATCTCATCTGAATGGTGAAGTTGAGCGGATGTATAAAAATTTATTAGAAAGATTTTTTTGTTTGATTTCTTAATAAATTTATCCTGGAATTTTTTTGGGCAATGATTTATCTACTGTTGATTATATTATCAATTTATCTCATACGGTTGCTTCGTAGAGAGACAATATTAACAAGTTTGTGTATTGAAAAGAGATCAGGTACAACATCTTTCTTTTTTTTCATTGTAAGGTTTTTTTTATGTTTCTAGAGATGAGATATCAAAGATGGATGGTAAGTCATGCCAATATATTTTTATTGGCTATGGAAATGATGATTTTGGGTACAAGTTCTATGATCCAATTTTGAAGAAACTTGTCAGAAGCCGTGATGCAATGTTTAAGGAGGATAAAATTATTTCAAATATTGATAAGGGAGAAAAATCTACTTCTCTAAATTCTAATGGGTTTTTCAGTCTTGTTCCAGGTTTCGATTCACATTTACCTCACATTGTTGATTCTGATGATCATTTCGATGTTTGGAATGATGTTTGGGGTGAACAGGATGGATTTGATGATTCCAGTGCACCTTTAGTTTCTGATGATCTAGTTCTAGGGGTGATTAATGAACTTGTAGTTCCACTCTGGAGTTCATATCAACATCATGCCATTTTTACTCGGTATTCACCTGATGAGTATGTGCTCCTTGCTGAGGGGGGGGGGGACTATAATCTTCTGATGAGGCGATGGAAAATGATCAAAAAGGAAATTGGGTTGTGGCAATGGATGATGAGATGAGATCCTTATATGAAAACCATATTTTGAGATGGTGAAGTTACCTATAGGTAAGGTAACTTTTCAAAATTAGTGTATTTATCAGATTAAAAATGAAGAATCCAATTTTGTTCCACGATAAAAAGCAAGGTTAGTTGTTAAAGTTTTTCATAAGAAGAAAGGTATTGATTTTGATGAGATTTTATCACATGTTGTCAAAATTTATTCCACATGGGTTGTTCTTGGTTTGGATGATAGTTTGGATCTACAGATTGAGTAGATGGATGTGAATACAAGTTTCCTCCATGGAGATTTAAAGTAATAGATTTATATGGAGCAGCCAGAGTGTTTTATTGAAACAGGTAAAGATAATCATGTATTAATGTTAAATAAGAGTTTTTATAGTTTGAAGCAATCACTGAGGTAGTGGTATAAGAGTTTTGAATCTTTTATTTTTCATTAGGGTTTTTGGAAGACATTTTTGATCATTGTGTTTTTGTTTCGAGATTTATTGGTAATCACTACCACAGATTCGGGTAAGGGATGCGCTAACTTTTATCAGTGCTAAATAGAAAGTGATGATAAAAGTTTTTAATAAAAAATATTATTAATTTATATAAAATTTTTATATTTACATTCAAAAATAATGTTTATTTGTATACAGTAAATAAAAAACACATGTTTATAATTAATATATTTATTTAATAATTAAAAAATATATATTATGTTTTAGAAAAAGTATTTCTAAGATTATAATTAAATAAATATATATTTAAATAATTATAAGATCATAATAAATTTCATTAAATAATAAATATATTTATTATATTTATTATATTTATTTGATTTATTAGATTTATTAAATTTATTAGATTTATTAAATTATTATATTTAATATATTTATAAATATTTTTTAAATATATATATTTATAATTATAACTAAAAATAAATAAATACATGTTTCCAATGAATTTGGTCTATAAATATATTGATGCGTGAGAATAATTGATGTGTATATATGTTATTTATTAATCATGAATATTCATTATACATTACACCCTTCTTATTATTCATGTTTTCCAAATGTGATGACTCATTTTTGATGATCTATAATTAGGTATGTGATTCATTCAAGGGTGGATAAGAGTTTTGGTGGGGCTTCGAGCTGCGATGGAGTGGGCGTCTGATGTAGTAGGTTTGGGTTGGTGTTTATTTCATCGTCGAGACATAGGAAGCTCAGATCTACATCGAATTTTGGTGTTTATTTCCAGATCTGAGCCTGTTTCTTCCCAAATCTGGTCTTGGTGCCGTTTTTTGGTGTTTTTGGCATTGTTTTGGCATGATGGAATGACGATCAGACAACTAGGCTTAGGGAAAGCAGGCCGACAACATGAAAGTGGGCGACGAATGGCGGAGCACAATGGTCATGGCGGCACAAAGGCTCTGATTCGGCGATCAGTGCAGATCTGGATGTGGCAATCACAGTGGCGATCTGGGCGGTTCTCTATGTGGTTGGGAGGATCTGGATGCGGCATGAGCCGATGATTAAATGACTCTCATTGGGGGTCACGGCGGTGAAGAGTTGCTTAGGTGCGGTGGGCTATAGTGGCGTCTTGGGCGTGTGACGGGCGGATTGCAGCATGTGTAGATGTCACTCTTAAATGCATTTAAGAATGATGGTTTTGATTAGGGTTTCTGCTATGGGACTTGTAATGGACTTTATTCCATTGGGATTTTTAGCAGCTAGAATCTAAGGCTGTGTGCCTCTAGGCCTTCAAGCTTATAGGGTTCTCCCTCATCCCTAATGCAAAAAGGGAATCCTGATTTTTATTTTTCTTTTTTAATAAAGGGGTTGGTCCCCAATCGGTTTTAGTATATATATATTTAAATAATTATAAAATTACAATAAATACATCTGCTATAATTATATAAATATATATATAATTATAAAATTATAATAAATATATTTATTATAGTTATAAATTTATAAATTTATATAATTAAATAAATATATTTCTAAATATATAAAAATATTTAAAAATAAATAAAAATAGTTATAATTATAATTCTAAATAAATAGAGATATATTTAAATAATTATAAAATTATAATAAATATATTAATTATATATATTTATATATAAATATTTATAAATAAATAAAACTAGTTATAATTTTAATTCTAAATAAATATAAGTATATTTAAATATTTATTAAATTATAATAAATATATTAATTATATATATTTATAAAATTTTAAATATATTTGTTATAAATTTATAATTATTTAAATATATATATATATATAATTACAACTATAATAAATATATATCCATTATAATTTTTAATTAAAAATAAATATATATTTATTTATAGTTATAAATATTAATAAATAATTATTTATTTAAATATTATACATTTATAAAAAATAAATTTATTATTCTTATATAATATTATATATAATTAAAAAAATATTTAGAAATATATACAAATTTTGATATATAAATACAAATATTATAATTATAATTATAAATAAATATAAATAAATATAAATAATTATAAAATTATAATAAATATAATAAAATTATAAATATAATAAATATATTTGTTATAATTTTATAATTATTTAAATAAATGAATATTTATTTATTTATAGTTACATTTATAAATAAATATATATTCATTTAAATAATTATAAAATTAGAAGAAACATATTTATATATATCTATACTCATATAAATATATATAATTATTATACTTATTATATATTGTCATGACCCACTCCCTCTAAAGATACCCCTCCAGGGCTCACAATGAAGAAAAAGAGATGATGATCCCCCGAGTCCCACCTCCAGTAGGCCCCGGGGTGGCGACCAACACCAAGGGTATAAAAATCCCACAAAATGGGTGACATTACCCTTTTTGTAGTAAACAAGATTGGGAGATAAGATGTTTCAGCCCAAAACAACTCCAGGATATACATATATAAAAGAAATCCAAAATCCATCCCACATGCATGTTTAAAAATAAAACAGTTATATATACAATAAAACTCCAAGGTAAGCACCAAAAGTAAAGCTAAGAAATGACACAACAATTGTCCCAATGTCCAATATAGTATCTCCCAACACAGTCCTCATGGTCCTCCTAGAAACCTGAAAGCAGTTCTATATACGTAGGGTGAGCATACATGTATACTCAGTAGTAAAACCAAAGTATCTCATGCACAAGTGAGAGAAGCATACTAATGATCCCGTGAGAAAACATCAGAACCTAACAACACCTAACAAGGTATACTAGCCACCCCAACCTCCCCATGGAACACTCACTAAGTAATGAAAGTCAAGTAAAGTAATATAGTAAGCACATCGATGATATGGTACCCCGCACCACTCTTCCACTAATTAGCCGATCTCACACCCTAACGACAAACGTCATGGGACTCCCACCTCTTCTGAAAGTACCACATCACATCCTGACCGCACACACCTGGGCCTCATAGCTAGTCACATTCACCTGGGAAAACAAATCTCATCACATCACACCTGCAGACACCTGGGCCTGACAATCGTATCACATCCCACCTGCACACACATGGGCCTCACAAACCACACCACATCCCACCCACATTCACCTGGGCCACAAACCATGTCATATCCCAAACACTCCTAGTAAAGAACAACACATCTCATCCGTAAGACACCTGAGAAAGCACAACACATCTCATCCCGAAGACATTTGGGAAAGCACAACTCGTCTGTACACTCTTGGGCCTCACAACCACAACCTGCCCAAAGAATCTTGGGATACCACATCCTAGAAGGAGTAGGGAAGAGCAGGTGGCCATCCATCCATCCTCCCATCAGGATTTTTGGTAAAGACACCCTCCCCTCTGACAATGGGGGTTTTTGTCACATGGTTCTCAACTAGGGTGGGGTGTGTAGAGAAATCATAAGGAAATTACAAGTAATATATATATATACCAAACACTCAGCCCAACCTATGGGTTTTCAACCAAAAAACAACTCACAAATACATCCATTACTGATACCTCTAAATAAAATACTACAAAACCAACCAAAAACTTAAATCATACCCCTATCTAATTCATTTAACCAATTCTCATTCTTTATTAACAATTCATTTATCCATTCCATCACTATCTGGGAAACTACCTACCACAACACACAACAAGACACATACCAAAAGTCATATAGAAGAAGAAGAACCATGGTAAATCAACCCACTTAACATTCCTCTCCATTTAACACCCATTCATAAAATAACATACATCAATCCCAAGACACAGGGTGAAGATTTCTGCATGCTACTTATAGAGAAACCCTAGGTGAATTACCCATACCAACCACTACCATCATCATTCTTCAATGTTATTCTGCCCAATCCATTCTCTCAACAGTGATAACCCCCAACTCACAGCCACACCCAACAACACCTCTAATCACAACTATAGTACACCCATCAAAACCATTCTCAGTAGCTCTGCCATATAACACTTCCCATCCATTACACAATAAATCAATCTCTCAACCTAAGATTCCATTACACCATTCGAACCATCCACACACACATCCCTGCTCCCAACCGAAGCACCATACAAACCAGACAAGGCACAATTTCTAGATTTAATAAGGCCTTCCTTATTTAATCCCACATATTAATTCAGGGGTTATCATAGAACAAGTTCGATCTGGTGGCATCCATTTATTTAACCGAATATATGTGGTTAATAAATTTCATATATACATTTATTTAATAGAAGACTAAAAAAAATCATTCACAAGCCATCACAGGTCCACAAACAAGGATCACCAATGACCATGATTTTTAGTAGGAATATAGCCCATAAAATTCATAATATTGATCAAAATATCAATAAAATAGTACAATCTTATGTCTCCTTCCCATCCCCGCATGACGATATTAATCCAAATCAATTATCTTTATTAATTTGGAATTCTTATATCTTCAAAAAGGAGAAATTAATACAAACACCCTGCATGATACACAAATAAAGAGAGATGAATGTATCTCTACTTCGAAGAATAGATGATCAACACTTTTTTATTGCACTAAGACAATGCCGCGTATGCAGAGAACTCCAAGGAAAACAAGAACCAACTGGTGAAACACAAAGACATGAATCCTCAGGGATGAAAGGTTTAGGAATGTATGGTATCAAGAGAAAGGGAAGTGCACAAGGAAAATAAGGTATTGGTTTTAGAAAGGCCTGATCCTAAATCAATGAGGGAAATGGTTTTTAAAAGCCATTAAAGGTGGATCTTGACCATGACCATGCAGTTTGGAAGTCAAAGGAAGATTCATGTTTTTAGAATATAGATATGATTCTAAACAAATACAAAAACCATTAAATAAGGTTTTAAACTCATTTTACGTCAAATAAAATGTTAAAGGGGTGAAATTGGAAAAACTGGAAGAATTCTAAAAAAACAGAAAACTGTTGTAAATGACTCACCATTAGGAGAGTCACCAGTGTGAGTCGCCGATGCAAGTCATCGATCTGTGATCTACCGGTTCAAGATACCAGTGCGAGCTACCAGTGTGATATACCATCACGAGTCACCATTCTGACTCACCAGTGTGACCCACCATTATAAGCTATTACTATAACTCGCTGTTATGAGCTACCACTATGACTCACCTTTAAAAGATACCACTACGACTCACTAGTGTGAATCACCACTGTGACTCAACATTGTGAATCACCGTTGTGACTCACCGTCACAACCTACCATCAGTGACCTTCTGTTCGAGAACTTGTAAAAATTGAAATTTTGTAAAGTGTTGAAATAAGTCACCTTGACCTCCCGGAACACCTCAAACACCATATTTGTAAAAATTAATTAACTGAAGAAGTCTGATCCATTACATTAGATACCACACAAACTATTCTCATTCCCAAGAATCCAAAAACAAATCTATAAGGAAAAGAAGGGTCTAAACAACCACCCTATGAGATACCTCTCATGGATCTCACTATGCTAGAAACACCGATATCATCTAAACACATCAAAGTTCAAAGATAAAACAACCTGTGTTGTTTGAAAGCTAGAGTGGAACCTTGGAATCCAAGAACACATCCTCCAACATCTTCTAACCTAAAAAACCACAAGTCACACCACACAAGAACACCAACCACATTGTACGAACTTGCAAACTAGAGAATTACATCCTCCACATCAAGATATTATCCGATATAGGAGGCATTGACTCGCCCTCAAAGGTTTAACCGCATCTCAATTAATTCATATCGATTAAGAATAAGGTCCTCCTCTATTCACATGTCATGATTTTATCACATATTATAGATTAAGAAAATAACTCATCTCATAACAAACAAGGTTTAAACATTACATAGAAAAGGAAAAATAGAATAAGACAAAAATCAGAACAACTCCAGGTACTGGGCACACATCTACATTTCCCTATCCCAAGTACTCTCCACCAGGCCACCATGCCTCCACAACACACGAACTAAAGGAATGGTCCTACCATGCAACACCTTCTCCCAACAATCTTGGATCTCTACTGGATGTTCCACATATGTCTCATCATCTTCGATATACAACTCTCCCCAGTCAAGGACATGGGAGTTATCATGAAGATATCAATGAGTTTGAGAGATGTGGAAGATTTCATGGTCCCTCTCCAATTATGGTGATAATGTCAACTGATATTCCACCTTTCCAACTCACCCCAACACCACAAAGGGTTTGATGAACTTGGGATAAATATTACTCCCTCTACCAAACCTCTGCCACCCACATTGAGGGAAACCTTTAAGAACATGTGGTCCCAAACCTCAAACTCCAATGGCCTCCTCTTGAGATGAAAATATGACTTCTACCAGTCGTTTTATTCTTTCATCCACTCATGAATAAGGTGAAACTTCTCAGTCATTCTCTACACCATGTCCGGTCCAAGAACAGCTGTCTCCCCACCCTTTGTCCAACACAAAGGTGAACGATAGGGTCTTCCATACAAGGCTTCAAACAGAGCTATGCCAATGGAAGAGTGATATCCATTATTGTATGAAAACTCTAGCAAGGGTAAGTTTCATACCCAAGATCTACCAAATCCCAAAATGTATGCCTGCAACATATCCTCCAATGTCTGGATAGTACATTGCATCTTATCATCTATTTGAGGGTGGAAAGTAGTGTTGAGGTTTAAATGGGTTCCAAAATCATGTTGTATTACCCTAAAGACTTGTGAGATAAACTACACATCTAGGAATGATACAATGGACCTAGGAACTCTATGAAACTACACCATTTCATCCACATAACTCTTGGATAAGGCATCCACTGTGCTCGACTACTTGATCGCTAAGAAGTGAGAAGATTACTTCAACTGATCCATGACAACCCAGATAGCATCATAGCCTCCCTAATCCATGGGTAACCCTATGAAGAAATCCATCAAGATATCATCCCACTTACACTCAAGGAAATCCAGGGGATGAAACAAACCAACAAGAACATAGTAATCAGCTTTCACCTTCTGGAACACTAAGCACCTCACCACAAACTCTTCCACTACCCATTTTATCTCAGGCCACCAAAACAGGATCCTCAAGACATGGTAAATCTTGGAAATTCTTGGATGTACTGCCAAGGGTGAGCTAAGAAACTCACAGAGTAGTCCCTTATACATCTCCATTGGAACAAAAATCCTTCCACGATACAACATATGATTCTGAACATCCTCTGAATATCCCTCCGAAGCATCACCATGGTCAATGTGATCGTGCATCACCTATACCTATGAGTATCCCTACTGAGACTCCTACAACTTTTGAATCATATATGACTACATCATCATTCGAAACAAACATACTATATAGTTGTACACCCCTTCATCCAAGTGCAAGGATTACAACTCCTCAATTACTTTCAAAGTGTTCGTAGATTCTTGAAAAACCTCCTTATGCAACTTCTTTCTCAAAGGATCAACCATGGAATTTAACTTTCTCGAGGTTTAGGAGATCTCAAAATCATAGTCCTGAATAAAATCCATCCACCTCCACTATTAAAGATCCAGATCACTCAGGTAAAAGATATACCTCCAACTTTTGTGATCTGTGAAGACCAAAAAGTGTTCTCCAATGAGGTAATTCCACCAAAAATTCAGAAAAAACACTACCAAGGATAGCTCCAGATCATGGGTGGCATAGTTACACTCATGAGGACATAACTACCTAGACCCATAAGGGATCAGTACTCATTGCTGCATTAGTACACATCCCAAACCTTTATGGGAATCATCAAAAAACACCTCGAACATCACTCCTTCATTTTGAAACTAGAGCACTGGAGCACTCACCAAATTTCCCTTCAAATATCCAAATGCTACCTAAAACTGCTCACTCCACATAAAATCTTGGTATTTCCTAGTCAAAGCTGTCAATAGAGCTGCAACTCAATAGAAATCGGGTACAAACCTCCCGTAATAGCCCAAAAGACCAAGAAAACTGCAAAACGTTTCCACATTCTTGGGTACTTCCCCGGAAACAGCTACTTCCACCTTCGATGGATCCACTTATACAACCTACTGAGACACCACATGCCCAAAGAAACACACCTATCATTTCTAGAACTTACACTTGGACAACTTTCTATAGAACTGGTGGCGTCAAAGTACTTGCAAGATGGTCCTAAGATGCCTGGAATGCTCCTCCTATGACTTCAAGTAGATCAAGATACTATCAATGAATATGATGACAGACTGGTTCAAGAGCTCTTGAAATATGGGGTTCATAATCCTCATGAACATGGATGGTGCATTCGTAACACCCAAGGGCATGAATACGAAGTTGAAGTGCCCATACCTACACCTAAAAGCAGTATTTGGAATATATCCTTCCTTCACCCTCAACTAGTGATATCCAGATTGTATATCGATCTTAGAAAGGAAACTCACCCCTCTCAGATGGTTGAAAATATAATCTATCCTTAGAAGGGGGTAGTGGTTCTTGACCTTCACCTGATTCAGCCTCCTATAGAGCATGAACAACCTTATACAACCATCCGCCTTTTTGGAGAACAAAAGTGGAGCACCCCACGATGACACATTGGGCTAGATAAATCCCTTCTTCATCATATAATCTATCTAAATCCTCAACCCCCGCAACTCAAAAGGTCTCATCCGATAAAGATCTATCGAAATAGGAGAAGAACTCGGAGAAAATTCTATCCCAAATTCAATGTCACGTCGAAGGGATAATGTCACAACCTCCTCAGGAAAAAAATCTAGGAACTTCTCAACAACTTTGGGAACCTCCACCATCCCAACATCTGTTGATTCCACTAACAGCTCATCCAACAGGGAAAGAATAAGCTATATACGTTGACTTCCCACCTAACAACTCCACTCACCAATGGAAACCACATGCCGACCATCTATGTCATAAAAACAACTATTCTCTGG
Organism: Viscum album; assembly: GCA_963277665.1. Taxonomy (NCBI): domain Eukaryota; kingdom Viridiplantae; phylum Streptophyta; class Magnoliopsida; order Santalales; family Viscaceae; genus Viscum; species Viscum album. The sequence goes on from OY728139.1 coordinate 1,103,651,612, forward strand.
AAGTAACTAATAACAGCATGCACTGAATACAACCAATCGATTCCAAGAATGAGATCACATTGTTACATCTGTACCATGAAGAGACCCCCATAAGAAATATGTGGTCCCATCATCAGTTTACATCCATGACACACGTCAAACAAGTTTGTTTGACCTCCGACTAGCAAACTCAACTCTAGGTTCATGGGAAGCCTCTCTTAATATAGTTCTAGAGCATTGCATAGAGCGGGTGAAACAAGGGAGTGTGAAGCTCCTGAATCAAAAAAAGGACAAGAAGGGGCACTAAATAAGTTGATTATACCTCTAACAATATCTGGTCCTTCCAGAACTGCTACCTCTACTGCATGTAACTATCCACACCTTTCTGCTATTCCCCTCTATTGAAAACTGACTCTAAAACCACACCCAAGTTGAGGTACCTAACGAAGACACTAAGGTCGACCTCTACCTTTTCCGTCTCCCCTTGGTGGAGCATGTGTCAGTTGTCCCTATTACTGAAATGACCTAGATGGAAAATTCTATTGAGGATAACAACGAACTTATCTACCTCCACCATACTGAGCTCGAACGGCTGCTAAACACTAAATTTGATGAAGGTCGTGAAAGAAAAAAAGAAAACACATCATCCCTAATCCCATAGAAAGGGTACGAGAACCAAAAGGTTGAAAGGGAAACTGCTAAGGTCGACTCTACATCGGTCAAAACCTAGAAGTCCCTGGTGCATGAGACATACTACTGGTAGCCCTGCCTCTCAAGGAACCCTTCTAGCTCCCCTCTTGAGGTATACCTCCTCATGAGTGCATTCACTCAATCACTTCAGCCTTCTTCTAAACCTCTACGTACGTCAACATTGTAAAGGGAGTAACCACGTACTATATAGAAGGAAGAAGTGCATCATCTATTTTTCCTACACGAGACTCCTCTTCTGGAAAGATATTTAGGAAAAAATGAAGGAGATCCTTGAACTTAATCCCTAGCTCTCATACCGACATACTCCCCTACTAGAGGGAGAGTAACTCCTACCTCTTCTCAGCCTTCATGGTCGATGAATGGAATTTTTTTGGGACTCCTTCTTGAAATTGACCCACAGAACATTATCATCCTTCCTCTCCCCAAATTATAGCATCCACAACTGATTCACAACCCCTACCATCTATGTTACTACCAAAGGAACCCAATAATCCATGGGATCCTGGATAAAACTAAAGGTGATCTCAAGATCCTCAAGACAACTCTCCATCTCTATATCTAAAACACTACCCATGTACATTCCTAAGGCCTGCCATTGGAAACCACATAATGTTCTATACCACAGTTCATCCTCATCCACTGAATCAACCCTCCACCGATCAATCGTATTGGCCCACTGAGCCTTAAATGCCCAATAAAAACATAGACAATAACCAAGAGGCATAGATGAAAAGGTAAATAAGGAATTCCTAATCTTGAGTAGTATGAAATTTTATTTAATATTTATATTAAATCATTTAAATCATTTCTTTATCCATTTTAAATTCCCAAAAACATACCAATTAAAGCAAAAAATAAGTCATTATGACACATGTACCTTTCCTAGAGTCTCTACCACACAAAGGGTGTATCCTCACTTGGAAATTCAGTAGGATCAAAGTCCTTGCATTAGATCACGAGGGGCCCTACAATCCTCTATCTTAGCCGGTCTTCCCTAGCCTATGTCACACACCAAGATCATCTAACACTATTTCCCTACTAATCCCATGAAATCCTCACTGTGACTAACTCCAAGCTCCATCCTATCTCTCAACCCACTCTAATACCATTCTATCAGGACCCCCTCCCTCCAAAGATACCCCTACTCAGATGAAAATGAAGAAAGGGAGATGATGACCCCCGAGTGTCACCTCCAGTATGCCCTGGGGTGGTGACCAACACCAAGGGTATACAAATCTCACAAAATTGGAGTCATTACCCTTTTTAGTAACCAATATTGGAAGATAAGATGTTTCACACCAAAAAAAACTGAAGGATATAAATATATAAAAGAAATCCAAAATCTATACCACATGCAGGTTTAAAAATAAAACTATTACAGATACAATAAAACTACAAGGTAAGTACTAAAAGTAAAGCTAAGCAGTGACACAACAACTGTCCCAAAGTCCAAGTCCGTATAGCACAACATGGTCCCTGTGGTCCTCCTAGAAACTTGAAAGTAGTTCTATATATTTAGGATGAGCATACAAGTATACTCAATAGTAAGACCAAAGTATATCATACACAAGTGAGAGAAGCATAATAATTCTCCCATGAGAAAACATCAGAACCCAACAACACCAAACAAGGTATACTAGACACTCCAACATCTAGAAGGCACACTCACTATGTAACGCAAGTCAAGTAAAGTAATATATTAAGAACATCGATGACAGGGTACCTGGAACCACTTTAACATTGATTATCCCATCTCACACCTTGAAAAAATATGTCTTGGTGCTCCCACCTCATCCAAAAGTACCATGTCGCATCCTGAATGCACAAACCTGGTCCTCACAGCAAGTCCTGCCACCTAGGAAAATGAACCTCATCACATCACACCCAAAGACACCTAGGCCTCACAATCACATCACATCCCGCACACACACACCTCAGCCTCATAAACCACACCACATCCCACCAAAATATGTCACAAAAACACCTAGTAAAGCATAATAAATAGCATCCTAAAGACACCTAGGAAAGCACAACACATCTCATCCCGAAGAACTTAGGGAAGCAAAACTCGCCCACCCACACTTGGGCCTCACAACCATAAAATTCCCAAAGAATCTTGGGTTACCACCGCTTGGAAAAGGGACAAAGGAATAGTAGGTGGCTAGAAATCCATCCTCCCACGAGGTTGTTTGGAAAAGACACCCTCCCCCATGATAATGGGAGTGTTCAGCAAATAGTGCTTTACTAGGGTGGGGTGTGTATATAAATTATAATGAAAATACAAGTAATACATATAGATACCAAACACTCAGCCCAACCTATTGGTTTTTAACCAACAACCAAATCCCAAATACCACAATTTATACTAACTCTAAATGAAAAACCACACAACCAACACCAAACTTAAAACATACCCCCAACCAGTTCATTTAACCAATGATCATTATTTATTAACAATCCATTTATCCATTCCATCACTATATGGGAAACTAACAACCACCGCACACAATAATACACACACCAAAAGTCACATAGAATAATAAGAACCATGTTAAATCAACCCAATTCACATTCTTCGCCATTTTACACCCATTCATAAAATAACATACATCGATCCTGAGACACGGGGTGAAGATTTCTTCATGCAACTCATGGAGAAACCTCAAGAAAATTATCCATACCAACCACAACCATCATCATTCTTCAAAGTAATTATTCCTAATCCATCCTCTCAATAGGGTAAACCCCCAACTCCCATCCATACCCAGTAACTCATCTCATCACAACTAAAGCACACCCATCACAACCATTCTTAGTAGCCAGTTACATAACACTTACCACCCATTCCACAATCAATCAATCTCTCAACCTGAGAATATATTACACATTCTGAACCACCAAGACACATTTGTGCTCCCAACCGAAACACCATACAAACCACACAAGGAGAAATTTGAAGATTTAATAAGGCATCCCTTATTTAATTCCGCTCATTTATTCAGTGGTTATCATAGAACAAGTTTGATCCTGGGGAATCCATTTTTTTAACCTAATATACATAGTTAATCATTTTCATATATATATTCATTCAACAGATGTCAAAAAACAAGCATTTACAATCCATCATAGGTGCGCAAAATGGAACATCAATGACCATGATTTTTTATAGGCATATAGCCCATATAATTCACAATATAGTTTAAAATATCAATAAAAGAGTTAGATCTTATGTCTCGTTCCCATCCCCATATGTTGATCTTAAACTAATTCAATTGTCTTTATTAATTTTTTATCTTGCTATATTCACAAAGGATACATTCATACACCCACCCCACATGATACATAAATAAAGAGAGATGAAGGGATCCCTACTTTGAAGAATAGATGATAACCACTTCCTTATTGCACCAAGACAGGGCCGTGTATACAGTGAACACCAAGAAAAACATGAAATAACTGGTGTAGTACAAAGGAATGAATCCTTAGGGAAGAAAGGTTTGGGAACGTCCGATATCAAGAAAAGGGGAAGTGAACAAGGAAAATAAGATCTCGGTTTTAGAAAGGCTAGATCTCAAATCAATGGGAGAAACAGTTTTTAAAATCCATTAAAGGAGGATCTTGACCAAGACCATGTGGTTTGGAAGTCAAAGGATGTTTCAGGTTTTTAAAATATAGATATTATTTGTAACAGATAAAAAAACATTTAAATAAGGTTTTAAACTCATTTTATGTCAAATAAAATGTTAAATGGGTGAAACTAGAAAAACTGGAAGAATTATGGAAAAATAGAAAACTATTGGAAATCACTTACTATTAGGTGATTCGCCGGTTAGAGAGCTACTGGTGGTAGCTATAGTCACGATTCACCATTTTGACTCACTGGTGTGACCCATCATTACAAGCTACTTCTGCGAACCATTGTTACGAGCTACCACTGTGACTCACCATTTTGAGCTACCGCTGTGACTCACTAGTGTGATTCAATGTTGCAACTCACCATTGTGACTCAACATCACCAGTCACCATCATGACCTACCATCAGTGACCTACTATTGGAGAACCTGAAAGAACCAGAAATTTTGAAATTTTTTGAAATAAGTCGCCTTGAAATCTCAAAAGACCTCAAACACCATATTTTTATAAAGTAATGGATCGGGGTTGTCTGGGCCATTACATGAGATACCTATCAAACTATTCTCATCCTTAATGATTCAAAACCAAACATAGAAAGAAAAAAAGGGTTCTAACAAACACCCCTTTAGATACCACCCAATGATCTCACTATTCTTGAAACACTACTACTGAATAAACACATCAAAGTTAAATGATAAACCACTCTGTGTTGTTTGAATGATGGAGTGGAACCTTGGTATCCAATAACACCTACTCTAAGTCACACCAAACAAGAAAAACAACCACACTATCTGAACATGTGAACTAGGGAATTCTATCCTCCATGTCAAGATTATATTCACTCTGGGTGGCACTGACTTTCCCGCACAGGTTTAATTACATCACAATTAATGTGTATCAATTAGGAATTGGGTCCTCCCCTATTCATTTGTCAGGGTTTTATCACATATTATGGAATAAGAAAAAAACTCATATCATAATAAACAAGGTTTAAACATTACATCAAAAAAGAAAAATAGAACAAGAAAAAATTCAGAACAACTCTGGGTACAGGGAAACCATCTTCATTTCCCACTCACAAGTACTCTCCTCTAGGCCACCATGCCTCCACAACATGGGAACTAAATGACTAGTCCTCCCACACAACACCTTCTCCAGATGATCATGGATATCTAATGGCCACTCCACATATGTCAAATCCTCTTCGATATCCAACTCTTCCCAGTTAAGGACATGAGAGTCATCGTGAAGCTACCGATGAAGTTGAGAGATGTGAAAAATGCCATGGACCCTCTACAACTATGATGGAAGCACCAATTGGTATTCCACCTTTCCAACTCTCCCCAACACCACGAAGGGTCTTATGAACTTGGGAGAAAGCTTACTCCATCTTCCAAACCTATATTGCCCACATTGAGGGAAAACCTTCAATAACACATAGTCCCCAACCTCGAACTCCAAGGGCCTCCTCCAGAGATTAGAATATAGTTTTTCAAGTCATGTGATACTTTAATCCTCTCACAAACAAGCTAAACCTTCTTATCATGCTCTGCACCACATCTCGTCTAAGAACAGTTGTCTTCCCAACCTCTGTCTTGAACAAAGGTGAACAACAAGGTATTTTATACAAGGGTTTAAATGGATCCATCCCAATGGAAGAGTGATATCCATTATTGTAATAAAACTCTACCAAGGAAACTTTTCATAACCAAGATCCACCAAATTATAATAAATGTACCCGCAATATGTCCTCTAATGTTTGGATAAACCGTTTTGTATGCCCATGTTTCTAAGGGTGGAAAGCAGTGATGATGCATAACTGGGTGCCAAAAGAATGTTGGAATCCCCTAAAAACTCATGAAATAAACCATGCATCTGAGTTTGATACAATAGACCTCATAACTCTATGCAAACACACCACTTCATCCACTTAATTCTTGGCTAAGGCATCCACTGCACTCGACTCCTTGACCACTAAGATGTGAACCAATTTCGTCAGCTGATCCACTACTACCCAGATAGCATCATCTCCTCCCTAATCCCTAGGTAACCCTATGAATAAATCCATCAATATGTCATCCCACTTCCACTCGTGGATATCCAAGGGATTCGACAAACCACTAGGAACATAGTGCTCATCCTTCACCTACTAGCACACTAAACACCTTGCCACAAAATTTGTCACTACCCACTTTATCTCGAGCCACCAAAACTGAATCCTCAAGCCATGGTACATCTTGTATATTCTTAGATTTACCACCAAGTTTGATATATGAAACTCATAGAGGACTCCCTCATGCATCTCCACTAGAACAAACAACCTTCCACAAAACAACATCTAATTCTGACCATCCTCTGACCATCCCTCTCAAGCATCACCATGGTCCACACGATCAAACATAACCTCTACTTATGTGTCTCCCCACTGAGACTCCTCCACCTTCTGCATTAGAGATGACCACACCGTCATCTGAAATAAACAACCTCTACCATTATCCACCCCTACATCCAAGTTCAAGGACGCCAACTCCTCCATTTCCTTCCAAGTGTCTGGATATTCCCAAACAACCAATTCTATGAATTATTTCTCAAATAATCAGTAACAAATTTCCCTTTAATGAGGTGTAGGAGATCTCAAAATCATAGTCTTAAAGAAACTCCATCCACCTCCACCATCACAGATTCATATCACGATGGGAAAAGATATACCTCAAATTCTTGTGATTTATGAAGAAAAAAAAGTGATCCCCAATGTAGTAATGTCACCACACCTTTAAAAAAAACACGACCACTACTAGATCCAAACATGGGTGGCATAGTTACATTTGTGATGATGTGACTTTCTAGACCCATAATAGATCACTTCTCACTACTACATCAGCACGTATCCCAAACCCATACGAGAAGAATCACAAAAAATTTCGAACATCATTCCCTCCTCTGGCAACTAGATCAATAGAGAAATAGACAAATTCCCCTTCATATATCCAAATGTTACCTATAATTGGTTGCTTCACACAAAATATTGGTCTTTCATTGTCATAATTTTCATTGAATCTTTAACTCGAGAGAAATCTGTTACAAACCTCCAGTAATAGCCCACAAGACCAAGAAAATTGTGAGTCTCTGCCACATTCTGGGGGTGCTTCCCAAGAAACAACTACTTCCACCATCAATGGATCCACTAAAAAACCTTTTGAGATACCACATGCCCAATGAAACACACCTCTCATGTCCCGAACTTATACTTGGACAACTTTTGGTATATCTGGTGGCGTCGAAGAACCTGCAAGATGGTCTTGAAATGCTCAACATGAGCCTCCTATGATTTTGAGTATATCAGGATATCATCGATGAATATGATGATGAAATGGTCCAGGAACTTTTGAAAGATAGAGTTCATAATCCCCATGAACATAGTTGGTGCACTCATTACACCGAATGACATGACTACGAACTCGAAATTCCCATACTTAGACCTAAAAGAAGTCTTTGGAATATCACCCTCCTTCACCCTCAACTGGTGATATCCAAACCATAGATCAATCTTAGAAAAAGAACTCACCCCTCTCAGCTAGTCTAAAAGATCATTTATCCTCAGAAAGGGGTAACGTTTCTTGACCATCACCATATTCAGCCTCCTGTAGTCAATGCACAACCTCAGACCACCATACACCTTTTTGTAGAATACAAATGGAGCACCCCATGATGACACACTGGGATGGATAAATCCCTTCTTCATCAGATCATCTATCTAAATCCTAAACTTCTGCAATTCAGAAAGTTCCATCTGATAAGGAGCTATCGAAGTCAGAGAAATGATGAGATGTAAGTCTAACCTGAACTCAATGTCACTTTAAGGTGTTAGAGTCACGACCAACTCTGAAGAAACATATTGTAACTCCTCAATAACTTAGAGAACCACCACTATCCCAACATCTACCGATTCCACTAACAGCTCATCCAAAAAGAAAATTAGAGGCTCTATACGCTGACTGACCACCTGATAGATCTGCTCAGAAACGAAAAACCACATACCTTCCATCCAAGTCTAAAAACAAAACTATTCTCTAGAATAATTTGATAACAGTATGCAAGGAATATAACCTGTCGATGTTGAGAATGAAATCTCATGGTCACATCTATTTCAAGAAGAGATCCCCATGAGATTGATGAAGTCCCATCATTAGTCTACATCCCTTGCACACATCAACCAAGTTGGTCTAACCTTAGACTCGCGTACTGAACACTAGGGGAATGGGAAGTATCTCTACATATAGTCCCAGATCATGGGATAGAGAAGGTGAAAAAAAGGAGTGCAAAGATCCTAAATCAAACAAAGGATAGGAAATGGTATTAAAAAAGCTGATCATACCTCTAAAGAACTCTGGTCCTACTGAAACTAATACCTCCACTAAATGCAACTATCCATGCCCAAATTATCTTACCCTCTACTGATGATTGCATCCATGACCACTCCCCGGTCGAGGTCCCTGAGGAACACCCTAAGGATGACCTCTACCTACTCCATCTCCCCTCGAGGGATCATGATCCATCTTTCCCTACTACTGAAACGACCTAGCTGGAAACTACTGCTGAGCCTGGCGTAGAATCTATCCACCTCCACCATACTGAGCTCAAATGGCTGTTGGAAACAAACCCTAAATATGGCTACAAACCCCAAAAAGGAAACACATTATCCCCAAACCCATATAAAGGGTATGGGAACTAAAAGTTTGAAATGGAAATTATTTAGGTCGACTCCCTGCTGGTTGAAACCTCGAAGGCCCTAGTGCCTAAGAATTTCTGCTGGTAACCCTGTCTCTCAAAGAACCTTTCTAGATCCCCTCTAATGGTAGAACTCCTGATGAGTGCATCCTATCCATCACTTTCACTTTATTCTGAACCTCCAAGTATGTTGTAAATGTAAAGGGAGTAACTTTGTACTCGATAGAAGGATGAAATGCCTCCTATAGGCATATCACACAAGACTCCTCATCCAGGAAGAGATCTTGGAAAAAACGAAGGAGATCCTTGAAATTAATCCCCATATATTATACCAACATACTCCCATGTTAGAGGGAAAGTAACTCTTGCCTCTTCTCAGCCTTTATGGTTGATGACAAGAATTTTTCTTGGAACTCTTTCTCAAAATCGACCCATAGAATGTCAGCCTCCTTCCTCTCCCCCTGGTACAACATCCACCACTGACATGAAGCCCTCATATATAGATTACTTCTAAAGGGACCCAGTCATTCGTTGGAGCCTGAATCAAACTAAAGAAGATATCAAGCTCCTCGAGCCAGCTCTCTATCTCTATATCTAAAACACTGCCCTCATACTTTCCCAAGGCATGCCGTTTGAAAGCAAGCAACATTTTCTACCACTGGTCATCCTCCTCCACTGAACCAACCCTCTACTGATCAACTGGATTAGTCTACTGAGCCTCCACTACTCAAGACGCATGAGGATGATGACTAAAATCCATATATGAAAAGGTAAAAAAGGAATTACTAAGACTGAGTATTATGAAATTTTATTTAAGATTTATTTTAAATCATTTAACTCATTTAATTGTCCATTTAAAATTCCCAAAAACAACCCAATTTAAACAAAGAACAAGTCATTATGTTGAATATACATTTTTTAGGCTCTCTACCATGAAAACATTATAGCCTCACTTGGTCGTTCGGTAGGCTGAAAGTCCTTGCATCAGCTCACAGGGGGACTTAAAATCCTCTATCCTAGATGGTCTTCCCTGACCTATGTCACATACCAAGATCGTCTCACACTATTTCCCTACCAATCCCATGCAATCCTCACTATGCCTAACTCCAAACTCTATTTTATCTCTCAACCTGCTCTGATTCCATTCTATCACCACCCCCTCCCTCCAAAGATACCACTCCTAGTCTAGAAATGAATAAAGGGTGATGGTGACCTCTGAGTCCTGCCTTCAGTAGGCCCTAGGGTGGATACCAACACCAATGGTATAAAAATCTCACAAAATGGGAGGCATTACCCTTTTTTATTAAATAAGATCAGGATAGAAGATATTTCACCCAGAACAACTATTGGATATACTTATATAAAAGAAATAAAAAATACATCCCACATGCATGTTTAAAAATAAAACTACTATAGATGCAATAAAACTCCAAGGTATGTACCAAAATTAAAGCTTAGCAGCGACACAACAATTGTCCCCAAGTTCAAGCTATTATCGGCCAGCACGGTCCCCATGGTCATTCTAGAAACCTGGAGGAAGTTTTATATATGTATGGTGAGCATAGAAGTATACTCATTAGGAAAACAAAAGTCTCTCATGCATAAGTGAGAGCAGCATACTAATTCTCCCATGAGAAAACATCAGAACCCAACAACACTAAACAAGGTATACTAGCCACCCCAACCTCATCAAGGAACACTCACCAAGTAAGGGAAGTCAAGTAATGTAATATAGTAAGCACATAGATCATAGGGTACCCTGCACCACTTTCCCACTGATTAGCTGCTCTCACACCCTGATGGATGTTTTCAGGGTGATCCCACCTCTTTCAAAAGTACCATATCACATCTCACTCGCACACACCTAGGCCTCACAGTTAGTCCCCTCACCTAGGAAAATGAATCTCATCACATCACACCCACAGACACATGGGACTCACAATCGCATCACATCATGCCTACACAAACATGGGCCTTACAAACCACACCACATCTTGCCCATAGACACCTGGGCCAAAAACAACATCATATCCTGAAAACACCCAGGAAAGAAAATCGCATATCATCTTGAAGAAACTTGGTAAAGGAGACCATATCTCATCCTGAAGACACTCGGGAAAGAAAAATTCACCCACACACACCTGGGCCTCACAACCACAACCCGGTTGAATAATCTTGGGATACCAACACCTAGAAGAAGGAGTAGGGAAGAAAGGGTGGCCAACCATCCATCCTCCCACCATGATGTTTGGGAAATACACCCTCACCTGTGATGATGGGTGTGTTTGGAACATAATACACAACTATGGTGGGGTGTGTATAGAAATCACAAGGAAAATGAAAGTAATACATATAGATACCAAACACTCATCCCAACCTATGGGTTTTAAACCAACAACCAACTCAAAAATACCAGCTTTGCTACTACCTCAAAATGCACAACCACACAACCAGCCACAAACTCAAATCATACCCGTAGTCAATTCATTTAACCAGTTCTCATTCTTTATTATCAATTAATTTATCCATTCCATCACTATCCGGGCAACTACCAACCACAACATACAACAAGCCGCACACCAAAAGTCACATTTAAGAAGAAGAGCCATGGTAAATCAAACAACTTCACATTCCTCTCCATTTAAAACACTTTTATAAAATAACATACATTAATCCCAAGACATGGGGTGAAGCTTTCTCCATGCTAATCATGGATAAACCCTGGGTGAATTATCCATATCAACCACTGCCATCATCATTATTTAAAGTCATTCCTCCCTATCCATCCTCTCAATAGATAAAACTCCCTACTCCAAACCACACCCAACAATACATATCCTCACAACTACATCACACCCATCACAACCATTAGCTCGAATGGCCCGAAGGCCTTATTTTTTATTTTATTATCGATAATACCAACCGAAACACCATAAAAACCACACAAGGCACAATTTCTAGAATTAGTAAGGCATCCCTTATTTAATTCCACTTGTTAATTCTTCGGTTATCATAGAATAAGTTTGATCCTAGGGAATCTATTTATATAACTAAATATACATGGTTAATCAATTTCATATATACAATCATTAAACAAAATGACAACAATAATCATTCACAAGCCATCACAGGTTCACAAACAAGGAGCACCAACAACCATGATTTTTAGTAGGCATATAGCGCATAAAATTTACAATATTTATCAAAATATCAATAAAATAGTATGATATTACATCTCCTTCCCAGCCCCGCTTATTGACCTTAAACCGATTCAATTTTCTTTATTAATTTTATATTTTAATATCTTAAAAATGAAAACATTCATACACCCAACCCGCATGATACATGAATAAAGAGAGATGAAGGGATCCCTACTTCGAAGAATAGATGATTAGCTGTTCCTTATTACACCAAGATAGGGCCACGTATATAGGGAACTCCAAGGAAAAAACAATCCATCCGTTGTAGCACAAAGACATAACTCATCAGGGAAGAAAGGTTTGGGAACATCCGGTATCAAGTGAAAGGGATGTGCACAAGGAAAATAAGATCTCGGTTTTATAAAGGATATATCCTAAATCAATGGGAGAAATGGTTTTTAAAAGCCATTAAAGGAAGATCTTAACCAAGACCATGCAGTTTGGTAGTCAAAGGAAGCTTTAGGTTTTTAGAAGATAGATATGATTTGAAATAGCTCCAAAACCATTAAATAAGGTTTTAAACTCATTTTACATTAAATAAAATGTTAAAGGGAGTAAAACTAGAAAGACTGGAAGAATTATAGAAAAATAGAAAATTGTTGGAAATGACTCGCCATTGGATGAGTCACCAGTGTGAGTCACCTATGTGAGTCACTAGTGTGATTCACTGGTGTGAGTCACGATTTGGTGAGCTACTGGTACGAGTCACTAAGTGTTGAAATAAGTTACCTTAACCACCCAGAACACCTCAAACACCAGATTTTCACAAATGCATCAGGGAGGTATGGACCATTACATTTATATTTCTAATATTATAAATATAATAAGGATATGTCTTAAAATTTTATAATTATTTATTTAAATAATTAAACAATTATAAGAAATATACTTATTATATTTATAATCTTAGAAATATATATAATTAATATTTTAATTATATATATTTATAAGATTATAGATATAATAAATATATTTCTTATAATTTTATAATTATTTAAATAAAAGTATTTATTTATTTATAATTATAACTATAAATAAATATATATATTTATTTAAATAATTATACAATTATAAAAAATATATTTATTATATTTATAATTTTATTAATATATATAATTAATATATTTATTATAATTTTATAAATATAAATAAATAATTATTTATTTATAGTTTTAATTATAAATAAAAAAATTATTTATCATATATATAATTTTATAAATATATATAATAATATAAATAAATTATTAACATTATATCTTTATTAGTTTTTTTTAGGGCAGATAAATGCATGATTTATAAACACTTTCTATTTTAGTGCTGATAAAACATACCTTTATCAACGTTTTTTAGTTAGCACTGATAAAATATTCACTTGAGTTTATAAATGAACCCTAATAGTCCCCTCCTTCTCTCATACACCTCAAGTTATCGTAGAATCCGACCTCTACATCGTCAACGCCTCCTCTTCCCTGACCTCACCTCCACCACCAAAGACCCCTCCTCTACCAAAAACCCTCCTCTCTTGCAAACGCTCTTCCATTGTGACCCCTCCTCTATTGTGAACCCACCTCTGCTGCCACCCCTATGCCACTGTGAACTCTCCTCCACCGCGAACACACCTTCGTCGCAAACCCACCTCCACCGAAAACCCATTTACACTGTGAACCCACCTCTGCTGTGTGTCAAACCCCACCTCCACTATGAACCCACCTCCATCATGAACCCCTTCGCGGCCTCTATTGTCACTGCTACCTACCCCAAATCTTCCACTACCTAACCCTTCTGCTATCGCGGGTATGCCATTTTTTCAACGTTGTTATAAATTATTAATATATATATAGATTTTGGTTTTAATCGAGTTTTGGTCTCTTATTACATTACATTGAAATTTTTAGTATGTTTCTATTTGTGAAACCTAGGTTCCCCAAATATCAGTTTCAGGCCCACCACACCCAATGATAGTTCATATTGAGGTTACATTTGGCAAATTACCTTTAGCACTACATTGTTCCTACTATATATGTTGAATCTCTAGGTGTAAAAATAAAATATCCCACCTTTGTTACCCTCCAAACCCCACCCCCACTCATCTTTCTAGAAGATTACTGCCCCTAGAATTTCTTTATCCTCCCTTCCCTAAATCAGTTGTGGTTGGTGAACAAAACTTAACATCACATTTCACTCTCACTTTGGTTCAACTAATTTCAAGGAATCAATGAATTATAATTTGATAGATAGATCCCTATCCCTATGGAGGATTATCATTTATAGTCTTTTCACATTCAATGTTCATATCTAATTTTGATGTTTGGGTATGATGATAATTCATTAAAGAGATTCTCTATTGTAATCAACTCATTTTATCTCGATGGTATGGATACAACTTCAATCATGAACAAGAAATCATTTTTCAATCATCTTTTATTAGAGATGGATTTCATATATACCTTTCTTAGGATGGTCATAGTTGTAGTTGTAATAACTTTATCCTTATTTGGGGGACCTTATATTCTTAACAAGGTAAATATTCAACTCTGGAATAATTAAGACTTCATATTCCTAAGCTCCCTCACCTATATTAGAATCCTTCTATTCTCTAATAAATTTGGAATCCATTTGAGATTTTTCTATATGCCATAAAATCCACTCTCCAGATGTAGCACAATATAGTGAACATAATCTATGTCGATCATGATTTGGAGTCAACTTTTATGGTCAATATCATTGAGGCATGTCCTTCCTCCCTCTTGGATTTGGATTTTCTTTTTAAACTTTAATTACTCTATTATTAGGTTTTGTTTCCCTTGATTTATCCAAATTTCATTTGATACTTATCTTTTTTGTGTTAGGAATACACATCTTATTTTTACATATAGAATTATACTAACAATGTTCATTAGGTCCCACCCTCTTCTATGTCACCTCCATTGGACTTAGATTATCCTCATGACCGGGTTGTGCAGTCATTAGAATCACCCAACACATTAGCCTTCATGAATCTTTTGCAGACAATCACCCTTAACTTCTCAATAAATGAAATAAGAAGAATAAAACTAAATATTTTTCCCATAATCCATGTTTGATGATCACAATGTCAATGCATAATTACAAAATAAATATTTAAACCCAACATAATTGTGTTTCAAGCACCCAAGTCTCCACTATGTCATCTTGATTACCTCTACATTGATATGGAATTATAAGGGGATTTTATCCCCATTAAAGACCAATTACCAGTTCAATGTAATTGGAAGTAATGTAATTTCGCAGCATAAATTTCTATGTCCCATCAATTAATATTAATTATTTGGGTTTTTTTTATCAAAATCATCATATAGATAATAGCTTTCATGATTATCTATAGATCTAACTGACATTGTACTTTCAATTTCCAAAATATGTATATATATTTATATCACATACTTATTATTATTCTGTTTAATAATAATTTTTTAATTTCCTTGGAATATAATTCACATTATTATGTTATAATAATTTCACACTATAATGAGAACATAGATATTCCATAAATATATTCTTAAATTATTATATCATATAGTCTGTATACATCTATCATACATGACGTAGATGATGGTTGACTATCAAGTGATGGAGTCTCATATGAAATTGATAAATCTTCTCATGAATTTCACACTTGGCGATCTCTAAGAATAATGGTCCCAAAGAAACATCCAATAATAGAAATTACACTTTGTTTATCTGTCATTTGATATTATTATATTCCAAAATGTTTATTTTCCCTAAAGCTAGATTTTTTTGTTTGTCTTATATCTTTATATTTTATAAAATCTTGGTTATTTTTGATTCATGTAACTTTTATAAAGTACATATCTTGGGATTTATGTCTTTGTGAAAATTCACACATGCCTCTTTTAAAATGATTCAAGTGTTTTTAAATTTTTCTTAAACAATTATATGTGGTCAACATGTGAATTTTTGGTTTTAAATAGCTTTAAAATGATTTAAACACTTGGAATGGACTTAGTTTGAATGCCAATTATTTTTCAACTCACCCGATTGGATTTTATAAAGAGATGTGAATATTTTGAAATCATATTCAATGTGGTTTAATTTTAGTAAGTGGTGCGTGAAGTTTTAAATGAAAATCTGTAAAATTTAGAGGATTTTCGTTCATTTTAAATGATTAATACTATTGGGTCATGAAGTTTCCTTGAATTCTTTATGAAAGGATTTTTGTTTTTGTGAAAGAGTGATTAGAATTGATTGTTTTATTTTTGAAAGCGTGTATTATTTTAACGATGAATTTGTGAAAATATTTGGTTTTTTAATGGGACTTCAAATGTGATTTTATAAATAGTTTTGAAACTACATATGAAATTTAGTTTTTCGATAATATTTTAAGTTTATATTTTTATATAATTTGGAAAACCAATACATTATATTGGGAAGAAAAATAGATTAATATTAACACCATGGTTAGGGCATGTAACTCACTCTATCCAACCCATAAGATATCCATCATGACCTCACTCCTACAAAAGGTGAATTAATGTTTAACTCCATTGAAACTACAAAACCTAATTTGAATACAATATCACCTGCATAGTTTAAATTAAGGGGCCCCTTGTTAGATATATCTATTTAGGCATTTTCCCTTAGAGGGATGAAATTTATTATTAATATTAAATTCTTGATTCTTATTCATGGATGTGAAAATGGTCACTTTCTTATGAGGGCGTTAGAGTTGACATGTGATTTACTACTTATATTATATCTATTCATGTGATGATCATTGAATTGTGGCTTCTCACTTTCACTTGTTTGGCTGCATGGGAACTTTATGAATTAAGAAATAGGTCTAGATGTATACTACACTAGTTAGCTCATTCCCTAGTATGTTTCCCCTATTTATATGGTTTTCTTAATCTATAGGAGTGTCCCTCATGAGGAATTCATGGGTAAGTCAGGTAGATTTTCTATTTTTTTAGGATTTATAATACGCTCACTATTTTCCTCATTGTAGTGTGAGTACAAAAAAAAAAGAATAATTGAATTACCTCTAAGATTTTGACACATTACATATAATAGAATTGGAACCAGGAAATAGGGATCTATAGAACAATTATATTTATCATCTAAAGGATAAAGTAGATGATATGAAATAGTTAATGGTTTCTCTAGTTGTAAATGTATTTCAATAATTTGAAGGATTACATTTCAGTTAGATTTTCTCTCATACTATAAATCATATAATAATTCAGATGGTTCTCAGTTTTGTTTCCATTGATGTTTTATTTCTAGAACAAATGGATGTCATGATTATATTCCTTCATAGATATTTAATGGAAGAGATATTCATATATCAACTGGAAGGTTTCATGATAAATAGAATAGAAGGTTTGGTTCCAATCTCAAATGGAGTTTTTGTGGGCTTAAGTAGGCACCAAGATAGTGTAATTGGAATTTTAATGCTTTCATGGTAGAATTAATGTTCCTATAGTGTAATGTAAATAATTGATACTATATGAAGGTGTATTATGAAGGGATTTTTTTCATTTTACTTCTTTATATGGATGAATTTCCCTAAGTTAGACCAATTAGGGAAAGGATGGAAGAGCTAAAGATTGATTTATCTAGAAGATCTCAAATGAAGGACCTTGGTTTTGGAAAGTGGATATTAGGGATAAATATTCAAGGAGACTTAAAGTCTAAAAATTTTTTTAGACTTTGTTAATTTTTATATCAATGTTTTGTGTATTTAATTTTTTAAATATTAATATTTCTGAATCAAATAGGATGGATATGAATAAATAATGTATATATGACAATAGTCTGACAAAATAGTATGAATATGGAGTGAAATAGTTCATAAAGATTGAAAAAGATCATGAATATGACCCTTATAAAATCCTTTTTCCATGTTTATGCTATTTTTATTCAATAAAAATCAGTCAATAGGAGTTTGAATAACACTTGATCTGTCACAGAATAGATCGAAGTTATAAATGTTGGAATAAATAAAGGGAAAAGTGAATGTATCTTGTGGATGGGATATCACTGTGTTTTATGAATCATCTGATATGATTGAAGGTGTGGAAAATAAAAAAAACCATATCGAGGATGTGATTACGAATATTAATAATGATGAATATCTTATATAGGAAATGACAAGGATAGTTGAATATGATCTTCGTGATTTCCCAAAGTTGTTTGAGAAGTTAAAGAGTTGTGCAAAGATTCCATTCTATGTTGGTTGTAAAAAAATATATAACATTGTTAACCGTAATGAAGATGTATAATTTTAAAGTAGGAAGCATATGGATTGAAGTAATTTTTACAGAACCACTTTCTCTCTTCAATGACATTCTCCCAAAAGATAATGAGCTCATGATCTATACGTACAACCCCAAATGAATGATACACATGATGGGTATTATAATGACCTAAGTTTGATGTACATGGACAATACATTTATTTTTATGAATACTTAATCCATTACAAAAATAGATTCCCAAAGACCTTATTAGTTTAGTTTCTTTAGAAACTCAAAACACATTCTTATATCTTGGTGAAAGATCATTAACATCTCCCATAAAGATCTTCCCCATTAGATTTCCTACCTAAAACATTTCTTTATATCTTGGGGAAAATAAAACATATGAAAATGGTGAGCTCAAATGCTCAGTAAGGGTAAGAATGAAAAATATCATATAAAAAATAAACATAAAAATGTAAAAAGATGAACATAACTTTTGAATATCAAAATCTTGAGTCATAAAATAAATCTTAGTAGTATGTAAGGCATAAATAATAAAGGAGAATTAATGATGAGAATATAGCATTGGTATAAAAAATGAACTTGTGGAAAAAAACATACACATATATAATCATTTCTATATTATCCACAACTTATATCCAAGACCATCGTAGTGGACAAAGTCCATTACTGAACCTATTTTACTCCTCATTCCATCCCTATATTACTGAACCAGATATAATTTCTGTTTCAGCCCTGTATTACTAAAATAGATTTACTTTTTGTTCCAATCATGTCTATATCATGAGATATAAATATTTACCCAATGCATTGGAGGTAGATATAGGTCCCAACTTTCTCATAATTAAATCATTCTTACATGTGCCGCAAAAACATAAATCATTTATCACAACATAACCCAAGGAACAAAAATGGGTTTCTTAAACATCATTCCATCATAATCCGTATAAAATAAATGGATTTCATAAAAATAATTCCATCATAAACACAATAAAATCATATTAATAATATGAATAGAAACATAACCCTATTTAAAGAATGTCATCTTAGATGGAAATTAATTTTGATAAATCAATTGAAATTAATTATTGAGGAAAATTTCATTTTTCTTCAAAAATGTTTTTTTCTTAAAACACCATAAAATTTTAAAAGAAAATAATTTATTTGAAAATACACTTGAAAATTTTTAATATAATTTTCATCGAAATAATATGTTATTAAAGTGAAAAAATCCATTCATGTCGTGTAAGTTTAAAAACCATTCTTCTTGTACTTTTTCAGAAAAGTCAAAAAGTACCTCATATCGAATAATGATAAAAGATTCCTTTCATACTGTTTAATAAAAATTCAAAAAAGGGTAAAATTAACTTTAAAAAATTGTATAAGAATAGAAATAATATTATATACTTTAGAAACATGGACATTGATGATAAATATATCCCAGTAAAAACTTACCTATAAACAATCTCAGATAATAATGAGATTTCAAAATTATCCCTTACCTTAGGTCTTCTATCCTTTGTATGTATCCAAACATCCTGTATAATTATTTAAATAATTTAATTGAATTATTATATAATCATATTCATTTTATGAGATCGTATACGATCATATTATCATCCTTTTGGTAATAATATTTCATTATTACTCGTTATTCCGGTATTAATTGCTTCTTTTTCTCATACATATTTTGTCGAATAAGTTCAGGTTCTAATTATTAGGTCATAGTTATATCATTAAAAATTATATTAACATAATCTATATCATATGTATTTATTATTTACATTTATATAGTTACAATTTAATGGATATCATGTAGAACAAATCCCATCGCATCGTGGAGATGGTAGGTCGTACATATGCACAAACAATGATATCATTCCTTTAATTATGAAAAGGTATAAAATTTGATGGTATATAGATTTTTAAAGAATAAATAACTGGTTATAATAATCATATATTGTTATTATTTCCATCATTATACCCATCCAAGTCAAGTGGTGGTGAAAAACAGATTACACATCAACGTGGAGATGGTAAGTCGTACGTACGCATGCATGGTGATTTTGTTTTTTCATAGGATGGATAGAAGGTAGAATATGGTTGTTTCATAATTATAATAATGTATCAGTATATAATATATACTTGAGTAATTAATTTATAATGAAACAAATCATGAAGAGAAAGTAGAAGTGGAATGAATTTTGAAAGAATAAGTAGAGGATGTTACCTCTTCTTCTATATGCTTCCTCTAAATATCCTCTTAGAGCACTAGAGTTGGTCCTTGAAGAGGAACAAAACCTCTATAATGTAATTAGATAAGTTGATAAGA
This sequence comes from Viscum album, assembly GCA_963277665.1. Taxonomy (NCBI): domain Eukaryota; kingdom Viridiplantae; phylum Streptophyta; class Magnoliopsida; order Santalales; family Viscaceae; genus Viscum; species Viscum album. The sequence goes on from OY728139.1 coordinate 1,103,672,454, forward strand.
GAAAAGTTAAGGGGATGGACGATCTTGAAGGCTCCAATTGATGTGAAGATGTGAGGGAGGAGGTGCCCTTTTCTAATTGAGGTAAGCATCACTTTTGGAAACCTAAAAAATATTAATTTATTATAAAATAAAACCCAACTAAAAAACCTCCAAAATTTCCCAATTTAGAATATGATACGATATAGGGTTGAAATATCCTCAACCAATAAATTTTAGAGAAGTTTTTATGTCAATTTAAACATTATCATTTTAATTAACCCTTAGTTATTCTATTTAATTTTAATTAAGATAACAAATATTTCAATATTAAAAGGGTGTAATATTTATTTATTTTATGTCAATTAGACCATAAATAAGTACCTTGAACCATTTTAAATCATATTATAATTATTACATATTTTTTAAAAATGTTTTATGATTTTTAAATAATTTAATAAAATAATATTTTAACATAACAACAATAGTTTCAATTTTGACACTATTCAATTATTGGATTTTTGAAAATATAAAAATAAGATGTTATCATCGAAAAAATTATTTTATTATATCCCTATAGGGTATAGGTAATCTATAAAAATCCTTTTTTATATTAATTATCACCATTTATATTAATTTAAATATTTTTAATAACATTAATTTGATATTTCTATTAATAAAATAATTACTACATTAGTTTTGTGTAATTATTTAATATGCTTATTTTTTTGGGTAAAAATTAAAAATAAAATACTAAGATTAAGATAAATAAAATATATTTTATAATAATACTTTTAGTAAAAATTTTATTCTAGAAAATTCAACATTAAAAATATTATACTTATTAAATTATGAATGTGACAACTTTAACATCACTTTAAATAAAATAATATAAGTGTCACAGTCTCTTCCATATGAATCCAAATGGTCAATAACATGACCATTGGATTTTTATGGTTGAAATATACTCTTCAAATAATAATTGGGATATTTTTTGGGTCTTTTTATGGGTATTATCATTTTAATAATAATTGTTTTATTGATTTCCCATCAATTAATTAATTGGTACACCATCAAAGTATAAGTATTTAAGGTAGTTATATATTTCCTAAAAATTAAAAATAAATTACCATGATAAATAAAAACATTTTATATTTCAAATAAGTATTTATGATCAAATTTATATTCTGTATAACCTTATATAAAAATGGTTTAAGTATTAAAATTTGAGTGAGATATATTTAACTTTTCTTTAAAAAAAATAAATTAAATATCCTAATATCATCCAAGTGGCTTCCAAAGAAAACCATTTTGACCCAAGGATGATTTATATTGGAATAAACTCATCCAATTATATTAAGAGAAATTTTAGAGAAATTTTATAATAGTATTATTACCCTTAATTACTTATTTTACCCTTTTACCGTATTAATAAACATTACGGAAGTTACTATTCATAATCCCCAAAAATAAAATAAATCTATTTAAATAATTTTGTCCTAATGATTCCAAATATGGATTCAATTTTTCAAAATTCAAAACACATAAGTTGCAATAATTAATTTAAAATTATTCTCGTTGTCTGAAAGAAAGAATGGGTTTTTAAAAGATAAAACTTTGCAAAAGATTGAAATATTTTTACAACTGAATTCAATGTAAAATTACTTCTAATTACATATATTATATTGAATGATAAAAATATATTATATTTATACTTTAAAACCAGTCAATAATATATTTTAATGGAATAAATTATTTTGATGAAAATGTTGTTTTCAACTAAAATTTAGTATAATTTTATTATTCATCAAAATTTAAAACTTATCAGAAAAATATCAAAAATACATCCAAAGAAAATTTTTATATCTTGATTCAAAATAATTATTTGTTTTTTGTTAAATATAATATATAAATGTGTCAAAAAATAGATTTAAAATGGGTGCACCATCAAAAGGAATCAATACTACATTTTTTGAAAAATACTTCTTTTATCCGAAAAATTGAATCTGTTCTTATTTCATGTCTATAAAACATATAAAATGAATTTTAAACATTATATTGAATATATTAAATATATTTTTCATTAATAAAATCTATTTTATAGACTCACTTATTCCCATTTAAATAGTTTTTCAGAAGAAAGTTAATACTATTCACACCCACCATTATAATGACTAGGTTATAATATTTAGTTGTTTACTTATACTCAGTCTTGCGTGAAATAAATGTTATCAAAACAAATTGAATTTTGTGTAACACAATTCAAGAATAGTGTTGCATATACCTAAATCTAATACAGTGTTGCGTATAGCACAAGCTAATCTTGGTGTAGCGTACAACACAAGACATCGAAGAAATTTAAAAAAATCTATATCATAAAATCTCAAGGTGTTACATTCTATCCCCCTTAAAATTAATTTCACCCTTGAAATTTATTGGGGTTATAGGAGGTTTACTACTCGAAATTTTCTTTCATGGAAACCCACATTGTAAAAAGGAATACTAAAACTTTATTTCAAAATGGAAATTTAGAAACATAACTGTTACCTAAAGTAACTTCTCACTGGGTTTCCATATTGAAGAACATAGGTGGGAAGTGAAAACATGAATATGGATGAAAAATTTAACCATCATGTTATGATGGAGAGTTATATAGAATAATATTTAGATAATGTTAACAACCAGAAATCCATTAATCTGTGATGATTTAAGGGACCATGTGATTCATCGAATAAGACAATACTAGGATAACATTTTTTGTTTCAAGATACTTTTCCTAAAGTTGAATAATTTTTCATGAGAATAAATATTTAATTTATTTTTATACAATCTCAATATTGTTCATGCCTCTAACAATTACCACTTCATCTCTTATTCAAAGAAATGAAGTTTAATTTTTCATTCCTGAAGTGTTAGCAGATCATGCGATCCATAAATAGAATGATAGTTCATTCCATCTATCTCAAAAAAAATGTTAGCACAGGTTATCAAATATTAATAAGTCCACCTATAGTTAGATAATACATTAATATAAAAAACTTCAACCAGATTATAAATCATACTATCCATAAATGTATAACCTTACAATCCTTCTAAAAACTGAAAATCTACAACTTTAGAAAGAGGTGAACTAAATCAGCTTAGCATTTATCTCTCGTGTCTCATAGGGAAGTTCTTGGTTTTCACATTCCAAATATGTGAATAACTTAGTCATATATTTTCTTGAAACATGGTAATATCTTGAATTACCATAGAAACTTAGTGAAAACATGCATGCTATCAAAAATTAACTATTGCAACATACCACAAATCTTGAAATTCTATATACTCAAACCATGATATCACTTTGTCCTTATATCAGTACTGAGGTTATTAATACTATTAAACATCTCTTTATCTCTTTATCCCATCATTATTCACATATCATTTTTTTCCAAAAATATTTCAATCACTTTTCATGGTTACCGAAACCATTCAACATATACTTTCAAATACTTAAGGAAAAAAATAGTGTAACAATCCTTAGATGTTTATTTATTCCATATTACCATAAAATTACTTATAAAAAATTATTCTTGATAAATATTCAATCATTACACTATCTTCTTAAACCATTGACTGTGCTTCATCATTTTAATTAACAATTAGTTATTTTATTTAATTTTAATTAAGATAACAAATATTTCAATATTAAAAGGGTAGAATATTTATTTATTTGATATCAATTAGACCATAAATAAGTAACTTAGATTATTTTCTACCATATTATAATTATTATATATTTTTTAGAATTTTTTTATTATTTTTAAATAATTTAATAAAACATTGTTTTAGCAAAACAACAATAGTGTCAATTTTGACACTATTCAATTCATGGATTTTTAAAAATATCAAGATAAGATGTTATCAAAGAAAACTTTATTTTATTATATCCATATTGGGTCTAGTTCATCTATAAAAATAATTCTACATATTAGTTAGCTCAAATTATATTTATTTTAATATTTTTAATAACATTAATTCGATACTTCCATTAATATAATAATTACTACATCTATTTTGTGTAAATATTTAGTATACTTATTTGTTAGGTAAAAATTTAAAATAAAATAATATGATAAATATAAATATACTATATTTAATAAGAATTATTTTAGTTGAATTTATCTCCTGGATAATTAAACATTAAAAATATTATACTTATTAAATTATGAATGTGAAAACTTTAACATCACTTTAAATAAAATAATATAAGTGTCACAATCCCTTACATAAGGATAAAAATGGTCAATAACTATACCCTTGGATGATTATGGTCGATATATACTCAACCAATAAGAATTGGGCAAGTTTTTGGATATTTTGATGGTTATTATCATTTTAATAATAATTGTTTTATTGATTTCTCATCAGTTAATTAATTTACACACCATCAAAGTACAAGTATTTAAGGTAATTCTATATTTCCTAAAAACTAAAAATAAATTACCATGATAAATAAAAACATTTTATCTTTAAAATAATTATTTATAATCTAATTTATATTCTGTATAACCTTATATAAAAATGGTTTAGTTGTTAAAATTTGGGTGAGACATATTTAACTTTTCTTCAAATAAAATAAATTAAATGTCCTAATCTCATCCAAGTGTATTCCAAAGGAAACCATTTCGACCCAAGGATTATTTATTTTGAAACATCCTCATCAAATGATATTAAGACAAGTGTTCGGTTAATTTTATAACAGTATTCGTACACTTAATTTCCCATTTTACCCTTTTTCCGTATTAATAAAAATTGCTGAAGTTACTATTCATAATGCCAAAAAATAATATAAAGGTATTTAATTAATTTGGAACTACTGATTATAAATATGGAATCCATTTTTTAAAATTCAAAACATAAAATTTTCAGTAATTAATTTAAAATTATTCCCATTTTCAGAAATAAAGAACATGTTTTTAAAAGTTAAAACATTACAAAATATTGAAATGTTTTTACATATGAATTCAATGTAAAATTAATGCTAATGAAATGAATTATATTGAATTATAAAAGTATATTCTATTTATAATTTAAAACCATTCAATAATAAAATTTAATTACATAAATTATTTTGATGAAAAATTTGTTTTCAATTAAATTTTAGTATAATTTTACAATTCATCAAAATTTAAAACTTATCTAAAAAATATCATAAAATTATCCAAAGAAATTTTTATATCCTGATTATAAATAATTAATTTCTTTGTTAATTATAATATATAAAATTCTCAAAAACTAGATTTAAAATGGGTGCGCCATCAAAAGGTTACAATACTGCATTTTTTGAAAAATAAATCTTTTATCCGAAAAATTGAATATGTTCCTATATCATGTATAGAAAACATATAAGATGAATTTTAAACATTTTATTTAATATATTACACATATTTTTCATTGATAAAATCAATTTTATAGCCTCACTTATTTCATTTAAATAGTTTTTTAGAAGAACGCTAATACTATTCATACCCAGCATTATAATGACTAGGTTATAATATTTAGTTATTCACTTATACATGGTATTGAGTGAAATGAATTCTATCATAAAAAACTTGAAATTTTGTGTAACAAAATGCAAGAATAATGTTTTGTATACTTCAAGCTAATACGGTGTTGTGTATAGCACAAGCTAATCTTGGTTTAGCGTATAACACAATACATTAAAGAAATTAAAAAGAATCTATCTTATAAAATCTTGGGGTGTTACAAGTATGATCTCTCAAATAATATACACCTACACAAATTATTGTATAATGTTTTTCAAGGACCCCAAATCACTTACATAACTCCCAAAGTGTGGTGCTTCTCGATACATGAAAGATGAATTTGGTCCTACGAAAGTTTTATGGTACTTTTCAATCATTCCAAGGTTCAGGAATATATATGGAAGTGAGGAGACTATAGGGCAATAGACATGACATGAATATACAGGAATTAAATATGGGAAACTACATCACCTGGTAGATTCTCCTTAGTGAAAGATAATTGATCATGAGTGTCCTAAAATTTGAAACGAGCCAAGAAACTTTCATCTTGTGTTATATACAGATAAAGTGAATCCTTTTGGTTTTCAAAGAAGCACTTATAATGCATGGTCAGCTTTGTTGGTAAATTATAACTTTCCACCATGGTTATGTATGAAACACAAATTCATCGTGTTATTTATGCTTATATCAGGACCAAAAACACTGGTAATGATATTGATGTTTATTTGGATCTATTGATTGAGGATTTAAAATTATTGCAGGATTTAGGTGTTGTGTTGTATGATTCTTACAGAAATGAAGATTTCACATTGAGATCCATGTTTTATAGGGAGATAAATGACTTTTCAGCTTATTGAAATTTGTTAGGATATAGAATTAAATGAACTCATGGGTGTCCCATTTGCGAACAAGGTACACAGTCAATTTGGTTGAAACATTCATTGAAAACCGTATCTCTAGGACATCATATATTTTTACCCCGATGGCATAAGTACTGATCTTAGATGACATCATTCGATGGAAATTGAGAAGAATGTACATCACCATCTCCACTAATAGGTGATCTACTATTTGATAAAGTAAACTATGTGGACAATGCTTTTGGTAAACCGTTTTCGAAAAACATTACAAAAACTGATTGGAAAAAGTGATCAGTTTTTTTGAATTACTATAATAGGATTTCCTATATATCCAACATTTTCTTGATGTTATGAATGTTGATAAAAATATACTTTATAGTTTCAGTAGCACATTGCTAAATGTACCTAGTAAAAAAATTATGGAATTAATGATAGGTTGGACATGGTTGACATGGGAATACAAGTAGAGTTGGCACCATTTAAGGGTGAAAAATGAAATTTTCTTCCTCCAGCTGCTTACACTCTTTCCATCTAGAAGAGATATCAATTTTGAAACTTCTTGAATGATTTATAGGTTCTATATTGGTATTCATTGAATATCAAGAACATCGTGTCAATGGCTGATTTAAAATAAAAGGGTTTGGAATCACATGAGTGCCATGTTTTGATGAAAGATCTAATGCCTATAGCTTTACATTTCATTTTTACTAAGAATTTCTATCATAAATTAACCAAGATTTGTTTCTTCTTCAAATCTGTATGCAAAAAATTTATAGACCCAACAAAATTTCCAACTATGGTAAGAGAAATTTTCCTCATATTATGTAAATTGGAAATATTATTCTCACCAACATTATTTTTTATGATGGTTCATTTGATGGTTCAATTGGTGAGAGAGATTCGACTATGTGGTCTTGTACACTATAGATGGGTGTACCCCATTGAATGGTATATGAATATTTTGAAATGGTATGTCAAAAATCAAAGTCGGCCAGAGGGTTGTATTGCAGAGTGATATATTGTTGAGGAAGACATTAAATTATATAATGAATACATGTCCAATGTGGAAAGCATTGGTATACTGAAATCTCATCACACTAGGTGGTTTGTGGGTGAAATAATTTATAGATGAGATGTTCTCACAATCAATATTACAGATCTGAAGTATGGTCACCTTTGCATTTTTCATAATCGTTTTTAGGTTCCCCCTTATGTTGAAACACACAAATAAATTCTTAGGTAGATTAATCCATCAAGGGATGAAAGATGAGTATAAAATACACATAATCAAAAGTTTATAGGATGGTTTCGGGACCATATTTTCGTGGAGTCAGATGAAAATATGGATTCAATTTAAGAACAACTTTGATGGCTAGCCAAAGGACCAAGTTTGTATTTATAATCTTACAATGGTTATATAATTATTGGTTATACATTCTATACAAATGATCATGATATAGATAGTACCATGTAAAATAGTGGAATTACACTTATGGATGAAGGAATGCATGTTTTTTGTTACTAAGTACATAAATCCAATTTATGTGAATTTGTCATACTTTGGCGTCATTAAAAAAATATGGGAGTTGGATTATACAAAATTTCAAGTGCTGATTTTTCAATTAAAGTGGTTTGATAATAGAATTGTTTTTAAAATAGATTAATTGGGATTCGTGAAAGTTTATTTTAGTAAGGAAGGGTACAAAGACAAACTATTTATAATGGAATTATAGGAAGTACATGCATTTTATGTTCCAAATCCTACAAACTGAAAGTAGTCAATTGTTCTATTATCGACCAAAACCACTGAAGGGTCATATGAAAATTTAATTTAGGATAGCCATTTCATTGGAACATCGCAATAATTTCATAGAAATCCCACTGTAGAAGGAATTTTTTTATATTAGAGGAGACCACAATGAAGGGATTTGGATAGTCGATAGAGTGGTAAAATCCCTTCAGCCTTTAAAAAATTAGAGAGTTCAATAACTAGGTAATATACATTTTGTAATACAAATCGTGTTACCTCATGTTATTATCCATTTTTTGCTGCATTAATTATGTACACTAAATTAAATGTTAAACCACTTATTTAGATAATGACTTATGCATGTGCTGGTGCTCGCAATCCTAAGGAACAATAGGTCTCTCAACCTATTGTTGCTCGCAGTGCAGAGGAACAACGACCTTCTACATATGTTGGTACTCCCAATCCCAAGGCACAACAGGTCTCACAACCTTCTTATACTCACAATGCAAAGGAACAATGACCTTATTCACATGCTGGTGCTCCTAGTCCTAAGGCACAATAGGTCTTTTAACCTACTGTTATTCGCAGTGCATAGGTACAACTACCATCTACACGTGTCGATGAAACCTCTCCAGAGAAACATATTGGTGATGTTGAATCTAGGGAAATGGTAGGTGATGAAGGACTAATAACATAGAAAAAATAGGAGTTCCATAGTTTGACGGTGTTAGAAAAAATAATTAAGGTGAAAGTTAAAGGCATCAAATACGAGGTCAGATGGAATGTGTAGGGCCATCATGTTAACCCCAACAAGTCCATGTTTAGTAGTTACATTGGAATCCTAACTCGGAAATGTGTGTTGATTGATGTGTATTCATGGAACCATGTTGTATCCAGTCTTAAGACACTGATGTGGGAAGAGATTAAGGTAACATTATGTTATTTTTTTTATTTTACAAAAAACATAAAATAATGAAACACTGAATTACTCTTCATCATCCATTTCAGAGTGCATTTATAGTAGGTTAATCCCACAATAAATATATATTAATGCTTTCTGTAATGATTCATAGAGGATTTCTCACAATTCTAACAAGACATGATCTTAAAGATATTTAAGGGAAAATAAACACACACCCATTGCTTATCTATGCACATATGATAACCCAAGAAGCGTGGGATGCATTTACTGGTCATCATGAGGATGATTCTTTTTAGGTAAATTATGTCTAGTTTGTTTAATGATATGTGTATTCATTACTTTGATTGACAATTTTTTATTTATGAAATAGAAACTGTGTGATGGAATTATGGAACGAGCAGAGACACCAGCATACCCATACTATAATGTAAGGATGGGGTACACTTCTCTTGAAAAGAAATTAGTATGTATTTTAAATCTACCATAATGATTTTATGTGACATGAAGAAACACCATAATTATTTTCTTCTGTTATATACAGATTGATGAATCCAGATCTAAAATCATTTCCATCCAACACAGTGTTCTATGAAAGGAGGCATGTGAAAATAAAGATAGGATATTAATAGATGAAAACACACAAAAAGTGTGGGAAACATGTGTAACTATTACATAATAAAAATTTATTTTCATTTAAATCAGTATTACATAACAATTATCACTTATTTTTATATATTTTCTATTTGACGTAGTCATAGGAATCGGCGACACCTATGTCGGATGAACGCATACTATTGGTGGCCTTGAAGCAGCCATAACTCTATGGCCATGACAGAGGTGCAAGTTTTGGGGTGACATCCCAAACATATTTTTAGAAAAAAAAACAATAAGAGGATCAAAGTGAATTAATAAAATAGGTGAGAGAAATAATATCTACCTTTGTAGAATAATTCCAATGGTAGAGAGAGATAATGTAAAATTGTATGGGTGGGAATCAAAGAGAAAAAACATCTCAAGAACAACCACCACATGTAGATCCCACTCCACCCCCACAACCTATGAGGAAATCCATTCACCTCAAAGAGATTTCTTATCCAAGTTAATCAATGTTTTGATAAATGTTATTGTGAAATGTGAATCATATATACATTAAAACCTTTCCTTTACTGATATTATATAGGGTGACAATGATTGTGATTTATATCTATCAAGACCCACCCATCTCCTTGTAACAAGGGCTAGAGTGTTCAATATCCAAAAAAAAAACATGCTACACAACAGACCACTTCCAAAATATCATGTGCATGTTTTGATTATCCTATCCCATGATCTGAGTGCTGAGCTAACTATTCCAATTTAAGAAGAATATATTCATATAGTTGAAAAAGTTGTTGAAACATTCATCGCATGGCCATCACATCTTGTAAAAAACATGTTGAAAAGGAGCTATTTATTTCCAATTTATTTTTCAAGATAAACCCGTAACAATTAATGAAAAAAGGTCTTAACTGATGAATGTTATTACATAAAAACAAAGGGAAGGGGATGAAATGAAAGACTGACTCAAAACCATCTAAAGGATCGACCAACTGATAGAAAAGATCTACCAAAAGCACCATTACCCCGCCCATTCTATATACACATTTACTATCATTGAAGGTTCATGTAGATACAAAGTTAAAAAATTGTCATAATTACATACTTTATTTTGAAGAAAATATTTACGGAGTGAAAGATCAATACTTCATTAGTGTTGAGAGTGTAAGTGAAATCCACGAACTTGATTGGCTAGGTGGCTCAGTTGTAAATTTATACAAGAAGTATGTTGTCATGATTCAATTTTATCAAAGCTGATATACTATGTAAATTATGGATAAATACATTTAATATTTTTGGAAGGTGTATATATGAAAAAAAAATTGAAGGTATTTTTCCATGAAGGAAAATTTAGACTCATTAGTCCTCACATCACCTCTGCAGAACATCCAAAAATAGATACCAAAAAAAGGATAAAATAGTGGTTGGTCATATCAAATCATTTGAAACATTCATATTACAGACTCTATTTAATACCAACGATTTAGGGGTAAAACTCTACAATTTAATCATATCAAATATATTTTCATTTATTTCATTACTTATTATTTTTTGTGTTTTTAGGAAGGTTTGGATGGTAATTGTGGTAAATTTGGATACTCCAAATATTTATTTCCTAGATTCAATTCATGGATATCCAAAAAACCATCTACAAATGATGGAATTTTTCAATATGTAATATACTAAATCCAATTTTTTATAACTAAACATCATGTTATATAATTTATATTATCTTTTAATGAGGTTTCTATTATGATAGGGCGGTGCATCAATATTGTGAAAAACAAGGAATTAGTCTTGGGGATAAGCACATGAAAGAACACAAGTTCTATGAATAGACAAGTATCAGAGTATATATAATAAGATTCCACTATCCAAACACATATCAAAACAAATTTCTTATTCTCTTCAATGTTTCTACAGTGTCCAAAACAAACCAATGAAAACGATTGTGGTTGTTATGTTTGTAAATTTATGATAGAGATCATATTCCATGAAACAAATAGCATCGCTAGAGAGGCACTTTCAAAGATAATTACTATTTCATTTAAAATATTTACTTATCCTTTGTGTATTTATATTTTTACAGTACTACTAATACTATCTAAAAGACTCATATTCACAGGATGATATAGATGTGCTCAGAAATGAATAGGTGGCATACCTGATGGAAGACTGTATACAAATAGCATGAAGATGTGACTTCCATAAAAGTAGTGGATTATTTCATATTTATGTTTAATTTACTTATTTTTAGTCTAACCCACATAAGAATTGTTTTCTTATATAGGTGGATTCCTTTGTTCGAGTTGGGGTGGTTTGTTTGAAGCCGATCATGCTCGTGAGAGATTGCTCGTGATGAAATATTTACCTCTTCTTCGGGTTCTTCCTTTTGATTTGATCAAAAGGGATCCTTAGGGTTTCTTTATGACTAAAGTAAGGCATATAGGATGAAGTTAGGGCATTTTATAGGGTATTTGGGCAGGGGTTAGCCGAGCCAAATGGCATTGAAGGTGTGAATTCGAAGAAAGGTGGAGTGCCCTTTTATAAGAGGGGTGAGGGGCACCTTAGGAAAAGATAGAAATATTATTTTATAATAAACTAATTTTCGGTTTCTAATGGCTAAAAAATGAATTATTTAAGGTATAAGTTAGGTATGGGTCTAAAACCACTCAACCAATAGGTTTTAGATAGGTTTGGGTCACTATATTAACTTTATCTTTTAGATTTAACTCTTAGTTAAATAGTTTGACATTTAGCATGTCTCTTTGTATTTTTATATTATATGGTTAATAAACATACTATAAACTTAAAAGAGAACCCCAAGTGGTTCATTGATGACATATATAATATTATGCAATACCTTTGGCCTAAAATTAGATTTTTAGAAATAGAATATCAATTAATAATATAATATTTTTTTTAAAAACTCCTTTATGTCAATTTTGACACTATTTAATAATTGATTTTTTTAAAGTCCTAAAAACTTTATTAATTAGAAATAAATAAATTTAATCAATACTAACATGTCATATTAACCTATAAAATTAGTTTATGTCATAAAAACTTTCAAATTATATTTATTTTAACATTTATAATACCATTTATTTGATTCTTTCATTAATAAGGAAAATACTGCATCATCATTGTGTCACAAATAAACTTAATTATTCAATGTCTAAAAATTATAAATAAACACAATAATTTATGAAATATTTTTTATCCTTCTAATGAATATTTATATTCGAAGAGATAACATATATAACCCTATATAAAAATTGTTTTACTAAAAAATATATGCTTATGTTATTTTTGAATTTACTTTAACTTAATTAATATAAAGTGTCATTCTAACCTACAAGTGGCTCTATGGGGACCCAAAATTAACCCAAGGATGCCCGTGGTCGGACATGTATCATATAATAGGGTTAGGACATGTGTTAGTGTAATTTAATATTATTATAATATTATTTTGTTACCCTTATTTACCGGATTTACCCTTTAACCATGGTAAATAAAATATTTACCGAAATAATTATTCAAAATGTCTAAAAATAAAATTTATCTACTTACAAAATTTGGACCTCCTGATTCTAAATATGGAATTCATTTTTATAAATTCAAAGCACAGAATTGGAAGAAATTAATTTAAAATTAATCCCATTGTCAAAACAAAAAAAACGTGTTTTTAAGAAATAATAAATATCAAAAGATTGACACTTGATTATGTCATGTTTAAATGTGAAATTACGTCCAATGACCAACATTAGATTAAAATTTAAAAATATAATCTAATTATACTTTAAAACCACTCAATAGTATAATTTAGAACTATAATTTATTTTGATTAAAAAAGTTGTTTTTAATTAAAATTTAGTATTTTTCACTATTCATCAAAAACTGAATGTTTTCAGAAAAATACCAAAAATTCACCCTAAGATAATTTTGATAATTCAAATAAAAAAATTAATTCCATTTTTAAAGATAAAATTTATAAAATTTCAAAAAGTGGGTATTACTATTCATAACAGCTAGTTTGATTGGTTGTAGTGTGTTAGAAATCGAAGTTGCGTACAACACACGCTATTGTATTATTCAAAGAGAAGCGTACTGTGGAAGCTTGGGGTGTTACATTTAATATTTTATGAAAATCATCAATGAGTAATTTATTATGTGTTGGAGTAAACCTCACCTAAATACGTTGCACGGTGTGACCGGTATGACTCCAAGTGGGTCTTTTTATTTAAATTTGGCATTAATTAAAGTAAAAAAGAACAAGTGGCATACTAAAAACCAATAAAATAAATTATTATTGTTTTTATACTTTAGGAAAATGATCCATGAGTTATTGGTGACCTATAATAATTAACCACACCTCAATTCGACACACGATGTGACCAGTATCACTAAAAGTATCTGTTATTAGTTTAAAATTGACATTTATTTCAAAACGTTTCACTCACTAAAACCTAAGAAAACGTGCTATGATTGTCCTAATAATTTAGGTAAGTTATTAATAATATATTTTTGATGTGTATGAATTAGTCTCAAATAAAACTGATGCATGATGTGACCGATATGACTCATAATTTGTGTTTTTAGTTTAAAATGAAATTTTAGTATAAAAAACACAACCAACATACTGAAAACCAATAAAAATAATTTGGATTGTTTCAATAATCTAGTAAAATGATCTATAAATAATTTCTAACATTTTATAATCATAAAAACATTAATAATATTCCCAAAGTAGCCATTATGACTCAAAGTGTCTCTTTTTATGTAAAATTGACATCAATTTAAGTAAAAACAACAAGTGACATACTGAAAACCAATAAAACACATTCAGATTATTTGGAAATTTTTGGAAAATGATATATAACTCATTTTTGATATGTAGGAATCATTTTAACCTCAATAAAATGCATGGTGTTTCTGGTATCACTCAAAGTGTATATTTTTATTTAAAATTTACATTAATTTAAGTAAAAACAACAAGTGACATACTGAAAACTAATAAAAAACATTTTTATTGTTGTAATACTTTATGAAAATAATTAATGAGTCATTTTTAGCCTATATGAATCAATCAAACCTCAATTTGATGCACAATGTGACTGGTATGGCTAAAAGTGTCTGTTATCTGTTTAAAATTCACATTTTAGTTCAAAACATGTCACTCACTGAAAACCAAGAAAACACACTCTGATTGTATTTATAATTTAGGAAAAGGATTCATAATAAATTTTGGACATGTAAAAAGTAGTCTCACATCAAAATGACTCACGATGTGATCGATATGACTCATAATGCATGTTTTTAGTTTGAAATGACATTTTAGTAAAAAACACAACTAGCATACTGAAAACTGAGTAAACGCATTTGGATTGTTGTTATAGTTTAGGAAAATAATATATAACTAATTTTTTATGTTTATAAATTATTCTAACCTCAATACAATTCATGTTCTATCCGGTATGACTCAATGTGTCTCTTTTTATTTAAAATTGACATTAATTTAAGAAAAAACAAGTGACATACTAAAAACCAAGAAAACACATTCATATTGTTTTAATATTTTATTTAAATGATATATAATTCATTTTTGATGTCTAGGAATATTCCTCACCTAAATAAGATGCACGGTGTGGCCGATATCTCTCAAAGTGTCTCTTTTTATTTAAAATTGACATTAATTTAAGTAAAAACAATAAGTGACATACTGAAAACTAAGAAAACACATTTATATTGTTTTGATACTTTATAAAATGATCCATGAGTTATTTTTGACCTTTAGAAATCAACCAAACTTCAATATGATGTATGGTGTGACTGGTATGACTAAAATTATTTGTTATCAGTTTAAAATTGACTTTTTAGTTCAAAACATGTCACTCACTGAAAAGAAAGAAAATACACTCGGATTGTATTGGTAAATTTTTGATAGATATTCATAAGTAATTTGTGATGTGTATGAAGAATTCTCACATCAAACTGATGCACTATGTGACTGGTATGACTCATAATGCATGTTTCCTATTTGAAATGACATTTTAGTAAAAAAACACAACTGGCATACTGAAAACTGAGAATAAATATTTGTATTTTTTGATACTCTAGAAAAATGATCTATAAGTTATTTGTGACGTATAGGAATAATACACACCTCAATATGACATAAGGTGTGTCCGGTATTACTCCAAATGTGTCATTTTTTAAAATTGACATTAATTTTAGTAAAAGAAAAAATGAAATACTCAAAATTGAGAAAATGAAATCAGATTTTTTTGATATTTTTAGAAAACGATCCATAACTCATTTATGAAGTGTAGGAATCAAGCCCATATCAATAAAATTCATGGTGTGATCAGTATAACTCCAAATGTGTCTTTTTTATTAAATAATGACATTTTATTAATTTATTATTTCATATTAATGTTTAATTTATTTATTTATAATATTACTAACATAATATTTGTTTTCTTATATATGAGGAATATTTTTCTCGAGTTGAGATGATTTTTTTGGCAACTGATACCATGGGTAGACATTTTTGAGAGTTGGTTATGAGTATCAAAATATGAAACATTATTGTTTTTAAATATTTTAGATAATTGTATATGTAATTATATAAAACATTGATTGAAATTTATATAGGAGTATTTTTTTTAAATACCATGGTTGTATATTTTTGTATTCCTGGTGTCACATTAACTGTTTGTAGCATTGTTTGAAATTATAGGTTTTTGCTGGTTCTTGCTAGGTGTGCTGTTATATTAACATCACATTGTAGCCAGAAAGCCCTTTATTAGTGATCATTTTAGCATGGATAAAGGACCCCCTTTATTATCACTTTTATAGAACTGATAAAGGGGACCCCCATATCATTATGGTGATTAAGAATGATTTTTTAGAATTTTTAAAAGCCATTTTGTGCACTGTTAAAGGCCATATGTGTAGTGGATGATTTTATTATACTATTGCTTTATGTTGATGATATTCTCATTGTTGGCCCTGATGCTTCTAGAATTGACAGGTTGAAGAAGGATCTTTGTCAGTATTTTATGATGAAATACTTGGGGCCAACACGACATATTCTTGGCATGTTGATCTCCCATGACAAAAAGGCCAGGAAATTTTGGTTATCTCAGGAAATAGGTATTGAGAATGTTATTTATAGATTTTATATGAATAGAGAGAAATTGGTTTGTTCTCCTATTGATTTACATTTTAAGTGCAGTACCAGTCAGTCAACTTCTACTGATGAAGAGAGAGGGAGAAGATACATTAGATACCTTATTCATCTGTCATTGGTTGTTTGGTGTATGGAATATTATGTACTAGACCTAATATAGCTCAAGTAGTTGGTGTGGTCAGTTGTTTTGAATCTAATCCAGGTAGAGATAATTGAAGAGAAGTTAAGTATATATTTTGTTATCTTTATGGTAGTTCTGATCTGAGATTGTGTTTTGTAAAAGCGGAACCTATGATTTGTGTCTTTACAGATTCAGATATGGAAGGAGATATCGATTCAAGGAAGTTTACTTTAGTCTATTTGATTTTTTTAGGGGGAGCTATATCATGGTAGTCTAGATTGTAGAGAAGTTTTGCTTTATCTACCACAGAGTTAGAGTTCTTTGTAGCTACAATGGCATGCAAAGAATTTTTATGGATGAAAAGTTTTATTCAATAGCTCAATTTATATCAGGACATGTATGTTTTATTTTGTGATAGTCAGAGTGATATTTGTTTGGGAAAGAATTCCATTTTTCATGGCAGGTCAAAACATATTGATGTTCAATATCATTTGATATGTGATGTCCTTCATTCGAGAGAGATGGATCTTGAGAATATCCACTCTGATGACAATGGGTCAGACATGTTAACTAAGAGCTTCACCAAAGGTAAATTTGAGACTTGCTGACTGATTGCAGGGTTGGCGGTGATCCCCACTTGAGTCAAAGGGGGAGTTTGTTGGGGTCACCTCTTTAATTGTCATACCACATGGGTCAAGACTCACATTTCTTGAAATAAATGAAAAAATGTCATTCAAAGATGCTTTTTGAGGGGAGTTATGTTTTCTCTATGTGAACATTTTTCCCTTAAAAAGGTTTGCAGTGGATTGGTGTTAGAATCAGTAGACAGGATTTGTAGCACAATATAAATATGGAGAGAAAATGCATGTTTTTTTATTGGCTTTGATCGATGATCATTTTTCTTCTAATTTGATGAATTTTTTTTTAGATCTGTTTTATGCATCCTTTGTTCACTGATATTTTATTCTACTATATTAGAGAGTTGTTCTTTTAAGACCACTTCAATTTTTGGGAGTCTCTATTGTGTACTCATTTATTTTAGTGGATCCGCTTTCTGGACTAGGTCTCATTTATTTTAGTGGATCCGCTTTCTGGACTAGATCTGTTTTATGCATCCTTTGTTCACTGATATTTTATTCTACTATATTAGTGTTTTTTATACATTTTTTTCTTTTTTTTCTTTCCTAACACATTCTTATGTGAGTAATTAAATTTCTATCACTCACCTACATAGTTAAAAAAAGAGAACAAAGTGATACTTCAACAACTCAATTATTTCTCAAAATAGTAGGATTAATAAATTCCATATTTAACTATAATTAAGAAATATTATCTAAATACAAGAACATCCCACAAATTTTATGAGATGATCAAATTACTTAGAAAATATAAAGGAATATAAAGAATTGGAATTTAAACAAAAATATATATATTAATTTGTGTTGTGAAATTTTTCAATTGAAGATGAAGAAAAACAAAGCGTATAATGATTTCAAATGCTCAGGATGATTATGGAGAAGTAAAATGTCTCAATCACAATAGAACAAAAAATAAATAACACAAGTATATGTCCACCGAAAATAACACTCACACACTTTATTCCATTAACATATTTATAGATTAAAAAAGGATTGATCCAATGGAAAAAATTAATTCATATTAATTAGATCCAATAGTGGGAATACAAATGGTTTTGGATATATAAAGAGACTTGTTGGGAAATGGATAGACCTCATTCATTATGATTTATGAAAGCCACATAATTAATGATAATTCATAACACCCCACTTGGATGTCATAATCATATGGAATATAATATAAATCTTCACTTAAAAACCCTATTGGAAAAACAAGTGAAGCCAAATTAATATGATTCCATGCTATGCTGACTCAATAAAAACCTTATCAAAAAACCCAGTGGGAAAAAATGGTTAAGGGAAAAATTGTACAATGTTCCCAAATCCCCCTCATAAATTCATGATAGGATTTTCAGTCTTCAAATTTCAATTTTATTAATTAATTTCTAAAATATTGAAGTTGGCAATGCCTTTGTGAAAAAATCTACGAGATTGTTACAAGACCTAATTTTTTGGACATCAATATCACCGTTCTCTTGAAGGTCATGAGTGAATTTTTTTTGGTGATATATGATTTATTCCATCACCTTTAATAAACCCACCTTTCAACTATGCTATGCAAGAAGTATTGTCTTCATATAATTTGGTGGGAATATTATTATTCATATCTAATATACAATTATCTCTAATTTTATTAATCACTGATCTCAACCAAACACATTCTCTACTTTCTTCATGAATAGATATAAACTCTGTATGGTTATAAGAAGTCACAATAATGGTTTTCTTTGTAGAATGCCAAAAAATAGCAGTTCCACCATATGTAAACACATATCCAGTTTGAGATATTTCTTTGTGCAGATTAGAAGAGTATCCAGCATTAGAATAACCAAAAATTTGGTTCTGATGATTTGGAATGAAGTAACCCCTAATCTTTTGACCCTTGAATGTATATTAATACATGTTTGATACAATTCCAAAGTCGATGAGTAGGATAAGAACTATAACTTGATAATAAATTTATAGAAAATGATATATCAGGTCTTTTTTATTTTCATGGAACATCAGTGCTTCTATAGCACTCATATTTGGTACATTAGGACTAATTAGTTCTTCTTCATCCACTCGTGGATTAAAATGATCATTATCATGATCAATAGATCAAACTACCATTGGTGTACTTAATGGATGTGCTTCATTCATATTAAATTTCTGAAGGACTTTAGTAGTATATCATGATTGATGAAATAAAATTACATCCTTAAGATGTTCAATTTTTAATCCAAGGTAGAACTTTGTCTTTCCAAATTCTTTCATTTCAAATTCTTTCTTCAAATATTCAACTACCTTGGAAATTTTATCATTTGTCCATATTATATTTAAATCATCGACGTATACTGCAATGATAACAAATTTAGATCCAATATTTTTAATGAATACACATGGGAAAATTGGATCATTTTTATAACCTTGCTTCATCAAATATTTACTCAAATAGTTATACCACATACGCCCTTACTGCTTTAATATGTATAATGACTTATTCATCTAAACTGAAAAATGATCTCGAGATCAAGGATATTTTGTCAAAAATTTGAATCCTTTTGGGATTTTCATGTAAAAATTATTTTCAATATCACCATAAAGATCTGTAGTCAGTACATCCATCATGTTTAATTCAAGTTTATCATGTTCAAAAAACATCATGAGATACTGAAAGGTTATTGCATCCATTACAAGAGAGTATGTTTCATCATAATCAATATTGGGTTTTTGTGAGAAGCCTTGAGCAACTAGTCATACTTTAGATCTCAAGACTTCATTATTTTCATTTATTTTTCTCAAAAATACCCATTTCATCCAATAGGCATAATCCCTTTAGAGGTTTTCATGATCGACCCAAAAACCTCACATTTAGCAAGTCATTCAAGCTCAGATTGGATTGCAACTTTCTATTGATCTCAATCTGGCCTTTCATGACATTCATTTATTATTTTAGGTTCTTGGTGCTCATCCATAATTTAAAAGGCTACATGGTATGAAAATGTGTTATCAACAATGGCCTCCACTCAGTTCCAACATCTTCCAATGTTGGTGAAATTTATTGAAATTTCCTCTTGATCATGTTCATGTACTTCTGGTACATTTACATTCTCTTAAGATTCATTCATATCTTCAACCAACATAGGTTGTTTCTCCTTTATATGATTGGTATTTTTATATTTTGAAACAAGTGGTATCCCACGCTTCAGGAACAGATTAGAATCATTGTTGGTAATTCCAACAGATTTTCCTTCGGGGACATCTATTCTTACTAGTACATTCAAAATAGGTATATATGATTTTGTAACCCGTTTTGAATCATTGAATGCATTAGGAAATTGATTTTATAACTTTTTTACATTAATGATATTTTGAAAAACAAGTTTACTCATATTTGTTTGAGGATCAAGATGTAACAATGAAGTAGTCTTCCATGATATTTCTTTTGAAGTCAATTGATTTTCCCCTTTGAGTGTTGGAAATAATTTTTCATCAAAATGACAATCAGAAAATCTTGTTGTGAATACATTTCCTGTCATAATCTCAAGATATTTAATGATCGAGGGAAATTCAAAACCAACATATAATCCCAATATATTTTGGAGTCACATTTTTGTTCGTTTCAGGGGTGCTATAGGAACATATACACCACAACTAAATATCCTTAAGCATGAAATATTTGGTTCAAAACCATAAGAAAATTGTAAAGGGGAATAATCATGATAGCTTGATGGCCTTATTTGAAGGAATTTTACTTCATGAAAAATTGCATGACCCCATATCTAAATGGAAAATTTAGTTTTCATATGTAATGGTCTAGAAATAAGTTTTAATCTCTTATTTCAATGATTTAGCTAGACCATTTTTTGTATGGATATGAGCTACAGGATGTTTGACACTTATTACCAATGACATGTAATAATTATTAAACTCATGTGATGAATATTTAACAGCATTATCAACCCTGATATACTTTATTGATTAATTAGGGAATTACACGCTTAACTTTATTATTTGGGAAAGTAATTTCACAAACACCTAGTTGCGAGTGGATTACAAACACACATAGAACCATTGAGTTGACGCATCAATCATGATCATAAAATATCTGAATGGTCCGCTTGGTGGATGAATTGGTCCACATATATCACAACGAAATTTTTCCATGGACATTGGGGATTCAGTCCTGATATTTGATGGTAATGTTCTTATGATTAATTTTCCTTGAGAACAAGCATCACATGAGAAATCATGAGGTGTAAGGACCCTTTTATCAACCAATGGATGACCATGTATAAATTTAATTATTTTCCTCATCACTATTGATCTAGGATTACCCAAATGGTCATTCCACACAATAAATGTATCATGGTTGGTAAAATTATGGTTTACCATGTTTGATTCAATTGTAAAATATTGATAAAGTACAATCCGAACAAAAGTTTTAAAAGCTTCTCATGAACCAATTTGTGCCCATTTTTAATTATTGTTATATAGAGGTTTTTAGCACCTAATTCATCCATTGTCTCTATGTGATATACATTATTACAAATATATTTAAAACATAGAAACTAGCGTTGAGACTTGGGAGAAAACAAAGCATTGTTTATCATAATTATTATACCACTAGGAAGGCATATTATTTCTCTTCCAGAGCATTCAATTAATTGCACACTACCGGTTAATGTACATACATGAGTGATGTTATTAATGTTTTCAAGACTTATTATATAATACCTTTACTTATTTTATATGAAATGTGCATAATTTGTGTGAAATATTAATGTTTAAATACTAAGTATAATTTTTGAGCATTTTTAGAAGTAGTCCAATTGAGTCAGTTTACTATTTTGTTTATAAATATCAGAATGATGATCCAAATTGTTTGGTTCTTATTTTTTATAATTCCTATTTCACTATAAAACATTTAATTATAAGGGATCATGAGGGAATTCTGCCATTGGAAGGGTCATATGGACCACACAAGAAGGCCCAATGAATTTGTGTACAAACTGGACCAGCCTTGAAGAATGATTTACTGGGCTCAATAAAGAAGTCCAAAAACATTAATTCTACACCATTATTAGGGGGACACTACATGACATCTAGGATAAAACTTTCAAGGCCAAATTCCAAGTATAAGGGGCCCAACTAATTCATTTAAACTCAGCCCACCATTCTGAACGGTAAATGAAATCAACACACAAATGTTGATTTTTCTCCTGATTTGGACATCCATGCAAGATGGTATTTTTCAGTGTGAAATCCAAGATATAGGCGGCCAACATTTTGGAAGAAATTATTTTTATTTGTGGGCATATTACTATGAAAAAACCCATTCACATTTTGGCCATTGAAAAGTCTGGATTGAAATAGACAGAATGACATTATTTTTTAAAACCACCATAACTTTGGCTACAAAAGTCTATAGGAGGCCAAATTTTTAGTATGGACAGAAGAAATCAATATCTACATCTTTTAAGAAGACACCAGATCGTGATTAATCTTTCTATATTGGTAAATCTTCGGTTCAAGTGGAGGGATAGTTTTGGAATGCAAACAGCCCACAACCTTGGGCTATAAATACACCCCCTCCTCTCATTCCAAGAGGTTGGAATTTCAGAAGAGAGGAGATCATATTGGCACGAAAAAATCCTTTCCAAAGGCTTGGTAGTACCTTCCATACTCAATTTTTCACTTGAGATACCTTTCCTCCTCTCTTTTTTTTCATTTACTTTTATGTTCTTCATTGTTGTAATTTTGTAAGTCCTTTATTTTGTAATTATGTTTTAATGAAAGTTTCTTCTTCAATATCTCTTATTATCCTCCACCTTCTGTATATTAATATTAAAGTTCTTAAAATAGTTTAAATACAGATTAATCCCCTTCCCTTCTTTTACTTCCTCATTCAATCGAAAATCCATTTTTAATAATCATCATTGTTCGTGTGTGTGTGTTCGACGTACCACTCTTTTCTAATCCCTTTCTTTTTCTTCTATTCTTAATTTATCATCATAATTATTATAACTAGAATATTAAACACCCAAATGTCTGAGTAAATATCTCATTGTATTGAGTCAAAATTTAGGGATGTTAAGTGATTGAGAGTATTTTCTCGATGAGTATTCGTTAATTTAACATTGTGTATGTTGGACTTAATATGTCATGGATTAATGGCGTATTTTGTTTAGAATATGATTTCCATGGATTATTGGAACCATAAATACACTACCATTAACATTTAATCATTGAGATTAGAATCTTAGTTAAGTTAAGGCTTGGATTAAAGCTTTAACACTTAGTAATTCTAATTGACGTCAACTTGTGAAGTGGGTGTTAATTTAAATGTAATATAAAGCAAAGCTCAAGGATATCACAAGCTTAACTCCCTAATAATGAACTCACCCCATTATTTATCAATTTTTTAAATAAATTGTAGTCAATCAATCATTTAAATTAATCTCTGCAAACAAACCCCCCTAATAAAAATACAATCAACTAAAAACAAATGACTATTACAAAGTATCATTGCCGAGGATTCGACCCGAGTGCTGATATACACATTAGCAGAGCACCAGAACTTTGACCAGTCGATAGGCGACAATCGGCCGCAAATTTCAAATGGTGACATTGTTGGGGATGGTGCATTAATTAGTTATTAGTTTCTAGTAATTGTAAAAAAATAACAAAATAACAAAATTTAAAAAAAATTGAAAAAAAACACAAATAAAAACCAGTCTTCTCATAAAAATCATAAATAGAAAAACTAAAAATAAAAACCCATCTTCCTATTTCTTCCAAAAAATTTTGAATGCCCCGTAGCCTCCCAAAAAATCCCTCTGATTTGTTTGACCCTGAAATTGAGCAAACACTTCTCCAGATTAGGAGGAACATAAGAGATAATCAAATAATTCAAGAACGAGTCCTTGTCCAACCAATTGAATTAGATATGTCCAATACTAGGGAACAAACACTTAAATAACTCATTTCCCCTGATATGAATTACCAACCTCTTGGTATTCAATATCCAAACACAGAGGCTAACTTTTAACTCAAATCGGGTTTGATTCATCTTCTTCCTCATTTCCACGGGCTAGCTGGTGAGGATCCACATCTCCACCTTAAAGAGTTCCAAGTGGTATGCTCTACCATGAAGCCTCAAGGGGTTTCTGAAGAACAAATCAAACTTCAAGCATTACCTTTCTCCCTATATGAAACTGCTAAGTCATGGATTTACTACTTACCTCATGGTTCCATGACAACATGGAATGACATGAAGCGAATCTTCTTAGAGAAATTCTTTCCTGCTTTTCATACTGCTTCTATCTGAAAGGAAATAAGTGGTATACATCAATTCCCAAGTGAATCGATCCATGAGTACTGGGAGAGGTTCAAAAAGATTGTGTTAACCTATACAAACCATAAAATCCTTGACCAAATATTGATCCAATACTTCTATGAGGGGTTATTGTCTATGTAGAGAACTCTCATAGATGCTGCAAGTGGCGGTGCTCTTGTTGATAAAACTCCTACAACTGCAAGAGATCTCATAAGTAACATGTCTGAAAACACACAACAATTCCATACTTGAGCACATGATCAAGTCAAACAAGCCCAAGATAATCATTCAATTGAGCCGAACAAGATAACTGAGTGGATGAGTGAACTTATAGGTCATGTGAGACAACTAGTTGTGGCTACCAAATCCCCAACCTCATCTTCTCCACAATAAATGTTTCCTAGACCTATCAAAAACTGTGGAATCTACAACTCTCCATCTCATCCAACTAAAACATGTTCACAAATTCATGAGGATCAATCCGATTCAACTGGACCAATGGATCTCAATGCAGCATATGCTCAGCGGAACACCAACCCTCAACTATCAGGTCAGTTTGTTAGAAACTTCAACCAACCTCACTCTAAGCCCTTCTCTTCTTCCTATAACCAAGGCCTTAGGTATGGTAATCCCATATCTCATCCCCCTGAATTCCCTCCTCAAAACCAAAAATAGTTTCCATATGGTCAAGGTGTGGGCAACTTCCAACAACCTTATCATTTTATTCCTCAACCTCAAAGGAATAATCCTCCTCCTGGATTCCATTATCCTAGTGAGCCTTCCCAATTCCAAAATAAAGACAATCGCTTTCCCAAGAACCAAAATCCAGTTAATCCCAATCCGGGACAAGCCTCTTCTTCCAAGAAGCCATGGGAAAGTGCAGTGGAAGATCTTGCCTCCTTCACCCATTTAAGCCTCAAGAACATTGAAACCCAAATTGGTCAACTTGCATCCCACCTTAGTCAGCAACAACTATCCAATTCTTCCCAACTCCCAGCTCAACCATTACCCAACCTCTAGGGTAATGTAAGTGAAATTGCACTTAGATCGAGAAAGAAAATTTCTATGACTCAAGATAAGTCCTCCAACCATCCTTTGAATGTTGAACTAGAAAATGAAAAGAACAAGAAATTTGAAAAAGAACCTAAAACCATTCCCTCACCTCCTTCAATTCCACTTAGGAATCCAATTCCTTTTCCTCAAGATGTTTCTAAACCAAGGAAGTCCTTTGAACATGATCCTGAAATGCTCGAAATGTTTAGACATGTTGAAGTCAACATTCCCCTCTTAGATGTCATAAAACAAATTCCTAAGTATGCCAAGTTTCTCAAGGAGTTGTGTACCCACAAGAGACAACTTAGTACCTTTGAAAATGTTTCAACCCAAGAGTCCATACCCATTAAGTGCAAAGATCCATGGAACTTTACGGTTGCATTCCAAATTGGATGTTCGAACTTTGATGATGCACTCATAGACCTAGGAGCCTCAATTAATGTCATGCCCAAATCCATATTCTTCAATCTTGGTCTAGGAACCTTACATCCAACGAGTGTTGTCATTCAATTGTCTAATCGAAGCACAGCCAGTCCCGAGGGAATAATTGAGTATTTCCTTGTCTGATTCAATGATCTTATCTTCCCTACTAATTTCTATGTCCTTGACATGGAAGGTGAGGCGAAATCTTTCTCGATCTCCCCTAATTCTAGGAAGACCATTCCTTATGACTGCGAGAACCAAGATTGATGTCCATTCAGGCATCTTATCCATGGAATTCGATGACCAACTGGTCAAGTTTGACATTTTACAAGACATGTGATACCCATATGAGGATCACTCTGCATTCTCAATCCATGCTTCTGAGGGAACTTCTAAGAGTCAATTGAACCCCATTCCATCATGTTCATCCTGTACTGAAGAGATAGGATCTTGTGAAATCTGCACTAGGATTAACCATGTCATAAATGGTGAAGTTGATGTGGACCTTTCATTAATAGACACCATCAATTTAGAGGATCTTGAAAACTCTCTTGAATCCCATTTCAACTCTGATCAAAACTGCTCCACCTTGGACAGTATTGGGAAAAATGAATCTGAAGCAACTGAAATCCCATCCTCCATTTCTGAGTTTCCTAACCCAAAAATGAATGATGAGACTAATATGAAACCCCTTCCTGCACACCTGAAATATGCATTCCTCTTCCATGATCACTCATATAATGTCATTATATCATCCACACTTAATGAAACCGAGGAGTCCAAACTTGTTCAAGTGTTAGTGGAAAACAAAAAGGCCTTAGGTTGGACCCTATATGACATACCAGGAATCAACCCTTCCCTTTGCATGCATCACATCCATCTTGAGGAGTCATCCAAACCAATTAGACAACCACAAAGAAGACTAAATCCACTCATACTTGAGGTAGTTAGGGAAAATATCACCAAGCTTCTTCAAGCTGGTATTATCTACCCAATTTCTAATAGTGAATGGGTTAGTCCAATTCAGGTTATACCTAAGAACGGTGGGATAACTGTTGTCACAAATGAACATGGGGAGGTAGTCACAACTCGATTGAAGAACAAATGGCGTGTGTGCATCGACTATATAAAATTGAATGTTGAAACTCGAAAAGATAACTACCCTCTTCAATTCCTTGATCAAATGCTAGAACGATTAGTTGGAAAGTCACACTATTGATTTCTTGATGGATACACTGGCTACTTCCAAATCCCAATCACAACTTAGGACCAAGAAAATACTACTTTCACATGCCCCTTTGGAACCTATGCATATAAAAGAATGCCTTTTGGACTTTATAATGCTCTTGTAACAGTCCATCAGTGTATGATGAGTATCTTTTCAGAATTCATTGAAAACTGTATGGAAGTCTTCATGGATGACTTCACCATTTATGGTGAGTCATTTGAATCATGCTTGAATTCACTCTCTCTAGTCCTTAAAAAGTGTTTCAAGTGTATCCTTTTGTTAAATTTTGAAAAATGTCACTTCATGGTTGAAAATGGGATTGTTCTAGGGCACATAGTTTCAAAAGATGGTATTGAAGTCGATCCTTCCAAAATTGAAGTGATCCAATCACTTCCTGAACCCAACTCTATTCAAGAAATCCATTCATGTCTCGGGCATGCTGGTTTCTATCGGCGATTCATCCATAACTTCCGTAAAATTTCCCTCCCACTCACTCGTTTGATCCAAAATGATATCACTTTCCATTTTGATGAGGTTTGCAAGAGATCCATCATTGAACTCAAAACTGCTCTTACATCTGCCCCGATAATCCAACCCCCAGATTGGCCCTTACCCTTTGAATTAATGTGCGATGATTCTGATAGAGCTGTTGGGGTTGTTCTTGGTCAAAGCAGAGAAAATATTTCTCATGTCATCTATTATGCCTCAAAAACATTGGACGAAACTCAATCTCACAACACTGTCACTGAAAAAGAACTTTTAACAGTTGTTTTTGCCTTAGATGAATTTCGGCCCTATCTCTTAGGTGCCAAAATCATCTTCTTTACGGACCATTATGCTATAATGTTCTTACTCAAGAAAATTTATTCCAAACCGAGGCTAATAAGATGGATCCTAATTCTCCAAGAGTTTGACCTTGAAATAAAAGATATACCCAGAAAAGAAAACCCAGTGGCTGATCACCTGAGTATAATTTTTAATTCTTCTTATTCTGAAATCATCAATCCTTAATTCCCCACTGATCAACTTTCATATCTCACTCCAATGTGACCATGGTATTCACCAATTGTAAATTACTTGGTTTCTGGTTTTTTTCCTGAAATTGTTTCAAAAGAACAGAAAATGAAGTTGAAAAGTGATTCAAAACACTATTTTTGGTAAGAAAATAAACTTTGTAAAACTGGGGCAGACATGGTAATTAGGAGATGTGTTTATAAAGATGAACATTCCTCTATTTTAGAATTCTGTCACTCAATGCCTATTGGTGGCCACTTTGGACCACAAAGGACCTCCCAAAAGGTCCTAGACTCGGGATTCTTATGGCCTTCACTCTTCAAGGACTGACATGAGTTCTATCAATCATTTCCCACTTGCCAAAAGTTTGCCACAATTTCCAAGAGAAATGAAATTCCCCAAAAGCCTTTAATTTTAGGCGAGATCTTCGATTTTTTGGGAAATGATTTCATGGGACCATTTCCCCCTTCCAATGGATTCTCATACACCATTCATGCGGTTGATTGTGTTTTTAGGTGGGTTGAGGCCAAACCCACTAGACTGGATGATTCACATGTTTTTAGTGAGTTCCTAAAGACACACATCTTCCATGTATTTGGCACACCTCATGCCTTGATAAGTGACTTAGGAACCCATTTTTTTTAATAAAACCATGGAATCTATTTTGAAAAAGAATGGGGTTGTTCATAAAACTTAAACTACATATCACCTCCAAACAAATGGCATGGCTAAACTTTCTAATAGAGAAGTGAAAAGAGTGCTTGAGAGAATTGTAAAATCCAATATAAAAGACTGGCCTGAAAGTCTTGGTGAAGCACTTTGGGCTTATCGAACTACCTAAAAAACACCCATTGGGATGTCTCCTTTTAGGATAGTTTTTGGTAAAGCATGTCATCTACCAGTTGAAATCCAACATAAGTCTTTTTGGGCTGTGAAAACCTATAATTTTGATAGTGAAAAATCTGGTGAATAAATATTGATGCAATTAGATGAACTGGAGGAGCTTTGACTTGAATAATATGAGAATTCCAATTTGTACAAAGAGAAGGATAAGGTACTCCATGACAAACACATCCTGATAAAGGTATTTCATGAAGGTGAAAAGGTAATGATTTTCAATTCTCAATTTTAGCTTCACCCAGGTAAGCTTAATTCTCATTGGGAAGCTCCTTTTGTTATTACTAATGTTTACCCATTTGGTGCAGTGTAGGTCTAAGACCCCACTTCCAAAAGGACATTCACAGTTAATGGACAACAGTTAAAGCATCACCATGAGAGGATGCACAATCCTGGATCAACATCGACTTCCACTGGATCCTCAACTTCTCTAGCTGACCAACAACTAGATGGAGATGGAAACCCGCCAAATCCAAACCAAGGGCACCTATTTCCCTTTAGCTCTCTCTCTGTGTTTTCCTCTCTATACCTATTTCCTCTTCTTCCTCTCTCTTTCATTATTTTACCACTTTATTTATCAAAACCTTTATTTTTCAGTTTATCTTTTGTGTGGGTGTATCTTTATAAAAAACAACAATAAAAACCTAAAAAACAAAAAAAAAACAATCACTTAAAAAATAAAAAAAAATGAGTCATGCTTAATCACCGTCGAGTTTTGAAATTTTGTCCAACCATTTTGTGGAGTTAACAGACATGTTTTCATCTCAAATTTCTTTTATTTTCATCATGACTTTGGATAAGGAATTTTGTGTCAAAATTAACAAATTTTGAATGCTCAATTTTTGATTTGGAAAATGCT
This sequence comes from Viscum album, assembly GCA_963277665.1. Taxonomy (NCBI): domain Eukaryota; kingdom Viridiplantae; phylum Streptophyta; class Magnoliopsida; order Santalales; family Viscaceae; genus Viscum; species Viscum album. Next base: position 1,103,702,839 of record OY728139.1, read on the forward strand.
TTTTCCAAAACGTGAGGAACAACATTTTCTTTCAGGCCAAGGCCACCTATAACCATATTTTCAAAATGTGTGTTTTCACCCCCATTTGTGAGTCTTGAGTTTGTGGACCTTCGAGCTGAATTTCCTACTTTAGTGTGCATTAATATGATAGAGGCATTTTCTGAACCACATGAGAATTATAATAGCCAAATAGCCTACCATTAACCATACATTAATCCTCCTTTTGAAATCTCCTTCGAGCCTATGAAACATTTATCCTTGATAACCACATTACATGCCTAATACCTTTTCCCACCCAATATCAACATGGATTTTCATTGCATAATTTTTGGAAATTTAAGTGTGAGGGAATGGATTTCATTTTTTGGGTACCCTATTATTGATTTTTAACGAGTTATCATATGCTTGAGGGAAATCAGCCATTTCAGTGTGGGGGAGAAGTTGTAATTTAGGGTATTTTTTGGAATTTAATGTACTCCCATTTATGTAATTTTTGTAAATGTTATTTACAAGTGTTCAAAAACAATCTCAAAAATGATGAAAAAAAAATCAAAAACAATTTATTGAAAAAATGGGTTGTGTCTTGGGTAGGTCAAAAATCACTCTTCCTAAACCTTTGATATTGTTATAACTATTACAATTAGTTTCGTGGGGAGATCAATTATGGGTTGAGATATGAGTGTGAGATCTGTTTCAAGGTCAACTTTTGAAAAAACAAAGAAAAAAGGAAAAAAAGAACACTTGCAATATATTCTTATAGAGAGAAGTTTTGTGTTTTGTAAATATTCCACCTTCTCATTACCTTAATATTTTCTTCCTCTATTTTTTCTTTCTTCACACAATAATTCGCTTGTAAATATGAATTTTCATTTCCTTCCATGTTTTATTCCAAAAATAATGTGCATTTCTTTTTCTATGTTGGTGTTTTAACCCTCATCTTCTCTCTCTTGGACATTATATTCCAACCGCCCCATAGCCATAGAAAAACCCCATAAAAATACCTCTTGATTCTTGTGAACTTTGGATAGGGATTGGATGCTAAGATCTCTTTTCAAACTCTAATATTTTCACTTTTGGTTGGTGAAAGAGTGAACTTACACAAATTAATTTTATCATCTTGAGAGGTGTGAGTTTTGAGTGTCCACATTTTCCATTTATAAATATGAGCATGACAAAATGAATTAGTTTTGGAACATTTTTTTTTGTAAAAAATTTTGGTGTAATTTAAAATGGATGAGTGAAATAGTCTAAACCTCCCCTCATTAGAGAAAAAAAATTTTAATATTTGTTCGTGAGTGAAAATTATTTTGTAATGTTTTTATATTTGTTACACATGAGGACATGCAAAAAACTAATTGTTGGGGAGTTGATGTTATTAATATTTTCATGAATTATTATATAATCCCTTTACTTATTTTATATGAAATGTGCATAATTTGTGTGAAATATTAATGTTTTAATACTAAGTATAATTTTTGAGCATTTTTAGAAGTAGTCCAATTGATTCATTTTACTATTTTATTTATAACTCTCATCCTGATGATCCAAATTGTTTGTTTCTTCTTTTGTAGGATTCCTATTTCAATATCAAACATTTAATTAGAAGGGATAATGAGACAATTATGCCATTGGAAGGGTCATATGGACCACACAAGAAGGCCCGATGAATTTGTGAAAAAACTGGACCAGCCTTGAAGATTGATTTACTGGGCTCAATAGAGAAGTCCAAAAACATTAATTCTACACCATAATTCTGGGGACACTAAATTTCATCTTGGATAAAAATTTAAAGGCCCAAATCCAAGTACAATGGGCCCAACTGATTCATTTAAACACAGCCCACCATTCTGGACAGTAATTGAAATCAGCACGCAAATGTTGACTTTTCTCCAGATTTATACATCCATGCAAGCTGAAGTTTTTCAGTGTGAAATCCACAATATAGGCGGCCAAAATTTTTGAAGAAATTATTTTTATTTGAGAGCATCTTACTATGCAAAAACCCATTCACATTTCGGCCATTGAAAAGGCTGGATTGAAATAGACAGAATGACATTATCTATTAAAACCACCATAAATTTAGCCTAAAAGTCTATCAGTGGCCAAATTTTGAGGGTGGAAATAAGACATACATATATACATCTTTTAAGAATACTCTAGCTCATGATTCATTTGTCTATATTGGTAAATCTTCGGTTTAAGTGGAGGGACTGTTTTGGAATGCAAACAGCCCACAACCTGGGCTATAAATACACCCCCTCCTCTCAATCCAAGAGGTTGGAATTTCAGAAGAGAAGAGATAATATTGGCACAAACAAAGCCTTGCAAAAGGCTTGGGAGGACCTTCCATACTCAAGTTTTCACTTGAGAGACCTTTCCTCCTCTCTTTTTTTCATTTACTTTTATGTTCTTCGTTGTTGTAATTTTGTATGTCCTTTCTTTTGTAATTATGTTTTAATGAAAGTTTCTTCGTCAATATCACTTATTTTCATCCCCCATCTGTATTTTATTATTAATGTTCTTAAAATAGTTTAAATAAATTTTAATCCCCTTCTCTCCTTTTGATTCCTCATTCAATCAAAAATCCATTTTTAATTATCATAATTGTTCGTGTGTGTGTGTTCGACGTACCACTCTTTTCAAATCCCTTTATTTTTCTTTTATTAGTAATTTATCAACATAATTATTATAACCAAAATATTAAACACCCAAATGTTTGAGTAAATATCTCATTGGGGTGAGTCAAAATTTAGGAATGTTAAGTGATTGAGAGTATTTTCTCGATTAGTATTTGTTAATTTAACATTGTGTATGTTGGACTTAATATGTCATGGATTAATGACATATTTTGTTTAGCATGTGGTTTCCATGGATTATTGGAACCATAAATACACTACCATAAACATGTACTGATTGATATTAGAATCCTAGTTAAGTTAAGGCTTGGATTAAAGCTTTAACACTTAAGAATTCTAACAGTCGTCAACTTGTGAAGTGGGTGTTAATTTAAATACAATATAAAGAAAAGCTCAATGATATCACAAACTTAACTCCCTAATAATGAACTCACCCAAATATTTATCAATTTGTTAAATCAATTATAGTCAATCAATCATTTCAATTATTCTCTACAAACAAACCCCCTAATAAAAATACAATTAACTAAAAACAAATGATTATTACAAAGTATCATCGCCTAGGATTCGACCCGAGTGCTGCTATACACATTAGCAGAGCACCGGAACTTTGAACGGTAGATAAGAGATAATCGACCGTGCATTTCAATGAGCACTACCCATTTTAATGGTGATAAAATATTTCTCATGTTTAATAATTGTGTTCTTCATTTCACTATCGATGAGGAAAATACCTTCATCATGGAAATTATTCCCAAGGAACTGATTTATATCACTCGTTTTTATTAAAGAAAATAAACATGCATATAGGAAATAAAATAAAAGAAACCTAAATAAAACTTGCGATATTTAAAAATTTTACAAAACCAAAAACCATATTTCATTTCACCCAAAAGCATACAAAAACAGAAAATAAAACTTCAATCATGTCATGAGAATTATTGCTTGATCTATATGCGCATCACCTTTAGGGTGTGAAAAAAAATCAAAATTATCAAATTTTGTAATATCATCATCATATTTCAAAGCCTGATCAGCAAAAATTGCATCAAAATTATTTTCCTTTACTTTGATAGATTTTTTATAAAAATTAACAAAATGATTTGGAATATGACAGGTACACGACCAATTCCCCACCATGCCACATCAAAAGAAATTACATTCATTGCTCTTTGCTTTATTTATTTGTGGTTGTTCATTATTGGACCACTTTTGGTGATGCTTTTTCCTCTTAGAATTTGGTGTATGACCACCTCGAGCAAATGACTTTCCTCGACCTCAATTGCATCGATTCTTCTCATAACCTTGATTAAAAGTTGTCTCATTCACTTTAGGGAATGGCGCCACACCAATAGGTTGGGATTCGTAATTTCTCATCAAGATATTATTATTTTTTTCAGTAATAAGAAGGCAAGAAAGTAATTTAGAGTGTTTTGTAAAACCATTCTCGTGATATTGTTGTTGTAGAGTGACATTCAAGGCATGGAAAATAGAATAATTTCTTTCCAACATATCAGTATCAGTGATAGTATCTCCACATAATTTTAGTTGTGATGTTATTATAAAAATTGTTGATTTTTATTCACTTATCGATTTATAGTCATGGAATCGCAAATGAACCCACTCAGATCTTTCTCTTTGTATTATTACAAGTTGAAGATCATACTCCTTCTTGAGATTCTTCCATAGCACCAAAGGATCCTTCACTATGAGCTAATAATTCTTCAGATCCTCATGGAGGTGATGGTGGAGTAATATTAGGGCTTGGGCACGGTCTTGAGAGGAAGCGTGATTTCCAACATTAATTGCTTCGCCAAGGCCATTTGCATTAAGATTAATCACTATATCTAGAATCCACGATAAGTAATTATTCCTAGAAATATCAAGTGGAAGAAATTCATACTTCGCAATATTCACCATGGAAAATTTATCTTACTGGTATTAATAACCTTTTTAACTTCGCAGACCAGTCATGCTGATAACGTGTTGTGAAATTTGTCAATTAAAGGTGAAGAAAAACAAAGTGTATAATGATATCGAATGCTAGGGATGACGATGTAAAAGTAAAACGTCTCAACCACAATTGAACATAAAAGAAATAACATGAGTATCTGGCCACTCAAAATCACACACACACACATTATTCCATTACACTACTGGAAAACTAACCTATACCAACAGTTTGGAACCGTTGGTATATTCCTCCAAACCGTTGGTATAGCCTATACCAACGGTTTGGAGAACCGTAGGCAAGTAAGCTGTTGGGATAGGTCTATACAAATAGTTTTTGGAAAACCGCTGGTATAAGTAATATGAAAATCTATACCAATGGTTCCATAAAACCATTGGTATATATATTTCCAAAAAAAAACATTCGCTGGGATTTGATCACAGGACCTCCATTTTATCATTGAATGACATTACCACTAACCTAACATGACTTTTGTGAACATAATTTCATAAATATATATATATGTATTATCATAACTATTTTAAATTTTGATTTATAGAATGTTCTAGTTAAGATGATCCGATAAAAAATCAAAGGACCTATACCAACGGTTGTCAAAACCATTGGTATAGACCGATACCAATAATTTTGACAACCGTTGTCATAGGTCCCTGGAATCTGGGAAGTGGTGTTGAAATACTAGGGACTTTTCCCAACGGTTTTCCAAAACCGTTGGGAAAGCCTACCCTTTCCCGACGGTTTGGAAAAACTGTTGGGAATGGTCCAATTTGTGGCCACTTTTCCCAATGGTTTGGCCAAACCGTTGGGAAATCCTACCCTTTCCCAACGGTTTGGCCAAATTGTTGGGAAAAGTGGCCACAAATTGGATCTTTCCCAACAGTTTTTCCAAACCGTAGGGAAATTCTACCCTTTCCCAACGGTTTGGCCAAACCTTTGGGAAAAGTGGCCACAAAGTGGACTTTCCCCAATGGTTTGGCCAAACTGTTGGGAAAGCCTACCCCTTCCAAACAGTACCTTTGGGAAAAGTGGCCACAAAGTGGGCTTTCCCAATGTTTTGGCCAAACCGTTGGGAAAGGGGGTATAGAAGTTTTGGGAAAGGTCACATTTACAATAGTGTTAAAATTTCAACATATTTATAGATTACATAAGGCTTGATCCAACGGAAAAAATTAATTCATATGAATTAGATCCAATGGTGGAAAAAAAATTGTTTTGACCATATGAATAGACTTGTTGGGAAATGAATATACCTCATTTATTATGATTTATGACATCCACATAATTAATGTTAATTCATAACAATTTTCATTTTATTAGCACACAAGGAACCATCTAGTACATGCATCAATCAATTTTATAAAGTGTATAAAGGGAACATAGCGGATGTATTGGACCAAATATATAGATCTCCGTGAATTATTTTTAAGAAAGGGTTCAGTCATAATTTTTATCGATGGTCTTATAAATGGTTTTTCTTGAGAACAAGTATCATTGGGAGTAAAAACTTTTTAATCAACCCATGGATGACATACGCCGTACAACATACTATATACAACATACAATCTTCATTAAAATTTGTTTCAATGATTTTATCTTTCACTTTAAATAGGTGTTATCGAACCATTTGAGCTACAACAATTATGCTTTTAATAGCGGTGGGAATGTACTGGTGGCATGAGGATGAAAAGAGAGGGCGTTCAAATTGGATTTATAGGTGGGCCCCACATTGTCCAATTGACATTGCTTCCAACACGTGGCATGGCACCGCCGATCCTATCGCATGCATCAAATTTAAAGTTTTCACCATAGAGGACATTGTCACTATCCATTCTGGGCATGGCCATCATCTTCTTCCTCAGGTGCTCCATGCTCACCAACCCTCTTTCAATGTGAAATATGCAACCTGCAACATCACCTCCACAAAACCACAAAAGGATTACGGATTGTTAATTAATATTTTCTAAAATATTATTAATATTAATTACTTAGTTATTAATATTTAATACTAAATGTTGATAGGTAATTATTATTTAGGTATTATTATTATTATTTATTAGTAATTAATATTTATTATTAATTAATTACTGATTTTTAATAATAATATAATATTAATTATACACTGGAAATGGAGGAACCTGGATCCAACATTTGAAATCTAAAAGTATTTTCAAGGGAAACCCCTTATAAAAGAGAGCTTTAGGAGAATATTTTTATCAGACTTCCAGACCGATTTAATGATAGTAATGCTAGATATTAAATAGAAGTTAATTTTGGATATAAAATTAGTTATGTATATATAAATAATAATAAATAAATCAATATAAAAACATTTATATTTTAAATAAAATTTTTTTTCATTTGGGAAAAAGCATCAAGTCCCTTTCCGCCTTTCCCTAACTTTCTGAAAAAGGCAGTAGGGTTTTTACCAACTTTGTGCCATAGTTTTAAAAAGATTTTAAACCTAGCCTTGTTTTAATATATTTTTTCAAAAAAAGTTTTATTAAAAAAATCCTTCACACAACCAAACAACCTAAAACTCCGAAAAGATCCATCACACACCAGTTCCTTGGGATCAAGAAAGGGAGAGATGTAGGAGAGATGTGATAGATGGAAATGGGTTTATGAGGGGTAATGAAGGAAAGGTCTCCATCCCCAATGCCCACAGAGAAAGCATTAGCAGAGTGATGGGTGGAGAGGAAGGTAGGGAGGGTTTGGTGAAGAAGGTGAGTGAGCCTCCATAGTGTGCAACCCAAACGGGGTCTGGTCGTGTACTCTACACAGCCAAGTGCCCCTACATAGGCTCTTTGGTCAGGTACTCAGATACAAAGATGAGTCCCAATACACAGTATATATACCCCATACACAACGTGTATACCCAATACATGATGTGTACTTCTAAAAAGATCATCTTTCTTGAATGAGAATAACACAGGGCGTGTGTTCTGGAACTACATGCCGTGTGATTGGGATTTCTGAATAGGAAACCCATCAAATGGACTAAAACCCACTTTTTCTCCTCAAAAGGAATAGATCAACCCATAAGGGGTCCTAAGCAGTCACAAGATGACACTAAAACATGAAAATGGTAAATCTAAGGGGATTTATGGCAAAGCTTAAAAATGACCTACCTTTGGACGGTATTCACTGAAGCTTCGAGCATGTGTGAGAAGGTGGAGTGGAAAATAAAAGAAAAGGAAGAAAATGAAGAAAAGAAAATAAAAGGAAAAGGGGGTATAGGCCGGTCTTGACACCCAACTTGATTCTATGCACCACCTAGGCAAAACTCTCAATTCCAGACTCAATAGCAGACAAAAAATCTCAATTTTACACCCTGTTTAAAAGATATATCCAAATGAATGTGTTCAGATAAATTAATATTTAATTAATAAAATATTAAATATTAAATTTTCCTCGAAAAATTGAATGATTCATAATTTTACAAAACTTCTATCCTAAGATAAACACCCTATTTATACTCAAATTTTCAGTCTGGAAAAACATGGGTTGTTACGATGTGGCTAGTTCATTTTTTGTTTCTCACCTACAAAACTAATGTTCATTATTAAACTAAAATTTACCCTTATACAAGAAGTTGGTTTCTTAGTTTTCATGTACATGACGATTTTTTAGGTGGTGAATGAATATCACTTATGTAAATTATAATTAACTATTTTTTTGATTTTTTAATTCACTATTCAATCTTATGTGACAATTGATTTCTTCGTTATCATTTCCATAGCCTTCCATGGATGGAGTTCATTCTTATACGAGTAGTTAAATTTCTATCACTCACCTACACAGATAAAAATAAAGAACAAAGTGATAGTTTTACCACTCATTTAATTATCAGAATAGTGAACTTAATAAATTCCATCTTTCACTGAATTAAGCAATATTATCTAAATACAAGAACATTCCATCAATTCCATGAGATGATCAAATTCCCTAGAAAATATGAAGGAATAAAATTAATTTTAATTTCAAAATATATATATATATATATATATATTAATTTTCATTTATGAGAACACAAGGAAACATCTAATAGATGCATCAATCAATATTATAAAGCACCGAAATGGCACACAATGGATGTATTGGACCAAATATATAGATCACCAAGAATTATTTTCAAGAATATAGGGGGTTTAGTCATAATTCTTTATGATAGTCTTATAATTGGTTTTTCTTGAGAACAATTATATTTTGGAGTAAAAAAATTTTAATCAAACAATGGATGAAATACAACATAAAAAATACAATATTCATTAAAATTTGTTTTAATGATTTTACATTTCACTTTAAATAGTTGTTATCAAACTTTTTGACCTACAATAATTCTGCTTTTAATAGCGGTGGGAATGTACTAGTGGAGGGATGAGGATGGAAAGAGGGAATCAAAAAGGGATATACGGGTGATCCCCACACTGGCCAATTGGCATTTCTTCCAACACGTGGCATGGCGGTGCCGATTCGCGCACAAGCGTCGACCTGGAAGTTGTCCCCACAGAGGATTCCCTCACTGTCCATTCTGGGTACGGCAATCATCTTCTTCTTGGGGTGATCCAGAATGATATGAGGCGGTGGTTACGATGATCCCAGTCATGGAATTAACCCTGCATCTGACCCAGGCCAACTTACCTTTTAACCCCTCAATTAATTATATATTTAATTTTATTTGATGATGTAAATGTTTTATCCAATAACTAATAAAAAATGACGAGATCATTCAAAATAGTGCTCCCATTATAGAAGTTCAACAATTTTATTATGAAATTTTTTTATAAAACCTATATTTGAGGTTGGAAATTTATATATATATCAGTGTTAAATTTAACCCTAATAGAAGTGGTGTTTTTTTCAGTGCAAACCTAGGTTCCATATGAAATTCTGAAAAGGATGGCGGGTCACTGATAAGTTTGGATGGACAATTACTCCTATCACCCATGAGTTTTAAGATGAAACCCCATAAGGGATTATGTGTTCAGTATAAAATATCAATACCACAAAATAGGCTTTTATCAGCGCTAAAAAATACATTTATCATCGCTAAAAAAGCTTTGTTAATTGAGCCGATATTAAAGGGGTACCCTTTATCAGCACTCAGAAAATCTCTTATAAAGCCCCCATATCAGAAATATTGAAAGCACTGATAAAGTCCCCATTTATCAGTGCTTTAACTAGCACTGATAAATGCTTCCCTATGTTGGTGTGTTTTTTGTATAATAGCACACCCAAAAACCTGCAAAAAAATAGCCAACCAAAATAATCAAACCAGAAAAAATAACCTGCACAAACCAGTAAAAACTTGCTAAAACATAACTACTCATAATATATATATATATATATACAAAACAACCACATACACGATGGAAATGTTGAAAAAATAAGCAACACACACAAAATTTTGTCAAACAATGCTATATACATTTAATTGAAATCATGAATACAAAAAGATTCACTCATGGTATATACCAAAAAAACTTCTATATACATTTTGAACAGTGTTTTATAAAACTACATTTAAAAATATCCAACAAATAGTTAAAAACATTAATGTTTTCTCTTTTAACGCATGTATCCCCCCCTAAAATTGTTATTTGATGGTAATTGTCACTGAAAAAATTATCCCAACTCAAGAAAAAGGTTCCACCTATATAAGAAAATAAATATTACATTAGTAATACTATAATGAAATAAATTAAACTATAATATGAAGAATACATTAAAAAAATGTCAATTTTTAATAAAAATAAAACATTTGGAGTCATAATGGTGTCACCGTTCATCGTATTGAGGTGGGGTTGATTCCTACACATCACAAATGACTAATGGATCATTTTCATAAAGTATCAAAATGATTGGAATGCATTTCCTTATTTTTCAGTATGTCAGTTATGTTTTTTACTAGATTGTAATTTCAAACTGAAAACATTCAATTTGAGTTATACCGATCACATCATGCATCAGTTTGACATGACAATGCTTCATACATATCACAAAGGACTTACTAATTGATGTCGTTAATTTGAAAGACAATCATAGTGCATTTTCTTAGTTTTTAGTGAGTGACAGGTTTTGAGTTAAAATGTCAATTTTAAACTGATAGTGGACACTTTTAGTCACACCGGTAACACCATTTGTAGGATTGAGGTTGGGTTGAATCCTACACATCCCAAATGACTAATGGATCGTTATCCTAAAATATAAAATCAATTAAAATGAGTTTTCTCGGTTTTCAGTATGTCAGTTGTGTTTTTTAACATGAATTAATGTCAATTTTAAATACCAAGACACATTTGGAGTCATACCGGTGACATTGTGACTCAGATTGAGGTATAGTTTATTACTACACATAAAAAATGACTGATTGATCATTTTACTAAAGTATCAAATCAATCGGGATGCATTTCCTCAGTTTTTAGTATGTTAGTTATGCTTTTTTACAAAAATGTCATTTCAAACTGAAAACATGCAATTTGATTCATAATGGTTGCATCATGTGTCGGTTTGACGTGAGACTGCTTCATAAAAATCAAAAAAAATAAACTTATGAATTTTTTTCCATAATTTGGAAGACAATCGGAGCACGTTTTCTTGGTTTTCAGCGAGTGACACATTTTGAGTTAAACTGTCAATTTTAAACTGATAGCGGACCCTTTAGTCATACCCATCACAATATTCGTCAGATTGAATTGGGGTTTATTCTTACATGTCACAAATGACTCATGGATCATTTTCCTAAATTATCAAAAGAATCTGAATGCGTTTTCTCAGTTTTCAGTATGGTAGTTGTGTTTTTTTACTTGAATTAATGACAATTTTAAATAACAAGACACATTTGGAGTCATACCGGTTACACCCTATGTCAGATTGAGGTGTGGTTGATTCTACACATCAAAAATGACTGATGGATATTTTTCTTAAGTTTCAAAACAATCGGAATTCATTTCCTCAGTTTTCAATATGTCTGTTTTTTTACTAAAATGTCATTTCAAACTGAAAATAATCAATTTGAGTCATACTGGTCGCATCATATGTCAGTTTTACATGATACTGATTCATACACGTCACAAAGAACATACGAATTATTTTCCATAATTTAAATACAATCATATCATATTTTCTTGGTTTTCAGTGAGTGACACATTTTGAACTCAAATGTCAATTTTAAATTGATAGCAGACACTTTTAGTCACACCGGTCACACTGTTCATCGGATCGAGGTGGGGTTGATTCCTACACGTCACAACTGACTCATAGATCATTTTTCTAAAATATCAAAACAATCCGAATGTTTTTTCTTAGTTTTCAGTATATCAGTTATGTTTTTTACTTGAATTAATGTCAATTTTAAATAACAAGACACATTTTTAGTCATACAAGTGACATTGTGTGTCAGATTGAGGTGTGGTTGATTCATACACATCAAATATGACTTATGGGTCATTTTATTAAAGTATAAAAACAATCAGAATTCATTTCCTCGGTCTTCAGTATGTCAGTTTTGTTTTTTTACTAAAATGTCATTTCAAACCGAAAACATGAAATTTGAGACATATTGGTCGCATCGTGTATCGGTTTGATGTGAGACTACTTCATTCACATCCAAAATTACTTAAGAATATCTATCCTTAATTTGTAAGATAATCGGAGTTATTTTTTTTGGTTTTCAGTGAGTGACACATTTTGAGTTAAAATGTCAATTTTAAACTAATAGAGGGCACGTTTAGTCATATCAGTCACACCGTTCATCAAATTTAGGTGTGGTTGATTCCTAAACGTCAAAACTGACTCATGGATTGTTTTCCTAAATTATCAAAATAATCTGAATGTGTTTTCTCAGTTTTAAGTGTGTCAGTTGTGTTTTTTACTTTAATAAATGTCAATTTTAAATAACAAGACACATTTAGATTCATACCGGTGACATTGTGTGTCAGATTGAGGTGCGGTTGATTCCTACATGTCACAAATGACTGATGGGTAATTTTCCTAAAGTATCAAAACAATAGAAATGTATTTCCATGGTTTTCAGAATGTCAGTTTTGTTTTTTTACTAAAATGTCATTTAAACTGAAAACATGCAATTTGAGTCATACTGGTCGCATCGTGTGTCAGTTTGATGTGAGGCTACTTCATACACATCACAAAGGACATAAAAATTATTTTTCTTAATTTGAAAGAAAATTGGAGAGCATTTTCTTGGTTTTCAGCGAGTGATGTGTTTTGAAATAAATGTCAATTTTAAACTGACAGCGGACACTTTTAGTGACACCAGTCACACCATTCATCAGATTAAGGTGGGGTTGATTCATAAACATAAAAATGACTCATGGATCATTTTTATAAAGTATCAAAACAATCCAAATTAATTTTATTAGTTTTCAGTATGCCAGTTGTGGTTTTTTACTTGAATTAATGTCTATTTTAAATTACAAGACACATTTGGAGTCATACATGTGAAATTGTGCATTAGATTGAGGTGTGGTTGATTCATACACATCACAAATGATGATTAGATCATTTTTATAAAGTATAAAAACAATCAGAATTAATTTCCTCAGTTTTTAGTATGTCAGTTGTGTTTTTTACTAAAATGCCATATCAAACCAAAAACTTTCAATTTGAATCATACTGGTCGCATCGTGAATCAGTTTGATGTGATACTGCTTCATACACATCACAAAGGACTTATTAATCTATTTAATTAATTTTAAAGATAGTTGGATCATGTTTGATTAGTTTTTAGTGAGTGACCTGTTTTGAGTTAAAATGTCAATTTTAAACTGATATCGGACACTTTTAGTCATACCGGTCACACCGTTCGAAGGATTGATGTGGGGTTGATTCCTACATGTCACAACTGACTCATGTATTGTTTTTATAAATTATGAAAACAATATGAATGAATTTTCTCAATTTTTAGTATGTCAGTTGTGTTTTTTTACTTTATTTAATGTCAATTTTAAATAACAAGACACATTTGAAGTCATACCGGTGACACAATGCATCATATTGAGGTGCAGTTGATTTCTACACATCAAAAATGATAGATAGATCATTTTCATAAAGTATCAAAACAATTAGAATTTATTTTCTTGGTTTTTAGTATGTTAGTTGTGTTTTTTTACTTGGATTAATGTCAATTTTAAATAAAGACACATTTGGAGTCATACCGATGACATAATGCGTCAGATTGAGGTGCAGTTGATTCCTACATGTCACAAATGAATCATGTATCGTTGTCCTAAAGTATCAGAACAAAATTTAAGTACATTTTTTCTGCCTAAAAAATCAATGCACCCTTGCCTCTAAAACCTAAAAAGGATACATGACCTGCTCAATATGTTCAATCTACCTAATTTAGAAGGATTGTGGAAAAACATTTGATCCCTATATGCCAAACACAAGATAAATTCTTCCTTTTACAGCATAGATTTAGTCATCCCAATCAAGAACCAAATGTCATATATTCAGGACCTCCAAATAAATATATGAAAGTTGGTTCTTCACTGGGTTGACTAAAAAGGGGAACTACCAATTTTGTAGATTGAATCAATGTTTTTTTGGAGAAAAACCCTTCTCGTTATTGAAAACGAGAAGAGTAGAGTAAGATCCTATGCCCGTTGTGTCTCAAGATGTCACAACAAACTCAAGGGATGGGGAAACCCCTTCTTGATACTCGTTATCTATTGTGGTCTATCAACAAAACACATACCCTATAAATCAGGACCACCAATTTATTTTAAAAAAACAATCAACATGCAATTCATTTAGTGCGCAAACAAGGACCACCAACAACCATGATTTTCAGCAGGGTATTTAGACCGTATAAATAACAACATTACCATCAAACATTGAGAAAGATAAGGCATAAAAGATTATTAAAGTCGATATTATTTGAGAATTTTACCATCTTCATTCTATATTTATACATTCTTCCATCAGGTACGTTTCCCATTCATTTATATGCATATCTATATCATCTTGTGAATATGACTATTTTTGGCAGTCATGGTAGTATTGGAAAAATATAAATACACAAAGGATTAATAATTATTTTAAATAAAATAGAAATTATCTTCGAAATTACCTCTTCAGGGATGCTGGTTTGTTCATGGAATATGATCAATTTTAAAAATTTACAAATATAATAACCATAGTCTTTACCATTTGTTTGTTTCGGGCACTAAAGAAACATTGAGAAAAATAAGTAATTTTTTTATATGTGTTGGTATAGTGAAATCTTATTATATATACCCTGATTTGTATATAGTCTTAGTACTTGTTAGGTTTCTTGTCATTTTCCCCAGGCCTCATTCCACGATGTAGACGATATTCACGTACCTCCCTATCATAATAGAATCCTCATTAAAAGATAATATAAATTATATAATTGGATGTTTAGTTCTAAAATGTTGGATGTAGTGTATTATAAATTGATAAAATCCATCATTTTTGGTTGGTTTGTTAGATATCCATCCATTGAATCCCGAAAATAAATTTTTGGAGTATCCAAATTGACCACAATGAGCATCCAAGTCTACCTAAGAACACAAAAAATAATAAGTAATTAAAGAAATTAATATATATTTGATATAATTAAATTGTATAGTTTTACCCCGACATCGTTGGTATTAATAAGAGTCTGTCATCCATAATTTTTTTTAAACTATTTGAGTAGTCCTGTCCCTATTTAACCATGTTTCATGGAAGTTATGTCTTCTTGTTCTATAGAGGCGACATGAGGACTAACAAGTCCAAATTTTTATTCTTGGGTAAATCCCTTAAATTATTTTTGATATATACGCCTGTGAAAAATATGAAATGTATTTTGTCATTATTATCATAGTATATCATATTTTGGAAACTCAAATCATGAAAACATACCTCATGTTGACATTTACAACTGAGCCACCTAACCAATCATAGTAGAGGATTTCAGTTGCACTCTCAACACCAATAATGTTTGGATCTTCCCCTTTGTACATAGTTATTTCAAAATCAATTATGTGATCACCACCATCTTTCAAAACCATATCCACATGGGACTTCAATGATAATAAATGTGGATATATAACGGGGGGGGGGTTAAGGTTCTTTGGGTAGATCATTTTGATCGGTTGGTTGATCCTTGAGATGGTTTTGAACCGATCTTTCATTTCACCCCCTTCCCTTTGTCTTTCTGTAATAATTGAATCATTTCATACCTTTTTTCATTAAATTTTTAAGGTTTATCTTGAAAATTAAATTTTAAATGAACACCTCATTGTTGAAATGTTTTTTACAAGATGTGACGGTCATGCAATGAATGTTCTTAGAGATTGTTTGACCATATGAATATCTGCATCATCAATCAGAATAGGTAGCTCGGTGCTCATCTATAAGGATATAGTAATTGAAACTCTGACATGATCTGTTATAAGTGTTCTATTGTGTAGCATGTCATTTTGGATATCAAACAATGTAACCCTCGCTACATGGTGATGTGTGGGTGTTGATAGATATAAATCACATCCATTTTCACCCTATAGAATATCAATACAGGAAAGTTATCAGTTTCTAGCATCTATCTAATTCACATTTCATAGAAACAATTATTATAAAATTAACTACCTTAGTTAATAATTGTTTTTAGGGGAATGGCTCACCTCAAAACTAGTGGGGGTGGGGCGGGATCTTCACGCACTGGTTTTTCTTGAGTTGTTTCTTCTCTTTGCCTCACCTCACCAAACATTCTATCATTTATCTACAGTATTATAATTATTCTTGAAACATAGATAATGTTTCTCTCATCTTTCTTCATTTCCTCATTTTAATACTTCACTTGTTTTTTCTCAAAATATTTTTGGGTTGTCAACCCAAAACCCGCACCTCTGACACACCATACTTTTTTGGCATCATCAAGGCCACTGAAAGTATGTCTACATCTAGTGTGGGTGTTTTTTATTCTTGTGACTATATCAGATAGAAAATATATGAAAATAAGTAATCATTGTCACTTACTAGAAATTTAAAACAAAATTTTTTTTTATGTCATACTTGCACATGTTTCCCACACTTTTTTGTATATCTTCATCTATTAGTTTTCCATATTTAGTTACACGCACCTCCTTCCATTGCTTATGGAGTGGGATGGAAGTGGATATAGATTTGGACTCTTCAAGCTACATATAAACAAAATAACATAGTTATTGTGTTGTTTTATGTCACATAAAAGTATTATAGTAGATTTAAAATACGTACCAATGGTTTTTCAAGTGATGTGTACCCCATCCTTACTTTACGGTAGGGGTACGCTGGTTTTGATGCCCATTGTTTATTTTTAGAACTCAGTTGTTGTTTCATAAATAAAACACAATCAATCAAAGTGATAAATTCACATACCATCAAAAAACATATTACCAGACAAAATTTACTTGAAAATACTGCTTCGCACGATGGCCAGTAAATGCATCCCACGATGCTTAGGTTATCAGGTGTGCATAAATAATAGGTTGGTGCAGTTTTATTTTCCCTTTAGCATCATTAAGATGATATTTCATTAAAAGTGTGTGAAAAAAATCTGTGAATCCTTCCAGAAACCCTTAAGGAATAGTCTTTGTGTGAGTCGTCTACTATAAATGAACTCCGCAAGAGATGATGAAGTGTAAGTCAATGTTTCATTATTTAATTTTTACTAAATTAAAAAAATGATATCATAATGTTACCATAATATCTCCCCACAACAGTATCTTAATCTCATCCATAACATGGTGCCATGAAGTTACAGCAATCACCATTCATTGTCGAGTGAAAATTCCAATGTAACTAATAAACATGGATTTGTTGGGGTTAACATGTTGGCCCTACTTATTCCATCCAATCTCATATTTGATGCCTTTCTCTTTAGCCTTAATGATTATTTTCTAATACCGTCAAACTACGTCACTCCTATTTTTTCTGTGTCACCAGTGTTTCATAACCTTTCATTTCCTCAGATCCACCACCATCAATATGTTCCTCCAGCTCTGAAGGGCTCTCATTGTCATGTGATGATGGTGGTTGTACCTCTATACTGGGAGCAGCAACAGGTTGAGAAACCTGTTGTTCGTCTGCACTACGAGTAGCAGTAGGTTGAGAAACCTATTGTTTTTGGGGATTGGGAGCATCATCACGTGCATAATTCATTATATTTGAATTTTTTTAACATTTAATTTAGATAACATAAAATCAAAAATGAATAGATATTAACATAAGGCAATAGGTTTAGAAACATATTGTTCGTCTGCACTGCAAGCAGCAACAGGTTGAGAAACCTATAGTGACTTGGTATTGGGAGCATCGTCACATGTAGAAGTAATTATCTGCAAAATTGGTTTAAAATTTAATTTATATAACATAAAAACAACAATGAATAGATATTAACATAAGGAAACATATTGAGAAACTTGTCGTTCATCTGCACTGCGAGCAACAACAAGTTGAGAAACCTATTGTGCCTAGGGATTGAGAGAATCATCACATGCATAAGTCATTATCTACAAAAGTGGTTTAACATTTAATATAGATAACATAAAAAGAAAAAATTAATAGAAATTAACATAAAGTAACATGATGTATATTAGAAAAAAATAACTTTCTTATTGAACTCTTTTTTTAAGGTTGATGGGATTTGACCCCTTTATCGACTATCTAAATCCCTTCATTGTGGTACCCTATAACATACAAAACATCATCTACATTGGTACTACTGTAAAATGATTGTGAATTCCCAATTAAAGGGTCATAATCCATTGAATTTTCATCTGACTCTTCAATAGTTTTGGTTGATAACAGATCAATTGACCAGTTTTGGTTTGTAGGATCTGGAACATAAAATACTTGTACATCTTGTGACTTCATTGTAAATGGTTCATCTTTGCACCTATCCTTACTAAAATCAACTTTCACAAATCCTAACTCATTTATTTTAACAACACTTCTGTTATCAACCCACTTTCATTGAAAAATTGGCACTCAGAATGTCGTATAATCCAAATCCCATATTTTTTTGATGATTGCAAAATATGACATATTCGGGTAAAATGGATTTTTGTCCATATCACCAGAAACATACATCGCTTCAGCCACAAGTATAACTCCACTATTCTGTCTAGTAATTCGAAGTCATTCTGAAATTGAGTTTGGTTTTTTATTTGAATCCTTAAAAATATGGCCATGAAACCATCCTATAAACTTCTTATTATGTTTATTTGATATCAATTTTTCATACCTTGATGGATTATAATGTCTAATAAATTCATTTTGGGTTTCAAAGTATGGGTCAACGTCCAAACTATTATGAAAAACATAAAGGTGGGATTGCTCCTGGTCTGTAATATTGATTGTGATGACCTACGTTCCAAAACTTCCTTCACCCGTAAGTCTCCTAGTGTGTTGATATTTTTTTAGACCAATTATTTGCACACCGGACAAGTATTCCGTACAAAATTCAACAGCTTCCTCAACAATATATCACTCCTCAATACAACCCTATGGCCGAATTCTATTTTTGACACACCCTTTCAAAATCTTCATATACTGTTCAATGGGGTACATCCATCTATAGTGAATAGGACCACATAGCTGAATCTCTATCACCAAATGAACTATCAAATGAACCATCATATCAAAGAATGTTGGCGGGAAAAACATTTCCAATTCACATAATATGATGACAATTTCACTTTCTATAGTTGGAAATTTCGCCAAGTCTATAACTTTTATATATATTTCTCTGAAGAAGAAACATAGCTTCGTTAATGTATAACAGAAATTCTTGGCCAAAATTCAACGTAAAACTATAGGAATTAGATCTTGCATCAAAACATGATAGTCATGTGATTTCAGACCTTTTAACTTTAAATTGTGCGTTGACACGATGTTCTTGATATTCGATGAATACCCCTACAGAACCTTTATGTCATTCAAAAAGTTGCAAAACCCATATCTCTCCTACCTGGAAAGAGTGTAAGCAGTGGGAGGAAGAAATGTTCATTTTTAACCCTTCATTGGTGCCAACTCTTCTCGTATTCCAATGTCAACCATGTCCAACCTAGCCTTAATTACATCCTTTGTTTTACCGGGTGCATTTAGCAATGTTCCAATGACAATATCACAAACCTTTTTTTCAATATTCATAACATCAAGAAAATGTCTGACATATAGACAATTCCAGTATGGTAATTCAAAAAAACTGATTTGTTTTTCCAACCGGTTTTCATAAGGTTTTTCAAAAACAGTTTACCAAAAAAAGTGTCCACATATTTAACTTTCTCAAACAGTTGATCACCTATTAGTGGACACAGTGGTGTACGTTCTTCTGAACTTCCATCAAATGATGTCTTCCAAGATCAATACTTATGTCATCAGGGTAGAAATCTGCAATGTCCTAGAAACACAATTTTCGTTGAATGTTTCAACCTAATTGGTTGTGTACCTTGTTAGAAGACGTTACACCCAAGACTTCCATTAATTATATATCCTAACAAATTTTCATAAGAAGGAAAGTCATTTATCATCCCATACAACATGTCTCTCAACATGAAATCTTCATTTATGTAAGCATCATACATCATAACACCTGAATCCCACAATAATTTCAAATCCTCGATCAATAGAGCCAAATAAATATCAATATCATTAGCCAGCTGTTTTGATCCTGATATAAGAAAAGATAACATGATTTTTTTTCATTTCATACATAATAATGATGGAAAGTTATAATTTACCAACATAATTGGCCATGTACTATGAATACTGCTTTGAAAACCTAAAGGATTCACTCCATCTATAGATATCACAAGACGTAGGTTTCTCAATGCATTTCCAAAGTTAGGATACTCATGATAAATTCTCTTCCACTGAGGAGAGTCTACCAGATGCCATAGTTTTCCATATTTATTTCTTCAGTCTGCATTCCACATCAATTTCTCTATAGTCTCCTCACTTATATATAGGTGCATAAACCTTGGAATGGTTAGAAAGTACCATGAAACTTTTGTAGGATTGGATTCATCTTTCTTGTATCGAGAAGCACCACACTTTGGGAATTCTATAAGTGATTTTTGGTCCTTGAGAAATAGTATACATTCATTCAGGTAAGTGTGTATTCTTTCAGAGATCAAACCCATCAAGTTTATCATTAGTTTGGAATCATATGTTCATCTCAAGAGCTCATTATATTTTGGAAGCATTTCATTCAATAGAGGAAGTAATTATATAGAACTGGCATCACTCTATCTGTTGTCTGCTTTAAAATTATACAGCTTCAGTATGGCTAACAATGTTGTATATTTAGTGGAACCATCATACAATGGCGTCTTCTCACAACTCTTTAACTTCTCAAACAATTTTGGGCAATCATGAAGTTCATCTTCATTTGTCCTTGTCATTTCCTTAATACGATCCCCATCATCATGCACATCTGCAATCACATCCTCGATACAGTCTTCTTCATTTTCCATGCTTATAATCATATCAAATGATCCATAAAACACAGAGTTATCCCAGTCACTAGCTACATTAATTTTTTCTATGTGTTTATTCCAACATTTATAACTTTGATCTATTCCATGAAAGATAAAGTCTTCTTCCAACTCCTCTGGACTAACTTGTCATGAATAACAAAAATGTAAATATAGACAAAAGATTTGGTAAGGATCATATGCATGATCTTTTGAAAACTTAATGAACACTTTCACTCCATCTTCATACTCTTTTGTCAGAATATTGGTATCCATCCATTCTTTATTCATATCTATCCTATTTGATTCAGTGATATTAATATTTAACAAAATAAATACACAAAATATTTATAAAAAAACTAACCAAGTCTAAAAAACTTGTGGTGGGTTGACTTAAGTTTTGGGATAGGATAACATAGGGTGATCTATCACACTTTTCCTAGTAAATAGTTTCATATGTTTCATTGTAAAGGTTAATTTATCCCTCATTTCTAGGAATAACCCTAAGTTTAGTGATGAATTTATTAATCCATCCATCTTCCTTCACTGCATTTTATGCAGTGATGTACTATGCTTCTGTTGTCAAGTGTTTCATAGTAGATTTTTGGGAATTATTCCAATTGATATCTCCACTATTGAGTTAAAACATAAAACGGTATTATGATCTCTTATCATATTTGTCAGTTTGGAAACTACCATTAGTGTAACTCCTTGAAATGATCTTGTCCTCACCTCTAAAGATAAAAAACATATACTTAGTTTAAATTCTTGATACAAATCAAATAACTATTACCAAGATTTTATATGTATCTACTTATTACACTTAAATAATAGGAAATATCATGTTGATTACACAACATGGAATACATGATAAATAATATGGTGAATTTATATGGAATTTTATCCATGTTTTTCATCTCTAACTAATTAAGATAAAATTGAGTCATTATACAAATCATGGAATGTAACCCTAGTAAATACCCATCCTTGGAGTTATACATTCAAAACCACTCTATCATTTTACTAATATATGTATTCTGATGAAATCCAAGAAAACTATTTTATCTACCTTAAAATTCCTTCATACCTAGTATGTAGGTTTCTTCACCCATTTATTTTATCAATAATCATCTTCCCAAGGATACCATTATAGAATGTAACCAATTAAGTTTATAATAATTAATGAAAATCATTTCTTTTCCAAAAAAATATATATATCATTTTTCTGTTTTTGGTCAGAACATTGAAACAATTTTCTAATTCTATAATAGGCTCTACCTTGAACTGATACAAGGATGGATTCATTCCATTTTATCTATAAAGGATACAAGGGCGTTCATCATTCCTCTCAGTAACACTTAAATGAAAGCTATATAATGAATGTTGATATATACATCAGTCTCCTGTTGAGGGATGACCATGGGTTTCCCTTCGGAATCCTTGAAGCACTCCTCCACATTCATAGGGAGTAAGTTCTCATTTATTCACTTAGTTCATAAATCCATGCTTTTGATTTTATGGTTATATGACTACAAATCCTTGAGGGTGGGATCTGCTCACCACACCTAAGAGGATCCCACTCACTAATGGGGGTGGATCTCACCTTACTTACTCAATTGTGTATCAACACATAGTACTATCATTAGTATCTAATATATATCGATGTATGTACCACTAGATCTCACATATACCATAGAGTAATATCATTAAATACCTATTTTTACACTAAGTATAATCTCACTTTACCAGTTGGGGGTGAGTGAAAGACAATCTCCATTATTGGAAATTCTCTAGATGATAATGGTGTGTCTATGAGCTTCATGGGAATCTAAAACATGCAAACATATGGTGTAGAAAGAATAAATCATTTCAATGACATATAGTATAAGGGTCTATCAGGAGAGTACACAAATTGCACTCCAAAATACACTTATTGATGCCTAACCATTTTCATCCATCACACACATATTTCCCCATCTTTAAATAAAAATACTTTATGCATGACAAGAACTAACTAAAGGTAGTGATTATGGGAGTGGATCAGTGAATCATTCATCTCCAACTACTCTTGCACCATTTAAAGTTTTATTTAATAGCTTTATAGTTGGAAATTAGGCATAAAATAGGTGGGTCTATAATATCGATGGTATCTTCTAGTTGGAGGTCCATCCATGGAACCACTATAGTTATCCTTAGTTGAAACACTAACCAACTCCCATATAAAGGGTGAATCTTCACTATGAATAATCAAATGTCTATGCTCACTTGGGGAAAACATCATAGGATCTTTTTCATTAAAATTAAACCATTACATGAAATAACTTCCTTCGATGTCTCCACCCAAACCACTAAGCTTGAAAAATTCCACATTAAAACATGAACAATGAATACCTTTCTAGGTCCATGGGCCTCGATGCATACTCAGACACAGTCAAGATTCCTTATAAAGGGTACATCATCCTTAGATAAATCACTATCCAGAATAAGGGATCAAAATCAAACCACAATAATGTAGTCATATCAAGATTTTTATAAAAACATCATCCACTAATGGATCAATGTGTTATGTAGGGATCTTAATGCAAAAAATCGTAGCTGGTGAGTGAGAGCCTAAAATAGATGAAAGAAAAAGTCATAGACTCTAACCAAACCTCTTTTTCCTAAAGACCAAGCCTTCCATAAAAACCCATGATACCTATATTGGTAGAACTCATAAAATACATCTTGCATATGGGTAGCATTATCCAACTCAACAAGATATACTATCTGCTCTATAAGAAAGTATATACTAATAATGGAGGGGATAGGAAGTAATTCAGATTGTGAGTCAAAAGGATATCTCAACTGAGTCTCAAAAACCCCTCATTGGTCACTAAATTTTAGTAAGAGGTCAAAATATAAGATTATAATAATATTGGATATATATTGTCACATAATCTATCTATCAGTATGTGTCACATTTTATTTCATAGGACAAACTCATGAGGATTAGAGTATATCTATATAAGAAGAAATATGAAGGATGGGGAATATCATAACCGATCACTATATGACACATTTACCAACTTTATTTTACCTTGTATTCAATGTATTAGAGATATGTGCTAACTAAAAGGTTACCATAGTCCTAGAGAAATGATATGTTAGCTACCACACCTTTGTTGGTCTCCTTGGTCAAATAACCAAACTCAAAACCTCCTAAAATTTATTTCCATAAATTCAAAAACCACTATTCATGTTATTAAAAACACAACCCCTAGTAATAAATAGCTATGATATTACTCTAAAATTATCCAACCCACTTAGGCCCCATCCAGGCCAGCATTAAGCTGAGTGTTCCTCCCCAATCCCACCTCTAATAGGTCAGGGGTGGGTGGATTTCATCGAGTAGGAATATCACACAATATGGGAGACCATAACCAATATCAACCTATAAAAAACACATTTCTCCAATGCATAAAATAATCAGAAACATCATCTATGTATATATATATATATAATAAAAAAATATACATACAACGCAATCATGAGACATCACATAGTGAGTAAATCACCATATAGGGAAAACATCGTAAGTACTACAAATATTTCAAGGTCATAGAACCCAATGAACATGGAATAAGGGATAGATCCTATATTCTATAAGGACTCATAGATTATCCTACAACTATAATATTAATCACCCCCACTATGGACCAACAAGCTCTACTGGGTACCATCAGCCTTTAGCTCTGAACAAGTTCTACCATCTTCATGTCCACTAAGACCACCTTCAAAACCTATTTTTTTCTTTCATGGGAACAACACATGTGGGAATAAATCTTATGTAGGGTTGATTATAAATATACTCAGTATGATGACATAAAACCATAAATTAAAGATAAAAAACAACTCAGATCAACCCCTAATGTAGGAAAATGATCAATAGGAAGACATGGAAACAATGATACATTCTCTACCACTAGAAGACTCATTAATGCGAATAATACTTAGTCATCTTAGAACTAATCCATGAAGGTTTTATCTCATGATAAACAAGGGATTCTCAATTTATTTAATAATCTATGAAGTTTGAAGTTGATATCCCAATTGTAAGTCACATATCTAAGGCAACCAAGGGGTACCCGAGGAGTCACGAGTCTTAAAGTAACTAATATGTTCAACCTTTCTTCTAAAACACTCCCAAAATATATTTAGGGAAACCCACTCCTTATTGAGGTATGCAAATAAATTAGGGGATTACTAAACCTTGTTTCCCACCATTATCACATCACTTTTCTAGAAACCTATGGGGGAACCCATGCCTTAACTAATGATAGATCTTGATCAAGGGAGTATTAAAACCCACTATCATAACTACCCAGTTATGAGAAAACTCATGTCGCCTATACAAATATTTAGAAACGTACCAACACCTTAGTGAAGTATATACATTGGTTGAGGGAGTTTCAATCCCAAATAGAGGACCCTCGCCACCTCAAGGAGTGTTCTTTAGAAGATGGAGTATCAAAATCTATGAATATGTGGGGGAGTACTGAACTCTATTAGTTGTGTGTGGTGGATTAATACATCATCATTGTTGAGGGATTACCGACCCCATGCTTGATTTGGGTGACATGTGCTCTATGTGTGTGTGGGAGTTCCAAACTTTATGTAGAATATATGGGACCTACACCCTGCCTTCAACACATAACCGTGGAAAAACCCTACCCCATGAATGCTTTTATCAACATACACAATCCCCATCATTATTCCTACGGAACAAAGATGATTAAATTGAATGAATCACCTCACATCCCACCTATGATGTTGAAGAAAACTCACCACGGAATTCTATATAGAAAATGGAAATGATGTATTCATGCTCCTAAATCTGGGTCATGAACTTAGTGATACAAAAACCCATGAAGGTTAGAAAAAGAAAATGGCATGTATTGTAAGGGTACATAGTGCATATCCACTCAGAAAAAGTATTTTCATGTATTTCCACTTCACATGGAATGTGAAATCAATGTGCATAGCTTTCACTATGATGTTTAGAAATTATTAGACCAATAGGCACTTGAAATGTATCCCTAATACATAGATCCATATCATCTCGGGGTACATGGAATTTTTGAGGTGATATATAGTGTGTGATTCCCATGTGAGTACTTAGTGTGTACTATTAGATAGTCGAGACATGTAGTTCCTGACTACACAATGTGTCTTTGTGGACACATGTTGTTTATTATATAGATGTAACCTTTGGTGTGTACTACTACCTGAGTCATGTCATGTAGGCATACATGGAATGTACTCAAACTAGACTTCATGTGGCTAGTTATGTACTTAGCGTACCAACATAATCTCATGCACGTGGAAGTTAATTTTATATAGACTACATGGTATGTGAATCCATACCATATGTTGTGTGATAATTATAATTTCCTAAAACCCTATCACTATATCTAAGGAGGTACATAGAACGTGTTCCTTTTAATTTCACATTCTGGAGTCATGTTCTTCACCCATATTCCTATATTCATCCACGGTTCAAGCTGTTTACACCTTAAATCACCAAAAATCGCATCATAGTTCAGCTCCTTGTTATCCATGACCCTTTAGGGTCTTTCCCACTAATCTATTCTTCCTAGTCACACCCATAATAGTTTATTTATCATCCCTTGATCAAATCCATTCCAAATATCCAATCTAAAATCACCTTGTGTGCATTGACCATTACCCCCACTTGCCCAACATCATCTCTTCATACCATTGCCGATTCATAATCCGCACCCACACATCAATACATAATCCGTGATGAAGTCTCATGATACACACAATTATAAGGGATCGAGAAGAACCGTGGAGGAGGTAGAATCATGGCCGATGAAAACCTATCCACTCAAAGTAATCTTCAAGGGATCATTTGATGATAGATACTAAGGGAATAAATTTAGGATCTAAGAATTTTCCATGCAATGATGTTAGGTAATCCACAAAATCACTTGGAAGGGATGAATCTCCGTTAAAATGAGTATTTGGAATATCCTAACCATAAAAGAAACATTGAGAATGCATGTGGTTGTGAAATAAATGATTCACCACATAAAGAATAAAAATTCATAAAGTTCATTGGAAAAATACGAACTATTAGGTACAAATAAAAATAAAATCCCTACCACAATACGAATTCAGTTTGTGGTGGCGGAGGAGTCGATGGTTGAGGAGGAGGAGGGAGGGAGGAGAGGAGGGAGGAGAGGAGGCGGCGGTGGTGGCGGAAGCAGTGAAAGTGGTGGTGGTTGAGGAAGAGGAGAAAGGAGGAGAGGAGGCGGCAGCGGTGGTGGAGACAGTGGCGACAACTATTGTGGTAGGGATCGGCTTCCGCGAGAACATGAAGGTGCGATGGAGGAGGAAAAAGTTAGGGTTGATTTATAAAACCTAGTGACATTTTTATCAACCCTAGATGAAAAGCGCTGATAAAGGTCCATCATTATTAGTGCTACAATTCAAAGTGCTGATAAAAGTATATTTTATCATCATTACAATTGAAAGTGTTGATAAAACATTCTTTTATCATCTTTTTTTAGCGCTGATAAAGACTGATCTTTATCAGTGCTAAAAAAGTGCTGATAAATGGATTTTTATCAGCTCTTTTTAATTAGCGCTAATAAAACAAACCATTTATTCATAATTATAAAATTATAACCAATATATTTATTACATTTATAATTTTATAAATATATATATTTAATATATTTATTATAATTTCATAAATTAAATTATAGTTAAATATAAATATAAATATATATATTTATGGTGTTTGTGTATAAATTATAATTTAATATATTTAATTTTATAATTTAAATTATAATTAAATATATATAAATACAAATTGATATATTATTTTTATTTTTATTTTCATAAGTATTTAAATATATATATATTTTTGTGTCTGTGTATATATTCATTAAAGACATATATTTATAAATAAATATATTCAAAAGGTATTCATAAATATATATTGATCATTTAAAAAAATATTTTTTAATTTTATAATTATTTAAAAATATTTATATTTAATTAGTTATATATAATTAAAATTATATATAATATATTTAAAAAGTAAATAGTTATATATAACTAAATATTTATATTTTTAAATATAATAAATACATTTACTGGTTATTTAAATATATTTATCACGATTTTAAGTATCTATGAGAAGATAAAGCTTTATATATATTGGAAATGAATGAATACACAAAGTATATATAGTACTATAGTGTATATGGAAAACATTAGGGTAAACAATAAACATATATTCATGAGAAGAACACATGCATCAATTGACACATTCATTTGGAAACATAAATTTATTTAGATATATATATATATAATAAGTATTTTTTGTATATATATATATAATAAAAAGTATTTATATATAATATTATAAACATATATTATAATAAATATATAATAAATATATAACTACAACTAATAAACATAATAAACATAAATAAAACAAAAACATAATAAACATAATAAACATGCAGTTTTAATTTAATGTATACATATAAACATCATTTTTGAATATAATTAAAATAATTCTATATAAATGAATAATATTTTATATTAAAAACTTTTATCAGTGTTATTATTAGCACTAATAAAGGCTCTTTTTTATCAGCACTTTTTTGTTAGCGTTGATAAAGGGGGGACTTTATCAGTGCTAATATTAGCAATGATAAAGGGTAGATTTATTAGCGCTTTTTTCTAGAACTGATAAAAGTCCCCCTTTTATCAACACTTTTTGATTAGCGCTTCCCTTTCCCGCATTTGTGGTAGTGTACATAGGGTTGAAGGAAATTGATCTCAACACTTTTATCAGTGTTATACCCAACTCTGAAAAAAACCACTTTTATTAGCATTAAAGTTATCGATAATAAACATATATGCTAACACCTACCCCTGTACAACTCTGCAACAACCAATAAAAAATATGAAAAAAAATTTAATTTTGATTTCCACCATCATTCCACACTATAAAATAAGGGTTGTTGGGGGTTGTGTTGCTGGGGAGTCCCCATTCAATAGCCCAAAAAACCTATAAATTTAATTTTGGTTCCCAAAATTTTAAAGAAAAATATAAAACATTCTTAAATTAATTCTGTAAATAGTGGATGACATCAACAATACATGAATGTAACTAATCTTTCAATGAATTCTCAACAATAGAATACAATACAAACGATTCCATCAACAACATAAGTAAAGAAACATGAGAAAAAAATCCAAATTCATGTACACGCATTTACAGCAGCTCCTCATACGAAACAGAAGAAAAAAAATTAAATAGATTAACTCACAATCAATTTTAAAATATCTGAATCAAAGGAAGGATCGAAGAAAAAATCATCAGTGACAATTGACGAAAAGTGGTAAAGAAAGAAAGAAAAAAACACTATGATTTTTATGTGCTTTGACTAATTGGTCTACTTTTATGGGGCAGGGGAACCAAGGTTCCACTATGAAAAAAAGGATTACAACAGAAATATAATCAGCAGTGAACAGAAATCAAAGACACATGACAAAAACAACTAAAAAACAGAAACACAATAACTCATAAAGAAATCAAAGAATTTCTTGAGACCCCCTTATCGTGGTTCAATCTTACCATCTTCAAAAGGGATATATTCTTGCACAGTGGATGAATCTCGACATCGAAGTGCGTCCTCAAATTCAACGAAGAACCAACATCAAACCATAGGAGAAGATACTGATCCCTCTGAAACAACCTCTATATCTAGGTAACTTGAAGTCAGATAGTGGGTCTGCCTTCCTGCTACTGCATCATCTCTGATGAACTAAGGAACCCCATGAAACGACCTCCTGCCTCTGCTCCTCCATCGATGAAGACCAAAAAAGACTCAAGAAAGAGCTCATCACCCCCCTCAAAACCAGAAACCCTATCCTCCCCATAAATGAGCAACGCACGCCTTCGAATTTAAATCACAAAATCTAAGGAGTCATTGTGAAGTAATAAGGTTGAATATGTTCTTGCAGAAGGACAACATCTCACTACACATGTGGATGACAAAAACTCACAAAAGAAAAACCTCCCAACAACAAAGATGAACACACAGTGGCTCCATGTGAAAAGGGAGACAAAAAAAGGTATTCCAACATAAATATAATCCTGCATATAATATCAAATAAAAAAATTAAAACCATAAATGAAATGTCACGACCCATCCCAGTGGTTCCCATGCCATGAATCCCCAAGCCCGCCTTCAATAGGCTATGGGATGGTGACTAGCACCGAGTAGGCATATCTCTAACATGGGAGGCATTACCCAAGTACCTGTACACATGAAGACATCACGAATACCACAAATGATGAAATGTAAAAAAACCACTAAGGAACAAAATACATGCATACAACTAAACCCAACCGACATAGTACAACAGAAGTAAAGTGCAGAAAGTAAAATTGGGCTAGAATACAAGCCCACAAAAAACAAAGGTCTGCAAACTACAAAGTCCAACCTGTAAGAACAAAGAGGTACTGGGACTTCTGCTCATAGTCATAGGAACACCTCGGCCTGAAGGGAACTCAGAAATATTGGTCTGGTCCTGGTCCTCCCTAGACTCTGTTGAAAGGCTACTCGTCTGCATAAGACACAACATGTGTGGGAAAATGCCGTGTAGGGGTGAGTATAACAATACTCAGTAGAGGACCCTGAAAACCACAAATCAATAAACAAAGAAAAATTACAGTCAGCTCTACACAATATATACCTACTAAACATATAGCAAGAGAAACAAAAACTAGATATACTCAAAACCCAGACCCATAGTCTAGAGACAAGTCAAACAACATCACACCCTTGATAGGGATTTAGTTCAAAGGTTCCACAAAGCACTCATCCGGGATAACCCACTCCACATGTTTGATAGCTCTGATGTTGTCCATTTGAGAAGTACAATTCATCAAGAATGATCATGAGATATAGTTACATTCATTCCGGGAGAACACACTCCTGAGTGGGAAAAGATCATGATACACAAATGAGGATCACTTCCAGGGCCTTGGTGAATACTGTGACTCATCCAGATTCCCCTACTAAGTAGAGAATCAGTGTCCTATAGAGTTATTCACATTGATACCTGACTTTACCTAGGTTCAAGAATAGATAGAGGATCTTGCTCCCAGCCTCTTAGAGGGATAACTAACTCTATCCCAGAAAGTCCTACTGAAGGGATCATACTCCTATAGATGGAAACGATACTTGACCATTAGAGGAATGATAAAAAGGGGAACTAAACCAAATGAAACTTGTCCAATGAACAATGGAAAAGAGGATCAAACCATGTTCCAGGATATACACAGCGTGTAGAAGGGGTCACACGCCATGTATTGTGACTCTGGGTACTGCCCATGTGCAACAACCCAAGTTAGAGGGAACATCCCGTGTAGAAAGGTGAGTACATGGTGTTTAGGATGGACTACGCACTGTGTCCGAGTAACTGGGATTATCTCCTTGTATGCGTTTGTGTGCCGGTACATGGCTTCATTCCATGTGTTCCATCTCGTGTAACCAGTACATGGGGTAACCTGTGTAGCTGGCCTAGTCTGGCCGTGTGGTGGAGTACACGGTCATGTACTCCACCTCGTGTTCTTGTATCTCTTGAGATACACGCCGAGTCTTGAATAAGGACCCACACGTCGTGTCCTTCGAAGAACATGTCGTGTTTGTGCTTCCTATTGCCCAAAACTTTAATCGCTGATGGGTGGGGCCCACACTTTGTGTCTCCTCCAAGGAACGTCGTGTTATTCATCCCGTGCAGTGCGCAAACCCTAGCCACCACCACTAATACCACATGACATGTTCTTTGGGATACATGTCGTGTGTTCTGTAAAATTCCAGAAACGCGAACCTGCTCTGTCATGCCACAGTTTTGATCTGATCTTCGATCCGATGATCTTTTTTCCATGAAACTCAAAAGTTAAGGTCTCTCTGACATCCTGGAGTCTTATCCATTGTTTTGGGCCTCCGATCGGCCCAAAAAACACGTATCGATCCACCTGGGCGAAGAATGTTTGAAGAACAGTCTCTCCTGGTCTCATCTGATTCATCATCCACCATCATTTTTGCACCACCTCTTGGTCATCATGATGTAGGATCTATAATTTGGGATCATTTTATTGTGGAATAGATGTGAAATGATTCGTTGTTCATAACCCCATGAAGAACGTGAAGAACGCGAGGTTAGAAGGAGAAAGAAGTCAATAAACAAGAGAGGAATGCCCCTCCGTCGTCATTCATCACAGCGTCGATTCTCACCCATTACAAGGATTAAACCGGATGAATTAAAAGATAATCCAAAAATTATAACAAATCAATTTCTTGAATAAAACACAAAAGAAATGGAAAATCAGTACCCACCCACAATAACGCACGATCCGTGGATCAACCTGTTTGTGGGTTGTTCCGTGTTCTTCATTTAATCAAATAACGGGGAAAACAAGAATCAAAATAACAACCCCTAACTCAGTTTGGTTGAAGAAATATCTCCATATTGTGTTTTTTGACAAGGTTTTTCAAATCTGATATGCGTCGATCAATTGCATCATCATCGTCCGCCAACAGGTTCTCCTCCAAAACTCCAATGGAAATCCTCAATTTGCAGGGTTATGCAGTTATCCCTATAAAATTTCCATAAGAAGGTATTTAAAATGGAGGAATTAGGTCATTACCCAAAAAGAAAATATTTAAAATAAATTAATTGTCAATTTATTTTATTTCCTTTAAAAAGTAAAAAAACTAACTTTTGCATCTGACCCGCACCTGTCGATGTTAGGCCCTGCCTAAGGTAAAGTCACTGATTAGAACATAACGGTGCCCTCAGATTTCTGATCTGGGCACTTGTTTAAAAGTTATTCACTTTTTTAGGAAAACTGTTCACACGCGCTGTTTAAAAGTTTAATTTATTTCAAAAATTTATTTTGGGCACTCCGGGCCTAAGAATCACACGCCATCAAAAATCCTGGTCTCAAAATAATTCTATATAATATTTAAAAATAATAAACAAAAAATCTGAGACATTACATTCTCCCCACATTAGGGCTTTGCATCCTTGAAAATCTAAAACAAAAGGCTACCCAAATAGATGTGGGTATTGTACATGAATATGAGTCTCTCACTCCCACGTGATCTCTTGAAGATGCCCATGATGCCACCGGATGAGCACCAAGGTAATCGATCACCCATGAAGGATCCTCTCCTTCTAATCCTCAATCTCTACTAGGTACTCAGCAAACGTCACTCCATCCTCGATGTCCAGCTCACCCCAGTCGACGTCATGTGATGGTTCAGGCACATACCTCCTCAACTGCAACAAGTGGAAGACATCATGTACCCAGTGCAACTTTGGTGGTAGATCTAAGAAGTGTGGAACCTCTCCAACTCTGTGTCGTATCTAAAAAGGTCTGATGAACCTCAAAGATAGCTTGTCGCCCCGACAAAATTTCTCTAACCCTGGTCAAGGTGAGACCCAACGGAATGTAGGACCCCGGGACACCCTGAGAGGGGAGGGGTGAATCAGGGTGGCAACTTTTTCTTCTTTAAGTTGTGGATCTTGTTCCCACGTTGGTAGGAACTACTTAAACCTGTATGATGGATATGATCAGCAATTAAACATTCACATGCAGAGATATATGACACAACTATTTTTTACTTGGTTCACCACTAAGGGCTACGTCCAAGGAGCATACGGCGACAGGTTTCCGGTCGTACCTAAATCCAATATGCTTCACTAGCTGCGGATACAACTGTTCGGGCACAGTCACTCTGGCCCAGGCTCACTTCCTTTACAAAGGTTCAGGGATAGCTCACTGCTTCCCTCGAGTCACTCCCGTTGACTCCCCCTGGCTCACTGCCGTTGGGTGAAGTCTCACTCAGTTTATAGACGTGAAGGTCTCTTCAATGGATAGACATGAAGTTCTGTGTCTCTTGTTCAGCATGAGACTTTGCTTGCATCAGAGTTCAGAGTTGATGCACTTTTCTATTCAATCCTCCTTTAGTACAATGACTGAATGCACTAGATCCCCTGTTCTTGTTTTCCTAAATCACAATCACTTGTGTGATTGCTCAATAATTGATGCCCCGTCAATGTCCAGATTTCATCCACTGATGAATACTCCTCTTTCCCCTGTCCATTGGGAGAACAACCTTAGGAATGGGTCTTCACAAAGAACCCTACTTCGCATGGCTCCCAATTTTGGAAAGCTCAAGCAATTCTGAGCAGAGCCCCTGCCTTTTCGCGAAGCTCAGTCGCGAAGCACTCTCGCGATGCTCAAGCCTTCGCAATGCTTGGCTATCGCGAAGCTCCTGCCACTTCGCGAAGCTCACTGAGCCAACGCGGGGTGAACTCTTTTCGCGGAGCTGGGAAAGTCGCCGCGAAGCTCCTGCCTCTTCGCGAAGCTCAATGAGCCAACGCGGGGCACAACCTTTTCGCGGATCTAGGATAGCCGCTGCGAAGCTCAACTTTCGCGAAGCAAAACTACCTTTGCGTGTGTCCTTTGCGAACCGAGATCAATGGTTTTTTGTTGAGATCTCTCTCTTCTTCACTCGAAGGGGTCGGCCTCTATTTATATGCGATTCCACCAACCATCGTCCTTTTCGCACGAAGTCAACGACACGTCAGCACCAATCGCGAAGCTCCGAAGTTCCCGCCGAAAATCTCTCAAAATCGCGTAGCAGAACGGCAATTTTCCATTCGCAGAGCTCGTCATAATCGTGGAGAAACACCGTAAACATTCCTTCGCGGCGCGTGCCTTCGCCGCAAAGCTCCCTGGCAAAGCCCTTCTCCGTCGCGATGCGCTTCAGCCTCTGCCGTTCGCGAATCTTGACGTAATCGAGAAGTATCACCGTCATCATTCCTTCACGCCTTCGCCGCGAAGCTCCCTCGCAAAGCCCTTCATCGCCGCGAAGCTCTCTCGCCTCTGCCATTCGCGAAGCTTGACGTAATCGCGAAGACTCACCGCCTCCATTCTTCTGGTCTTCGCGAAATCCAGTCCATGCATTCCATCTTCGCGAAACTCCTGCCTTTTCCATATTAAATTATGATCTTCCTGTAAATCCAATTTTCGCGATGCTCACCAACCTCCAAATTTTGGACCCCAAAAATTTGGCAAACACTGGAAAACGACGCCACCTTCAATGCTGTTCTTTTTGTCCACCTCCAGTTCATCCATTCCTTTTTCGACGTTCCTTGAATGAAACATGGATCATTATCCACATTCCTCGAACTCAACCTGCCTCCATAGAATCTCTTTTTCCAACAAATTTGTATCTCATTTGTTTGCTTTGTCGACAAGGACGATCACCTCAACAATGCTTCTTCTTGGTGATCTGTATACTTCAGCAACTCTTCTGCTTTTATCACAACCTCCACTATTGTGATATGTATTCATTGAAGGAACAGCTTTAGCATCATCATCTTCAATGACAATGTGATGTGCATGGATATCGCAGAATTCCAATCCTTGCACGACAATCATATAATTCCAATCATTGTCACATTGTCTTCTTCATCAGCCGTCATGATATACTTAATGAAAACCGATTCATTCAAGAAGTCTCTTGCAAGGTTCTCATGCAATCATGAATAATTTCATGGTCTTCATCAAACCCATGGGTCTCATGCAATAATGAGGAATTGCATGGTATTCATCAAAGCCCATGGTTCTCATGCAATAAAGAGGAATTGCATGGACTTCATTCAAAAACCTCATTCTTCTTTAATCATCCTTGGATGGATTATACCTCACATTCTGCATTGTTGTAAACAATGTATCACCTTTGACACATGTTCTTTGAACTTCCGATCAGTACAACAATCGTCTGGATCACTACTCCTCTACTTCATCGAAGTACTTCATGATCTCCTTCATTGTGAGCTTCCATTCCTCCATTTTATTGGAGTACTTCTTGATCTCTTTCATTTTGATATTCCATTGACAACTATTGACAACAAATACAAACCTATACACCAAGTGGTTCCAACACGGAAGACGTGGTATCCCTCCTCAAACTCCAGAGGTCTCCATCACCTATCAGCATAGGATTTCTTCCGAATTTGTGTTGTCTTCATCCACTCGTGGATGATCTTCACCTTCTTAGTGGTATCTTGCACTAACTCTGGACCCATGAGTGCTGACTCACCGGGGTCGGTCCGGCAAAGCGGTGACCGACAGGGTCTCCCGTATAAAGCCTAGAATGGTGCCATACCAATGGTGGAGTGGTAGTTATTATTGTATGAAAACTCCACTAGTGGTAGGTGGTCCTCCCAACTATGACCAAAGTCCAAGATATAGGCCCGCAACATGTCCCCCAGAACCTAAATGGTTCTCTCTATCTGACCATCGGTCTGGAGATGGAACATCGTGCTCAAGAGTAGTTGAGTCCCAAAATCCTCTTGAAATCCCTTCCACAATTGGGATATGAAGCAGGCATCTCGATCCAAGACTATTTTCTGAGAAATTCCATGAAGCCGAACTACCTCATGCACGTAGAGGTGTCCCAAGCTCTTTACGGAACTCTGCTCCCTAATAGTTAGGAAGTGAGCTGACTTGGTGAGTGGGTCAATGATTACCGAGATGGAATCATGCCCCTTAGATGTCTATGGTAATACCATAATGAATTACATTGATATTACATCCCACTTCCACTCTGGAACTTCTAGGGGTGAGCTAATCTCGCTAGAACCTGGTGCTCAGCCTTTACCTGCTGGCATGTAAGGCATCGAGAAATGAACTCTACTACTTCCTTCTTCATGCCTGACCACCAGAACTACCACCGGAGATCCTAGTGCATCTTTTCCACACCAGGTTGTACCACCAATGGGGGTGTATGAAACTCCCTTAGGACCTCCTCCTGCCATTCCACTGGTACAACAACGCATCCTCTTAAAAGAACAATGTGCTCCCCACCTTGAAAATATCCATTAGAAGCATGTCCTATGGATAACTGAGCACGTAAATCCTCACAACCGACATCCCCTAGCTATGCCTCCCTAACTCACTATAAGAGTGGAGGGGTGACATCCATCGAATGAAGGTAAGCTGCATCATCTCTATCCATGAAGGATAACTTTAACGAGGCCAACTGTTTTGTCACTTCACTCAACAACTACAAGCTTAGTCTCCTCCTAAGAGCATCTGCAACCTTGTTCCCCTTCCCAAGAGTATAGATGATATCAAAATCATAGTCCTAGAAGAACTCTAGCCAATTTCTCTGTCTCTGAATTATATCCTTCTGCGATAAGATGTACTTTAGGATTTTGTTTTTAGAGTAGACGATAAAACGCTCACCCATAAGGTAGTGTCGCCACATCTTCAACGTAAAGACTACCGCTGCCAACTCGAGATCATGGGTTGCATAGATATTCTCATGGGGCCTAACCTGGCGCGAACCATAATCAATCACTTCTTGTCTTTGCATCAGGACACATCCAATCTTGGTCCCTGATGTGTCGCAGAAGACTACTTACCCAACACCCTCCTCCAGAAATCTCAAAATTGGGGACTCATCAAACTCTGTCTCAAATGATCGAAAGCCTTATAGCACTGATTCTTCCATATGAAGGGTTTCCCCTTCATGGCCAAGACTATCATCGGTGCTGATATCCAAGAGAAATTAGGAATGAATCTCCGATAATATCCTGCCAACCAAAGGAAGCTCCATACCTCTGTCACCCTCCGAGGTGGATCCCATGCTAACATTACCTCCAAAATGGATGGGTCCACATCTACTCCATCTACTGAGATAAAATATCCGAGAAAGTGGACCTCTTGAATCCAGAACTGGAACTTTGAGATCTTCCCATAAAGATGGTGCTCTCGGAGTACGTCTAGAACCATCCGCAGGTGTCTCACATGCTCCTCCTCTACTGCCAAGTACACAAGTATGTCGTCGATCAAGAACACTATGAACTGGTATAAATACGGTTGGAAGATCTGGTTCATAAGTCCCATGAACACTATGCAGGCGTTCATGATGCCGAAAGGCATCACCAAGTACTCATAGTGACCGTAGTGGCATTTGAAATCCATCTTCAGTATATCATCATCCCATACTCGTAACTGGTGGTAACCCGATCAAAGGTTAACCTTCGAGAACCATTGTTCCCCTCTTATGTAATCGAAGAGTTCATCGATCCTCGGTAGTGCATACTTTTTCTTCACCATCACCTATTTTAGGGACCAGTAATCCACACAAAACCTCAAACTCCCATCTTCCTTCTTGGAAAACAAAACTGGGGCTGTCCAGGGTGAAATGTTGGGTCTTACGAAACCCTTGCTTTGAAAATCCTCCAACTGCATCCTCATCTCATGAAGCTCTACGGGAGCCATCCGATATTCTGGTGAGTAAATAGGCGCCATCCCGGGGTGTAAGTCGATGTATAAGTCAATCTTCGGATGGAGAGGTAATCTTGGAACATCTTCGAGAAAGACGTCCACATACTCCACCACTACTATTGGGAACTAGAATCTCACAACATATACTTCTCTGAGGGTAAGGCTAGTCAACTCATGAGTGATCTACTGCACCCTCCTATGCATGATCCCATTTTGTGCTGCCTGGGTATCTTTTTCACCAATAAAGGAAAACCTTTTCCCATCGTTGCAGACACACCGCACTCTTCTCCTAAAGCAGTCGATCTGGGCATGGACTGAAGATAGCCAATCCATACTGAGAATGATGTTGTAAGGCCCCGATGCTACCACCAAGAGGTTCCAACCGAAACACATTCCTCCAAGGGTAAGATCACACTGTCTGAAAAGGTGTTTAATCATCGAGTCTCCTTCCGTAGGTATCTCCAAGCGTAATGGTTGAGTCAATGGCCCTACCAGAATCTTAAGGTTTCGCACAAGACATGTGGTGAGGAAGGAATGAATGGAACCTTTGTTTATAAGTACAGCAGCTAAGGTATAGAAGAAATATATCATACCACAGATCGTCCCTAGAGTCCCTGGGTCATACGCCTCGACCACATGCAATTTTCCCCACCCATATCCCCCAACTACCTGAGCCTGGTGCGGACCTCCTGGGGGTGGTGGTGGAAGTAGATCAAAGCGTCTTCCACCACCTACAGCTCTCCCTGCTCCTCTTTCACGTCCGCCGCCTGGTGGGTATGTCTGCTCCACTCTCTGCCTCTGCCTTGGTAGTCCATCCACCGCCTCCTTGTCAGCCGCTCGATGAGTTGGATAGTCTATAGAGAGATGTCCCCTACCATCACACGAGTAACATCGCCTCTCCCTAGGCTGACTGGATCTTTCCTGAGAGCCCTGGAGTACTGATCCCCTACTATGGGTCCTCCTATATCATCTCCCACATCCTGATCCCTATGCCTGATGTCGGCTCCCCGATGCTGAGGTCTCTGCACCTATCTACCTGCATCTGACTACCTTTGGTTGTCTCTGCTCTTCCAAGAACCACTCGATCCCCAAGTCCCGTTCGAGAACTCCAACATAAGTCTAAATGCATAGAGGCACGACACTAGCTCGGATTTCCCATCGTAGACCTTGCTCGAAGGTCTGAGATCTGAAGTACTGGTCTCAGACCATATCCATCATGTACCTGGAGAGGTTGGTGAACCTTGATGAATAGTCATCTACCATCAAACTGCACTGCTGGAGCTGAAGAAGCTCCTGGATATGCACTGATCTCAGCGTAACTTGAGAGAAATCGTCCCTAAGGAGTTTCTCAAATTTTTCCATGAAATATTCTCCTCATCATGAGTCTACGTGGTTAGAATCCACCATCGTCCTGCTGAACCCAGAAGAAGGCTCGCTCCTTGGATCACCATCTGGTCCGCTGGTGTCCTCACTAGATGAAAAACTCTACCCACTGCCTCAAGAAATTCCTCAGCTTCTAGAGGGTCGGGCTCGCTTCGGAACCTAAGGGGTCTCTGTCTCTAGTACTCATGGAGCGTGATTAGCCTGCACCCCTCGTCTGTCGGTACTGCAAGTACCACGGGCTACTCCACTGGGGGTGGGATAGCAAGTGCACCACCTGGAGGTAACACCTAGGGAACTAGTCCTTGTATCAAAGCCTCGTCAAAAAGGGGTTCATCCTTGTGATTGAGTTGCTGAATACTAGCGAGTATGCGTCACAGAGGCATCCTGTAAGGAAACAATATGTACAATGGATAACAAGTATATCTCGATAGCTGGCACAAAAGAAATGAAAAACACAACCCACGCTTATATGATGCATGTAACATTCTCTTATTTCCCCGTAACTAGTGTTTTCATGTATCAAGTCGAAAATCAGGTTATCAGAGTCTTGGTGTATGGATACGTTGGCCGCCCACACCAACACTAGAGTCTCTAGCCTGAAAGCTGATCTCGAAACACTTAACACTATTTCCCCAAAACAATCTCACAAACTCTTGGTCCTAAGGTATAACTGAACACCTCTGATACCACTCTATCGTGACCCATCCCAGTGGGGCCCCTACCACGACTCCCCAAGCCCGCCTCCAATAGACTAGGAGCTGGTGACTAGCACCGAGAAGGCATATCACAAACATGGGAGGCATTGCCTAAGTACCTGTACACATGGAAACATCTCCAAGCCCACAAATGTTGAAATGCAAAAAACACTAAGGAACAAAATGCATGCATACAACTAAACTCAATCGACAGAGTACAATAGAAGTAAAGTGAAGAAAGTAAAACTGGTCCAGAATATAATCCCAAAAAAAACAATTGTTTGAAAACTAAATAGTCCAACCTGTAAGCACAAAGAGGTACTCGAACTGCTGATCAT
The DNA here is from genome assembly GCA_963277665.1 of Viscum album. Classification (NCBI taxonomy): domain Eukaryota; kingdom Viridiplantae; phylum Streptophyta; class Magnoliopsida; order Santalales; family Viscaceae; genus Viscum; species Viscum album. Next base: position 1,103,743,757 of record OY728139.1, read on the forward strand.
AGCCATAGGAACATCTCGGTCTGAAGGGAACTCATAAAGCTCAGTCTGGTCCTAGTCTACCCTTGAATCCATTGAAAGGTCGCTTGTCTGCACAAGACATGACACGTGCGGGAAAACCCGTGCATGGGTGAGTATAACAATACTTAGTAGAGGACCCTGAAAACCACAAAGCAATACACAAAAGTAAAGGTACATTCATCTCTACACAGTATATGTCTATTGAACATATATAAAGAGAAACACAAACTAGATATACTCAAAACCCAGACTCATAGTCTAGAGACAAGTCACACAACAACACACCCCCGCTAGGGATTCAGTTCGAAGGTTCCACGAAGCACTCTTTTGAGAGAACCCACTCCACGAGTCTGATAGCTCTGATGTCATCTGTCTGAGAATTACTATTCATCGGGAAGGATCACGAGAGATAGTTACACTCATTCCGGGAGAACACACTCCTAAGTGGGGAAAGATCATGATACACAGATGAGGATCTCTGTTAGGGCCTCGGTGGATACCACGACTCATCCAGATTCACCTACTAAATAGATAATCGGTGTCCTATAGGATTAGTCATGTCAATACCTGACTCTACCTAGGGACAAGAATGGATAGAGGGCTTCGATCCTCTTGGATGGATACCTAACTCTATCTCAAAAAGTCCTGCTAAAGGGATCATACTCTTGTGGATGGAAACATACCTGACCTTCGGATGAATGAGAAAAGGGGGAACTAACCCAAAGGAAACTTGTCCAAGGAATGTTAAATAAGAGGATCAAACCATGTTCCAGTATATACACAGTGTGTAGAAGGGGTCACATGACGTGTCTCGTGAATTTGGGTGCCTCCCTTATGTAACGGCCCAAGTTAGAGGGAACATTCCATGTATAAAGGTAAGTACATGATGTGTAGGATAGACCACATTCTCTATCCAAGTAACAGGGGTCAACTCTGTGTATGAGGTTGTGTGCCTGTACATGACTTCAGCCCGTGTGTGACATCCCGTGTAACCGGTACACAGGGTAACCCACACAGATGGCCTAGTCTAGCCATGTGGTGGAGTACACATCTGTGTACTCTGCCCCGTGTCCGTGTATCACCTGAGATACACACCAAGTCCCATGTAAGGACTCACACATCGTGTTCTTTGGAGAACACTCCTTGTTTGTGCTTCCTGTCACCCGAAACTCCAGCCGCTGCTGGGTGGGGCCCACATGTCATGTCTCCTCAGAGTAACGTCGTGTTCTTCATCACGTGTAGTGCGCAAACCCTACCCTCCACCACTGGTATGACACGACGTGGTCTTCAGGATACATGCTGTGTGTTCCGGAAAATTCCAGAAACGTGAACCTGCTCCACCACCCCTTATTGTTGCTCTGATCTTCAATCTGAAGATCTTTTTTCCACAAAACTCGAATGTTAAGGTTGCCCCGACGTCCCGAAGTCTTCTCTGCTATTTTCGGGTCTCCAATCGTCCATGAAAACATGTATCGATCCACCTGCGTGAAGAACGCTCGAAGAACGGTCTCTCTTGATCCGAGACGATTCATCGTCCTCCATCATCATCGCACCACTGCTAGGTCATCACAATTTTGGATCTCCAATTTGAGATCGTTGCATTGCGAAACAGATGCGCAACGATCCGTTGTTCATAACCCCATGAAGAATGCAAAGAACATAGGGTTAGAAGGAGGAAGAAATAAATAAACAAGAGAGGAATGCACCTCCATTGTCATTCTTCACAGTGTCGATTTACTCCCATTAGAATGATTAAACAAGATGAATCAAATGATTATACAATAATTATAACAAATCAATTTCCCGAATCAAACCCCAAAGAAATGGAAAATCAACACCCACCTAAAAGAACACACGATCCGCAGATCAACCTGTTTGTGGGTTGATCCACGTTCATTATTTAATTGAATAATGGAGAAAAGAATCATCGAAATAACAACCACTACCTCAATTCGGTTGAAGAAAGATCGTTGCATCATGTTCGTTGACAAGGTTCATAGAATCCGAGATGCGTCGATTTATTGTGTCGTCATCGTCCGCCAACGAGTTCTCCTCCAAAGTTCCAATGGAAATCCTCAATTCGCGGGGTTATGCGTCTGACCCTGCAAACTTTACATAAGTAGGTATTTAAAAGGTAGGAATTAGGTCATTGCACAAATAAGAAACATTTAAAATAAATTAATTGTCAATTTATTTTATTTCCTTTAAAAACTCAAAAAACTAACTTTTTCAACTGACCTGTGCCAGTCGATGTTAGGCCCCTCCTAAGGTAAATTCACTGATCTGAACGCAATGGTTCCCTCAGATTTTTGATTTGGACACTTGTTTAATAGTTATTCCACTTTTTCAGGAAAACTGCCCACGCATGCAATTTAAAAGTTTAATTTATTTCAAATGTTTATTTCGGGCACTCTGAGCCTCGAAATCTCACACTTTCAAAAATCCTGGTCTCAAAATAATTCGATATAATATTTAAAAATAATACACCGAATATCTGAGATATTACATGAAATATAATTTCATTTTAAAAACGACGCATTGAATTAACCTATTTAATTTTCAACAAATACTGTGAATAGAATTCACAAATCTTCACCTTGAAAATTAAAATGAATAAGCCTAAAACCCCTCGATGCCCTCGAACCACCAAACCTATCACATTGATTCTGGTGAACATGCAATCCTAATAAAAAACTAAGAGCACATTAGTGCGTCCTTTTTGCATCACAGTGACACACACTTGCCTGAATTCAATGACACCTAATGATAAATGATAAAACATGCTTATAATAACATGCTAAACTAGGAAACAACATCACATGAACTCATACCATCACTTACCCGAGTTTTCCATCACCACATACCAATTTCCAACTGAACTCTTGTCACCAGAGGTCTGGATAGCTCACTTGTTCCAGCAGAACATAAAAGAAAGCAGTTGTATCATTCCTCAAATAGAAAACACATGACATACAACAATATAATGTATGATCACACTAAAAAAAGCGAAAAAATTCTAATGAAACAACAACAACAAAAGAAAACATCGAAGAATTAAAAAACACAACAAACTGGAGCAACCAAAATAACACAAATCCATGCATCTAAACTACCTAGAAACTTACCCTGAAAACCACATAGGCCGATCCATCATCATGGATCTTCTATGAGACATTTTGAGAAAACACACACCCCCAGGAAGACACTAAAACCACATTGATCTAGGTACATGGAATTGTAAAACCACTTCCAGAAAAGGGGATCACTTGAAACCTACACCGAGACTGATTTAATGCCCACCAGAATTCTTAGAGAGACCAATTCAGACACATCTCCACCTAAGGAAAAAACCCTACATAAACTAACAACACATAAAGGGAGTACCATCTACAACTGGGTACACTATGGAACAACTCCAAGAGATTAATTCCACCTCTTAACCTAAAGTAAGACTACGTAGATAACACCTGGGAAACACCACACTAGCTCTCAGCCATACTCCTACCAGGCCAACAATTACATAATCTAACCAGACCCACAAATCACAACGAGGCATAACAGGGAGAAAGAACAACCATACAATTCTGTCTATCGATGAACATAAAACAATGAAGGACAAATAAAAAAATACAACCATATTGATCAAAGAAATAAACAATCGTGTTGTAAAATGATGCCACAAAACAAAATAATAAACATCGAATTTTAAGATGCAAAGTTAATTCCACACTGGCTCTAATACCAATTGTTGGGAGATACATTGTGGGGAATTCCTCATTCAACAACACAAAATGACCTATGGATTTAATTTTGGTTCCCAAAATTTCAAACAAAAATATAAAACATGCTTAAATAAATTATGTAAATAGTGGAAAACAATATCAATACACGAACATAACCAATCTCTCAATGAATTCTAAATAATGGTATCCAATATAGATGATTTTATCAACAAAGAAAGCAAAGAAATTTGAGAAAATAAATTCTATGTTCACGTGCACACATTTACAATAGCTTCTATTGTGAATCCAAAGAAAAAATAATTAAATTGATTAAATCAAAATCAAATTTAAAACATCTAAATAAAGGGCAGGAGAAAAGAAAACATCTACAATGATGGTTGATGAAAAGAGGAAAAGAAAGAAAACAACACCAAGATTTTTATATGCTTCAGCTAATTGGATTACGTGTATGGGGCACGGGCACCAAGGTTCCAATATGCAAAAAACGAGTACAATAGAAATACATGTAGCTATGAACAGAAAGAAAAGACACACGAGAAAAACACCTAAAAACAAAAACACAAGAACTCATAAAGAAATTAAAGAACTATCTAAGACCCCCTTAATGAGGTTCAGGATTACCATCCTCAAAAGGGATAGAGTCATGCGTTGAAGATAAAACAACTTCAAGTGATTAATTCCAGCTCTTAACCTAAATGAAGACCAAGTAGATAACAATTGGGAAATGCATCACTAGCTCTCATCCATACCGCTACTAGGTCAACACTTACACAAGCTACCCAGACCCCCAAATCAAAATGAGACATAACTAGGAGCAAGAACAAGCATACAAGTCTGTATATTAAATAATAGAAAACAAAGAAGGACAAATTAAAAAAATATACGACCATGCTGATCAAAGCAATAAACAATCATGTAAAACAATGCCACAAAATAGAAAAATAAACATTGAATTTTAAGATGAAAAGTTAATTCCACATTGGCTCTGATACCCATTGTTGGGAGATGTGTTGTGGGGCAATCCCCATTCAACAAGACAAAAAGACCTATGGATTTTATTTTGGTTCCCAAAATTTCAAACAGAAATATAAAACATGTTTAAATTAATTTTGTAAATAGTGGAAAACAACATCAATACATTTATGTAACCAATCTTTCAATGAATTATCAATAATGGAATCCAATACATATGATTTTATCATCAATGAAAGAGAATAAATATGATAAAACAAATTCCAGGTTCACATGCATTTATTTATAATAGCTCCTCTTGTAAAACAAAAGCAAAAAAAATTAAATTGATTAAATCAAAATCAATTTTAAAACATCTGAATCAATTGAAAGAGTGAAGAAAACTTCATCAGTGACGGTCAGTGAAAAGTTCTAAAGAAAGCAAGAAAATAACACCAAGATTTTTAAATGCTTCAGCTAATCGGATTATGTGCACGAGGTAGGGGAACCGAGGTTTCACTATACAAAAAAGGAATACAACAAAAATGCAAGCAGCTGTGAATAGAAAGTAATGATGAAAAAGAAAAACACCTAAAAATAGAAACACAAGAACTCATAAAGAAATTAAAGAAATGCTTGAGAGCTCCTTAATGAGGTTCAGGATTACCATCTTCAAAAGGGATAGAGTTGTGCGCCGCAGATGAATCTCGGCATTGAAGTGTGTCCTCAAACACAATGGCAAACCAGTAGTGAACTAGAGGAGAAGATCCTGCTCCCTCTGAAAGAGTCACTATCTCCGAGTAACATGAAGTTGGATAGTGAGACTGCCTTCCCTCCACTACATCATCTCTGGCACACCAGGGAAGCTCGTGAAACGACCTCCCGCCTTTGCTCCTCCATCGACGAAGACTAGAAAATCCCCAAGCAGGAGCTCGTCGCCCCCTCAAAACCCGAAACCCTCTTCTTCATATAAATTATTAGCACACCGCCTTCGAATGTAAATCAAAAAATCTGAGGAGTTTCTGGGAAGTAATAAGGGTGGCAGAAGGCCAATATCTCGTCGCACATGTGGATAACCAAAACTCACAAAATAAAAAAACGCCCAACAACAAAGTGGGACATGTTGTGGCTCCATATGAAAAGGGTGGCAGAGAGAGTCATACCTGCATAAAAATAATCCAGAATTTAATATCAAATAAAAAAGAAATTAAAACCATAAATGAAATATCATTTAATTTATAAAACAATGAACTGAATTAAACTATTTAATTTTCAACAAAAACAGTGAATAAAATTCACACAGGTCTTAGTGGCATTTCTAATAACCACTATGAAATAAATAAAATTAAAAATAAATTATAATATATCGATCGTTTAATATAATTGCCACTATAATTTTTCAATTTACCATCCTTTTTATTTAAACTATCTCCAAATCATTTAAAAAACCTAATTTCAACCCTCTCCCCCAAATCCCCTTGGCCTTGACCTAGCCCTTCCTACTCTCATCGGTGACCACCAATCCCGACCCCCTAGATCCTGACAGGGACCCCCTTGACCCCAACCCCCTGTTCTCGAAAATGACCATATTTCCTCTCAGGTGATCCCCATGACCCCCCCCCACTCATGGCGATGACCCCCCACCCCATCTGATCCCCATGACCCCAACCCCTTGCTTCCTGATGAGGACCTCACAACGACCCCCCCCCCCCGCTCCTCAAGGACGACCCCCAAATACCTTTCTTCCCCTTTTTATAGTGACTGCAACCTTCAACATCGTTGAATGTACAATTGGTTGAATTTTTATAAGGGTTTTAATTAAATTATATAAATATCTATGTAATTAAGTGTTGTTTTTTGGAGCATTTTCCCAGGATGATGTCAAGGTTACATTGCGTTCATTTCAACGATAATTGTACATGGTTTTGTAGAGTGGATTCACCTCAATGTTCTTTTAGGTGAGTATTCCCATTTTTTAAAAAAAATTGAATAATTAATTATAAATTGGTATAATTAATTATTTCTTTCATGTGGCATGACACAGGTGCCCGAGATGTTTTTGGTGTGTGGTGTATGACTTGAATCTTGTACATTTTCATCAATAGTCAGGTCAATCTTTTGGTTTTGAATTTCTTACGAATTTAATAATCATTTAAATGATCTTAAAATGATAATTTTCCTATTGAGATCCACCTTAAAGGCCATTATGTGTTGTCTTGGAGAGAATAATGGGTTCAAATGTTTCGTATAGGGGGTTTCATTCAAAAAACTCGATCATTTAGCTTGCGATTTTAGAACACAAGTTGCATGTAATTTGCCACTTTTTTTAAAATGATATCATGAAGTTAATATATTAAATAACAAATAGTCTTGATCATGAGTACAAAAAATAATTCTTAGTACTATCTATGTTCAATACTACAAAAATAGGCAAGGGAAGCGCCACCTTTTATCAATGCTCAGAAAAAAGCATTGATAAACGTAATTCTTTATCAGTGCTGATAAAGCATCCCTTTATCAGCGCTTTTCTAGCATTGATAAAACCATAGTCCCATTTTATAAATTGGGGTGCACAATGCCCTCTGTTTATCGAGCCCTCGACCTCTTACGGTACTGTACCCCTGGGACAACTCCCCTCCCTCCCAATCTTCTCTTTTTCGGACATCCGCCGCTAGCCCTACTCCACCGCTAGCCCTACTCCGTCACGAACCCTACTCCTTATCCTCCACCTCAATCCCCTTCCAAAGATCATCCTCCCCGCAAACCCTACTTCTCCTACTCCCCACTAGAACCTACTCCCCGCGAACCCTACTTCAAGTGTTTGGGATTCCTTTCGACAAGGTTAGATTCTCGACTTCCCACCTTTGATCTTTGGTGATTTCTCCACTCATCCTATTTCGTTTCCTTTTGTTCTTATTCTCATATTCACTATGGTGGTTTAGTTTGGTTTGGGTTGTGTTGTGTGTTTGGGATACGTTTTGATGATTTTTTGGTTCAGTAGGTTGATTAGTGGTTTCTCATGGTGTGGTTGTGGTTGGAGGACATTTCTTCATCACCTTGTCATGTGAAATGAGTTGTAAAGCTTCATTGAGGTATATAATCCATCATTTCTCTTTATTGTGTATCATTAATAAGGGGTTTCTTCTCATGTTAATCTATAAAATAAGATTGTGATGGCTTATTAAAATATAAGGAATTTACAAATTGAAATTAAAAGGTAAATGGGTTTTATTTTCATGTTTTTACAGCCTTATTATTATTTATGATATTATGATTGCACAAGATAGATTCTCCACTAAAAATTATGGATATTGGGGGATTTATTTACACTCAATGATATTCTATGTGATTTATGCTTTTGTTGTAAATATTGTGATATCACCCTAATATGAAAATTATCTAACCACTTACATTTGGATAATAAAATGGTTTCCCTTGGATTGTGGTTTTTTTGATAAAGCCCTTAAAAAATAAAGTGTAATGTGATCAAAGACCCTTTGTAAATATGTAAAATGATATTGATTTATTGTGATTTGTGGTCATGCTTGTGGGGTGGCAATGTGTGGTTGGGAAATGTGTGGATGATGGTTGTTGGATGTGATTTTGGGGCAGCGAGGTGGTTTGTTGGTGTGATTTTTGGGTAGTGGGGTGGTTTGTTTGGCAGTGATTTTTGAGGTGGTGAGGTGATGGTTTCTTTGTGCTAAATGATTGGGTAGTGATGGAATTAATAATTTTTTAATAATGATTTAAATAGAATGGGTAAGTTTGGTTAATAGGATGGAATCAACTGATAATTAATTAAAGGGTGGTTTGGGTGGTTAAATGTGGTTGATGCTAAATAATGAAATTAATTGGTTGGATAATGTGAATTTTTTGGAAATGTGAAAGTAGGATTGTGGATTATTTTTTAGTGTTATTCATTTAGAGGTGGAAACAATAGTGGTAATGTTGTGGGTCGGTTAGCATTTGGTTGTAAACCCATAGGTTGGGATTGTGTGTGTGGCTATATGTATATACATGTATATTATTCATGATTTATGTAACCACCCTATCCATGTCAAGAACTATGTTTTTAAACCCAAATAGTCCTATGACTGGTGTTTTTCCTAACATCCAGTGAGGAGGACAGATGTTTGGGTACCCACTCTTTCCCACTCTCTCTTCTAGGCAAGGTAGGTATTTCACAGGCTGTGATGGCTGAAGGTTTGTTAGTTCATTAGATGGTGGTTGGGGTAGCCCATTTTTTTGGGGGACATGTGACCATGATTTTGGGGTGGTGGCCCATGTGTTTTTCAGCGAGATGTGACCATGCTCGTGGGGCGGTGGCCCAGGTGTTTTTGGGAAAGGTGTGATATGATCATTTTATGGGGAGGATTTAGGTGGGGTCTGTGCATGGTAGGAGGAGGGAAAAAAATTGATGTCATACATATTCAAAATACCCTACTACTTTTGTTATGATAGTGATTATGATTTGATGGCCCTGGTGTCTATGGGTGAGATGTGATGTTACCGTGCTTGCGGGTCGATGTGGTATATGAAAGAGACGAGAGCATCAGGATGTTTGACGTTTGGGTGTGAGAGTGTCATACCCACATAAAAGTTGTGTGGGGTACCCTTTATTGATATTCTTCTATTCATATTATATTACTTGGTATGAATTATTTTGTGAATGTGACTTGGTGAGTTTTGGGGTGGATAGTTGACCTATTTAGGTGATATTGGTTCTATTATTTTGCATGACTATGTGTTTGAAGTGAATTTTAATAAAGGAAATGGTTATTTTTTGTGTGTGTTGTCATTTTATACTTCTTAGAAAGGGTATTATGGGTTGTTTGAAAGGTGTGAAATATGTTTTCAAAGGCACTAGAGGTGCGAATGGGTTTCGGTGTAGGTTTTAAAAAAGAAACATAATAATTTATCATGTTTGGCTTGTTGTAAATTTTTAAATATGAGTTGTAAGTTGATAAAATTATGAAAGGCATGTTTTTAAATTATTATTAGTTTATTTTTGATTTTTCAAAGGGAGATCGACCCATGAAGTTGGTTTATTAACTGTATGCTCTTCTTCTGTTTCATAAAAATATAATTTTTCAAATGTGTGGGTAATTGAAAATGTATTTGAAAGGGGTTTTGGTGTGAGTAAAAATAGAAAATTGTTTGTTTTATGGAAAGTGGAGATTTCCTTGAAATTATAGGCATTGAGTTGTGGATGATTAGGGTTCATGGAGCCTTCTTTGGATTGTTTCATATTTCAATGAGAAAGGAAAATTATTTAAATGATGTCTTGAAAATGTTTTTATGGTGTCATTGTGATTCTAAATTTTTTTTATTTATATTAAGAGAGGATTTATGAAGTGTGAACTATATTGTCATTCTATTCTATTGTTTATGGTAAATTTCTAGATTACACATTATATAGTGTATCTTCTAAAACTTTTTTGACCCTATTTATTTACCCTTGAACAATTCACCCCTTTATGAAGGATGTTTTACCACTATTTGATACTTTTATCCCCTCATGTGTGAGTTTTTTAACACTAAGGGATTGTTGTTTATCCCTTTATATGAGAATGTTCTATTTTATAGAATGGATGTAAGATGTGTCTGTAGATATTAGTTACAAGTTTTGGGAAGGTTAGGGGGAGTTATTGCATATCCTTTGGATGTTCATGATAGAATTTATGTTCACTAACCTCAATTTTCTATTTCTTATGTTAATTTTGGTAACAAAACCTATGATATTCCATAGTAATTTTGGATAAACCTAGGTTATTTTTCTCCCCTATTATCCCCTTTGTGTTTGGAAATGTATCTACTAGATTAGTTTTCTCATCAAAATTGTATCCTTGTTTTCATTTTATTTGATTTTGGTCACTAGTTTTGGGTTGTTTAATGTGATTGTTTTATTATGAATGAGGTGGTTGGTAGTGGTGGTTAAAAGGATGTTTATTGTTTTTCTGTAAGGATGGTGGGTTCTAGAACTATTGGTAAGGGGGCTGGAAAGTGTTCTGATTTTTATGGGGGTCTATCTTGGTTCTGTTGATTTCCAAATCTTTATTGGAAATGGTTAGGCTCTATTAATCTCTCTTTTTATAAGGAATCAGTTCTCTTATACTATATTTGGAAGCCTTTTTTTGTGTATTTGAATCATAAATAAAAATATTTGAGATTAAAATAGGATAGAGATGAATAAATATTGGATGGATGTTAATCATTTGAAAATAGAGTATGATAATAGAGTGAAAGAGTTTATCAAGTTTGCAAAGGATCACGTAAAGGATCCTTCTCAAATCTTTCTTCCATGTTTACGTTGTTGTTATTCTAGACTAATTACTCCAGAGGAGTTGTAAGAATATTTGATATGTCACGGAATAGATCGGAGTTATAAATGTTGGAATAAACACGGAGAAAATGTGAATGTAGCTACTGGCTAGGATAAAACTGTGTTTTGTGAATCATCAGATATGATTAAAAATATGGATAATGAAGAAGATTGTATGGAGGACGTGATTACAGATGTCTATGATGATAAAGATTGTATTGAGGAAATGACAAGGACAGTAGAAGATGAAATCTGTGATTGCCCAAAATTGTTTGAGAAGTTGAAGAGTTGTGCAAAGACGTAATTATATGCTGGTTGCACTAAATATATAGCATTGTCAGCTGTATTGAAGTTGTATAAATTGAAAGTAGGCAATGGATAGAGTGATGTAAGTTTTATGAAACTACTTGATCTCGTGAATGACATGCTCCCGGAAGATAATGATCTCCCAAGCTAGACATATGAATCTAAACGAATGCTACGCTCAATGGGTATAATTTCTAAAAGAACACATGCCTACCCGAAAGACTGTATATTGTTTCGCAAGGCGAAAAAAATCACTTACATAATGCCCAAAGTGTGATTCTTCTCGATACAATAAAGATGAATCCAGTCCTACGAAATTTTTATGGTACTTTACAATCATTCCAAGGATTATGAGTCTATATTGAATTGAAGAAACTGAAAGACAATTGTCGTGGCATGCAGATAAAATAAATAAATATGGGAAATTACATCACCCGACAGACTCTCCTCAATGGAAGAGAATTTATCATGAGTATCCTGAATTTTGAAATGAGTCGAGAAACCTTCGTCTTGCGTTATCTACAAACGGAGTGAATTCTTTTGGTTTTCAAACTAACACTCACAGTATATGGCCTGTTATGTTGTTAAATTATAACTTTCCACCCTGGTTATGCATGAAATGGAAATCCATCTTGTTATTTATGCTTATATTAGGACCAAAACAACCAGGTAACGATATTGATGTTTATTTGGCTCCTTTGATTGAGGATTTGAAGTTATTGTGGGATTCAAGTGTTATGTTTTATGATTCTTATAAAAGTGAATACTTCACATTGAGAGCGATGTTTTATCGGATGATAAATGATTTCCCTGCTTATGGAAATTTTTCATGCTATAGAATTAAAGGAACTCAAGGGTGTCCTGTGTGTGAAGAAGATACAGAATCAATTAGGTTGAAACATTCATCAAAATCTGTGTTTTTAGGACATCGTAGATTTCTACCTCATCCGCATAAGTACCGATATTGGATGAAACCATTCAATAGAAGTTCAGAACAATGCACAACACCATCTCCACTAACAGGTGATCAGCTGTTTGAGAAAGTAAAATATGTGAACACTATTTTTGGTAAACCATTTTCGAAAAACCTTATGAAAATTGGTTTGAAAAAAAGATCATTTTTTTTGAATTACCATACTGGAATTGACTGTACGTCGGAATTTTTCTTGATGTGATGCATGTGGAAAAAATGTATGTGACAGTGTTATCGGAATGTTTCTAAATTCCCCTAAAAAAATGATGGAATTAAGGCAAGGTTGTACATGGTTGACATGGGAATACGAGAAGAGTTGGCTCCCGTGAAGGGTGAAAACCGAATGTTTCTTCCTCCAACTACTTACACTCTTTGCAGGGAGGAGAGATATCAGTTTTTCAACTTCTTCAATGATGTAATGGTTCCAGATGGGTATTCATCAAATATCAAGAACATTGTTTCAATGACTTATTTTAAGTTAAAAGTTTTGAAATCACATGACTGCCATTTTTTGATGCAAGATTTAATTCCTATAGTATTACATTGTATTTTTCACAAGAATGTTCGTCTTACATTTACCAAAATTTGTTTCTTTTTCAAATCTATATGAAAAAAAAAATTTAGATATGGAGAAATTGATTGCTATGGAAAGAGAAATTGTCATTATATTATGTGAATTAGAAATGTTCTTCCTGCCATCATTCTTTGATATGATGGTTCACTTGGTGAGAGAGATTCGACTTTGTGGTCCTCTACACTATAGATACATATACCCCATTGAACGATATATGAAGATTTTGAAAGGGTATGTCAAAAATCGAAGTCTGTCAAAGGGTTGTATTGTGGATCGATATATTGTTGAGGAAGCCATTAAATTATGTACCAAATACCTATCTGACGTGGAAAGAATTGGTCTCCCAAAATCTTGTCACATTGGATGCATTGAGGGTGAGGGAATTTCTAGAAGAGATGTTGTGACAATCAATATTATAGATCGGGAGTAGGACCACTTTTATGTTTTTCATAACAGTTGGGAGGTTCCTCCATATATTGAAACCCACAAATAAATTCTTATGTAGTTGAATCCATCAAGGGCTAAAAAATTGATATCAAATACACATAATCACTAGTTTAGAGGATGGTTTCGAGACCATATTTTTAAGGAGTTAGATGAAAATATGAATTCAAATTCAGAATGACTTCCATGGCTAGCCATCAGACCAAGTGTTCATGTATTATCTTACAATGGTTATGTAATTAATGGTTATACATTCTATACATATGAACATGATGAATATAGTACCATGAAAAATAGTGGAGTTACACTTGTGGCTGTAGCGATGCATGTTTCTGATAATAAGAACATAAATCCAATTTATGTGAATATGTCATACTTTGGCATTATCAAACAAATATAGAAGTTGGATTATATGACATTCCAATTGCCAATTTTTCAATGAAAATGGTTTTATAACAACAATGGTGTTAAAATAGATGAATTGGGATTTATGAAAGTTTATTTTAGTAAAGAAGGGTACAAAGAAGAATAATTTATAATGGAATCACAAGCGGTACAAGAATTTTATGTTCCAAATCCTTTAAACTGAAAGTGGCCGATTGTTCTGTAATAGTCCAAAACTATTGAAGGGTCTGATGAAAATTCAATTGAGGATGATCCTTTCAGTGGTATGTTGCAATCATTTTGCAGCGGTCCCAATGTAGATGACATTTTTAATGTTAGAGGAGACCAAAATGATGGTATTATGATAATCAATAGAGGTGTCAAATCACTTCTACCTTTGAAAAAAATAAAAAGAGTTCAATAAACATGTTATATTTTGTTTGTAATATAGATCTTGTTATCTCATGTTATTATCTTATCATTACTGAATTTATGTAATTTAAGTTAACTGTTCAACCACTTTTGCAGATAATGACTTCTACACATTCTGGTGCTCCTAACCTCGAGGCTGAACAAGTCTCTCAAGCTATTGTTTTTGCTGCTACTACTGCTCACAGTGCAGAGCAACAATAAGTTTCTGAACCTGTTGCTGCTCTTAGTGTTGAGGTCCAACAACCATCAGCACAAGCCGTTTCTACCATTTCAAATGAACAAATTGATGATGTTTATATTGATGAAATGGTCGTGGATGAAGGACCGATGTCACAGAAAACGTAGGTGTGTCGTAGTTTGATGGTGTTAGCCAAAGTTCTCAAAGAGAAAAGAAAAGTCATTAAATTTGATGTTGAATGAAATGCATGAGGCCAACATGTGAATCCCATCAAGGCTATGTTTAGTATTTACATTGGAATTTTCACTCAGCAACGCTTGCCAATTGACATGGATTCATGGCACCATGTTGTATTCAGGCTCAAGGATGTGATCTGGGAAGAAATTATGGTAATATTATGATATTATTTCTTTAATTTACTAAAAAATAAAATAATGAAACAATGCCTTACACATCTCAATCCCTTACAGAGTACGTTTATAGTAGATGATTCACACAAGAATTATGTACTAAGACTTGCAGGAAGGATTCATTGAGGTTTTTGCACTATTATAACAAAATTTCACCTGAAAGATTCCAAAGGTAAAATAAACCCGCACCCACCCCTTGTCTTTGCTCACCTGATATCCCAAGAAGCATGGGATGCATTTATTGGTCATCGTGGGGATGAGAAGTTTTAGGTACATTGTGGCTGATAATACGTTGTTTGAGGATACGTATATTCATCACTTTGATTTTCAATATTTCATTTATGAAACAACAACTAAGTACTGAAAATAAGGAACATGCATCAAAACCAACATACCCCTATCGTAAAGCAAGGATGGGGTATGCTTCATTAGAAAAGAAAATGGAACTTATTTTAAATTTACAGTAATATTGTTATGTGCCAAGAAACAACACCATAATTATCTTTCTATATATTATATGTAGATTGATGAGTCTAAAGCCAAAGACACTTCCATCCCACGTCATTTTCTATGGAAGGAGGCACATTTGAATAAGGGAAACTAGTAGATTAAAACACAAAAAAGTGTGGGAAATATGTGTATGTATGACATGATAAAAATATTTATTTTAAATTTCTATTACATAATAATAATTACTTATTTTTCTATATAAAAAAGTCATAGGAATCAGATACTCTTGTTGCAGATTCAGACCTATTATCGATGGCTTTGAGGCACCCAAAAAAATATGGCGGTGTCAGAGGTGCAGGGTTTGGGGTGACACCCAGAGTATATTTTGAGAAAAAAACAAATGGATGATATAAATGAAGAAATGAAACAAATGAGTGAAAGACTAGAAACTCTTGAAAAATTATTTCAATGGCAGGGAGAGTTTCTAGGAACTTTTATGGGTGAGAAGCAAGGATAAGACACAACTTAGGAACAACAAACACTTGAAGATCTCGCCCCACCCCGACCAGCTTTGAGGTGAGCCATTCCCATCAAAGGGTTGTCTTAGCCATGGTAATCGATATTCTAATAATTTTTCCCAAGAAATGTGAATTTGAAAAACATTGATACTTTTACTATAATGATATTCCATAGGGTGATAATAACTGTGATTTATATCTATCAACACCGACCTATCACCTTGTAGTTAGGGCTACGGTGTTCAACATCCCATAGGAAAAGATGCATAATAGACCACTTCTAAAAGATCATCTGAAAGTGACAATTACTATAACTCATGATCCAAATGCAGAGCTACCTATTCCACTTGATGATGATGATATTAATATGGTCGAAAATGCTATTGGGACATTCATTTCATGGCCATCACAACTTGTAAGAGTACATGTAGAAAAAGAGGTATTTATTTCCATTGTTTTCAAGCTAAACCTTTAACAATTAATGAAAAAAGGTCTGAACCAATGAATGTTATTATAGATGGAGAAATGGAAGGGGGTGACAAGAAACATGGGCTCACATGTATCTAAAGGATCGACCAAAAGATCCAAAAGAGCTATTGAAATCACAATAACACCGCATGTTCTCTATCCACATTTACTATCATTGAATACTCATGTGGATACGAAGATAAAAATTTGTAGTAGTCATATATTTTGTTTTTGAAAAGAATATATATGGAGAGAAAATTCAGTATTTCTTTGCTGTTGAAAATGTAAATGACATCTTTGAATACGGTTGGCTAGGAGTCACAGTTGTAAATTTATATATGAGGTATATTTTTATGAATTGATTTTATAAAAGCTGATATAATGTGATAATTATGACTAAATGAATTTTATATTATTGGCAGGTGTATATATGAAAAATAGTTGAAGGGATTTTCCCATGATACAAAATTCAGACTTGTTAGTACTCATACCACATCAACCCAACTAATGAAATTAGATCCATCAAAAAGGGATGAAATAGTGAAAGTCTTGCTGAAAACATTTTAAAGAAAGATTACGGATGATCGAATATTCCTAATACCAACCATGCAACGGTAAAACTCTACAATTAAAGAATATCAATTATATTTTAACTACTTTCATTACTTATTCCTTTTTTTGTTTTTAATAAACATTTGATTCTAATTTTAGTGAACTTGGATACCTCAAAGATTTATTTTCTGGATTCAATTCAAGGATATCCAGCAAACTGACCACACATTGTAACACCCGAGACTTTTATGAGAAATATTTTGTTTTTATGTTATATAAATCATCAAAGGAATCTTTCACTACACACAACACTAGCTTGGTTTGATTTACACGGAACCGCAGCCTTCCTCGATAGCTTGCGTCGTACGCAATATCGAGTTTCACTAAACAACGATATGCTATTAAAATATTATTAAAACCAGCTGTTATGAATAGTAATAACCACTTTTTTGAAATTTTGTAAATTTTATATTTCAAAATGGATTTAATTTTTGGATTCATAATATCGAAATTATCTTAGGATGAAATTTTGGTACTTTTCGGATAACTTTCATATTCTGATGAATAGTGAAAATTACTAAATTTTAATAAAAAACAAATTTTTTAATCGAAATAATTAATAGTGATAAATTATTAATTTGAGTGGTTTTAAAGTATATTTAGAATATATTTTTACAATTTAATACAATTTTTTTCATTGGATATAATTTTACATTTAAACCAGATATAAACAAGTGTCAATCTGTGGATAATTATTATCTCTTAAAAACACGCTATATTTTAAATAAAAACAAATTTTTTCATCGCAATACTTTATATGGTTAAATTATAATATTGATTGTTTTTAAAGTATAAATATAATATATTTTTACCATTTAATACAATTTATGTCATTAGCATTAATTTTAAATTGAGTTCATAGGTAAAAACATTTCAATCTTTGGCAATGTTTTAAATTTTAAAACCTGTTTTCTTAACAACGGGATTAATTTTAAATTAACTACTACAACTTCTGTGTTTTGAATTTTGAAAAACGGATTCCATATTTGGAATCAGTGGGTCCAAATTATGTTAATAGGTTACTTTTATTTTTTGATATTATGAATAGTAACTACGGTAATTTTTTTATTTACTACGGTTAAAGGTAAATAGGGTAATTCAAGGGTAAAAGAATATTATAATAATTAAAAATTACCTTGAAACTTGTCCTAACCTTATTGGATGAGTATTGGCCAACCCTGGGCATCCTTGGGTCGATTTTGGAACCCCATTGAGCCACTTGGTAGTGACAATGACACTTTGGATTAATTAATTTAATGTAAAGACAACATTGACATTAACAAAAATCTTTTTGTAATTAATTTTTATAATGGGTTATATAAATTATATTTTCGACTATAAATATTCATTAGAAATCTAAAATTATTTCCTAAATAATGATATTTTTTTTATAATTTTTAGACACCAAATAAATTAAATTATTTACGACACAATAATGATGAAATATTTACCTCATTAATAAATGATTTAAATAAAAAAGATTATAATGATTACAATATTTTCCAAAACATGTCCAATTCTGATTGGATGATTTTATTTCGACCATGAGTCATCTTATCTTCATCTGTAATTATTTTTGGACCTTTTGAAACCGAAGATAAGTTTATAATAAAATAATATTTCCACACTTTCCAAAGGTGCCCCTCTCCTCCCTTATAAAAGGGAACCTCCTCCCTCTCTTTATCACACCAATTTGATCCTTCAATCTTGGCCAACCATGGCACATTTCACTTCCACACTTCCTTATAAACCTACTAGAGGTACTGGTCTTATCAAAAGACCAACTCTAGTGCCTTAAGAGAAAGTTTAAAGGAGGCACTTCGAGAAAGAGGTAATAGCTTCTACCATTTTCATCAAGTTCCATTCTTCTTCTACTACCACTTATTTAGTTGTTTCAATATGAGGTAATAACATCAGTATCACTCATATACTGATATGTTATTATAAAGATAAAACAACCTAATTCACCTCTTATCCATCCTACGGAAAATGAAATCATCGTGCGTGCGTACGTACGGAATACCGTTTCCACGCCGTGGTGTAATCTATTTTCCACCACCACCTTACTTGGATGGGTATAAGGGTGAAAGTAATGAATATATATGATTATTGTAAAGTGGTTTTGATTCCTAAATAGTATACATACACTCGAATACAATTCCACAATCATGGGAACGATATCATCGCTCGTGCATACGTACGGAATACCGTCTCCACGATGTGATGCGATTTGTTCTACATGATCTTCATTGCATAATGATTATATAAATGAATTGAATTAATGAATATGATATATATTACACTAATACCATTCTGGAAATGAGGTATCTATAACTTATAGATAAGAATATGAATTTATTCAACAAAACACGCATAAGAACAAAAAGTAATAAACACGCGAATAACAAGTAGTAATGAAATATTACTAATAAGAAGCTAAGAATATGACCATATATGATAACATAACAACAAGTATGATTCTGGAATAAGTCAATAACAACATTTAAATCATTATACAGGAGGTTCGGACACTTACGAAGCAAATCGGACCTAAGGTAAGGGAAAATATCACAATCTCATTTTTATCCGAGATTGTTTATACTTTGGTATTTATTGGGGTGTATTTTATCATCCACATCCTGGTTCCCTCAATATGTAATATTTTTTGCATCCACCTATAATTTTTTAAATCCAATTTTACCCTTCGGTGAGTTTTTAGTAAAAGATATGAAAGAAATCTTTTGTCATTTTTTGTACGAGGTACTTTTTGACTTTTCCGACAAAAGTAAGAGAAGAATGTTTTTTAACTTATACGGCATGAATGGATTTTTAAAACATTATTTCCAAGAATCTTCCTTTACAAGTTTTCAAGCTTATTTTTAATCAACTTCTTTTAGATTAAAATTTTATGACGTGTTAAAAAGGAAAATGTTTTTGAAGTAGAAAGTATATTTTCCTCAAGAATGGAGTTCAAGTGTTTTATCAAAATTATTTTCCATCTAAGATAATATAGGATTCTGTTTATATCCCAATTATTACATTGATATTATTATGTTATTATGGATATATTTTTATGAATTTCTTTATCTTATATGAATTGTTTTATGATGTCATGATGTTTAATTTCCCATTTTTATTACACGTGTTATGCTATGATGTATGTTTTATGATTTTGTGGCACACATAAGAATGGTATAATTATGAGATGGGTGGGACCTATATCTCCCTCCAATGCATTGGGTAATGATTTTATATCTCATGAGATAGACATGGCTGGAACGGCAGGTTAAACCGGTTTAGTGAAACAGGACTGAAACGAGGAGTGAACTCGGTTCAGAAATGGACTTTGTCAACTAAGATAGTCTTGGAAATGAGTCTTGACTAATAAGAAATGATTCTCTATGATTATGTGTGTATGAAAAAAAGTTCCACATTTTATGTTATAATTATTGGGATTACATTTCACTTCTATGATTTATCCCATGGTATGAAATTATGATTTCTTTTGCAGGATAAGATTTCCAAAATGTTATGTTCATGATGTGATTGATTTTTCTTTTTCTTACCCTTACTGAGCATTTGAGCTCACCCTTTTGTATGTTTTATTTCCCCAGGTCAGGAAGAAGGTTATTAATTAGGATATGCCAAAAAGGGACTCTAGATATGATGAAATAAATGGGAGGCAAAGTAGATGCTTTATGAACAAGTTGTTTATGTTTCCAAGTTTCTAAAGACTCTATACCTATACGGTCCTTTCCTGGTTTTGTTATATGTTGTAATAAGTGTGCTTCAATTCTGAAGTAATAACAATGTATGTAAAGTATGGGTCGTTATAGTTGGTATCAGAGGAAAGGTATAGTGAACCTTTAGAAACTAGGATTTGAAAACCTTAGTAAGAATCCTAAGAATATGTCTAAGCATAGAACACAATCTTAGTGTTTTAGAAATGACCATGAATAACCTAGGATAATACCTTAAGTGTGAAATTTTATTCTTGATTATGTGGTTTTCCTATTATAATTAGTGATGCTCACACTATTCTTCTTGGTTTTAGTCAATGGATGGAACCCGAAGGAACCGTGTTAATGCGGAATGTGATGGGAAATACAATGATTTTCCCCATGAGCAACCAAATGTTATGTGAGCTAGAATGAAAAATCTTGTAGCCATGCTCACACAACTTTCTCAAGCTATGAATCATGCAGGAATTCCAAACGAGCAAAGGAAGGAGAAAAATTCTGTTGAATCCTTCATAAGGCAGCGTCCACCTTCATTCAGCGGGTCTACTGATCCATTAGTTGCTGAACAATGGATTAGTACTACTGAAAAGATATTTTTAGTTCTTTAATGTTCTAAACATGATAAAGTCATCCTAGTAGTGTATCGTTTGGAAGGAGATTCTGATCAGTGGTTGAATCTTATTAAAAATAGGAGGAAAAGGGATGAAATTGAGTCCATGGATTGGGACGAGTTCAAGAACTTATTTTTTAATAAGTACTTCCCTCATATTCTCTGAACAAAGTTGGAGAAAGAGTTTCTTGAACTGAAGCAAAAGGATGATGAATCCGTTGGTACCTATGAAGCAAATTTTACAATACGTGCAAGGTACGCTTCTGGTATTATTATCCAACCTGAGAGTAAGATCGATCAATTCTTTAGTGGCTTAAAACCAAGTCTTCGAAGGGCCTTATCCATAAGGGACTTCAATAGCTACGAGGAAATAGTTCGATGTACTCTCAAAGTTGAGATGTAGATTAGAGTAACCCATCAGTCATATGGGTTTGATAAGAAGAAGAAAATGGAATTCAAAGGAAAATATAAAGAGCACACTGAAAAGAAGATGAGCTTTCCCTTATGCTCAAAGTGTGGAAAAAAACATGGAGGGAGTTGTCTTAAAGGGACAAGTAAATGTTTCAAATGTGGAAAGGAAGGTCATCGGGCATTTGAATGCCGCAATGATGGGGAGAAGATGTCTAATGATGCAAACAAAGGAAGGGATGCACAGAATGAACCTACTACACTTTAATGTTTCAAGTGCAAGGAGATGGGGCATTATGCCAATCAATGCCCAAATCCAAGGGTTTATGATGATGGTCGATTTCAATAAACTCTTAAGGATAAAGAAAAAGTAAAGTCACATGAAATTTCTATCAGTGATGTGGAGTATGATAACGATGTGGTGAAAGGTACACTTACCATCCACTCTAAAGTAGAAAATGTTTTATTTGATTCTAGATCGACCCACTCCTTTATTTCTGAATAATTTTCTAAGGGTATCACCATATTACCTCAACAATTAGATGTTGAGTTGGCTGTGAAAACTCCTAATGGCACAACAGTCACATCAAAAGTTTATAATTCTTCCCCGATTGAAGTTTGTGGGAAAGTGATTCCTACAAATCATGTGATCCTTCCTATAGTGGAATTTGATGTGATTCTTGGCATGGATTAGCTTTCTTTATATGGAGCTCATATCAATTTCCAAATAAGGGAAGTCACATTTCATATTACAGATCAATCTATGATCGTCTATCGATAAAAGGATGAACATAACCTTCCAGTGGAAATTTCTTCCATCTTATGGGTCTTGATTCCACTAAATGAAGGTTATTTATCTCAAATGGTTGGTGAGAAACTCATGATTAATAATATTCCCATTGTACGGGAGTTTGATGATGTCTTTCCGGAGGAATTGTCGGGTCTTCCACCAAATCGTGAAGTTGAGTTTTCAATAGAACTCGTACCAGGTGCTTTACCTATTTCAAAGAAACCTTATAGATTGGCCCTAATTGAGTTGCAGGAATTGAAGAAGCAACTACAAGAGAATCTTGATAAGGGATTCATATTCCTTAGTGCGTCACCTTGGGGATCACCTTTTCTATTTGTTAAGAAGAAAGATGGATCAATGAGACTCTGCATTGATTATCTAGAACATAAAAAGATCACTATCAAGAAAAAATATCCTCTCCCACACATTGATGACTTATTTGACCAACTACGCGGAGCTCAATACTTTTCCCAGATTGATCTTCGTTCAGGGTTTCATCAATTACGGGTCAAAATGGAGGATATACCAAAGATGGATTTCTGTACAAGGTATGGACACTATGAATTTATAGTGATGCCATTTGGTCTTACTAATTCCCCTGCTATCTTCATGGATCTGATGAATAGAGTCTTTAGAGACTATCTTGATCAATTTGTGGTAGTCTTTATAGACGATATTCATTTCTATTCAAAGATCAAGGAAGAACATGAAGATCACTTGAGAATTATATTAAAGACCCTGATAAAGGATAAGATTTATGCCAAATTTACCAAGTGTGAATTTTGGCTTCAAAAGGTTGCATTTTAAGGTCACATAATCTCAAAAGAGTGGATATCTATGGATCCAACAAAAACGGAGGTTATCGAAAGATGGTCGAGACCAACAATAGTAACTGAGATCCGAAGTTTTCTTGGTTTGGCTGGATATTATCGACGTTTCATGAAAGATTTTTCATGATTATCTAATCCACTCACCAGGTTGACTCGGAAAAGAGTTATGTTTGTTTGGATGGAGGAATGTGAAGAGAATTTCAAGGAGTTGAAAAGAAGGTT
This sequence comes from Viscum album, assembly GCA_963277665.1. NCBI lineage: Eukaryota > Viridiplantae > Streptophyta > Magnoliopsida > Santalales > Viscaceae > Viscum > Viscum album. Next base: position 1,103,767,140 of record OY728139.1, read on the forward strand.
ATCCAGTGCACCTGTGCTCACACTGCCTTGTAGTGGAGAAAGGTTTGTGATCTACAGTGATGCATCCAAGAAGGGGCTGGGGTGTGTTCTTATGCAAAATGATTTGGTGATAGCTTATGCCTCATGACAGTTGAAAATCTATGATCAAAATTACCCAACACATGATTTGGAGTTAGCTGCAGTAATCTTTGCATTAATGATTTGGAGGCATTATCTTTATGGAGAAAGGGGTGACATTTGTACTGATCATAAAAGTTTAAAGTATATTTTCACACAAAAGGAACTGAATATGCGCCAAAGAAGATGGTTAGATCTGATTAAGGATTATGACTGCTCAATTCATTACCACCCTGGGAAAGCAAACAAGGTGGAATATGCATTAAGTCGACAAGACCATGCCAGTTTATCCATGATGAGGATCACAAAAGATCCAATATTTATGGATTTAAAAAGGATGGATCTTGGAATTCTAATGGAAGGGGGAAAATCGTATCTTTCTCAAATTAATGTTATACCATCTATACATGTGAAGATTAAAGAGGTGCAGAAATAAGATGTAGAGTTACAAAAGAAGGTGAGAAATATTCCTGAATTCAACCTTGATTGTGATGGGATAATAAAGTTCAGGAATCGGGTTTGTGTTCCTCCCATCCCTGAATTAAAGAAGGAGATGATGGATGAGGCTCATAGTTCTTCATTATCTATTCATCCTAGAAGCAAGAAGATTTATAGAGGCCTGAAAGAGTACTTCTGGTGGGATGGCATGAAAAGAGATGTTGCTGAATATGTCTCTCGATGCTTGGTTTGTCAGCAAGTCAAAGCTGAGAAACAGAAGTCTAAGGGGATGTTACAACCATTACCCATACCCAAATGGAAATGGGAAAACATCACTATGGACTTTTTCATAGGACTTCCTAAAACATCCAAAGGCAATAATGCTATCTGGATCATAGTTGATCGTCTTACAAAGTCTGCACACTTCATTTCTATTAGAGAGGATTTCTCTCTGGATCAGCTTGCGAGGATATATGTAAAGGAAGTGGTAAGATTGCATGGAGTACCACTTTCTATTATATCTGATCGGGATCCGAGATTTACCTCAAAGTTCTGGAAAAGTCTTCAGCATACTTTGGATACAGAGTTGAGTTTCAACACTGCTTATCATCCTCAGACAGACGGTCAGTCTGAGAGAACAATTCAAACTCTAGAAGATATGTTGAGAGCTTGCTCAATGGATTTCAAAGGTGGTTGGGATCAACACCTACCATTGGTGGAATTTTCTTATAACAATAGCTTTCACTCCAGTATTCAGATGGCTCCTTATAAAGCTCTCCATGGAAAGAAATGCAGGACTCCAACTTTCTAGGATGAAGTTGGGGAAAGAAAGCTATTAGGACCTGATCTTGTTGATGAGATGGTAGAAAAGGTCCGATCTATTCAACAACACATAAGAGAAGCTCAGAGTCGACAGAAAAGTTATGCCGACAACCGAAGAAAAGACCTAGAGTTTGAAGTGGGTGATAAAGTGTTCTTACGAATATCCCCCTAGAAGAGGGTCATGAGATTTGGAAAGAAGGGAAAGCTGAGCCCTAGGTATATCGGTCCTTTCGAAATACTGGACCGTGTTGGGAAGGTAGCTTACCGATTGGCGCTTCCATCGAATCACTCTCAAGTTCATGATGTGTTCCATGTATCTCTCCTGAGAAAGTACATACCCGACCCTTCACATGTACTCAGCTCAGAAGTTATACTGCTGGAGCAAGACCATTCTTATGAAGAACTACCGATAGATATTCTGGATTATAGCGAAAAAGTCCTACGGAACAAGACCACTCACATGGCGAATGTTTTATGGAGGAACTACCAATTAGAAGAAGCTACATGGGAGCTTGAGGATATGATGAGGGAGAGGTATCCTCATCTTTTTGTTACAAAGTGACGAATTTCGAGAGCGAAATTCATTTTAAGGGGGGTAGAATGTACCACCCGAGACTTTTATGAGAAATATTTTGTTTTTATGTTATATAAATCATCAAAGGAATCTTTCACTACACACAACACTAGCCTGGTTTTCTTTACATGCAACCGCGGCCTTCCTCGATATCTTGCATCGTACGCAATACCGAGTTTCACTAAACAACGATATGCTATTAAAATATTACTAAAACTAGCCGTTATGAATAGTAATAACCACTTTTTTTGAAATTTTGTAAATTTTATTTTTCAAAATGGATTTCATTTTTGGATTAGGAATATTGAAATTAGCTTAGGATGAAATGTTGGTACTTTTCGCATAACTTTCATATTCTAATGAATAGTGAAAATTACTAAATTTTAATTAAAAACAAATTTTTTAATCGAAATAATTAATAGTGATAAATTATTAATTTGAGTGGTTTTAAAGTATATTTAGAATATATTTTTACAATTTAATACAATGTTGTTCATTGGATGTAATTTCACATTTAAACCAGACATAAACAAGTGTCAATCTTTTGATAGTTATTATCTCTTAAAAACACGCTATATTTTAATTAAAAACAACTTTTTTCATCACAATACTTTATATGGTTAAATTATAATATTTATTGTTTTTAATGTATAAATTGAATATATTTTTACCATTTAATATAATGTATGTCATTATCATTAATTTTAAATTGAATTCATAGGTAAAAACATTTAAATATTTGGCAATATTTTAAATTTTAAAACCCGTTTGCTTAACAACGAGATTAATTTTAAATTAATTACTGCAACATCTGTGTTTTGAATTTTGAAAAATGGATTCCATATTTGGAATTAGTGGGTCCAAATTATGTTAATATGTTACTTTTATTTTTTGATATTATTAATAGTAACTAAGGTAATTTTTTTATTTACTACGGTTAAAGGTAAATAGGGTAATTCAAGGTTAAAAGAATATTATAATAATTCAAAATTACCTTTAAACTTGTCCTAACCTTATTGTATAAGTATTGGACGACCATGGGCATCCTTGGGTCGATTTTGGGACCCCATTGAGCCACTTGATAGTGACAATGACAATTTGGATTAATTAATTTAATGTAAAGACAAAATTGACATTAACAAAAATATTTTAGTAATTAATTTTTATAAGGGGTTATTAAAATTATATTTTCTACTATAAATATTCATTAGAAATCTAAAAATATTTCATACATAATTATATTTTTTTTATAATTTTTAGACACCAAATAAATTAAATTATTTATAACACAATAATGATGAAATATTTACCTCATTAATAAATGATTTAAATAAATAAGATTATAATGATTAAAATATTATTAAAAACATGTCCAATTCGGATTGGATAATTTTATTTCGACCATGAGTCATCTTATATTCATCTCTAATGATTTTTGGACCTTTTGAAACCAAAGATAAGTTTATAATAAAATAATATTTCCACACTTTCCAAAGGTGCCCCTCTCCTCCCTTATAAAAGGGCACCTCCTACCTCTCTTCCTCACACCAATTTGAGCCTTCAAGCTTGGCCAACCCCTGACCATTTCACTTCCCCACTTCCTTATAAACCTACTAGAGGTACTGGTCTTATCAAAAGACCAACTCTAGTGCCTTAATAGAAATTTTAAAGGAGGCACTTCGAGAAAGAGGTAATACCTTCTACTGTTTTCTTCAAGTTCCATTCTTATTCTACTCCCTATTATTTAGTTGTTTCATTATGAGATAATAACATAAATATCACTCATATACTGATATGTTATTATAAACATTAAACAACCCTAATTCACCTCTTATCCATCCTACGGAAAACGAAATCACCGTGGGTGCGTACGTACGGAATACCGTCTCCATGCCGTGGTGTAATCTATTTTCCACCACCACCTTACTTGGATGGGTATAAGGGTGAATGTAATGAATATATATTATTATTGAAAAGTGGTTTTGATTCTGAAATATTATACATACACTCCAATAAAATTCCATGATCATGGGAACGATATCATCGCTCGTGCGTACGTACGGAATACCGTCTCCACGATGTGATGCGATTCATTCGACATGATCTTCATTGCATAATGATTATATAAGTGAATTGAATGAATTAATATGATATATATTACACTAATACCATTCTGGAAATGAGGTATCTACAGCCTATAGAGAAGAATAAGAATTTATTCGACAAAACACGCATAAGAACAAAAAGGAATAAACACCCGAATAACAAGTAGTAATGAAATATTACTAATAAGAAGATAAGAATATGACCATATATGATATCATCACAATAAGTATGATTCTGGAATAAGTCAATAACATTATTTAAATCTTTATACAGGAGGTTCGGACACTTACGAAGAAAATCGAACCTAAGGTAAGGGAAAATATCACAATCTCATTTTTATCCGAGATTGTTTATACTTTGGTAATTACTGGGGTGTATTTTATCATCCACATCCATGTTCCCTCAATATGTAATATTGTTTCCATCCACCTATAATTGTTTAAATCCAATTTTACCCTTCGGCGAGTTTTTAGTAAAAGATATGAAAGGAATCTTTTGTCGTTTTTCATACGAGGTACTTTTTGACTTTTCCAACAAAAGTACGAGAAGAATGTTTTTTTAACTTATACGGCATGAATGGAGTTTTAAAACATTATTTCCAAGAATCTTCCTTTACAAGTTTTCAAGATTATTTTTAATCAACTTCTTTTAGATTAAAATTGTATGACATGTTAAGAAAGGAAAAATGTTTTTGAAGTATAAAGGATATTTTCCTCAAGAATGGAGTTCAAGTGTTTTATCAAAATTATTTTCCATCTAAGATAACATAGGGTTCTGTTTATATCCCTATTATTAAATTGATATGATTATGTTGTGATGGATATATTTTTATGAATTCATTTATCTTATATGAATTGTTTTATGATGTCATGATGTTTAAGATTCCCATTTTTATTACATGGGTTATGCTATGATGTATGTTTTATGATTTTGTGGCACACATAAGAATGGTATAATTATGAGATGGGTGGGACCTATATCTCCCTCCAATGCATTGGGTAAAGATTTTATATCTCATCAGATAGACATGGCTAGAATGGCAGGTTAAACCGGTTCAATGAAATAGGACTGAAACGAGGAGTGAACTAGGTTCAGAAATGGACTTTGTCCACTAAGATAGTCTTGGCAATGAGTCTTGACTAATAAGAAATGATTCTATATGATTATGGGTGTATTCTACAAAGTTCCATGTTTTATGTTATGATTATTGGGATTAAATTTCACTTCTATGATTTATCCAATGGTTTGAAATTATGATTTCTTTTGCATGATAAGATTTCCAAAATGTTATGTTCATGATGGGATTGATATTTCTTTTGTTTACCCTTACTGAGAATTTAAGCTCACCCTTTTTTATGTTTTATTTCCCCAGGTTAGGAAGAAGGTTATTAAGTAGGATATGCCAAAAAGCGACTCTAGATATGATGAAATAAGTGGGAGGCAAAGTAGATTCTTTATGAACCAGTTGTTTACGTTTCCTTGTTTCTAAAGACTCTATACCTATACGGTCCTTTCCTGGTTTTGTTATATGTTGTAATAAGTGTGCTTCAATTCTGAAGTAATAACAATGTATGTAAAGTATGGGTCGTTATACACATGATGGAGTTTCTGAATCTATAAGACACTAAAACCTACATTTTAGGTCTAAACATCAAGTTATATAATTTATACTATCTTTTAATGAGGTTTTTGTTATGATAGGGTGGTGTATCAATATCGTCTAAAAATAGGAATGAGGACAGAGGCTAAGCATAAGGAGGTGAGCAAGTATAATTTCTAGACAAGTATCAGGGTATATATAACAAAATTTCACTATCCAAACACATATCAAAACAAGTTACTTATTCTCTTAATGATCAAAGTTTTTGTAGTGCCCAAAACAGACAAACGATAAAGATTTCGGTTATTATGTTTTTAAATTTATGAGAGAGATTGTTTTCCATCAACAAACTAGCATCCCTAAAGAGGTATATTAAAATACAACTACTATTTCATTTAAATTATTTATGTATTATTTATTTATATATTTTGTAGTACTAATATTACTGTGAAAAAGCCTCATATTCACAAGACGATATATATTTGTTCAGAAACGAGTGGGCCACATACCTGATGAAATATTGTACACAAATAGCATGAAGACTTGACTTGGGGATGTGTACAATTGGAAGACATTTTTGAGAGGGGTTCACAAAGATCAAAAGATGAAACATTGTTGTATGTTAATGTTCAGAGGAAAATTTTAATTGTTGTTAAATAAAACATCCTTTATCTAAGTAGTCATTTTTCCATTTTAATATATGAAATGCACCAGCAACATGCAAAAATGATGAACCACTTTTCTTTGAGATTTAGATAAGAAAAACCAGTAAAATCTCTAAAATACCTTCATATCACGCGTTCCCACTCACATTAAAATAAATGATGAGTAAACATATCTGACCTAAATTGATTGAAATATGATTATTAATATTCCAAATGGATTCCCATTCATTGAACATTTTCATTGGTAGAAATTGTATGTTTTTTGATTATCCATAATAAAAAAATGAACATTGTTGGAACCTCCTTACTCCATAGGGTCTTTCCCCGCACATCCATGTTTTAAATTTATCGCAATGATCCATGGGTAATTTGTGACATGTATGAGTCAAACCTTCCTTAATCTAAGGCACAGTGTGACTGGTATCACTCAATGTGTCTCTCTTTTGTTTAAAATGGATAGAATTTTAAGTGAAAACAACAACTGACATACGGAAAACTGAAAAAACGCATTATGATTGTTTTGATACTTTAGTAAAATGATCCAGGGGTCATTTATGATGTGTAAAAGTCAACCCCACCTCAATCCGAGGCACATTGTGGCCGGTATCACTCAAAGTGTCTCTCTTTTGTTTAAAATGGACAGAATTTTAGGAAAAAACAACAACTAACATACAGAAAACTGACCAAATGCATTCAGATTGTTTTGATAATTTAGGATAACGATCCATGGGTAATTTTGGACATGTAAGAGTTAACCCAAACTCAATCCAAGGCATGGTGTGGCCGGTATCACTCAAAGTGTCTCTCATTTGTTTAAAATGGACAGAATTTTAAGTGAAAACAACAACTAACACAAAGAAAACTTACCAAATGAATTTATATTGTGTAGATAAATTATTAAAGAGATACTTGGGTCATATGTGACATTTAAAATTCAACCCCACCTCAATCTGAGGCATGGTGTGACCGGTATCACTCAAAGTGTCTCTCTTTTGTTTAAAATAGACATAATTTTAAGTGAAAACAACAACTGACGTATGGAAAACTGAACAAATGCATTACGATTGTGTTGATACTTTAGGAAAATGATCCATGGATCATTTGTGATGTGTAAGAGTCAAAACTTTCTCAATCTGAGGCACAGTGTGACTGGTATCACTCAAAGTGTCTCTCTTTTGTTTAAAATGGATAGAATTTTAAGTGAAAACAATAACTGACATATGGAAAACTGACCAAACACATTCAGATTGTGTTGATACTTTAGGACAACGATCCAGGGGTCATTTTTTACATTTAATATTCAACCCTTCCTTTATCCAAGGCACGGTGTGGCTGGTATCACTCAAAGTGTCTCTCTTTTGTTTAAAAGGGACAGAATTTTATGTGAAAACAACAATTGACTTACGGAAAAATGGCCAAACGCATTTTTATTATGTTGATACTTTAATAGAAAAATAAATGAGACATTTATTATGTGTAAGAGTCAACCCCACCTCAGTTTGAGGTACGTTGTGGCCGGTATCACTCAAAGTGTCTCTATTTTGTTTAAAATGGACAAAATTTTAAGCGAAAACAACAACTAACATACCAAAAACTGACCAAATGCATTCATATTGTGTTGATACTTTAGGATAACTATCCATGGGTAATTTTTGACATTTAATAGTAAACCTTTACTCAATATGAGGCACAGTGTGACCGGTATCACCCAAAGTGTCTCCCTTTTGTTTAAAATGGACAAAATTTTAAGTGAAAACAAAAACTGACATATAGAAAACTGAACAAATGCATTAGGATTGTGTTGATACTTTAGGAGAATGATCAATGGTTCATTTATTACGTGTACGAGTAAACTATGAATCAATATGAGGCACGGTGTGACCGGTATCACTCAAAGTGTCTCTCTTTTGTTTAAAATGGATAGAATTTTAAGTGAAAATAACAACTGACATATGGAAAACTAACAAAAAAAATTTGGATTGTGTTAATACTTTACTATAACAATACATGGGTCATTTATGAAGTTTATGAGTCAAACCAACCTCAATATGAGGCACAGTGTGGCTGGTATCACTCAAAGTGTCTCTCTTTTGTTTAAAATGGACAAAATTTTAAGTGAAACCAACAACTGGCATATGGAAAACCAACCAAATGCATTAGGATTGTGTTGATACTTTATTAAAAAGATCCATGGGTCATGTGTGATGTTTATGAGTCAACCCCTCCTCAATCCGAGGCACGGTATGACCGGTATCACTCAAAGTGTCTCTCTTTTGTTTAAAATGGACAAAATTTTAAGTGAAGACAACAAGTGACATATAGAAAACCAAAAAAATGAATTATGATTGTGTTGATACTTTAAGAGAATTATCCATGGGTCATTGTTTATGTTTATTAGTCAGCCACTCTTCAAAATGAGGCACAGTGTGACCGGTATCACTCAAAGTGTCTCTCTTTTGTTTAAAATGCACAGAATTTTAAGAGAAAACAACAACTTACATATAGAAAACAAAAAAAATGCATTATTATTGTGTTGATATTTTATTACAAATATACATGGGTCATTTTTGATTTTTAAGAGTCAAACCCTCATTAATTTGAGGCACAGTGTGGCCAGTATCACTCAAAGTGTCTCTCTTTTGTTTAAAATGGACAGAATTTTAAGTGAAAACAACAACTGACTTACGAAAAACTGACCAAACACATTATGATTATGTTGATACTTTAGTATAACAATACATGGGTAATTTTTGACATGTAAGAGTCAACCCCACTCCAATATGAGGCACGGTGTGGCCGGTATCACTCAAAGTGTCTCTCTTTTGTTCAAAATGGACATAATTTTAAGTGAAAACAACAACTGACATACAGAAAACTGAACAATGCATTCGGATTGCGTTGATACTTTAGTAAAACGATCCGTGGATAATTTTTGACGTGTAAGATTCAAACTCACCTCCATCCGAGGCACGGTGTGACCATTATCACTCAAAGTGTATCTCTTTTGTTTAAAATGGACAGAATTTTAAGTGAAAACAACAACTGACATACAGAAAAAATGACCAAACGCATTCATATTGTGTTGATACTTTAGGACAACGATACATTGGTAATTTTTGAATTTTAAAATTCAAACCAGCCTCAATATGAGTCATGGTTTGGATGGTATCACTCAAAGTGTCTCTCTTTTGTTTAGAATGGACAGAATTTTAAGTGAAAACAACAACTAAAATACAGAAAATTGACCAAACACATTCATATTATGTTGATACTTTATAAGAACGATCCATGGGTCATTTGTGATGTGTAAAAGTCAACCCCACCTCAATATGAGGCACGGTATGACTGGTATCACTCAAAGTGTCTCTCTTTTGTTTAAAATGGAGAGAATTTTAAGTGAAAACAACAACTAACATACGGAAAACTGACTAAACGCATTCGGATTGTGATAATACATTTTGGACAACAATCCATGGGTCATGTGTGACGTATACGAGTCAACACCACCTCAATCCAAGGAACTGTGTGGCCGGTATCACTCAAAGTGTCTCTCTTTTGTTTAAAATGGACAGAATTTTAAGTGAAAACAATAACTGGCATACAGAAAAATGACCAAACACATTCGGATAGTATTGATACTTTAGTAGAATAATCCATTGGTCTTTTTTTTATTTGTACGAGTCAACCCTGCCTCAATACAATCCACGTTGTGACCAGTATCACTCAAAGTGTCTCTCTTTTATTTAAAATGGACATAATTTTTAAGTGAAAACAACAATTGACGTACGTAAAACAATCCAAATTCATTACCTATGATATAAGACTCTTAGAAAAGCCTCATAGAGTCTTAATTAGTCCATAGACAATAAACCCCCATTAATAATTCATCACACACCCTAAATATAATCCTTTATCCCTAGAGTTCATGGTGAGGGGCACAAACAAAGATGAAAGGGAGAGGGAGAAGAACAAAAGGGAAAGAAAAAAGAATAAAGTATTTAAATTGGATAAATTTTCAAGATAAAGGGATCTTAGACTAAGTTTCGGGAAGGGGACGGGAGGAAATAGGATGAAATCCATTAAGGTATGCCATATCATCGGCAACATTCATGGTCTGGTTGGGCAGTTTTCCAAACTATTCACCAACTTTTTAGGAGCCATTGGATAAGAAACCCTCTTCTACACAGTTTGGACAAATAGTTAACTAACCATGTTCCAATCATTCAAAATGAATTAGTTAAACTATAGATACATATCACATGGCTTCTCCTAACTGTGAACAACCTATGTTCTTAACAACTCCCTCAAAAAGTTAAGTTTTATGGTTTTTACTTAGAGTCATACAACCCATCTTTTTCTTATGCATGTAAAACAGTAAAAGTTGAAAATGAATAGGAAACTTCCCCATGAAAGTGTACCCACATGGGGTTTTCTAAATTGTGTCCCCCAATAAAAGCACTACATGACTACTAATCAAGAGTCTAGGATGGAAAAAGAATAATCATATATCTCCCCACCATTTAAAAATTCTATAAATGGCGTGAAAATAAGACAACACACCATAAGATAAAGGCATAAACCAAATGAACAAATTTCCTTAAGTGTCCGAAGAATCACCCAAATCTATCTACCATGAAGAATCTACAGAGGAAACTTTCTAAGTCCTAAGGCAACATATCCCAAAAGAAACTCAAAATCTATAAAAAAAAATTCCATATCCAAGCTTGACATGAATCTTAACCACAAAAAACATGAATAATAACTCGCATGATTGCCTTAATCAATTTTTCTTAAGGTTTTGACATTAATATCTCTCTATATATTTTATCTGAGGCAATGTAATATATCATTTGGAGGAGATGGTATTTAATGGTACCTTTTGATAATCATAATGAATAATTATTACATCACATTAGGTATGGATTTTTTCTGATCGTTTGATCCCAAATTGACTACCACTGCATTTTTATATGTGTGAACTCCTTGTTTAATATGATGATTTTTTTGCAGGTCTTGTTTGGGTGAGATGCTGCAGAATTTCATGTTATAGAAGGAAGGGAGTTTATCAATGCTTTTTTAGCACTGATAAAGGGGATCCCCCCTTTATTAGTGCTGATCTTTACAACACCTTTTTAGCGCTATTAAAGCCCATTTTGAGCACTGATAAAGCCCATTTTTGTAGTAGTGGTATCTTCAGATTACATGAATCTTTCTATATGTGATACTATCTTTAAGTTGAGTACTATTTTTCAAATCAATTTTGAAAATTTTCTAAAACCATAATTGCATGAAATGTTATGACGCATATAGAAACACATTCACCACATATCACAGTGCCATGTTCTTATTTTGAGATACAACAAATATTGTTTTTCATAATTATCAAATAACAATATAGCTATAGATACAATCATGTTTCTAAAATATAAAATAAATTTTTTTAATATGTGAAGCAGAAAATTTAGAGATATTTTAATAGAAGAATTATCTTCATTAATTATTGTGCACTGATAACAATATGCTCGACATCACAGTAACCTCTCCCCTCTTCTTAGTGAACTTATTCCATGAAATTCAATTGTATTATTATGTGGGGTAATATTTATTCATTTATGTTTTTTATGTTTTTAATGTTGTATTGAATCATTTTTATGTTGAATTTTTGTTATATTGAATCAATACTCCACCTTGCTCAATAACGAAGTTGGGTGATGTTTAATTTTGATTGTACTTGTTTGATTAAACATTTATATTTTTAAATCTGAATGTATAGGGAGAAGAGTGAAAATACAATATCAATGGATAAAAGTAGGATTAATTTTCCCCAAAACACAACTCGGTATTCCAAGGGATTGGAATAATTTTTAGATTATGCAATTGCAAACCAATCAGTGGATGGTAGAATAAAATTTCTATTTTTTGATTATAAATTCATGAGATGGATGAATAGAAATGAATTATATGAGTATTATATATTGAAATAGTTTCCTGATTTATATGTATATTGGATTTTTTATGGTGAATCAAATGTTATGTAAAGTCAAAACAATGAAAATTCTATCAATGAAACACAAAGTAGACCACCATAAGAGAATTCAATTTGAAATTTGATAATTGATACATTTGGATTTACTGGATGAAATGTCAAAAATATTAATAGATCAATAGAACCTTTAGTACGTCCCTACTAGGTTAATCTTACTCAAAACTTTAGTGACCAAAAAATAAGTTTTATGATTTAGCAGAAGATGGACAACAAGAACTGTATGAAGGGTGTGCCAAGTATTTGAAGTTGTCTTTTCAACATAAGTTTTATCATATCAAGTGTCTCTGTGGAATTACTGATAAAGAAACATCCATGATTTTATAGTTGTTTCATGATGCATTTAGTGAAGAAAAGATCCTTATTTAATTGTATGAGATGAATAAAATCACCAACAAACTTGGACCAGATTATAAATAGATACATGTGTTCCCTAACGATTGTATACTTTAATGGGGAGAAGAATCTAATAAAGAAGAAGTCATAATTTTCCATAAAAGAAAATGGAATTCAATGAAAATAAATAAGAGTATAAATCAATTTAACCCTATGAATAAATAGAATAATAGTGGTCCTGTAAATGTATTGTGTTACTTTCCTCTAAAACCACACTTGTAATGACTATTCATAAGATTGTATACAACATGAAGTCGCATGCTCAGGATAGTAAAAATGATGGCTTGATGCGACATCCACAAGTTTCAACATCATGGAAGGTGTCTAATTCATTATATCTAAAAAAATTCACATCCTAGGAATGTATGTTTGGGATTGGCTTCTGATGGTTTTAACCCTTTTGGTACTTTAAATACTAATTATGTCATTTTTTCAGTTATTTGGATCCCCTATAATATACCTCCATGGATGTGTATGAAGAAGACTTATTTCTTTATTTCTATAATCATTCATGGAAATAAAATGCCTAGAAATGACATTGATTTATACCTTCAACCTCTAATCAAATAATTGTGAGAATTATGGGATGATTCCATGGAAGAATATGATGCTTCAAAGAGAAAACTATTAAAAATTCATACTGCTTTAATGTGGAAAATTAGTGACTTTACAGGACTAGAAAAATTATTTGGTTGGAATAATCATTCTATAATATCTTTTTACTAGTTTTCATGTAATCCTTAACCCCTTTTTTGATCATTTTTTGGTTGGGGTTTGTCTTGGGTTTCTTTGGGCAAGTTTTGATAATTTTTGGAAGTTTCTTGGTTGCGACAGCACCACGCCTTCTCATTCATCCACAAGAATATACAAAATAATCAAAACATAGGAGGGGGAATTCGGACGTGTTTGTGCGGTCTGACCCCCCTCTCGTTAGATGATAACTCTTAAATATTTATCCACAAGATTATTATGCTATAACCAAGAACGAGAGTAAATAAATAATCCACAACAAACCCCTACCTCGGTTTCAAGATCGATGATCGCCAACGACCCGCGGAAGACGCATCGCGGTGGTCGGCGTCACGGAAGAAGGACGTCGATGTCGTGAAGTGAGGATTTGAAGATCTTTGACGACGATTTCATCGCGGGAAATCATCGTGGAAGAAATGACGCGGAAGAAATGACGCGGAAGAGGACGTCGACGGTGTCGCGGGTATGGTGTCGCGGAAGACGGTTCCCGAGAACGTGGCGTTCTTCGTCGAAGCTCGAAGGTTCTTCGCGTTCTTCGTCAAAGCTTGAAGAAGAAGAAGAAGAAGAAGGCTTAAAAATCTCCCAATGAGGCTAGAGAATTCTAACCAAATAAAATAAGTTAAGGGCTTATTTTATTTACACACTTAACAATTTGAATTTCAAAGGTTTGAAATTCAAACAATTCAACTCCATTAATTAACAAAGTTGTCATGTCATTAAAAGAGGAGTTTAAGGGAGTTTAAAAAGAGAAGAAGAAGAGTCATGATTTGGGTGGGCCCCACCACACTTAATCCTCCCAAGGGAGGTTAAGTGGTTGTGGGTTCCACCACTAACTCCCTTTGGGAGAAGTTAACAAATAAGTTAAAATAAAAATTTGTAATCCACACTTTTTATTTAACTTATTCTAAACTCCCAAAAACTAACTCTCAACACGAAATAAACGCAACCTCGAAAAAGGTCTCCTTAAGCGAATATTGGCGCTATGAGTTCATCGGTGTCCTCAGAATTCAATTCCGAGCACCAGGTCAAAAGTTAGAAATTCCCGCTCGTTCGTTCACTGAACGTACCCGAGCCAAACTTCAGAAATTGATTCCGGGCACTCCGGGCCTCGGAATCAGGTGCTGTTAGAAACCGCGCTCTTGTAAAATTCCAAAGAATATTAAGAAGAAAATTTCCTTGAATTTTTACGGGTCTTTACAAATATGTATTTGTTATCTTCAATTGTTTTGTGAAAAAACCATTCCCACTTTTATCTATTATGATGTCAGGTGCTAGTCAGCAACCTATGGGGATTGGGAATGCCCTTCAGGCTATGTTAGTTCTAGCTCAGGTATCAGGGTACTAGGGCATCTAGGTTGGTTCATGAAAAAGTGGCATCAAAGGTGCAGGTTGATTATCTTTCCTTGATGTGAGTATGTAGTAGAGAGATCTTGTTGGAACTTAGGAGGTAGTTACAAGTGAGTGCATATCCATTTCTCATTGTAATGAGTCTTAAGTCACCAGACGTGGTTTGAGAAATACATCTTGAGTAATAAATCTAGTCTTTCTGCTTCTTTTGACTTGGATAGGTTGAAATCTAAATCTTGTTATCTTATCTGATGGGATTAATTTCCCTATTTCTCTTGTCCGAGTTATTGATCTGAGTATCCTTTTGATGTATTCAATGTTGTTTGTTGGTGTTGTGTAGCATCATGCCTCTAAGAAGACATGTGAATATGATCCAGAAGGAAGATACTGATAAATGTATATTTTATCAGTGCTAAAATAGAAAATGCTGATAAAACAGACCTTTATCAGCGCTTTTTTAGAGCTGATAAAGATAGGCCTTTATCAGCACTATAATTTTAGCACTGATAAAAACACCTTTTATCAGCGCCATTTTAGTGCTACTAAAAACCTGTCTTTATCAGTGCTAAAAAAGAAATGAAAAAACTATAATGTTAATAATTTATTTATATTATTATATATATTTATAGAATTATATATATAATAAATATGTATTTATTTATATTTATATATATAATAAATATATTTATATAAATATATATATTTATAAAATTATAAAAAGTATAAATAAATAAATATTTATTTATAATTATAAAATTATAATAAATGTATATATTATATTTATAATTATATATAATAAATATATATAATAAATATATTTATTATATATAATTAAAAATATATTTTTATTTTTATTTATAACTATGAATTTATATATATTTATTCAAATAATTATAAAATTATAATAAATGTATTTATTATATTTATAATTTTATAAATATATATAATTAATATATTAATTATATGTATTTATAAGATTATAAATATAATAAATATATATTTATATAAATATACTATTTAGAAAATTATAAAAATTATATATTTTTTTATGGTTACAATTATAAATATATATTTATATTTATTTAAATAATTATAAAACTATAAGAACAGTATTTATTGTATTTATAGTTTTATAAATATATAAAATTAATATGTTTATTATAATTATAATTATAAATATATGTATTATTTATAAATATTTGTATATATTTATAAATATATTTATTTAATTATATATATTTTTAACATTATAATAATAATAAATATATTTATTATAATTTTATAATTATTTAATTATATATATGTGTGTGTGTGTTTATTTACTACAATTATAAGTATAAATATAAAAATATTTATTTATAATTAAAAAAATATAATAAATATATATTTATTTATAGTTATAATTATAAATATATATATTTATATATAATTATAAAATTATGACAAATATATTTATTATATTTATAATTTTATTAATATATATATAATTAATATATTTATTACAATTTTATAATTATTTAAATATATCTCTATTTATTTATAATTATAATTATAATTATTTGTATTTATTTATAAATATTTGTATATATTTATAAATATTTGTATATATTTATAAATATATTTGTTTAATTATATATATTTATAACATTATAATAATAATAAATATATTTTTTATAATTTGATAATTATTTAAATAAAATTCTATTTATTTATAATTATAACTATAAATAAATATATATTTATTTGTAATTAAAAAATTACAATAAACATATATTTATTTATACTTATAATTATATATATATATTAAAATAATTATAAAATTATAATAAATATATTTATAATTTTCTAAATATATATAATTGATATATTTATTATAATTTTATAATTAATTAAATATATCTAAATATATTAGGTGTTTGGGGATACGACTACATTAAACACATGCACACCACACAGACGGGCCACAAAAGGCAGGCCATAGCCCCCCCCCCCCAAGGGATACCCCACCCATCAAGGCTTATTTATTCAGTACATGACCGAAGACCCAATGGTCATGAAACCCATTACATAGCCCAAAGGTGCACAAACTGGCCCGAAATCCTAGTGCAACATCATGCCTGCGTCATGCATACGTCACTGTCTGCCTGAGTCATCGCCTTCCTGCATCATCTACCGGTGAAAATTCGCTCCCACCCAGATTTGAACTTGGGTCTGATGCATGATTACGAGGAGCCTTTACCACATGGACAATCCCCCAACAGCTAAAACGTGTGTATGGGTAAATATATTTATAATTATAACTATAAGTAAACATATTTATAAATATTTGTATATGATTATAAATAAATATATATATATATATTAATAAAATTATAATATATGTATCTATTATAATTTTATAATTATTTAATTATACTTACATACATATATATTCACCACACACACAGCCCTGTAAGGCAAGTCATAGCCCCTCCCCAAGGGATAACCCACCCAACCAACTGTTTTTATGACATCATATATATGGGCCCGAAGGACTAGTAGACATGAAGCCCATTACATGATCTGTATGCCCTAAAATTTGGTCCAAAGGCCCATTTTTTGAATAGTACCCAACTGTTACAATACCTGCTACAATATCGCCACCACTATAGAAATCGCTATAGTGTCTGACGCTGTTACAATGTCTGCCGCTGCTACGGTATGCGTCATTGCTGATGCAATATTGGTACAATATCTGCGTCTAATGTGTTTTGAAGACACAACCACGTGTAGTATTACAGGGTTGCTTTACCATTAAGTCAAACCCCAACTACGTTTAAATATATATATATATAGTTATAATTATAATTATAAATAAATATATTTAAAATGTATTTATATATAATTAAAAACATATAATTGTAAATATAATAAATATATTTATTATTGAAATATATTTATTGTAATTTTATAAGTATTTATGAGAATAGATTCATATGTGTGTTTAACATGAGTGAATCATATACCTAGTAAAGTATATAGATAATAAAAAACGTGTCATCACACATGGAAAACAAGAATAATAATAATAATTGTGTAATGTATAAATGAATATTAAATCATGATTAATACATAACATATGTGTTTCAATTATACCCACAAATCAATATATTTATTGACCAAATTCTTTGGAAACATATATTTCTTTAAATATATATATAATTATAATTGTATACATTTTAAAAGTATTTATATAGAATTATAAATATAATAAATATATTTATTACATGATAAAATTATTTATAATTATATAATTATTTGAATCTATATTTATAATCTTATAAATACTTTTAAAATATATATATATATATATTAATTGTTAAAAAAATATTAATTATAAACATGCACTTTTTATTTAATGTGTATAAATAAGAATTATTTATTAATATAAATATAATAATTTTATATAAGTTAATAATTTTGTTAATATAAATTTTTATCAGCATTTTAACTTGCACTGATAAAGACCCACTTTTTAGTGCATTGTTTTAGCGTACGATATGTGATAATGACCCTATTTCTGCTCAAATATTTCATCCAGAAAAACAAGGGTCACTACAACATGGTTGGTTCATTTTTTGTTTGTCACCTATAACTTATATTCAATATTAAACAACTGACATTTTTCCTTATGCAAGAAATTGATTTCTTAGTTTTCATGTACACGAAACTTTGTTCTAGTGTTGAATGGATATCACTCACATAAATTCTTATTAACTATTTTGTTTCTTTTGGAATTCACCATTCAATCTTTTGTGAACAATTCATTTCTTCATTATCACTTCCATAACTTTTGGATTTTTTTTGAATCTCATTTATACAGTTTTTGGTCTTTACCTACTTGACATAATTTCAGTATCACATGGATGGAGTTCATTCTTATGTGAATAGTTAAATTTCTACCACTCACATACAAAAATAAAAATAAACAACAAAGTGATAATTTGACCACTCATTTAATTCTCAAAACATTGAACTTAATAAATTCCATATTTAAGGTAAATTAATTAATATTATCTCAATACAAGAACATTAATTCCTTTAATCCCAAGAGATGATCAAGTGCCTTAGAAAATACGAAGGAATAAATAAAATTGAGATTTCAATATATATATATATATATATTAATTTGAATTTATTAGAAACCATTTAGTAAATGCATCAATTGATATAAAGATCACATAGGGGATGTATTGAACCAAATATACAGATCACCATGAATACTTTTCAAGAATATAGGGGGTTCAGTCCTAATTCTTTATTGTTGTGGTTTGCTGACCACGAAGAGAGATATTAGAGAAAGAAAATGGAAGAAAATGGGATTTATTTCAATGTGAACAAAGCTTACAAAAACTTCTCTCTACACCTCTCTCACATGGAGCTCTCAAGGCTCTCTTGGCTAGAAGAGCTCTCTTGGCTCGGATTGATGATATGAAGGTAGCTCCCTTCGCCCTCCTTAAATAGCCATGGTGGGAGGTATCAAGTTTGGAACAACTGCCACCAATCCTCTACCCAACATGGACTTCTCCCATGGTTTCCAAAAATAGGGACTGCATGTGCAGCAACCATGTTTGAAGTCCTTGGTTGGTGAGGTAGGTGCACCAACCACCTACCATGCAGCTGGATAGTTCCAACAATTCTCCCCCTCCAGCTGCAATCTGTTGTAGCATCTAAAAAGGTCTATCTTCTCCCGAGAAGCCACCTTTTTCAACATATCTGTTGGGTTCTCCTTCACGTGGATATTCACAAGTCACACCAGTTGTTGATCCATCACTTCATGTTTCCAATAACAACGAATGTCTATGTGCTATATCTGAGAATGGTACATGGAGTTATTGCTAATGTCCAAAGAAGTTTGACTATCACAATGAACCCTGTACTCATCCTTCCTGAATCTGAGATCCTGAAGAAAACTCTTTTTCCACAACACCTCTTTGTCAGCTTCTAAAGCGGCAATGTACTCTGCTTTCGTCATGGATAAAGTAACACACTTCTATAACCTTGACTGCCATGATACAACTCCTCCTACAAAAGTATAGATGTATCCCGATGTAGACTTCCTGCTATCAAGATCTCCTGCCATATCTACATCTGTATATCCCTCCAAGATAGGTTCATCTACCCCATAGCACAAACATAACTTTGAATTACCATTAAGATACCTCAGAATCCAGTTGACTGCATCCTAGTGCTGCTTCCCGGGATTGGAGAGAAATCGTCTCATGATTACCACCACATGGGAAATGTCAGGTCTCGTACTCACCATAACATACATCAAGCATCCAACTTCTAAGGAGTATGGTATCATCCCCATCACCTTGATTTCTTCCTTGGACGACGATCATGCTATCTTGCTAAACTTCAAATGACTGGGAAGAGGAATGATAACTTGTTTGGATTTGTTCATGTTTAAATGTTTCAGAATATATTCAACATACTTCTCCTAAGATAGCCATAACAACTTCCTCATTCTTTCATGAATGATATGCATCCCCAAAATCTATTGATCTGCTCCCAATTCATTCATATAAAAAGACATGGATAACTCCTTCTTCAATTGGCTAATATTCACTACATCCTTCCCAACAATCAACATGTCATCAACATAAAGTAGAAGGGAAAAAAGTTACCATCTTGAAATCTCTAAATGTAGACACACTGATCGGCATGTGTCTGCTTGTAGCCATTACTCACCATGAATGAGTCAAACTTCTTGTACCACTTCCTAGGCGCCTGTTTTAGTCTATACAAGCTCTTCTTCAATTTTTAGATGTGGTTTTCTTGTCCATAAACCACAAATCCTTCAGGCTGCTTCATATAGATCTCCTCAGAGAGCTCACCATGAAGAAAAGTTGTGTTCACATACATCTGTCCAATCTCTAAGTTCAAGCTAGCCACTAATCTGAAAATGACTCAAATTGAAGCCATATTCACCACGGGTGAAAAACTCTCGTCAATGTCAACTCCTTTCTTCTGAAGGAATCCCTTGAAAACTAACTGATCTTTGTGCTTGACCTCCATTTTTTCCATCCTTCTTCTTCCTGAACACCCATTTTTTTATAAGTGCCTTGTTACCTTTTGGTAATTCCACTAAATCATGTGTTTGTTTCTTCATCATAGACTCCATCTCATCCTCGGTTGCATGCATCCACTTGAGTTTTTTGGGATGAGACACTGCTTCTTGGTATCCTTTCGGCTCCCCCTCATTAGTCAACCACATGTAATCTGACTCCTAATATGTTTTTCATGGAATCCTTCTCATGAAGATATTCAAACCTTTGATATGTTAGGTTTGGGAGACACAACATCATCTAGCTCCTATGATGTTTTTTCAACTTCTTGTAGAGAGGATTGAGTCTCCCCCTTCTCAATATCCTCCTCCACTGCCTTCTGGTCCGCTACCGATGAGTCTTATTGCACCTCCTCTTCTTCAATGAAAGGTGGTGGTGGTATAGGTTTTGGATCATGAATTGAGTCCTCAACACTTTCCCTTCAAGAAATTATAGGATTTTGAATGTCCTCGATCGTCTGGTTCTCATGTAACATGACATATCTACTTCTAATCACCTTATTCTCTTTTGGGTACCAAAGTATGTATCTGAACTCCTCATATCCATAACTGATGAATATGTATGGAGTAGATCTCCTGTTTAACTTTTTCCTGAGCTCCTTGGATACATGTGAAAATTCTAAACATCCAAATACCCATAAATGAGAGTAAGAGGGGTGATTACCAGACCATCTCTTCTATGGAATCTCAAAATTTAGTGGGATTGATGGTGATCAGTTGATGAGGTAGCATGAAACATGAACAACTTCTCCCCAGAATGGCTTAGGGAACTTAGCCAAACTCATCATGCTTCTGACCTTCTCCATGATGGTCTTGTTCATCCTTTCTACAACTCTGTTGTGTTTTGGGGTGCGAGGGACCATTCTATCATGTCGTATCTCATTAATCCTACAATAAGCATCAAATTCCATGTATGTGTACTCTCCTCTGTTGTCTGAATGAAGACACTTCAGCTTCCTTCCAGTTTCACGCTCCACCATGGTGTGGAACATCTTGAAGTAGTCTAATACTAGGTCCTTCATCCATAAGAAGACCACCCACACTCTTCGAGATGCATCATCAATAAAGGATAAGTAATATTGGTTACCTCTAAGTGAATCCACCTCCATGGGTCCACATATATCTGAGTGCACCAGATCCAGCAACTCTGATCTCCATGATGAAGAAGTATTGAATGAGACTCTATGCTACTTCACATACAATTAGTATTTACAAGGATCAAGTGATGCATCATTGTCAATATTGATGTACTTCATCTTTGTTAGGGTAAACAACCCTTTTTTCACTCATGTGGTTGAGCCTTGTATGCCACATATTGAAAGACACCTCTCTTTCTACCGTTTTGTGGCTGTCTGCACATATCTTCACATGAGTTTTGTACAACATACCTCATATGTGTCCTTGAGCGATGATGATGGATCCTTTTGTCATCTTCCATGATCCATTGCCGAAGATGTTGTCATAGCCTTGCCGATCAAATAATATACCTGATAACAGGTTGAGCCGAAGGTTTGGAACATTCCAAACATCCTTTAGGGTGATTGTGTATCCAATGTTTGTCTTGACTTGGATATCACCCATTCCAAAAATCTCTGCCGAACTGGTATTCCCCATCTTGACTGCACCAATGTCACCAGCTTGATAAGTCAAGAAATACTCACAATGCAGCGTGACATGGTACAATGTTGTAGTATCAACCACCCATTCTATTTCTCAGAGTTATGTATGAAATCATGTCTCTTATTTGACTTTGGAGAAAATAATAACTTCTTCGTTGATTCTTACATGCCTGTTTTCATTTCTTCTTTGCTGGTTTTTACTTTGACCCTTTTCATGTAACAACTTTTAGCAGTTCTTCTTCATGTATCCCTCTATGCCATAATGGTAGAATTTGTATGTTGGGATCCTTATATCTGTGGACGTTCCTCTGTTCTTGCTCCGACCTCTGGTTCCTAACCCACAACCTCCTCCTTGTTTTCTCCCTCGCTTCTCCATAACGAGAGCTTGTGTCTGGTTGGAACTTGCATCCTTCCTTCAGGCTTCCTCATTGAACAATGCATCATTTACTATCACCATGGTAAGTTTTCCTCCAGGCGACGAGTTGGTGAGTGAGACTAAAAGCATATCCTAGCTATCGGGAAGTGTGAAGAGTAATTGGTTTGCCTGATCTTCATCATTTAGAGTCTTACTGGCAGCCACCAACTGTTCAGCAGGCTTTGGAACTCGCTGGTGTGTTCGGCTATTCCACTTTGTAGTAGAAGATTCATCAACCGATTCAACAAGAGGATCTTGTTTCAAGTGGTCTTTTAATGGTATGTATTTTCCAACTTTTTCCAAAGTTCATACACACCAGTCTCTTGATTAAGATGGTGGTAAAAGTAGTGATCAATCCATTGGAGAATTTGGATGATTGTCTTCTTGTTTAGCTTCTTCCACTCTGCTTCCTTGGTGGCATCAGGGTTGACTACCTCATTATAAATGGGGTCAAAGAGATCCTTATTATTAAGGGGATATTCCATTTGATACTTCCAAGTGGAGTAGTTTGAGGAAGTCAACATGATCATCCCTCCTGTGGATGATCCCTCCATTGGATTTCAATTCAGTTAAAATTCATGCAGAATATGAAAAAATGGAGCTCATCGTTGCATCTGGAATTGTCGAAAATGGTGTAATCGACTCCTGGATTGTCGAAATCGGATACCGATTGGTCAAGTTATGATCAAAATAGTACCAACGACCGAGATCGTCCAATGACGTGGCGATGACGTGACAATGACGTAGTGATGACGTGGCACGACAGAGCTGCTGCCAGAAACCCACCAGAAATGTCGCCAGTGCTAGAATAGTACCTTCTTCTCGGGCAAGGGGGTACTGTAGCACCAAAAATTTGGCCAAACTTTGACCCAGACTAGTAAGCTCGTTTTAGCTCCATTTTCGATGTCGTTTGCGGCGTTAGAATCTTCTTGACACATGATTTCAGAATATGCCTTCAAAACACAATTCTAGGCATCTTGAATTTTTTGCTCACCGAAAAATTTCCACTGCCCATCACCATTTCACCAGAACCACCTCTGATACCACTTTTTGTTGTTTTCTAACCAACGAAGAAAGATAATAGAGAAAGAAAATAGAAGAAAAATGGGCTTTATTTCAATGTGAACAAAGCTTACAAAAACTTCTCTCTACACCTCTCTCACATGGAGCTCTCAAGGCTCTCTTGGCTAGAAGAGCTCTCTTGGTTCAGATTGATAATATGAAGGAAGATCCCTTGGCCCTCCTTAAATAGCCATGGTGGGAGGTTTCAAGTTCAACACAACTCCCACCAATCCTCCACCTACCATGGATTTCTCCCATGGCTGTCAAAAACAGGGGCCACGGCCACCTACCATGCAGCTGGACAGTTCCAATGTTTATGTTGTCTTGAGAACAGTTATCATTGGGAGTGAAAACTTCTTAATCAACCAAGGGATGACATACAACATACAACATGCAATATAAAATCTTCATTAAAATTTGTTTCAATGATTTTACATTTCATTTTAAATAGGTGTTATCAAACTATTTGAGCTACAAAAATTATGATTTTAATATCAGTGGAGATGTATTGGTGGAAGCATGATGAAAGAGATGAATGGAAATAGGGCATCCATAAGAGCTATACAGGTGGCCCCACACTGTCCAATTGGCACCACTTTCAACACGTGGCGTGGCAGCGCCGATCCTCGCGTGCGCATCACCCTTGAAGTTGGCCCCACAGAGTACGCCCTAACTGTCCCTTTTGGGCATGGCCATCATCTTCTTCCCGGGGTGCTCCACGATCACCAGCCCTCATTCACTGTGAAACATTCAACCTGCAACATCTGCTCCACACAACCTCAATGATCAAACACTACATCACTGTCCCTTCTGGGCATGGAATTGACCCCATATCCGACTCTTTCTAGTTTACCTTTCAACCCATCAATTCATTATATATTTAATTTTATTTGATGGTGCAAATGTTTTATCCAACAACTGATAAATATATGTTGAGATCATTAAAAATAGTATTGTGGGTATAAAAGTTCAACTATTTGATGATGGAAGTGTTTTATAAAACCTATATTTTGGCGGTGATAATGTGTGTGTTTACTAATGTTAAATTTAACACTAATAGAAGTGGTTTTTGTTGGGTACAAATCTAAGTCTTGTATCAGATCCTATGTTTGGTGGGTCATATATAAACTTTGATAGAAAATTCTTCATATCACTCACGAGTATTAGGATAGAACCTCAGAAGAGATTATGTGTTAAATTTGAAAGACTTAGGACTTGAGAAAATCAATCCAAAAACTTTTATCAACATTATACGTAACTCTGATAAAAACCAAATTTTTTAGCATTAAAGTTGTCGATGATAAACACATAATTATGATTACCAGTTGAGCATGATAAAACCTATACCTATAGCACTCTGAAAATAATAATAATACAAAAACCAATTCAATTTTACTTTCCACCATTATTCCACACTACAAAAAAGGTTGTTGGGGGATGTGTTGCAGGGAGGTCCCCATTCAACACCCCAAAGAGACCTATGGATTTAATTTTGGTTCCCAAAATTTCAAATGGAAATATAAAACATGCTTAAATTAATTCTGTAAACAATGAACAACAACAATACATAAATATAATCAATATTTCATTGAATTCTCAACAATGAAAGACAAAACATATGATTCCATCAACAACAGAATCAAAGAAATATGAGAAAACAAATTCCAAATTCATGTACATGCATTTACAGTAACTCCTCATACGAAACTAAAGCAAAAAAAATTAAATTTATTAACTCAAAATAAATTTTAAAACATATGAATCTAGGGAAGGAGTGAAGTAAACATCAACAATGATGACTGATGAAAAGTGGTAAAAAAAGCATGAAAAGAACACTATGATTTTTACATGATTCGGCCAATTTGTCTATGTGCATGGGGAAGGGGAACCAAAGTTCCACTATGAAAAAAAAGAGTACAAAATAAATACAAGAGGCATTGGACAGAAATCAAATACACACGATAAAAACTCCTAAAAACAAAAACATAATATCTCATAGGTAAATTAAAGGCCACCTAAGACCTCCTTACCAAGTTTTGGGCTTACCATCTTCAAAAGGGATACAGTCTTGCACCACAGATGTATCTCGGCATCCAAGTGAGTCCTCAAACACAATGACAAACCAGTAGTGAGAAAAAGGAGAAGATCATGCTCCCTCCACAAGAGCCTCCATCTCTGGGGAACATGAAGTCGGACACCGAGTCCACCTTCCCTCTACTACATCATCTCCGAAAAACCAGGGAAGCCTATGAAAATGACCTACCACCTCTTGTAACACCCCGAGTTTAAAATTATGTTTTATGTTTTGCCAATGTTTTCAAGATATAATAAAATAAATTACCAAATGAAAATATATAATTAGCGAGCACTTTATTCATACAAATACCAGAATACACCCTTGATTCACAAAAACTAACCCATTAAACCCACTGCTATTGATAATAAAACAATTGGAAGACTACCGAGAAACACAACGATGCCGATCGAGTAGTTATCATCTCTTGGATCTGATAGAAGAACAAACATTATGGTAAGGATGATAGCAATGAAACTAAAAATAAGAGGAAAATATAAAACCATCTCTGAAAGCAGTGGCGTGAGCGTCGAGATATTTTTCTTCTGAGTATTTGAAAGACCCATAAAATATTGATATTTATAGAGTTTTATCCGACCATTAGAAAAAGGAACTATCCGTTAGAAACTGTAATATTTAAAACCAACATTTGACAACTATTAATAAAATAAATAGACAATGTTTATATATCTGATATACAATAAACAAACTTTGTGAATTTAATAAATTTTATTAAATAATGTGGAATTATTTGAAATTATAATGGAATCATAATATTAAGAATGAGATTTAAATTATGAACAAACACTATATATAGCGTTAAAACTAATTTTATAAATATATATTTATATGTTTAATTTTATTAAGGGTTGTTTTGTATACATATATATAATGATAATTTATTTAAAACATAGTAATATATATAAAGAACTTTATAATTTGAGTTTAAAATAAAACCAAAAGAATGGATATTCATCTATATATATATATATATATAAACCGAAACAAATATATAAATTCAGAAAATTGATTTATTTAAAAAAAAAGAAACAACAAACCGATAAAAGTTTTTAAGTAAAGTAATATATATAAAAAAATGAAATCGAAGGGAAAAAGGGGGTTTTGGTTTTGGGAGAGACAGAAGCTGAGGTTAGGCTTCGTTGTCTTCTTCGCGAACCAGGAGTCCGAGAACGTGACTTCGAGATGGGGAGGGCTGCGTCGAACTTTGATTGAAGCTTGGGCGTCGTCCAGCAGTCGATTCCATAGGGGTTTCGAAACACCATGTCTGATCTCGGTTTAGGGTTTCCGTTTTTTTGTACCTGAGGTTGAAGGTGATCTTCTTCTCTAGATCTGAGTGGCTTTGGTATTTTGTACTTGAATCGACTTCATCCATGGTTTATAGTTTTCTAATCTGTTTTGCATTGATGTATCCGTATGAGTTATGACGAAGGTGACTTTCAATCTACTTCCATTGTCCTGTTTTGCAAGTAGGTATTTGTTTATCCGATCATTAGGTACTCGAATCTGATTTTCATATTCAAATTTGGATATATTAATTAGCATGTTTGTCTATTTCTGTATTATTTTTTCAAAGTCTTATCCGTTATCTTGTTGTCGGTAATTTAATATATTCAAATTGATTATATTTTATTGAATATCAAGTTGTGGATTTCAGTCGATTTCCTCCACTTGCTTCTGGTTAATGCATGGAATTTCTTACTCAATGTCAGTGTTTGTCTATTTTTATAATCTACAATTTAATTTGTGATCATTTTTGTCAACGATTATATTTTGGATGTTTTGGTATGCGGCTGTGGATCATCACGTAACAGAGATGTAATGTGTAAACATCAATTTTAAATTCATTTTTCTATTTCAAGATTGTGGTCTCTGTTGAGATATTTGTTTTGGACAAACTGCAAGTTGTTTACAATTAATAAAATATTCCAAATACACAGTAACACTATGTATAAATAAGTATCTCGGGTGGGATGAAGAGGCCACCCTACATAGCATTTTTCTCTGGTATGTTGTTGCTATGTGTGACAAGAGAACTGGCGAAGAAGGACCCTTTCATTTCCATTTCTCATTCTTAGTTCTAATGTAGTGTTTGAAGTTTCTCACATCCTTCATGGGTGTGTATGCCGTTTTGGAAAGTATTATGCTATAGAACGATTAGAGGTAAGGGACTTTTTAGTTTCAAATACTCACTCTTCTATTCTAATTCAATTTTTTAAGGGACTATTTAATTTCAATTACGTAGTATGCAATTCCATTTTACATTAGGGGAAAATATTAATTTTCCAACATTTGGTTCTTTTGAACTCTTATTTCCGTAAGGAATTATGTATTTTTTAAAAACATTCTATGCAATTACATATTATTGTTTTTTTAAGGGAATAATTGTTTTAGTCTAAATTTTCTTATGAGAAAATATTATAGTTTTTATGATTTCTTGGTTTGTATAAAGAACTATTTCCAATCATTTCAATTTCTACAAAACTTTTATTATATAATTCTATGCAGTTTAATAATCTTAAGTAGACATCAGTTCCTCCTCTTTTATAATCATCCAAATAGGTTTAGTGATGCTTTGTTGGAGGTTGTATACCTAAAATCAGCGTAAGGGATAAACTCTTTTTTAAATTTATATCGTTATTTTATGGGTTGTAATGCTCATTTACGCTCAAAATGATGATTTGTAAGGCGAGGTTCGAACATCTATTTATTTTCCAGAAGTATTTACAAGCTTTGATTCTAATTGTTTTCTAAAAATTATATAAAGTTATATAATCTGTATTTTTGAATATTCATTTGACAGAATCCTAAAAGGGTTAAAATGTTATAATAAGTTAAGATTTATTTTTATATATATATTTAGATTAAATTACCAGGTTTATAATCCTACTACCATGTTTATAATATTATTTTTAGTTTATTGTCATGTTTCACATTACGTATCAACATGTTTTATCAATATTATCGGCATCACACTTGCATATACATTTTCCATGTGTTTATGCATATCTTCGACGTTCATTACGCTAAAAGTAAACTTATAATTTAAGTTAAAAAGATAAGGTTCTGTTCTCAAATTCACCAATTACAAGAATTTCATTATAAAATTGAACGTCAAATTTATAATGTTTTATTCATAACTTTATTAATTTTCAGAGTTAATTTAAATTAAAACTGCACATATTTGCAACAAAGAGGCTTTGAGAATGAATGATTAATCGCGGAGATATACCGTGTAAAGTGTAGAAGAGTTGGTCATAACCAAACTTGTAGATGATAAAAATATGGAAGTCTTTATTTAATTATGTTGTATTTATAAATACATGTGTACTTTAAATACATTGATAAGTTAAGGTCAAAAACTCCAGTGACCAATACTATTATATATGTAAAGCAAACTTTAAATGTTTTCTAAAAGTATCGGCTCTTGTTCATTGTAAAAATGGAAGGTCATTGGGAAGTGAACCCATCCTTCACTAAGTGGGTAGGCCCAAGACAGCCTTCGACGAATCAAGTTGCCTCAAATGATGTTTTGTTTTCATGAAGTTTGCTTAATATTTTCTGACAAAAATCACTGGATTAGTTTTAAAAGTTGTTTTCAAAGTATAATTAATTTTCAAAAGTATTATATTATTTTGGAAATTAGTTTTTCAAATGTATTATCAAAGTGATTTTTTTTAAAAGGGAAGTTATCAAAGGTTTTCAAACCCCTTACTGAGTATCTTTGTGCTCACCCCAAGATTTTAAATGTTTTCACAGGTATCTTAGGAGTTTATCGTAGATGTCGTCGCTTATGGTGTTAGCGCGCACAGAAGCGTAATGGAAAAAATATATATATATATTATATCAGTTCAACTTTGAAAAATGTAATGTTTTTTATAATACTCTAGAACCTAGACCGGTAAAAGATCCTCATTTTGTTTAAAGTGTTGTGAAATTTTTAAGTTAATAAAAAAAAATTTACACAACATTTTGTTGGGATGAGTTTGAAATAGCAGGCTCGGGGCTTTACACTTGGTATCAGAGGAACGGTCTAGATAACTCTGGAAATTTAGAACCCTTTGATAAATTGACTGTCGTTCTCAGTCAACATTCTTCTTTGTAATTTTCAGATGGAAGGAAGGAGAACTCAAACAAGTCTCTTAGACCTTCCGGATGAATTACTCGCTATGATCGTGGCAAAATCATGCAAAGAAGAATTTGAGCCCTATGAAGCCATGCGGATTTCTTGTAAAAGTCTCTATAATATATCAGGCACACTAGATATACTTCATTTTCATCACGGTTATGGTTTCATTTTCGAAGATATCAGGCAGATCCAACGTCATTTCTATCGACGCCAAGGAGCATATTACGAAGGAATTTTTAGGTGTTTTACAATGTTTGAGCAACCAGAATCAATCTCCAATTTTTACAGAGCAGCTGAAGAACGAAATCTTCGCGCAGCATTTATGTGTCAACTATTAAGCTTTTTCTTCACAGGAAGAATTTATGATGAATTCGAAACATTTGAAGACGAAGCAATGAGACTTTCTTATAGGAATCAAATTCAAGACGAACTTCTCGGATACTATATTGATTATCATTCCTTGAGGACTGTCTTCCGATTCTTACATCCATACAACCCCTCTTGCACTAGTTGCATTTGGGTGAAGGATGTGGAAGATTTCGAAGACACATTGAACATTAATTTCTTAGGGAGACATGGAAACCATGGAAGACAACTATACAGACCTTGGGGACATCATGTGAGCCTCAAAATAGATGGGAATTAAGAACGATAAGTGTAAATGAATTTCGAGGACGAAATTCTATTTAAGGGGGGTAGAATGTAACACCCCGGGTTTAAAATTATGTTTTATGTTTTGCCAATGTTTTCAAGATATAATAAAATAAATTACCAAATGAAAATATATAATTAGCGAGCACTTTATTCATACAAATACCAGAATACACCCTTGATACACAAAAACTAACCCATTAAACCCACTGCTATTGATAATAAAACAATTGGAAGAATACCGAGAAACACAACGATGTCGATCGAGTAGTTATCATCTCTTGGATCTGATAGAAGAACAAAAATTATGGTAAGGATGATAGCAATGAAACTAAAAATAAGAGGAACATATAAAACCATCTCCGAAAGCAGTGGCGTGAGCGTCGAGATATTTTTCTTCTGAGTATTTGAAAGACCCATAAAATATTAATATTTATAGAGTTTTATCCGACCGTTAGAAAAAGGAACTATCCGTTAGAAACTGTAATATTTAAAACCAACATTTGACAACTATTAATAAAATAAATAGACAATGTTGATATATCTGATATACAATAAACAAACTTTGTGAATTTAATAAATTTTATTAAATAATGTGGAATTATTTGAAATTATAATGGAATCATAATATTAAGAATGAGATTTAAATTATGAACGAACACTATATATAGCGTTAAAACTAATTTTATAAATATATATTTATATGTTTAATTTTATTAAGGGTTGTTTTGTATACATATATATAATGATAATTTATTTAAAACATAGTAATATATATAAAGAACTTTATAATTTGAGTTTAAAATAAAACCAAAAGAATGGATATTCATCTATATATATATATATATATATATAAACCGAAACAAATATATAAATTCAGAAAATTGTTTTATTTAAAAAAAAAGAAACAACAAACCGATAAAAGTTTGTAAGTAAAGTAATATATATAAAAAATGAAATCGAAGGGAAAAAGGGGGTTTTGGTTTCGGGAGAGACAGAAGACGGGGTTAGGCTTCGTTGTCTTCTTCGCGAACCAGGAGTCCGAGAACGTGACTTCGAGATGGGGAGGGCTGCGTCAAACTTCGATTGAAGCTTGGGCGTCATCCAGCAGTCGATTCCATAGGGGTTTCGAAACACCATGTCTGATCTCGGTTTAGGGTTTCCGTTTTTTTGTACCTGAGGTTGAAGGTGATCTTCTTGTCTAGATTTGAGTGGCTTTGGTATTTTGTACTTGAATCGACTTCATCCATGGTTTATATTTTTCTAATCTGTTTTGCATTGATGTATCCGTATGAGTTATGACGACGGTGACTTTCAATCTACATCCATTGTCCTGTTTTGCAAGTAGGTATTTGTTTATCCGATCTTTAGGTACTTGAATCTGATTTTCATATTCAAATTTGGATATATTTATTAGCATGTTTGTCTATTTCTGTATTCTTTTTTCAAAGTCTTATCCGTTATCTTGTTGTCGGTAATTTAATATATTCAAATTGATTATATTTTATTGAATATCAAGTTGTGGATTTCAGTCGATTTCCTCCACTTGCTTCTGGTTAATGCATGGAATTTCTTACTCAATGTCAGTGTTTGTCTATTTTTATAATCTACAATTTAATTTGGGGTCATTTTTGTCAACGATTCTATTTTGGATGTTTTGGTATGCGGCTGCGGATCATCACGTAACAGAGATGTAATGTGTAAACATCAATTTTAAATTCATTTTTCTGTTTGAAGATTGTGGTCTCTGTTGAGATATTTGTTTTGGACAAACTTCAAGTTGTTTACAATTAATAAAATATTCCAAATACACAGTAACACTATGTATAAATAAGTATCTCGGGTGGGATGAAGAGGCCACCCTACATAGCATTTTTCTCTGGTCTGTTGTTGCTATGTGTGACAAGAGAACTGGCGAAGAAGGACCCTTTCATTTCCATTTCTCATTCTTAGTTCTAATGTAGTGTTTGAAGTTTCTCACATCCTTCATGGGTGTGTATGCCGTTTGGGAATGTATTATGATATAGAACGATTAGAGGTAAGGGACTTTTTATTTTCAAATACTCACTCTTCTATTCTAATTCAATTTTTTAAGGGACTATTTAATTTCAATTACGTAGGATGCAATTCCATTTTACATTATGGGAAAATATTAATTTTCCAACATTTGGTTCTTTTGAACTCTTATTTCCGTAAGGAATTATGTATTTTTTAAAAACATTCTATGCAATTACATATTATTGTTTTTGTAAGGGAATAATTGTTTTACTCTAAATTTTCTTATGAGAAAATATTATAGTTTTTATGATTTCTTGGTTTGTATAAAGAACTATTTCCAATCATTTCAATTTCTACAAAACTTTTATTATATAATTCTATGCAGTTTAATAATCTTAAGTAGACTTCAGTTCCTCCTCTTTTATAATCATCCAAATAGGTTTAGTGATGCTTTGTTGGAGGTTGTATACCAAAAATCAGCGTAAGGGATAATGTAACACCCCGAGATTTTATGAAAAATATTCTTTTTAATTTCATTAATGTCTTGTGTTGTACGCTACACCAAAAGAAGCTTTCACAACACGCATCCTTGACTTTCCTTCCATTACACGCAATCACGACTTTCCTCGATAGCTTGCGTCGTACGCAATACCGAGTTTCACTAAACAACAATATGCTATTAAAACTAGCCGTTATGAATAGTAATAACCACTTTTTGAAATTTTATAAATTTTATTTTTCAAAATGGACTTCATTTTTGGATTCGGAATATCGAAATTAGCCTAGGGTGAAATTTTGGTATTTTTCTGAAAACTTTCAATTTTTGATGAATAGTGAAATCACTAAGTGGTAGGTTAAAAAACTGAATTTTGCATAAAACTTAATTTTACCGCTTCTGTGAATGGAATTTCGAAAATCCGAGAGACACGGTTAATATCAAGGACTAAAATGTGGTTCAATGAGATGAAAATAATTTTTTGGTGAATAGTAACTTTTTACTTTTTTTACCGCAGTTAATAGTAAATAGGGTAACTAAAGGTAAATATGATATTAATATTACCCTAACACATGTCCTAATTCTATTGGACAAGTGTAATTCGACCAAAAACAAACTTAGGAATAAAATATGACTATTTAGGCCCACTTGGATTAGATTAGGACATTTATTATTAATTTATTTAAAGAAGGGTTAAAATAGTTAAAATCAAAGTTTAATAAGTAAATCATTTTTAATATGGGGTTATACAAAAGATAAATTCGATTGTAAATATTCATTAGAAAGATAAAAAGATTTCCTACATAATGGTATTTTATTTGTAATTTTTAAAAATAAAATAATTTAATTTATTTATGACACAAAGATGATGCAGTAATTATCTTATTAATGAAATATTGACATAATTGATAATATAAATACCAAAATAAATGTAATTCAAGACTTTTTATGAATTCCAATAATTTTCTAGGTTACTATGATATATTAGTGTTGATTTAATCAACTTGGTTCGAACATATAATTATGTTATGACTTTCACAAAAATCATATATCAAATAGTGTCAAAATTGACACAAAATAGTTTTTAAATCAAATATTATATTATTAATTGTTATTTTATTCCTAAAAATATAAGGTTCGGCCAAATGACTTAGATAAGGATATATGTATTAATAACATACAATTTGGGGTTCGTTTGGCATGTTATAGTAAGTTTATTAACCATATAGTGAAAGAAAACAAAAAGACACGGTAAAAGTTAAATTATTTAACTTAGAGTTAAATCTAATTGATAAGGTTAAAATAATACCCTAAACTTGTCTAAATCCTATTGGTTGATAGGATTTCGACCCATCCCCACTTTAGCTTCGAAATAAGACCCTTTGGAACCATTATAAACCGATTTTGACTTTATTATAAAATAATATTTTGAGATATTCCTAAGGTGCCCCTCTCCTCCCTTATAAAAGGGCACCTCCTCCCCCTCCTCCTCACACCAATTTGAGCACTCATGCTCGGCCAACCCCTGCCAAAATCCCTTCTCCACTTCCCTAGAATAATCCTAGAGGACCTGGTATTCTTCAAAGACCAATCTTAGTTCCCTAAGTGGAGGATTCAAAGAGGCGTTTCAAAGAAGAGGTAATATCAATTACCGATCTTTTCAATTTCTTTCTTATTCAACTTCTCCTTCTTTAGTTGTTTCATGATAAAGTAATAACATCAGTATTACTTACATACTGATATGTTATTATAAATATAAAACAACCCTATTTCACCATCTATCCATCCTACGGAAAAAGAAATCACCGCGCGTGCGTACGTACGGAATACCGTCTCCACGCCGTGGTGTAATCTATTTTCCACCACCACCTTACATGGATGGGTATAATGGTGTAAAGAATAACTATACATAGTTATTACAACATCATATTGATTCTGATATATTGTATAATCCACTCCAATTCAATTCAATATTTATAGAAATGATATCATCGCTCGTGCGTACGTACGGAATACCGTCTCCACGACGCGATGAGATTCATTCTCCATGTTAACCATTTAAGAATGATTATAATGTATATATAAGAAATAATAATGAAATATATGACATTATAAAGCTACTGGATTTATGTATATATATACATATGAATGTCATCTACTTAATTCCATTCAAGACAATAAGGAAAGAAAAACAGCGTTCATGCGTACGTACGGACTACCGTCTCCATGAACGGTGTTTTTCATTTCATTTAAATATCTATTATATATATATATATATACTGAATATATATGATATATAAATCATATTTTATATTCTGTAAGTAATTAAATCATGATATAAGTAATAATAATGTCAAGAACAACAAGTCAAAACACCTACGATAAATGAAACGATTTTTACCCAAAACGTTCTTTAACATGGAATTTACAAAAGAACGGGTAATATAATGTCATAAGTGAACCATATATGATATCATAACAATGAATATGATTCTGTAATAAGTCAATAACATGATTTAAATCATTATACAGGAGGTTCGGACACTTACAAAGCAAGTCGGACCTAAGGTAAGGGAAATATCACAATCTCATTTTTATCCGAGATTGTTTATTCGTAAGTATTTATTGGGGTGTATTTTATCATCCACATCCATGTTTACTCAATATGTAATATTATTTCCATCCACCTAAAATTGTTTAAATCCATTTTTACCCTTTCGGTGAGTTTTTAGTAATACGTATGAAAGGAATCTTTTGTCGTTTTTCGTACGAGGTACTTTTTGACTTTTCCGAAAAAAGTACGAAGAATGTTTTTTTAACTTATACGGCACGAACGGATTTCTACTGTTTTATAAAGCCTTATTTTCATGAAGCTTCCTCTAAAAGATTTCATGACTATTTTCAATAAAATCTCTTTCTTTTAAAATTGCATGATGTTTTGTGAAAAGAAATTGATTTTGAAGAAGAAAGGATATTTTCCTCAAGAATTCAATTCAAGTGTTTTATCAAAATTATTTTCCATCTAAGATAATAAAGAGTTCTGTTTCTATCCATATTTTTACATTTATTTGACTATGTTGTGATGGAATTATGTTTATGAATTCCTTTATCTTATATGAATTTATTTATGATGTCATGATGTTTCAAGAATCCCATTTTTGTTACATGTGTTATGCGATGATGTATGTTTTATGATTATGTGGCACACATAAGAAAGGATTCATTATAAGATGGGTGGGACCTATATCTCCCTCCAATGCATTGGGTAAGGATTTTATATCTCATGAGATAGACAGGGCTGGAACGGTAGGTTATACCGGTTCAGTGAAATAGGACTGGAATGAGGATTACTCGATTCAGAAAGGGACTTTGTCCACTAAGATAGTCTTGGCAATGAGTCATGACTAACAAGAAATGATTTTCCATGATTATGTGTGCATGGCAAAAAGTTTAAAGTTTCATGTTATGTTTATGGTGATCTCATTTTCACTTCTATGATTTATCCCATGTTATGATATTATGAGCTCTTTTGCAGGTTAAGATTTCCAAAAGCTATGTTCTTATGTATATGATGTGATTGATATTTGTTTTGTTTACCCTTACTGAGCATTTTAGCTCACCCTTTTATGTTTTCTTTTCCCCAGGATATAAAGAAAGGTTTTAGGTAAAAAAAAGGGATGACCTTTATGGGAGATATTGAAGAACTTTCACCACGATTAGAAGATTACGTTCCGAGTTTCCAAAGACACTAAACTATTACGATCCTTTAGTGTGTGTTTTTGTTATGTACTAAGTATTCCGAAAATGTAATGTAATGTCCATGTACGTCAAGCTTCGGGTCTCTACAGTTGGTATCAGAGGAAAGGTTTAGTCAACCTTTGGAAACTAGGATGCGAAAACGTTAGTGAGATCCCTAGAGATATTTCTACGGTATGTCTAGGGATGTCCCTAAGGTTAAGTAGATGTATAAGTTATAGTACTAGAACTACGCTAACGATCATAGAATTAAACCTAAGATGTTAGATATTGAAGGTACTCCCCCTTTATTATGTTGTTTTCCCTAGCATGATTTTTGCCTCTCACACTATTCTTTTTGGGTTTTAGAAAATGGCTGGAAACAAGATGATTCACGATAATGGAGGATATGATGGACAATGGAATGATATTCTTCATAATGAAATGGGATTTGGAAGTCCAAACATAATTATTATGACGAATCAGCAATCTCATAATATGATCAATAAAGTAAAATTTGGTAAGTTTCCTGACTCGGCTAATAAGAGAAAGATGGAGTTTCATGATGATCATAGAGGAAAGAAAGTTCAATTTCCCCTATGTAATTCATGTGGGAAGAGGCATCAAGGAGAATGTTTCAAAGGAACTAGAAGATGCTTTGGGTGTGGAAAAGATGGACACAAAGCAAGTAAGTGCAAAGGAAAAGGTTCAATTAACACCATGGATGAGGATAATGGTATTGCTACGACATCAACAATGGTAAAATGCTTTAAATGTGGAATATACAGGCATTATGCAAACCAATGCCCTAAGGGAAAGTCTCATGAAGAGAATCAGTATGGTCGTATGGGAAGTATTTATGTTGACGATGATGAAGAAACTACAAATGATATGTGAGACGAAAGAAATGTTGAAGCTCGGTCAATGGTCTAAGAATTTAGTGGAATGATTACATGTTTATCATGTGTAGTGTTGGAATAAGGATACATCTAAGGATTGTTACACTGTTGTCTTTCCTTAAGTGTATGATGAATGGTACCAGTAACCATGAAAGGTTATTCAGATACTTTTGGAAAGTAGATGATAAGTGCATAATGAAAGGATAAGAAGACAATGAGATGTTTGATTGTATTCATGATCTCATGATTGATATAAGGACTAAGTGATATCATGGTTTGAGTATAAATAATTTTGAGGATTTAGGTATGTGGAAAGAGTTAACTTTTAACAGCACTCATGTTTTCAATAAGGTTCAATGGGTATTCAAGAGAATACATGATTAAGGACTTTGAATGTTTGGAATGTGACCAAAAAAACATATCTTATGATATATGGGGATCAACGATGGTATTAAATATCTGGTAATCGTTTTCACTATGTTATGAGAGTGGACTGGAGTATTATGGATAAGCCTAAAGATTAGAATGGATTATGTTGGACATAAGTTAGTATTGTTTAAGGATAGAAGTTTTTTCGATATTATTGATGGGATGTTATAGTAATATAGTTTTATAAAAAGGACAACCTGCAGGACGGGCGACAGCCCATCGCTTCGGACAAGGCTGTAGGAATCGAACCCACAACCGAAGTGCGACTGGCCTTTATCGCCTACCACTGACCTACAAGAAGTCCCTGTTTAGTTGAAACTAGTTTTATTATATTAAGCAGTATGATATATGAAGTATAAGTCCATTTTAGGAACCGTATATGATTAATCTCACTATAGAATGACTTATGTATATTTAATAACTTTTGCTAACCTTTTGTTTGAGACAGATGGAATGAACAGTCATTCTATCACATGATCTGCTAACACTTCATGAATAACAAATTCAACTTCATTTATTTAAGAGATGAAGTGGAAATTGTTCAAGGCACGAACAACAGTGAGATTGTACCAAAATAAAGTAAGTATTTATTCTAAGCAAATTTTCAACTTTAGGGAAATGATCTTGAAAACCAAAAATGTTGTCCTAGTGATCTTATACCTGATGAATCAGATGGTACCTTATATCATCACAAATCTATGGATTTGTGATTACTGGATTTTCCATAGCCATGTTCTCTACCACTCTCCATCAGAACATGATGGTTAGATTTTTCTTCCATATCCATATTTTCACCTATGTGGAAACCCAGTGATTAGTTTATTTGGGTAATTGTTACATTTCATACTTTAGTTTTTAAAGTCATGTTTTGGTATTCCTTTTTACGATGTGGGTTTCTATTAAAGAAACTTTCGAATAGTAAACCATTTATAACCCCGACGAATTTCGAGGGCGAAATTCATTTTAAGGGGGGTAGAATGTAACACCCCGAGATTTTATGAAAAATATTCTTTTTAATTTCATTAATGTATTGTGTTGTATGCTACACCAAAAGAAGCTTTCACAACACGCATCCTTGACTTTCCTTCCATTACACGCAATCACGACCTTCCTCGATAGCTTGCGTCGTACGCAATACCGAGTTTCACTAAACAACAATATGCTATTAAAACTAGCCGTTATAAATAGTAATAACCACTTTTTGAAATTTTATAAATTTTATTTTTCAAAATGGACTTCATTTTTGGATTCGGAATATCGAAATTAGCCTAGGGTGAAATTTTGGTATTTTTCTGAAAACTTTCAATTTTTGATGAATAGTGAAATCACTAAGTGGTAGGTTAAAAAACTGAATTTTGCATAAAACTTAATTTTACCGCTTCTGTGAATGGAATTTCGAAAATCCGAGAGACACGGTTAATATCAAGGACTAAAATGTGGTTCAATGAGATGAAAATAATTTTTTGGTGAATAGTAACTTTTTACTTTTTTTACCGCATTTAATAGTAAATATGGTAACTAAAGGTAAATATGATATTAATATTACCCTAAAACATGTCCTAATTCTATTGGACAAGTGTAATTCGACCAAAAACAAACTTAGTAATAAAATATGACCATTTAGGCCCACTTGGATTAGATTAGGACATTTATTATTAATTTTTTTAAAGAAGGGTTAAAATAGTTAAAATCAAAGTTTAATAAGTAAAGAATTTTTAATATGGGGTTATACATAAGATAAATTCGATTGTAAATATTCATTAGAAAGCTAAAAAGATTTCCTAAATAATGGTATTTTATTTTTAATTTTTAAAAATCAAATAATTTAATTTATTTATGACACAAAGATGATGCAGTAATTATCTTATTAATGAAATATTGACATAATTGATAATATAAATACCAAAATAAATGTAATTCAAGACTTTTTATGAATTACACTAATTTTCTAGGTTACGATGATATATTAGTGTTGATTTAATCAACTTTGTTCGAACATATAATTCTGTTATGACTTTCACAAAAATCATATATCAAATAGTTTCAAAATTGACACAAAATAGTTTTTAAATCAAATATTATATTATTAATTGTTATTTTATTCCTAAAAATCTAAGGTTCGGCCAAATGACTTAGATAAGGATATATGTATTAATAATATACAATTTGGGGTTCGTTTGGCATGTTATAGTAAGTTTATTAACCATATAGTGAAAGAAAACAAAAAGACACGGTAAAAGTTAAATTATTTAACTTAGAGTTAAATCTAATTGATAAGGTTAAAATAATACCCTAAACTTGTCTAAATCCTATTGGTTGATAGGATTTCGACCCATCCCCACTTTAGCTTCGAAATAAGACCCTTTGGAACCATTATAAACCGATTTTGACTTTATTATAAAATAATATTTTGAGATATTCCTAAGGTGCCCCTCTCCTCCCTTATAAAAGGGCACCTCCTCCCCCTCCTCCTCACACCAATTTGAGCACTCAAGCTCGGCCAACCCCTGCCAAAATCACTTCTCCACTTCCCTAGAATAATCCTAGAGGACCTTGTATTCTTCAAAGACCAATATTAGTTCCCTAAGTGGAGGATTCAAAGAGGCGTTTCAAAGAAGAGGTAATATCAATTACCGATCTTTTCAATTTCTTTCTTATTCAACTTCTCCTTCTTTAGTTGTTTCATGATAAAGTAATAACATCAGTATTAATTACATACTGATATGTTATTATAAATATGAAAGAACCCTATTTCACCATCTATCCATCCTACGGAAAAAGAAATCACCGCGCGTGCGTATGTACGGAATACCGTCTCCACGCCGTGGTGTAATCTATTTTCCACCACCACCTTACATGGATGGGTATAATGGTGTAAAGAATAACTATACATAGTTATTAAAACATCATATTGATTCTGATATATTGTATAATCCACTCCAATTCAATTCAATATTTATAGAAATGATATCATCGCTCGTGCGTACGTACGGACTACCGTCTCCACGACGCGATGAGATTCATTCTCCATGTTAACCATTTAAGAATGATTATAATGTATATATAAGAAATAATAATGAAATATATGACATTATAAAGCTACTGGATTTATGTATATATATACATATGAATGTCATCTACTTAATTCCATTTAAGACAATAAGGAAAGAAAAACAGCGTTCATGCGTACGTACGGACTACCGTCTCCATGAACGGTGTTTTTCATTTCATTTAAATATCTATTATATATATATATATACTGAATATATATGATATATAAATCATATTTTATATTCTGTAAGTAATTAAATCATGATATAAGTAATAATAATGTCATGAACAACAAGTCAAAACACCTACGATAAATGAAACGATTTTTACCCAACACGTTCTTTAACATGGAATTTACAAAAGAACGGGTAATATAATGTCATAAGTGAACCATATATGATATCATAACAGTGAATATGATTCTTTAATAAGTCAATAACATGATTTAAATCATTATACAGGAGGTTCGGACACTTACAAAGCAAGTCGGACCTAAGGTAAGGGAAATATCACAATCTCATTTTTATCCGAGATTGTTTATTCGTAAGTATTTACTGGGGTGTATTTTATCATCCACATCCATGTTTACTCAATATGTAATATTATTTCCATCCACCTAAAATTGTTTAAATCCATTTTTACCCTTTCGGTGAGTTTTTAGTAATACGTATGAAAGGAATCTTTTGTCGTTTTTCGTACGAGGTACTTTTTGACTTTTCCGAAAAAAGTACGAAGAATGTTTTTTTAACTTATACGGCACGAACGGATTTCTACTGTTTTATAAAGCCTTATTTTCATGAAGCTTCCTCTAAAAGATTTCATGACTATTTTCAATAAAATCTCTTTCTTTTAAAATTGCATGATGTTTTGTGAAAAGAAATTTATTTTGAAGAAGAAAGGATATTTTCCTCAAGAATTCAATTCAAGTGTTTTATCAAAATTATTTTCCATCTAAGATAATAAAGAGTTCTGTTTCTATCCATATTTTTACATTTATTTGACTATGTTGTGATGGAATTATGTTTATGAATTCCTTTATCTTATATGAATTTATTTATGATGTCATGATGTATCAAGAATCCCATTTTTGTTACATGTGTTATGCGATGATGTATGTTTTATGATTATGTGGCACACATAAGAAAGGATTCATTATAAGATGGGTGGGACCTATATCTCCCTCCAATGCATTGGGTAAAGATTTTATATCTCATGAGATAGACAGGGCTGGAACGGTAGGTTATACCGGTTCAGTGAAACAGGACTGAAACGAGGATTACTCGATTCAGAAAGGGACTTTGTCCACTAAGATAGTCTTGGCAATGAGTCATGACTAACAAGAAATGATTTTCCATGATTATGTGTGCATGCCACAAAGTTTCAAGTTTCATGTTATGATTATGGTGATCTCATTTTCACTTCTATGATTTATCCCATGTTATGATATTATGAGCTCTTTTGTAGGTTAAGATTTCCAAAAGCTATGTTCTTATGTATATGATGTGATTGATATTTCTTTTGTTTACCCTTACTGAGCATTTGAGCTCACCCTTTTATGTTTTCTTTTCCCCAGGATATAAAGAAAGGTTTTAGGTAAAAAAAAGGGATGACCTTTATGGGAGATATTGAAGAACTTTCACCACGATTAGAAGATTACGTTCCGAGTTTCCAAAGACACTAAACTATTACGATCCTTTAGTGTGTGTT
Source organism: Viscum album (assembly GCA_963277665.1). Taxonomy (NCBI): domain Eukaryota; kingdom Viridiplantae; phylum Streptophyta; class Magnoliopsida; order Santalales; family Viscaceae; genus Viscum; species Viscum album. The sequence goes on from OY728139.1 coordinate 1,103,810,390, forward strand.
TTTGTTATGTACTAAGTATTCCGCAAATGTAATGTAATGTCCATGTACTTCAAGCTTCGGGTCTCTACAGATAAACTCTTTTTTAAATTTATATCGTTATTTTATGGGTTGTAATGCTCATTTACGCTCAAAATGATGATTTGTAAGGCGAGGTTCGAACATCTATTTATTTTCCAGAAGTATTTACAAGCTTTGATTCTAATTGTTTTCTAAAAATTATATAAAGTTATATAATCTGTATTTTTGAATATTCATTTGACAGAATCCTAAAAGGGTTAAAATGTTATAATAAGTTAAGATTTATTTATATATATATATTTAGATTAAATTACCAGGTTTATAATCCTACTACCATGTTTATAATATTATTTTTAGTTTATTTTCATGTTTCACATTACGTATCAACATGTTTTATCAATATTATCGGCATCACACTTGCATATACATTTTCAATGTGTTTATGCATATCATCGACGTTCATTACGCTAAAAGTAAACTTATAATTTAAGTTAAAAAGATAAGGTTCTGTTCTCAAATTCACCAATTACAAGAATTTCATTATAAAATTGAACGTCAAATTTATAATGTTTTATTCATAACTTTATTAATTGTCAGAGTTAATTTAAATTAAAACTGCACATATTTGCAACAAAGAGGCTTTGAGAATGAATGATTAATCACGGGGATATACCTTGTAAAGTGTAGAAGAGTTGGTCATAACCAAACTTGTAGATGATAAAAATATGGAAGTCTTTATTTAATTATGTTGTATTTATAAATACATGTGTACTTTAAATACATTGATAAGTTAAGGGCAAAAACTCCAGTGACCAATACTATTATATATGTAAATCAAACTTTAAATGTTTTCTAAAATTATCGGCTCTTGTTCGTTGTAAAAATGGAAGGTCATTGGGAAGTGAACCCATCCTCCACTAAGTGAGTAGGCCCAAGACAGCCTTCGACGAATCAAGTTGCCTCAAATGATGTTTTGTTTTCATGAAGTTTGCTTAATATTTTCTGACAAAAATCACTGGATTAGTTTTAAAAGTTTTTTTCAAAGTATAATTAATTTTCAAAAGTATTATATTATTTTGGAAATTAGTTTTTCAAATGTATTATCAAAGTGATTTTTTTTAAAAGGGAATTTATCAAAGGTTTTCAAACCCCTTACTGAGTATCTTTGTGCTCACCCCAAGATTTTAAATGTTTTCACAGGTATCTTAGGAGTTTATCGTAGATGTCGTCGCTTATGGTGTTAGCGCGCACGGAAGCGTAATGGAAAAAAAAATATATATATTATTTCAGTTCAACTTTGAAAAATGTAATGTTTTGTCTAATACTCCAGAATCTAGACCGGTAAAAGATCCTCATTTTGTTTAAAGTGTTGTGAAATTTTTAAGTTAATAAAAAAAAATTACACAGCATTTTGTTGGGATGAGTTTGAAATAGCAGGCTCAGGGCTTTACACCTCTACTCATGCCTCAACAAAGACCAGAAATTCCCTAAGCAGGAGCTTGTCACCCTCTCAAAACCAGAAACCCTCTCCTCCCCAGAAATGACCAGTGCACCCCTTTGAATCACTACTGCAAAATAGGGTTTTGTTAATGAAAAAAAGTATCTATCAATGCTAAAAAAGAACTGATAATAAATACTCTATTAAAAGGGGTCCCTTTTATTAGAATTAAAAAAAGAGCTGATAAAAGTAAAAAAATTAAAAAATATCTGCAACTCGGGGGGGGGGGGGGGTTTAACAGCGCTCAACCCCCTTTTCAATAGCACTATGAAGCCCCGCCAGCACACCCCATAAACAATGTTATGAATCCCTTCCAGCACACCCCACCCACCCCTTTAACATGGATAGGTTCACACCCCCACCCTTTAATAGTGCAAGCCCCCACCCCCTTCACCCGCACGCACACCTGCCTTCGCATGGATTCGAACCCGAGATCTCTCCCTTGCGCACCTTCACCTTTATCACACATCCATCTTATTTTTTTTATCCATTTAATGATACATATATTTATTTATATATATATAGTTATATTTATTCATATATTAATTTACACTTATATTAATATATATATATATACATACATACATACATATAGTTTCCTCGATTTTTGTACCAGGGTTCGAAAATGAAAGGGTGCGATATCTCATCAATGACGCACTGGAGGAATGGGATCAAAGAAGATTTGTAGCTGGTTTAATGAGTTTGAATTACATCTCATCCTAAGTATTTCCCTCACACCAGGCATGGGTAATGACCAGATTTTTTGGATGGAGGAAGCTCATGGGAGGTACTCGGTTCACCCGGGTTAGAAAATGCGAGTTCAAGGCTTGGCACCTGTCATTTCCGATGATCGCTAGAAGAGTCTCGGGTCATTTACTACTCTTCCCAATGTGAAATGTTTTTGGTGGCAAGTATGTTCTGGTGATTTTACAACCTGTGATTTTTTTGTGAGAGTTCATCTAGCGGAGGATGACAGTTGTCCTTTATGCCTCCAAGAGGTAAAATCTCCTTTGCATGCAATTCTTTTTTGTCATGGGGTGGAAGGTTGTGGAAGGCATGAAGGCCAGATGTTGGAATGTACTTTGATCCTTCATTTGGGTTGGTCCAAAACCTTATCAATTGGGTGGATTCATTGGAACCGAGAGTGGAGGGGCTGATCTACACAATTGCTGGCTAGTTTGGACTAGAAGAAATGAATGTATTCTCCAAATGAAGGTGACCTATGATCATATCTAGGTCGTGAGGTCCATGGAGTGGATGAAATGTTAGAATGAAAATGATGTAGCGCCTTCTTCAGGAGACATGCGGTAGGAGGCTCCCTGTTGGTCCCCCTAGAGGGTTTTCTCAAAATTAATACAGATTTTGCGGTCTCTACTCATTCCAGGGTTGGTATTGGACTCATTGCCTATAACAGTTTTGGATAGATTATGAAAGCTCATTGTTGGGTAGTGAAAAACTCTCGGAGTCCAGTGGTGGTGGAGGCCTCTTCCATCCTCCATGGGATCCTTCTCACCCATTCAAAATATTGGCCCAAGGTTTTGGTGGAGTCTAACTTCCTTGAAGTGGTTAATTCTCTTTCAAATAAGGATGAGGACTTTAAGGTTTTTGGACATATCTTTTGAAAGATTCGTTCATTGTCTAAAGGTTTCACTAAATGAAAATTTTCTTTTATCAAATGAGCCAATAATATTAATGCTCATCGTTTGGAATGTTTTGGGAAATCATGGGGTGATCATTATTGGGTGGACTCATTTCCTGATTGGATTTGTAGGGATTGACCAGTAATTTATCATTTCTTTTCAAAAAAAATATTGTAACAAAATACATATATAGTTATATTTATATATTTATATATTTATTCGTATATTAATATATATTTATAAGATCAGTTTTAAATAAATTTATAAAATATGTTTTTGTGTGTGTGTATAAATAAATAAATAAATACATATATACAACACACACAAATATTATATATATGTGCATCTTTAAGAAATATTATACAAATTTATATTTATTTACATTTATTATATATTAACATTTATACATATATTTATATATGTTTCTATATATGTTTCTATATATATTTGTATATATATTTAAATACATATATGTATATGTATATATATATATTTAAAATGGATATTAAATCTAAAAACCCTTAAAAAACATAAAAACGTTAAGAAACTCTGAACACCCTAAACCCCCTAAAAACCATGAAAGAATCATATCTTCTGATCCATGAGTCTGTTTCAGCTCCACAACCAATAAAATCTAATCTCATGAAATTATATTCGATATGATATGTGGTACAAGCTGAACGGACACCCAGATCAGAATTTATAGCCACTTGGATTTAAAGAAACCGGGGTCGGCGACAAAAAACACAGTTTTGGATGCCTTCTGAACCTTTCTGGGGATGAAAAATTGAAAAGATATCTTTAACCCTATTTTGAGACTATAAATTTCATAGACCTCATCACAGGCTTCGATTTGATATGTGGTATAGCCCAAACAGACACTCATGTCAAAAGTCATGGTCGTTTGAAGTTCAAATTACGTTTTCAACTTATTTTCAATCTTTTATTAACTTTTTGATTTTTTTATATTCAAATTTTTATTAAATTACTATTACTCAATAATAATTGGAAAATTATTAATTAGAAAAATATTTTTAATTATTTTATAAGCCATTTTAACTAATTATATTATATATTAAGTGAAAATGCATATTTAGCTTTATCTAAATCATATTTTAAAAATATATATTATATTTATATCAACATAAATATATTTATATATTAATATATTATTTTTAATTAAATATTTTTTTGATATATATCCTTTATCAATGCTAGTAAAAAAGAGACGATAAAGGGAGTCCATTTAACATCGATAAAAAAAGCGTTGATAAAGGGGGTGCCTTTATCAGCGCTAAAAAAGTGCTAATAAAGGGTTATATTTATTAGCGTTTTTTAGCGCTGATAATGGTACCTCCTTTATCAATGATTTTTTTAGCACTGTTAAAGGGTGACGCTACGAAAACCCATTTTTTGTGGTATTGAATGTAAATCACAATATATGAGGAGTCCCTAGTAAGTAATATGGCTGAATATGTGATTGAAGAAGGCCAACATCTCATTGCACACATGGGTGGCCAATACTAAAGGAAGAAAAACCACCCAACAATAAAGTGGGACATGCGGTGGATCCATGTGAAAAGGGAAGTATAAATAGGCAGACCCACATAAAAATAATCCAGCATTTATTATCAAATAAAAAAGCAATTAAAACCATAAATGAAATATCATTTAATTTGAAAAATAATGCATTGAATTAAACTATTTAATTTTCAAGAAACAAATGAATAAAATTCACAAATCCCCACCTTGAAAGTTAAAATTCATAAGCCTAAAAGCCCCTGATGTCCTTGATCCACCTAACCTATCACATTGATTCAAATGAATATGCAATCCTAATAAAAAACTAAGAGTTCATCAGTGTGTCCTCTATGCATCACAATGACACACACTTACCTAAATTCAATAAAATATAATGGTAATTGATAAAACATGCTCATACTAGCATGATAAATTAAGAAAAAATATTAAATGAACTCATATCTACACTCACTTGAGCTTGTCATCATCATACACCAATTTCCAGCTGAAGTCATGTCATCAGAGGTCTGAATAGATCAGTTGTGCCTGTAGAACACAAAAGAAAGTAGTAGCGTCATTCGTCAAATACAAAACACATGGAATACAACAATATATGGTATGATCAAACTTAGAAAAGTGAAAAAAATTCCAATGCAACAACAACACCAACAAAAAACACCATAGAATGAAAAAACATGACAAACTTGAACAGACAAAACTACATAGTTCTATGCATCAAAACCACCTAGAAACTTACCCTAAAAACCACATAGGCATATCCATCATGGATCCTCTATGATACAAGTTCATAAAACAGACAACCCTGGGAAGACACTAAAATGACATTGATCTTGGTACAAGGCCTTGTAAACCACTTCCAGAAAAGTGGATAGCCTAAGACCTACACTAAGACTGATTCAATGCCCACACAAATTCTTAGTGAGACCAATTCAGACACATATCCACCTAAGTAGAAATCCATGTGTAAACTACAGACCACCTAAAGGGTGTTACATCTACAACTGGGTACCCTATGTAACAACTCCAAGAGCTCAATTCCAACTCTTAACCTAAAGTCCGACTAGGCAGACAACACCTGGGAAACACCTCACTAGCTCTCAACCGTACTGCTACCAGACCAACACTTACACAAGCTACCCAGACCCTCAAATCACAACGAGGCATAACGGGGAATAAGAACAAGCATACAAGTCTATCTATCAAAAAAAACAAATAATTCCACATAACAAAAATAAATACACAACCTGATGGTTCTGAGCACAGTGGAAGAGTGCGGAGGTCGACGATATATATTAATTTTTTTAATAATAGTTATCTGAAACCAAGAGTGAGGATCTTGCACGTCAAATTTGTAATTAATTTATTTTATATTTAAAGAAATATATATCTGGGCTTAAGAACATTCTTCATTGGTGAATGTTGATCATCTGAAAAGACCCTTTCAGAATACCTTCGCTGAACTATAAGGATCCAAGGATAGAATCCCTTTAGCGGTGATCCACACATGCTCCTATGATCTCCAAGCAATACCACTCGATCTTCGGGTGCTAGTGCGTTGAGTCGAATGTCTTTAATTTTCATTCTTGATGGATCGTTCTTCAGTCTTGAAGAAATATTTTTTTCACTTCTCATTATTTAGAGGGAGAGAGGAGGAGGAGTTAAGATAGAATTTGTTGTACGTAACAATTTTATGTTCTCAATTTTTGGATTCTCTACACAATTGACATAACTGCCTATTTGTAGAGTTAAGATTTAAGTTAAAATATTATTTAATTTCATAATGACCATTAAATAAAATTTATTTCTTTCAATAAAAACATGCCTCACAATAATAATTGTATTATTATTATTTTGTGGTGCGCACCAACTTGCGTAATAAAAAATATTATGTAACGGTTTTGTTAATTAATATTTTTCTCTGAACTCGATCTTTGGCCCATTCAAACTCCTCTAGATTTTATTAAAAAACCAAATAAATATTTTATTCATAAATAAATATTTTATTCACAATCTAGTGAATAAATATTTACTAAAATATTTAGTAAATAAAATAAATATTTTATTCACAAGCCAGAGAATCAATATTTATTTAATTTATACAATCAATATAACTTGAATAAAATTATTCCACATATTTGAAAACAATATTTATTACATTAATTAAACTCAAATATAATTTAATTGAAAAAAATTAAAACACTTAGTGTGTGAACCTTAGGATTCTTTCTCGTTGGAATTAGGTGAGCTTGCCTAAATTCCAAGATTATTGTCTAGTAATGGGTCAAGGCACCCAAGAGAAAGACCATAATGTCACAACATCGATAACCACATACAAACAATCATTGTTTAATATAATCCATTTGTCATCATATCTCATCAAGAAGGTTGCACATCTGTGTCCCCAACCTATATACTCGGTATGTCTTTCTTTGACTATCTGAAATAAACATATCGTTACACCATGGCCATGGAATTTAATGCGATAGTTCTATTCCAATCAAAGAGCTGATATATCAGCTTCCATAAATATGGAAGATACAAATCATTCCTCAACTTATTCATTAATGACATGTCACTCATGACGCATCCAACTTATCCATGAATTTTTATTGTCATGGTTTACGAAATACATCTAAGTACACGAGGTCTAACATCCATTAATAACACTAATCATAAAGTCTAAGGACCATCACACACGCGTGTAGATATGAATATATGATAACATCAATACTATTGGAGTTAGTGTCCTAAGACCAATTTTTTATACTTTGATTACATGTATATTAAATGTATTTAATATTAACAAAACTTCTTATTGCTTATTGTTTGTTGTTCTATATGACTCTAATTTAATAATGTCCTAGAGTATATGATGCATTGATAAGGTCATAGAAGTTCTCCTCTATGATGAGAACCTTGATGTGATATGATGGTATTCTGAAATAATTTTTTGTGGTTGGATAACGTACTATGATGGGACACATAGTACATAGATTATAATGTGTGATCACTCATAAGCAGATGAAACTTCTTCTCATGAAATTCACACTTGGTAATCTCCAAGACGGAAGATTATGAGAAAAAACCTGCTAGTAGGAATTCAACATGTTTTAGTTTCATCGAATATTACTATTTACGAGCATGTGTGATAGTCTTTATACTTTAATATTACTATTAATGAATGTTACAACTCGCATACTTAGATGTATTTGGTAAACCATAATGATAACAGTTCATGGTGAAGTTGGATACATTGGGTGCATCACGAGTGACATGTCATTAATGAATAAGGTGAGGAAGTATTTGTCACTTCCATATTTATGGAAAATGATATCTCGAACCTTTGATTGGAATATAATCATCGCATTAAATTCCATGTCCATGGTGTAACAACGTGTTTATTTCAGATAGTCAAGGAAATACATATTGAACATATAGATTAGTGACATAAATGTGCAACCTTCATTATGAGATATTATGACAAAGAGATTATATTACAAAGTGAGTGTTTATATGTGGTTGTAAACATTGTGAGATTAAGTTATTTCTCTTGGGTGTCTTGACCCGTTGATAGACAATAATATTGGACTTTAGGTAAGTTTTCCTAATACTAACAAGAAAGAATCCCAGAGGGTCACACACTAAGTGATTTTGTTGATCTCAATTAAATTATATTTGAGTTTAATTAATGGAATAAATATTATTCTCAAGTCTGAGCAATAATTTTATTCAAGTTATATTGATCACATAAATTAAATAAATATTTATTTTTCATCTTGTGAATACAATAATTATTTTATTTATTGAATATTTCAATAAATAATTTTTAGCTAGATTATGAAGACAATATTTATTTATGAATAAAATATTTATTTGGTTGTTCAATAAATGGTAGTGGAGTTCGAATAGACCAAGACCAAGTTCGGTGACAAATATTAATTAACATGACCGTTATATAATATTTTTTATTACGCAAGTTGAAACGCGCCAAAAAATAATAATTATATAATTATTATTATGCACCATGAGATTTATTAAAGGTAATAAATGTTATTTAATGGCTAGTATGCAATTAAATAATATTTTAACATAAATCCCAACTCTATAAATAGGTGGCTATGTCTATTGTGTAGAGAATCCAAAATTGAGAATATAGAATTGTTGCACACAATGAATTCTCTCTCAACTCATTTTTCTCACTCCCTCTCAAGAACGAGAATTGCAAGAGAGATTTTCTTCAAGACCAAAGAATGGGTGATCAAGAATGAACAACATAAGACATTTGACTCATCACGCTAGCACTCGGGGATCAAGTGGTGTGACTCAAAGATCATAGGAGCATGTGTGGATCACCGCTAGAGGGATTATATCCTTGGATCCACACAACGCAACAAAGGTAATCTGAAAGGGTAATTCCAGATGATCAATATTTACCAATGAAGAAAGTTACTAAGCCCAAATATTTATTTCTTCAAATATTAAATAAATTAATTATAAATTTGATATGGAAGATCCTTGCTCTTGGTTTCAGACAGCAATTATTAAAAGAGATTTTAATATATCTCCCACCTCTACATTCTTCTACTACACCCGAAACTAGAAAGTAGTATCAGAGCAGTCACATTTAAATTTATAATTATTTATTTGATTTTTGATATATGTTAAATTGTTGTTATATTTTCATTTCAAGTTATTTATTCTTTAAACTGATTTAAATTAACATGTTATTGGCATATTAATCATGTTTTTTCAGTGTTTTATTTTCTTAACAGTTTAAGAAAAAAATGAAGAATGACCGGAGATGCCATCGGGGAGTGCCAAATCTTTGGCCGATAAAACTGCGTTAAACAACGTGCAGTCGGATCACATGGTGTATTCCCTTGTGCATTGTATCTAGATTCACCGAGCAATTAATTACACACGTTTAATTTGTTAAACACTACATGATTACTAGGCCAACCTGGCACACAAAAAGCAGATGCAGGTTGTGTAGCCGACATGTACACACCGTGTAGTCTGGCCGTGTTAACATGCTGAAGCCCTAGGTGAGTGACTTGGATATAAAACAACCGAGCTACATGGCGTGTAACTGTATGTACATGCTATGTATTCTCCTACTAATAGAAAAAAATTAAAATTATATTAAATTTGAAAATTATAGCATTAAGACCTTATTTTATTGATTGGAACAATATTGTGTGTGGAGATTTAATAATGGTTTTAAATAATTTTAAATGATCAATTAATTTTTCTTAATTAATGTTTCATTATTGGTTCTGCCGTTTATTTTCCATGAATTTCATTAATGATGAGTATCTCCAAAGAGGATCATATGATCATTAAAGATGTAGGGGAATTAATTAATTAATTCAAGAACGTTTATCATAAATAATAAAAGAACGAATAAAGAATTGAATTTTATCCATTTAATTTTGTGTATTCGTTGCATGTATTTTCATTATCTTGACCAAGACCAATGTATGTGTTGGATGTTTAAATTTAATTTATTTCATGAGTCTGCAATTATTTAATATTAAATTAAATGTTGGTTTACAAGTCATCACTCACTCCATAATTATGTAAAACCTGCATGTCCAAGAATATTAATGTTATCCCCTTTAACCAATCCGTTGGTTCCCCTCACCTCTGATAAAGGGGATCGCCTAACAGTGCTATTTCTAGTACTGATAAAGGGGACCCCCTAATAGTGCTGAAGATAACAATCCTTTTTTATTTCTGTTAAAAATCCTTTTTTGCATGTTGTTAAAGGTCATATCTGTATTAGTGAAACCACTTCTTATAAATGTCATACCATGTATATAAGGAGTTCCATGTTGGGTGCCATATAAGATTTAGCCACGTTCAACAATGACTATGATTTGTTCATAGGTTATGAACTTGAAAGTAAATAGTGATTAAAAATTATAAATATTAGGTGTAGTGGAGTGTATGAAAAGATTTCCCGGACAAGTTTTTTATGCTAAGAAAGGAAAGAATATTCAGAATCCTAAGGAAGCAAAGTCATGTCTTGATGAAATTGAATTGAACATTCTAAAAAATCTGAAGTAACGTGTTGGAGGATCAACCTTTGGTAATGAATTCTCTTTAAAAATCAATAGGATTGACTTGACTAAAATTAAATCTCACGATTTGAAATTAAATGATATTTTTCATGTGGAAGGGATGAATCACAATCTATTGAGTATCAGTTAGCTATCTATTGATGTAAATGAGGATGTTTTAAAAAATGATTCATGTATTATAAAAATATTAATGGATAGAAAGAACATTACACTATAATAATAATGAATTATCGTGATAATGTATTTTCAACAGACAATATACCCATCACAAATAGTTTTCTAGAAGGATTTATTTATGAAGGATCTATAATTCTATTGCAAATGCTTTGGGAAAACATGTGTGTCATTCTATTGGATTATAATAAGTGATTATTTATTTGTGATGAACATTTTATCCATTTTAAAATGTTTTCACACAACCTTTTTGAGGGGGGATAAATTTTTCCGCTACCAGCCTATAAAAAAAATAATTTATAAAATCGCGTGACAGGATCTGTCACACCTGGACTTCGCATATAGGAATGTTTTTAACTTTAGTTTTTATCACATAATTGTATCTATCTTCTTAATAATTTATTTGTTGAAGTGTAGAATAAACCTGATGTGAGTTTTGTGCTTTTGCGCTGATGAGTGAGGATTGGCTTGGTAATACGTGACGTGTGGAAAGGGCATGAGTGAAGCTGTGTAGCTTCTCCAGTTTAACGTGCGCCCTACCTAGTGCGCGGGTGGTTAACTAACCTAATTAAAATAAAATTATAATTATTATAATTATTATAATAGTTGTTTTTTGTTATTTTTATTGTTGTTGTTATTATTATTATTAACATTATTATAATTAATATTTTAATTTAGTTTTTAGCATTTAAAATTTTAACATTATTATATTTTTATTATTAATATTGATATTATCTTATTATTATTATTTTTGAATTAATTTAAATGTTTTTCTTTTTTTTTGGATAGTCTATTTTTTTTATTTCCCCTTCCATTTTATTTCATTTATCTTTTTTATATTTTTTATATTTTTTTTATTTATCTCTCTCACTTACCCTCTTCCCCCATCGCGTCATAGCCCTTTCTCCCCAAGTTCGCGCGGGCCAATGCTAGCAGCCGCACCTTGTTTCCTCTCTTCTTCTTTGCTTTGCCCTCTCGTCGAAGCAACTTTCTATCCTCACCTCGGTTGAATCCCACATCGGAGGTCTGTCCCCTCTCATGTCCAGTGACTGCGCTCCACCCCTCCTTGGTTCGGTCGTAGATCCAACAACCCACCTTTAGCCATGTGCCCCTTTTTTATCCGAAGCTTAGGCGGCTCCCCTCCCTTGACTGTGCCTCTTCCTAGCAGTTCCCCCATTTTTTCCAGTTCCAGCAAGCCAGAAAGCCTCCTCTGAGCTCCGTCTGACCTTCCACACCCTCACCATAGGTGAACTTCCCTCTAACTAATTTTTCTTCTTTGTTTTTTTGGTGTTGCGGTTAGGGTTAATGTTGTTTTGTAAAATTTTGATTCAATTGTGCAATACCTTGTTTTATGGTGTCTCTTTGGTATCCTTGCTGTGTGTTCGTCATGAAGCAAGAGTTTCACGCCAATATTGTAAAATTGCGACACACCGGTAGGTGATCCTATACACAAATATTTTCTGATGATCATTTTTTTGTTTGTTTGATTAATTAAAAAAATTTCAATCTGTTTTCATTGTGTGAAATTATTTTTTGATTAAGTTTTATAGTGCACTTAATTTGTTAGAAGTGCGTCTAAGTGTTTTTGGTCCATTTTTACTTTGAGAAACCACTTTGAACTGTTTATCATTATTTTTTAAACTGTGCAGTGTGTGTTAGGAAGTGCAGATGATGTTGTTTATGTTTTGGCATGGTTTCAGAATATGTTTTTCCTCAAAAAGGGTTTTGAGTGGATTATTTCCTTTAAAAATTTTGCGATATGTTTGGAAACTGTTTGATAATTTTTCATAGTGGTTTGCTTAATTATAAAAAGTGTTTTGATAAAACTATAAAACTTGTTTAATTTAATGTACAAGAAGAATAGGTTAAGTTCTAAATTTTTTTAGTGTATGTATAGTTTTAAAAGAGGGTATCGTTGTGTGGATGAAGGATTTTCATGTGTAAACACCTTTTTTGGATCTTAAGTGTTAATGTGACATGTGATGTGAACTTGGAATTTAGATGATCACAAAGAGGGAAGCTTAGGGTAATAGGTGCGGGGACTAGGACTAGTGGGCTTTGGTTCCGAAGGTGGCTTGTCCTAGTTTCATTGGTAGGATTGATGACTACAACACTAACAAAACATATGAATGACTGAGGGTTATGGTTTCTAAGCCACATTTTCTGAGGGTTGTGGTTTCTAAGCCACAGTTTCTGAGGGTCGTGGATTCTAAGCCACGTTTCACCAAGACATGACGTTATGGGGCCCCACTTGTTACTAGTACCCATAGGGACTCTCTCATCTAATGGTGCTCTTAGTTAATTTTCTCACACCAATGATACATGGTATGTAACTTGAGTTATTAAAAAAGTATGTGTGTTTCTGTTTAACATCGCTTTTCTATAAAGCTATTTCATGAGAACTGTTTTCATTAAAGTTGTTGTAGAATTTCTTTATTTCCTTATTTATTAATGAAAATGTAATTGTATTTTAATACTTTTGTGTGGAATATTTTACTTGGGTGGCATCCTATTGGGAAATTTATCACACCCTACTTACACCCTTGGGTGTAAGTAGATTTGTTCATGTTAGATGTAGGTGAAGGAAAGGATTTTTTAAGTGGTGGTTGGGGTTGTTAGCATACTACTGGGTGTGGCATCATGGTGATGGCTTGAGGGCGGTGTCCTCTCTCCAGACGATAGTTTTTGTATTGGATTTTAGTCACCCTACCGAGTGGTAGCTTTTGTTTGGTTTTTAGTTTAAACATGCAACTCAAATTTTGGTTTTTAGTTAAAGGCATGTTTGGTTGTGACTTTCAGTCGTGGTCTATTTTATATTATTGGTTGATTTATTTACATTTGTTTACTCAGGTAAATCGTTCCCATGTATTTTTTATACCTGACACTTGTGCCAGCTCGTGGGGATTGGGAATGCCCTTTCGTCCTTTCCGTGGATTGGGTCAGGTGTCGGTTCGGATGGCGACCCGACTTGGTTCATGATAGGATCTTCTCCTCCCCCTTCATTTCTCAAACCCTATACTCAATTGGACAAACACCCTTTGATGACCATACCCCCAAATCACCCAAAAAATCCCATCGCACTTGATTTATTTCAGATTTAGGCTCAGATCTTTCAAGTACGGAATCTGCTTCTGTCCTCCTTTATTCTTTTTGCGATTTTCCTTTAAATCTTTCCAAAAATTGGTTTGATCAAAACCTAGGTTAATAATTTTACCATATTTTATGGTTTATTTGATATTTAGGGTTACTATAAGTTTATTATTCCTTATTTGGGTGTCCACTGGCTCCAAACAAATTGATTTCAATTGATTTGAGATATTTTTCCCATTATTTAGCCTTTAGATTTAATATATATTTTTTGGTATTTAGGATAAATATAAGTTTATTATTTCATAATATTATTTAAAATATGATGATTATGGAAATTTTTTATAGGGATATCAAAAATTGATAGAGTATATAAATAGTTTTAATTGGAAAATTGTATAGTATGGTTAAGGTAATATAATTTTTGATTAATTATGATAATTCTTTGATTGTTTCATTGACGTTTATAAGAACTTGGTTTTTCACTCATGTATGGATCATTTTTAATTTTGGTCTCATTTTCTTTTATGGACCTAATAGGGATTCCTAATGAGTTTGTGAAGGTCTTATTGGTTTTTGGAGCTTGTTCAGAGCCCAAGACCCAACATTTTAGGAGAAATTGTCCTACCACATGGTTAGAAGAAATCATGTGAGGCGGGCTGCATTGTTGGTTCTAACTGTGCTGGGTTGGACAATGAGCAGCAGGAGGGCACATAGTTTTCTCAAATAGTATAGATTGGACCACATGCCCAAGAAAAACTATAGACAAAATTTCAGAGGTGTTTTGCACGGTTGGGGCATGGTTTCTCTAACCTTGTGTGTGCCCCTTCCTATAGTAGACCGTGTGTGGTTGGTAAACAGTATGGGAAACTATGCGACCAAATCGTGCGAAGGCTTTTTTTGGGAGATTTTATGATTTTGACCTTAAAAACCTAATTAAATATAATCCTCTCCTATATTTTCTTTTATAGACAAAAACATTTTTTTCCTCCCTTTTGAAGCCTAAAACCAATCTAACCTAGGAATTGATCTCGCATGTCCGTCCAGAGTCTAATCTAAGAGTCATTCGTCTTATTGGATCTGCGTCGGTAAGATCTGAATTCCTTTTTAATCATTCTTCCTTCTTCTTCCTATCAACGATTCTATTTAGATGCAGGATCATATGCCCTAATTATAGGGAATTTATTCATTCTTCATATCTATTCCAATCTAGGAAAAACTAGAGGCTAATACTAGATGAGGAGATTCATATGAGTACATGGTAGGTGGCCTATAACTCATCCCTCATGTTTTGTAATTTTATAAATTATCACGTTTACACACCAATCTCATCAGGAATTGATTGTTTAATTAATATGTCTTGCCTATATTCATTAGAACCATATTCTAAGACTCTTTTTATAATTGTTATCTTATGTTATTGGTTACATCCCCAATGTATGATGATATCAAAAATAAAATAATAGAAGTTATATTTTCTAACTCTATAATGTTATCAAAAATTATAAAAAAATTATGTTAATATATATTCTATTTTGAAATAAAATGTTACATTACTTTATATTTTAAAACACTATAAAAATACAAAAATATTAATATATAAAAAATTATAATAATGAAATTAAAATATATAAATCAAAATATCAGTACAATGTTGTATTAGAAACAAAAGGGTAGTCTTGTATATTCATTTTCAGAATTATTACATCAAATTTTTAATACTTCAATCCTATTTATTAATCTGGTGTCATGCTCCAAATAAACACATGTGGCATCTGTCCTGTGGCCAAATTGACTGTCTGGTTCAAAACCCAACGAGATAATATTTTCTTTTATTTATCTATGATTTTATTAAACCTGAACTAATTTTTCCCACGCTCATGTTAATTTATTGTATTACATTATTTTATTTTATTTTTCAAACATAATTTTTTGGAATACTAATTAAAATTATAAGTTAATGGGGACACATGAAAACCCGATGGGTTGTGGATTTTTTGTCTTGGATCAAATGCGATCCAAATTTTTGTGGACCTAAATATTCATAACCCTAACACACATAAATCTACAGGCTAACGGATCAGACCATGTTCTTGTAGATATTTTGATATGTATACTTAATATGGTACTGGTTTTAATTAATATCATTGAAATTTAATAAATTGTTATGAATTATCATTAATTATGTGGATGTCATAAATCATAATGAATGAGGTTTATTCATTTCCCAATAAGTCTCTTAATATAGCCAAAACTATTTGTATTCCCACCGTTGGATCTAATTCATAGCAATTAATTTTTTCCATTGGATCAAGACTTTTGTAATCTATAAATATAGTGGCATGTTAATGGAATAAAATGTGTGTGTGTGTGTGGGGTGTGATTTTATGTGGCCATATACTTGTATTCTTTCATTCATGTTCTATTGTGATTGAGACGTTTTACTTCTCCATTGTTATCTCAAGCATTCGATATTGTTATAAGCTTTCACTTTTATTTGCCTTCAATCGACAATTTTCACAACATGTTATCAGCATGACTACTCTGCAAATTAAAAAAGGTTTGTCATACTCATAAGATAAATTTTCCATGGTGAATATTACAAGGCATGGATTTCTCTCTTGACATTTCTAGGAAGAATTATGTTTCTTGGATTATGGTTGTGGAGATAAACCTTGATGCAAATGACCTTGGAGAAGAAATTAAAGTTGGCAATAACGCATCTGCTCAAGACCGTGCTTGAGCCCTAATATTCCTCTACCATCACCTCCATGAGGATCTAAAGAATTAGTACCTCATGGTGAATGATCCTTTTGTGATATGGTAGAATCTCAATGAGCGGTATGATCAATTTCGACTTATAATACTACCATGATCAAGGTTTCAGTGAAGACATTTGTGATTCCAAGATTATAAATCAGTGAGTGAATACAACTATACAATGTTTAAAATAACACCACAACTAAAATTATGCGGAGATACTATCACAGATATCGATATGATGGAAATAACTTATTCTACTTTCCATGCCTTGAATGTCATTCTACTACAACAATATCATGAGAAATGTTTTACAAAATATTTTGAATTACTTTCCTTATTTTCTTTTTTATGGTGAACAAAATAACGAGCTCCTAATGAGAAATCATGTATCCCGACCTATTGGTGTGGCTCCATTCCCTGAAGCGAATTTTACTTCTTTTAACCAAGATCATGGGAAGAATTGATGCAATCAAGTCTGAGGAAAGTCATTTTCTTAAGGTGGTCATACACCAAATGAGAAGAGGAAAGGGCACCACCAGAAGTGGTCATATAATTAATAACCACAAATGAATAAACAAAAAAGTGATGAAAGTAATTGCTTTTAATATGGAATGAAGGGGAATTGGTCACGTACCTGTTTTATGATAAATCATTTTGTTGATCTTTATAAAAAATATATTAAAGGAAAGGAAAAGAATGATGAAGAAAAATTTTCAAACTATTCTTTGAAATATGATGATAGTATTACTAACTTTGATATTTATGATTATTTTTCACACACTGAAGATGATGAGCATATAGATCAAGCATGAATGCTCATGAAAAAAATTGAAGTTTGATTTTTGGTTTTTGTATGATTTTGGTTGAAATAAACTATGGTTATTGGTTTTGTAATATTTTAATATTGCATGTTTCATTTTGGTTTCTTTTATTTTATTCCTTATATGTATGTTTATTTTCTTTAATTAAAATAGATCATATAAATCGGTTTACTAGGAATAATTTCCATAAGGAAGATATTTTCCTCGTCCATAGCACATCAACACACAGAATTCATAAAGATGAGAAATATTTTATCACCATTAAAATGGGTGGTTCTCATGTATGTACTTAACTAGTACTGAATAATTAATCGAAGGCTTCAAAAGAGAAAGAATATTCCTCCCTGGTGGTATAATAATTATGATAAAAAATTATTTTTTTTCTCCCATGTTTCAACGCAATTTCCGATGTTTTAAAGATATTTTTAATAATGGATATCACATCGAGACAATGGATGAAGGAGGTTTTGAAAACCTCTATATAACAAGCACTAAAAATGAGCACAAATTGATTCATGATAATCTTTTAAGACTTCTGCCTGGATTGTACTTTATCAATATTTATACAATTAAATCAAACATGGTAAACCATAAGTTTACCAACCATGATACATTTATTTTGTGGAATGACCGTTTGGGTCATCCTGGATCAATAATGATGAGGAAAATAATTAATTATATTCATATTCATCCATTGGATGATAAAAAGGGTTCTTAGACCCAATGTTTTTTCATGTGTTTCTTGTTCTCAAGGAAAATTAATCATAAGACCATCATCATCAATGATCGGGACCGAATACCCGATGTTCATTGACTAAATTTGTGGTGTTATATGTGGACCAACTCATCCACCATGTGGACCATTCAGATATTTTATGATCATGATTCATGTGTCAACTCAATGGTCCCACGTGTATTTATTGTCCACTCACAACTAGGTGTTTTCAAAATTACTTTCCCAAATAATAAGGTTAAGGGCACAATACCTTGATTATTCAATTAATCATTTTAGGGTTGATAATGCTGGTGAATATTCATCACATGCTCTTAATAATTATTGCATGTCATTGGGAATAAGTGTTGAAGATCCTGTAGCTCATGTTCATACACAAAATGGTCTAGTTGAATCAATTATAAAGAAATTACAACTTATCTCTAGATCATTACTTATGAAAACTAAATTGCCCATTCAACATTGGGGCATGCAATTATGTATGTAGCAGCACTGCTCCAAATAAGGCCATTAAGATATCATGATTATTCCCCTTTGTAATTAACTTGTGGACTTGAACCAAATATTTCAAACTTAAGGATATTTGGTTGTATTGTATATGTGCATATATCACCCCTAAAACAAACAAAAATGGGACCCCAAAGAAGATTGGGGATATATGCTGGTTTTTAATCTCCCTCGATCATTAAATATATTGATATTATGAGAGTATATTCATTCACAATAAGATTTTCTGATTTTCATTTTGATGAAAAATTATTTCCAACACTCAAAGGGGAAAATAAATCGACCTCAAAAGAAATATCATGAAAGGTGACTTCATTGTTACATCTTCATCCTCATACAAATACGAGTGAACTTGAAGTTCAAAATATCATTAATTTTTAAAATTTAGAAAATAAATTTCCTGCTACATTCAATGATTAAAATGGGTTATAAAATCATATATACCTGTTGTGAATGCACTAGTAATAATAGATATCCCAGAATGACAATTTGATGGTATTACCAACAATTCTTCCAACCTGTGCCTGAAACATGGGAGACTAATTGGTTCAAAATATAAAAATCCATGTTAAATAAAGGGGAAACAACCTATGTGGTTTGAAGATATGAATGAATTTGAAGAGATTGTAAATGTACCAGAAGTACATGAACATGATCAAGAGGAAATTTCAATAAATTTCACCAGCATTGGAAGATGTCGGAACTGAATGGATACCATTGTTGATAACACATTTTTCATACAATGAAGCCCTTGAAATTATGGATGAGGATCAATAACCTAAAATATTTAATGAATGTCATGAAAGGATAGATTGAGTTAAATGGAAAGTTTCAATCTAATTTGTGCTAGTCTCACTTGATAAACGTGAGGTTTTTGGGTCGATCATGAAAACCCCTGAAGGGATTAATCCTGTTGGATACAAATGGATATTTGTGAGAAAAAAAAATTAAAATAATTAAGTCGTGAGATATAAATCATGACTGGTTTCTCAAGGATTCTCACAAAAGCCTGGGATTGATTATGATGAATCAAACTCTCCTGTAATGGATGCAATAACCTTTCGGTATCTCATGATTTTTGTTGTACATGAGCAACTTTAATTATGCACGATGGATGTAGTGACTACATATATTTATGATGATATTAATAATTATGTTTACATGAAAATCCCAAAAGGATTCAAATTGTCGGAAAAATGTCCGGGATCTCGAGATCTTCATTCAGTTAATTTGAATAAATCATTATATGGATTAAAGCAGTCAAGGCGTATGGGGTATAACCGTCTGAGTAAATATTTGATGAACGAAGGTTATAAAAATGAAACAATTTTTCCATGTGTCTTTATTAATAATATTGGATATGAATTTGTGATCATTGTAGTTTATATTGATGATTTAAATATAATTGGGACTAATGATGAACTTTCCAAGGTATTTGAATATTTGAAGAAAGAATTTGAAATAAAAGACTTTGGAAAGACAAAGTTCTACCTTGGATTACAAATTGAACATCTTAAGGATGGAATTTTTGTTCATCAATCCTGATATACTGCTAATTTACTATAGATATTTAATATGAATGAATCAAATCCATTAAGTACGCCAATGGTTGTACGATCTCTTGATCATGATAATGATCCTTTTAAACCAAGAGTGGATGATGAATAACTAATTAGTCCTGAAGTACTATATCTGAGTTCCATAAGAGCATTGATGTAACTTGAAAATAATTCAAGACCTGATATATCATTTTCTATAAATTTATTGGCACAGTATAGTTCTTATCCTACTCGTCGACATTGGAATGGTATCAAACATGCATTAATATACCATCAAGGGTCAAAATATTGGGGGTTAATTTATTCCAAATCTTCAGAACTAAAGTTGGTTGGTTATGCTGATGCTAAATACTTTTCTGATCCACAAAAAGTAAGAACTTAAACTAGATATGTGTTTATATATAGAGGAACTTCTATCTCTTGGTGTTCTACAAAACAAACCATTATTAAAACTTCTTCCAACCATGACGAGTTGATTGTTCTTCATGAAGCAAGTCAATAATGTGTTTGGTTGAGATCAATGATTAATTATATTAGATATAGTTTTGGATTAGATATGAATAATAATATTCCCACCATATTATATGAAGACAATACTGCTTACATAGAAAAATTTAAAGGTATGTTTATTAATGGTGGTAGAACAAATCATATCTCATCAAAATTATTTTTCACTCATGACCTTCAAAAGAATGGTGAGATTGATGTCCAATAAATAAGGTCTTGTAAAAATCTCCAAAATTTGTTCATAAAGCAATTGTCAACTTCAATATTTCAGAAATTGATTTATAAAATTAGAATGCAAATACTAAAAAGTATATTGTGATTTTATGGGGGGAGTTGGGAATGTTGTACTATTTTTCCCTGAATTAATTTTCCTATTGGATTTTCTGATAATGTTTTCAATGTGGCGGCATAGTATGGAATCATATTAATTTGGCTTCACTTGTTTTTCTCACAAGGTTTTTTAAGTGAATATTTATATTATATTCCATGGGATTATGACATCTAAGGGGGAGTATTATGAATTATCATTAATTATGTGGATTTCATAAATCATAACGATTGAGGTCTATTCATTTCCCAACAAGTCTCTTCATATGGCCAAAACCATTTTTATTCCCACCATTGGATCTAATTCATAGGAATTGATTTTTTTTGTTGGATCAAACATTTTGTAATCTATAAATACGGTGACATTTTAATGGAATAAAATTTGTTTGGTGGGGGGATTTTGTGCAGCCATATACTTGTGCACTTTCCTTTTTCTTCTATTACGATTGAGATATTTTACTTTCCCATCATTATCCCAAGAATTCAACATCATTATACACCTTCAATAGACAAATTTCACAACAAAATAAGTATTATCAAACATTTTGACCTATAACAATTCGTCTTTTAATAGCAGGTGTGAGGAAATGGATGGATGGGAAGAGGGTGTCCAGAAAGGCTATATGAGTGGGCCCCACACTGGCCAATTGGAATAGATCCCACCACATTTCATGGAACCACCGATCCTCGTGCAAGCATCAATATTGATGTTGGACCCACAGAGGATTCCCTCACTGTCCGTTCTGGGCATGGCCATTATCTTCTTCCTTAGGTGCTCCATGCTCACCAACCCTACTTCATTGTGAAACATGAAAGATGCAATATCACCTCCACATAACCACAAAGATAAGACATTGCCTCTCCATACATTATAAAATCCTAAAAATGGAATTACCTACGGGGAAAGGTTCATATAATTTTTCATAGCTCGCCTTGATGGTGTCCACGTGAGTTTTTTTTAATGTGTTAAAAATGAATAGGTTTAAAATATTTTTAAAAATTTGCAGCAAAGGCAGTATTGTCGATGCCTCCTTTTAGATTATGCCCAAAGGTGGCATCAGTGCTATCTCCTACCTCCCCCCTACATTTTTCCCGGATTTATGATATCGAAAAGGCGGCACCACCGATGTCGTCGTTCCTTCAACACCTTATATAAGGTAACCCCCTTCTCCTCACTTCCATTTCCCCCCATCTCTCTTAATTCTACTATTTATCTCTCTAAAAAGACTCATTTTCACGTGCAGTGGAGTCGGTGGTCCAAAATAATGCCCGGGTTTTGGCAAAGAATCACTTATAGGTAATTTTTTATTTAATTTAATGTTATTTATTTATTTAATTGAATTATTTTTAGCTCTAAATATTTCATTTTTTAAGTAGTTTAGTTAGTTCAAATCATTTTTTATTAAGTATTTTAATTAGTTATATATAGTTTGAAATAATAATAATTATTAGTAATGGTTAAGTATAGATTAAGTATAGAATAACTTAGGATTAAATATTGAATTTTTTTTTGCATAAATATTATGTGGTTATCTAAGAAATTGAATCCCTATCTGGATACAAGAAAGTGGATGTGGCTCTAGAACAGATGTAACTAGGGGTACAACCCGAAAGCACCACTTTGATCTTGACTCAAATGGGAACTAGTTCATGACAACAGGCCTTGCTACACTCCTAGTTTGACACTCTAGAGGGATATTCTTTAACGGATTCATATTTTCTTTATAAACTACTAAAATAACTAGGAAAATGAAAATATAATTGGTATATTTATCAATGATAAAATGATAATTATGATGATATAAAATGAATTGGACAAGGACAAAGGAATTAAAGAAATAAAGTTATTATTAGTAATTTAATTCTTTTTATTTAGTTTTAAATATGTAACTTATTAAGTAGTTTAATTAGTTATATATAGTTTATAAATAGAACTTATTATTAGTAATGATTAATTATAGATTAATTAATTAATAAAATAGGATTAAAAAATAAATACATACAATGATAAGTTAATAATAATTAACTAATGAATATTATATGATTAATGATTGAATAAGGAATGCTTATAGAGTGATTGGAGAATGATTAAATAATTAATAACTTAGTAATGATTAACTAGTGATTAAAGAATTATTAACTTAGTAAAAATTATACTGAGAATAATTATTATCATAATTTAATATATAAGGAAATGTTTTAAAATTTTAGTATCATAATGATTATATAGTTTATAAATAATAGTTATTATTTTTAATGATTAATTATAGATTAATTAATGAATAAAATAGGATTAAAAAATGAATACATATAATTATTAGGTAATGATACTTATGATCATATAAAGTGAAATGGAGAAGAACAAACATGTTAAATAACACATGAATGCTTTACAACATAAAAGAAATACCTTTAATTTTTTTAATAGAATTTGGTTTGTATGAGATGAGCCTCACATCGAGCATGAGATAAAAATCCAGCTTGTTCTCAATTGGTAGCTTAATAACATCTTTGAAGGATATGTATTTAATTTTGTAATTTTTGAGATCTTTCTGCCTTCTAATAACATCTAAATAACATCTAAGATATGTTATTAGATGGTCGAAAGATTTCCAAAATTCTAAAGTTAAATACATATCTTTTGAAGATGTTATTAAGCTACTAAGTGAAAACAAATTAGATTTTACCTCACGTTCAAAGTGAGGCTCCTCACATCCAAACTCGCTTATATTAAAAAATGTCAAGGTTTTTTTGTATGTTGTAAAGAATTCATGTGTTATTTAATGTATTTGTTCTTATCATGTTCACTTTATATGATCATAATTTTCATTTGATCAATGATAAATAAACTAATTTGATGTTTCCTCTTCCTTTTACATTGGTTTCCAAAACATTCTATGACTTATATTCTAATAAAATATTATATAATGAAACATTACTATCATATTTTAGGGTTTAAAAAGGTTTCCTAAAAATACATTCAAATAAATATTATATGGTCAACCATCATTGTTAATATTAGTTACACTATCATAATCTTGATCAAAAAAACATTTTTGACTTAGAGAGTCATGTTTGCCTGTGTGTAATGCTACGGGGAGGTTATTCAAACTAAGCAAGGATCTTCTTATAGTACAAAACCAAAAATAGTGGTTAGTACAACTGATTGTGTAACCCTAAGTGACCTTCAAGATAGAATTCATGGTTCCTTAAATATGGGACTCAACCAAGAGATCAAGTTTATGAGCTATAGACATTTCCAATTCCCAAAAACATTGTGGCATCTAGTTTATCCATTTGTTGCTGATGCGAAGCGGGTCCAAGCAATAAATTCATTTTCTCAGCGATCAGATGGTACCATAATGGAGTTATATGTTGTTGTTTCTAGTGTATAACAACAACGCCTAGTTTTATGCAGACCTATAATTACAAGAGTGGTTGAAGATGGTTCGCCCCATGAAATTGATCATATTACAAATTATATAGAATAAGACAATCTAGATGATCTCCTGGATATAAATATTAATCCAAACTCAGATGAGGAGTTTTATAATGATGTAATAGATGCTAAAAATAGTGCTGATGAGGAGGGAGCAAGAAAAGATGGGGATACAGTTTCTAGAAATGCATTTGTTGTACAATAGTCTCAACCCACAATAAATCATCCACCACTCTTTACATTTTGGTCAGAAGCAATGACATGTGTTCCTGAATTTGACTATAATGTTCTCACACCCATAATCGAGTTTCTCATAGTTTTACCATATAGGTTTAGTGAGATGGAAAAAACCTTATATGTTGGAAGGAATTTTCTAAGTAAACATGCATTAAAAATAATGCTAAAGAGATTTCACATTGAGAGGCACTGTAGATATATAGTTCCGAAATCAGGTTGTAGTAAATATCTCATATGGTGTGAGAAGTATGAGGATGATTGTAGATTCTTTTTTAGGGTGATTCCAGACATTGCATTTTGAGGTTGGAGAATCTTCAGGATTGAGGCAGCTCATACTTGCATTCAGCCAAGCTTGACATATGATAATACCTCATTGGATGCATAATTTGGGTAATCCATTTTTTTAGAGGATTAGTACATGCCAAGATGTTTCTATAGACCTTGTGAAATAGATGATACAAAAAACATTTTCTTATAAGATTTCCTATAATAAGGCATGGATGGAGAAATAAAAGGCAATTGTGAAGGTCTATGATGATTTTGATGGCTCATATTGGGTGTTTCTACAATTTCTAGCTACACTGAGGCACCATAACCATTTTTTCTTCCATCTTGATACAAACAACCATGTGTCTCAAGATAACTGACATGATCCATCTCATGTTCAATTTCATCGGTTGTTCTGGGAATTCCTCCCCTATATCTCTGCATTTTGTTTCACCAAACAATTCATTCAGATTGATAGAATGATTCTATATGAAAAATACAAGGGTGTATTATTGACTGCGGTAACCCAAGATGGAAATCGTTCACCTATTACACTTGAATTTTCCATTGTGGAGAAGGAAAACTATGAATCATAGAGTTGGTTTTTGGCATGTATCAACAACCATTTCACAAACATTCAGGGTGTATGTTTGATATTTGATCAGAATCGAGAAATTAATGAGGCAATAAATACAGACCCTGATACATGGAGATCCCCAAATGAACATCATCAGTTCTTCATTAGACATATTACTAGAAATTTGTGGAAAAAATTCCACAATAAACCGATGAAGAATGAAATCATGAGGCTTGGTATGCATTATCTTTGTTATTTTTTACTATTTCAACATAAAGATAAAATCAATTTATGTGAAATATCATCTCTTATAGATATCATATGATCCAAACCAATGGTGTTTTGAAGAATATTTCAAACAAATCCGCAAGTCTAATCAAGAAATTTATGATTATATGATGTAGATTCTAAAAGAAAAATGGATATTGGCATATGATGGGGGGAAGAGGTACGAACACATGACCACAAACATTGTGGATTGCATAAATGGTGTCTTCAAGGGGCTTCTCATGTTACCTATAACTGCCCTAGTTTAGGATACATTATATCATTGTGTGAAGTACTTTGTTGATGGACAAAAACTAGCCTCAGACAAAATTTAGCAAGGGCTATGGTACAAAAGACACTTTCATGAGAGATTGAAATGAACTTTGACGAAGCTTATAGTTATCATGTCTACCTTTTTTGATCAGAAGACTCTTGATTTAAAATTCGAGAGCGTTCAGACCCCATTACAAATAACATCGGTAAAAAATAATGGTATTACTAAAAAAGGGGCAATGTCAATGTGGAAACTTTCAAGCCTTACAGTTACCATGCATACTTGCCATCACATCATGTGCCTCTATGAACATATCATGGGAAACATATGATAATCCATTTTACTAGATGAACACCATTGAAAACTATTATGCTACACCATGGAAACCTATTGGGGAGTTTCATTATTTCTCAATGCCTGAAGGCCAGTTGATAGTGATACCTGACATCAATAGGTTGTGTACTCATGGGAGACCGAAGGCCAGCAGGATGCGGAATGAGATGGAATAGACTCGAGAATAAGGGAAGAGCTTGAGATGCACTATATGTCATCAATAATTCCATAACCATAAACGATTCCCAAACATTATTGGGTCGAGTTCACACTCTCATCCATAATAATGTATTGTCTTCATTTTGATATTATCATATTGTAAAGTATATGTTGTTATCTATTATTTTTAGCTCAGTTTTCAAAACATTATATGACTGATATTTTAATAAACTTTTATATAATTAAATAATAGTATCATATATTATGGTATAAAAATATGTTATAAATTTTTAGTATAATAAAGATTATATGATCAACCATCTTTTTCAATATTAGTTACACTATCAGAATCATGATCAGAAAACATTTTCGACATATAGTGTCATGTTTTACCTATGTGTACTACTATGGGGAGGTTATACAAACTGAGCAAGGAGCTTGTTATAGTACACAACCAACAAAAGTGGTTAGTACAACTGATTCTGTAACACTAACTAAACATCAAGAAAGAATTTGTGGGAAATGAACCACAGAGTAGGAGGAATAGTGACAACGATGATGGTGATGGAATGGGTTTACGCCATCATTGTTATCGTTGTAATCGTTCCTCATGCATCCTAGTTCATTTCCCATAAATTATTTCTTAAAGTTCATTTAGTGTTACAGAATAAGATTTTCTAAAAACTATTGTTGGTTTTGTAATATAAAAATCTCTTTTCTTAGTTTGAATACATTCCCTTATTAGTTTGTTATCTAAGCGTCATCGTAGCATGAGCATCTGTGAATAATATTCTTTATTTTTTACAATTGTACGACTCCTTCAAATACTTTTACTATCAAATAACAATAATACTTTCATAGTGACAATAAAATGAATATGAAAAGTGCATTCTAGGTGACATTAATTCATAATCAATCTATATATGACTAAACCATAAAGCATACATGTGAGAAAACAATCATGAAAACAATCATGAAACATACCATCATGTGTACAGTCATACATAAATTACAAATAACACCATTTTCTAATAAACATTTATATAATGAAGACAAAATGTTTATATTTACAAATATATAAAACCATATCTTACAAAACACCCTTTTCTAGGTAAAATAATATCTTAACAACACATTAGTAATATGCTTTAAAGAACATGAAGACATACCCCTTTCTTTTGGGAAAAATAACTTCATAAAATAATGTGAATGAATATAACATTTCTTACCTTATAAAAGTCATAACATACTATTGATCATAACTTTATATTTACATTTTACACTTACAAATCATTTCATTTGTTTATATAGATGGAGGATTCCATACTACTCACTAAGCAGCATAGGCATGTTTCTCAGGTCGTGTTAGACATTGGTGTGGATCAACCAATCAGGGTGGGTCGAGCACACTATTTTCATCACACGGAGCCTCCACATGCCATTATACCATACCTTCACTATACTATCTTCTATGACATTGTCATATCAGATTTCACATTTTTCGACCATCACCTACTTACTACACTTATGTATATGTGGAAACCAAAGACACATACATTCCATCTCCCTGGGGGAGAGATGACCATCAGCCTCCATGATATGGAAGTGATTATTGGTCTTCCTATCCAGGGGGAATCCGTTATTGGAACCAACCATAAATATTGGCCTTACCTTTCTCAACGATTGTTAGGCGTTGACATTTTTTCCGACCGTAGGGCTACAGATGGAGGGTCGATATCTACTCCCTAGCATGAGATGCACTTTCAACATTTACCTGATGATGTTGATGACCAGACTATCATGTTTTATACCCATGTATATATATTACGACTCATTAGAGGGACTCTACTTTCTGATCACTTGGGAGCGCACGTGAACATGATGTATCTAGTCATACTAGAGGACTTTGATCAGGATGGGATGTACAATTGGGGATCGACCTGCTTGGAATACACATACGGAGCATTATGCAGGGTATCTCACAGTGACCACATAGATCTCAGGGGATGAATCATACTTCTTTATATGTGGGCATGGGAGCGCTTTCCATCATTCCACCCTCAGCTTTCTGGTCCGTCGCTCGATATGGAGGTACTGCAAGATTCTCTGCATGAACACTGGTATGATCACTCATCTCTTTTTGTTTCTAATGCTACTAGGAGTTATTTAATTTAATTTATCATTATTTTTCACTATCGATGTTTTATTTTATAGGTGGTGTTAGAGACATAATTTCCACATACTTCCAAGACACCATTTGGGTGCATATCGGCTCAAGTTAGACTGTCTCTTACCCAACCAGGTATGTATATACAATCTATCACTGTCTAAGAAATTTAATAATAGCATAAAATTTTGGTTTTTAGTAAAGAGATTTTTTGACAAAGGTGACATGTCATTTCAGATTACATGGCTACCATACTAGACTATACTGGACCAGTCGCCACCATACTACATTGTTGGGGTTGAGTATGCTATGGATATAGTTCCCCTCATTCACTTTCATATTATTGAGTGGCAGTAGCCTAATAGAGTAATGCGCTAGTTTTTTTGTGTACATAGGATTCCATTGACACTGAGACAAACAAAGAGGCATCATGAAGTGAAGCTAACAAGGAGGTAGGATGAGGACTGGCACCGAGTACATATTGACTATTACGACAGTTAGTGCAGACATGAAGAGTTTCATATCCAGGGTGTACCTATAATGCGATTATTTCATTCAGAGCAGGTCGAGTATGAGCCTTGGTATAGACTGAAGTCTATACTATATCTTACAGGATATGGAAGAGAGATTCATAAGATTTTAAGTTAATAAACTTCCATTAGTTTAATTATTGAACTATTTTATAATTCATTTTGAATCTCATTACAGGGCACTAACTCAGAGCATCTTGTTCGCATGAGTTAAGAATAAGAGGAGGGGTTCTTTAGTAGGGCAGTGGTCCATACTGAAGAACTGGAGCTGATATCATCTTATTTTTCACTTTCCAAGAACATCTTCAAGAGTCCAGTCTATAGAGAGGAGGTTCCTGTCCTAAAGGAACATCCTACAACAGCTACTGGTCCTGAGGAGCCATGATGACGACGATGTAGAAATCATTTTGCTGCACACGAGGCCTCGCCCATTCCACAGGCAGAGGTCAGCCTTCTAGTAGTCCAGTCTCAGCCGATTGAGCATGTTCCTATGGCAGCATGGGATTCATATTTATTGATTAGATATCTGCAGTTCTCTCCAGCTTGGGTCCAGATCCATCATAGCCTTGGGGTCTAGATCCATCACATCCTTGGAGTATAGATCCATCGTAGGATTGGTTCCCACTGCAATGATGGAAGGTCCTTCTACTACCCTAGTGGGAGAAAGATCAAGAGTGAAATAGGACATGCAGTTGATAGATCCTCCCACTGACACACAGGTGGAGGATATGATAGTTGACATTACAGTGCTCAAGGATCAGCCCTTTCTAGGTCATTAGACTCTACATTGAACTCAAAGCGGGTGTCCTATTCGCAAACCACCATGTGAGATGGAATCTATTAACCGTAGACATAGTCATTGATTGTACTTTTTCATTTATATGTTTTATATTTATTGAAATGAAGATATTTTTACTACTATCATCCCTTCTTATATGCTTATCTAGTGTTTCAATTTTCATTAATATTTTAGGTATAATTTATATTTAAATGATTTCAAAGATGACTTGTTGTAATAGAGGAATGATTATTAAATTTCAAGTAGCTAAATTTAAAATATTATAAAATATACAATATAAAAATAATGTAAATAAAATTTAAAATATATCCTAAACACCTAAAAGGTTTTTGAAAATAAAAATATTTTTATAAATAAAATAAATAAATGAAAATGAAAGGAATGTAAGAGAAGTTTATAATTACCATTGCAATGGTTTAAAAAAATAATAAAATTCAATTTTTAATAAAAATATTTATTAAGTTGGAAAACAGTATATTAAAACCAACCCAAGATATTGAACCCTGCTAAAGACCCATTTTCTCTTCCATGGCCATTTCTCTCTTAAAGACCCATTTTCACCCAATGGTATTTATATCAAATTGAAGATAAATCAAAACCCATACTTAGTTCTAAAAAATGTCTCAAATTTGACCATCATAAAAGGTATTTCTTAAAAACATAACATTTTCATGCTCATGATCCTTGGTGACAACTAGTTCAGGATCTAATGAATGCATTTCAAAGCCTGCACGCTGAAGATGAGAATTGGATCACTATTAGAAATGTACATCGTGATGAGATATCACATAGGCTGATCGATCAGTGAGAGGATCTCCACTACAAGTCATTGAAAAGTAGTTATGTGGATGAAAACCAAGGTTCTCTTATGTCAGTCTAGGGTTACTCGGAAGTGAGAGAGAAAAGAAGGAATGTCGAGGGGGATCCAAAGCCACCTACTTGACTTCAAAAGCCTATAAAATATAAAATATAAGACCCATATAAATGAAAATTAAAAAATGTATTAAAAATATAATAAATAGTAAAAAATAAATTATTCATCTTATAGTTTATATTTTATAGTCTTTTAAAGTCACATACTTGAAACATTTCTATGTTTCATGTTGGTAGTTTTGAAATCTTATAAATTATTTTTTATCAACAATTTTTATGATTTTTTTATTTTCAACAATTTATTATATTTTTAATAAATTTTTTAATTTTCATTTATATTGGCATTATATTTTATATTTTATAGGCTTTCAAAGTCACATACTTGAAATATTTTCAAGTTTCAAGTTGGTGGTTTTGAATGCTTATAAATTATTTTTCATCAACATTTTTTATGAAATTATTTTTATTTTTGACTATTTCTTATATGTTTAATCCATTTTTTAATTTTCTTTTATATTAGTCTTATAGTTTATATTTTATATAATTTCAAAGTCATGTACTTGATATATTTTTGAAGTTTCAAGTTGGAGGCATTGAAATTTTATAAATTATATTTCATCAACATTTTTTATGAAATTATTTTTATTTTCAAATATTTCATATATTTTTAATACATGTTTTAATTTTCATTTATATTGGTCTTATATTTTATATTTTATAGGCTAGAAATTTGATATACTTGAAACATTTTTAAGTTTCAGGTTTGTTACTTTAAAAACTTATAAATTAATTTTCATCAACATTTTTTTTTGAAATTCTTTTTATTTTTTACTATTTATTATATGTTTAATACATGTTTTAATTTTATTTTATATTGGTCTTATAGTTTATATTTTATAGTCTTTCAAAGTCACATTCTTGAAACATTTTTAAGTTTCAAGTTGGCGGCTTTAAAATATTAAAAATTATTCTTCATCAATATTTTTTATGAAGTTCTTCTTATTTTTGACTATTTATTATATGTTTAATCCATGTTTTAAGTTTCATTTATCTTGGTATTATATTTTATATTTTATAGTCTTTGAAAGCTAGGTACTTGAAACATTTATGAATACCACATCATAAATGAAGAATATTCTGTACAGGAAAGGGAGAACTTGAATCCAATAAGAAAGGGATAACATGAATCCCTCATCGGAAATGTAGAATAATTTCCAGGTAAATCCCTTTTATAAAAAGAATCCATGACTGAGGGCTTCTGTCAGAATCCAGATTGATGTAATGATTTTCAGGGCAAGTCATCTTAAAAAAATTCAAAAAACACATTAAAAACACTCTATCCACACTGCGAGAGATCACCACCAACCCATCTTCCCCCACTCCCCAAAACACCCTCATAACTTCCTTTGATCCCTTCTCTCCACACTAACACACCCAAAAAAATCACTAAATGAACAGATATTTATATTTGAAGGGTGGTTGGAGAAGTGGAAGACAGACCGGTGTAGTGAAGACGGTGGTAGCCCTTTCATTGTAGACCATGAACCTAAAGCTCTCGTCCATGTCCTTCAACTCCTGGTGCACCAGGAAGGGACCCCGGTCCCGTAGCATGTGGTACGTCTCGATGAGGAACATGGCATCGTTCATCTTCCTGGGCAGCACGTACTACTTGAGAAGAGCTGACAGGTTGTTCAGTCCCCCGAGAAAGATGTAGTACACGTCATCCACACAACCAAACAACCTGAAATGACACACAGATCCACCACACGCCACTTGATATGAAGAACGAGTGAGATGAAGGAGACCTGTCACAGATGGTAATGGGGTTACAAGGGGGAAGGAAAGTAGGGCTTCATCCCCAATAACCGTAGAGAAAGTATCATCAGGGGAGTGATGGGAGGAGAGGAAGGTAGGGAGGGTTTAGTGAAGAAGGTGAGCGTTCCTCCCCCGATCCCTAGGCACATCGTTGCTCTTAAGATCCTCTGGAATCTCAACCACTCCCTTCTTGAATATCACCAGCTTATTCATCATCAATGATTTGTTTCTACACCAATAGAAGCATGAATGTTGCTCTATAAATCTGTCACTATTTATAAACCTTGAATAGGGTGGGAGTAAGGAGAGGGAGTTGAGGTGGTAGTGTCATCCAATCAAATAATCTCTGGATCAGTGGGGTTATCAAGATTCTAAGCTGACTTTTGGGCTCTAAGGCATCGATATTTGTGGGTGTCGTGGTGATAATCAACATCGATGTGTGGACCTTGACACATGGAGGGAGGTTCCTCTTGAGGTCCACATTTCGATGGTGTTGGGCGCAGTAGAAGATCATGAGTTTTTTTTAAATAAGTTTCTTAAATTTTTTTTAAAATAGGCTAGGTTAAAAAAATTCAAAAATACGCCACAAAGGCGGCATCCACGATGCCGCCTTTGGGCCCAGGTGAAACGCGGCATCCTTGATGCCACCTTTCCCCTAAAATAGAAAGAAATATTTTTTCTTGAATTTTTATATTTTTATTTTGTTTTATTTTGTTTATATATATATATATATAAACAAAACAAAAATAACAAAAATAAAATTTTCAGCAGAATTTATCCGCTATTTAAAATCCAGCAGTACTGCCATTCCAGTAGTCTGGATTCCGACAGAAGCTCTCACCCGCACAGAACATTCTGCATTTCCAATTTGGGATTCTGTTTCAAGTACATGACTTTGAAAGTCTCTAAAATATAAACTATAAGGCCAATATAAATGAAACTTAAAACATGGATTAAACATATAGAAAATAGTTGAAAAAAATAATAATTTGATAAAAAATGATGATAAAAAATTATTTATAAGATTTCAAAACCACTTACTTGAAACTTAAGAAGTTTCAAGTACGTGATTTTGAAAGCATATAAAATATAAATTATAAGACCAATATAAATGAAACTTAATACATGGATTAAACATAAAACAAAGAGTTAAAAATAAAAAATAATTTCGTAAAAAATATTGATGAAAAATAATTTATAAGCTTTCAAAATGACCAACTTGAAACTTAAAAATATTTCAAGCACGTGACTTTGAAAGCCAATAAAATATAAACTATCAGATCGATATAAATGAAACATAAAACACGGATTAAACATATAAAAAATAGTCAAAAATAAAAAGAATTTTGTAAAAAATGTTCATGAAAAATAATTTATAAGCTTTCAAAACCACCTACGTGAAACTTAAAAATGATTAAAGTATGTGGTTTTGAAAGACTATAAAATATAAACTATAAGACCGATATAATTTAAAGTTAAAACACGGATTAAACATATAATAAATTATTTAATTATTAAATTAATATTATTAATAATTAATTATATAATAATTAATTAGTTAATTAGAAATTATTAATAATTAATTATATAATAATTAACCAATTAATTTGTAATATAATTATTCAGTATATAATATTTAATTAGTTAATTATTAATATATTTATAAATTATATTTATCCACTATAATTAATAATTAGGAATTATTCAAAATTATTATATAATAATTAATTAGTTAATTGGTAATATAATTATTAATTATATAATAGTTAATTAGTTAATTAGTAATATAATTATAAATTAAAATTATTCATTAAAATTATCAATTATAATTATTCATTATAATTACTAATTAAAATTATTCATTATAATTACATATTATAATAATTAATTATTAATAATTAATTATTAATTTTTTAATTAATAATATAATTATTAACTATAAAAATATTAATTGTAAAATAATTAGTTAGTTAATTAGTAATTATTAATAATAAACTATATAATAAATAATTAGTTAATTAATAATATAATTAGTAAATTCATTATATAATTATTAATTATTTAATAATTAATTAGATACTTAGAAATATAATTATTAATTATATAATAATGAATTAGTTGATTAGTAATATAATTATTAACTATATAATTTGTAATTTGTTAATTAGTGTTTATTAATCATTAATTATATAATAACTAATTAGTTAATTAGTAATATAATTATTAATTATATAATAGTTAATTAGTTAATTTTTTGACAAAGATAGAGTCGAGGCCCTTTTTATAATTAGTTAATTAGTAATATAATTATAAATTATAATTATTCATTATAATTATTAATTAATATTTATTAAAAATTATTATATAATAATTAATTAGTTAATTGGTAATTTAATTATTAATTATATAATAGTTAATTAGTTAATTAGTAATATAATTATTCATTATAATTATTAATTAGTATTTATTAAAAATTATTATACACTAATTAATTAGTTAATTAGTAATATAATTATTCATTATAATTATTCATTATAATTATTCATTATAACAATTAATTATTAATTATTAATTATTACTTATTAATTATATAATACTTAATTAGTAATATAATGATTAATTATATAATTATTAACTATATAATAAAGAATTATTTAATTAGTAATATCATTATTAATTATATAATAATTAATTAGTTAATTATAAATATGATAATTAATTATAATAAGTAATTATAATTATTAATTAGTAATTATTAATAATTAATTATGTAAAAATTAATTAGATAATTAGTAATATTATTATTAATTATATAATAATTAATTAGTAAATTTGTAATATGATTTTTAATTAGAATTATTCATTATAATTATTAATTAGTAATTAGTAATATAATTATAAATTATAATTAATAATTAGTAATTATTTATAATTAATTATATAAATTTTTTTAGTTAATTTGTAATATTATTATTAATTATATAATAATAAATTACTAAAATAGTGATATAATTTTTAATTACATGTTTTCAGTATAATTATTAATTATTAATTATTAATTAGTAATTAGTAATTATTTATTATTAATTAGTTAATTATTAATATAAATATTAATTATAATTATTCATTATAATTAAGAATTAGTAATTATTAATAATTAATTATATAATAGTTAGTTAGTTCTTTAGTTATATTATTATTAATTATATAACAATTAATTAGTAAATTAGTAATATAATTTTTAATTACATTTATTCATTATAATTATTAATTATTAATTAGTAATCAGTAATTAGTAATTATTAATTATTAATTAGTAATATAAATATTAATTATAAATATTAATTATTACTTATTAATTATTACTTATTAATTATTAATTATTACTTATTAATTATTACTTATACAGTAATTATTTTGTTAATTATTAATATAACTATTAATTATATAATAATTAATTAGTTAATTAGTAATATAATTATTAATTATAATATAGTTAATTAGTTAATTAGTAATATTATTATTAAATATAATTATTATAATTTTTAATTTTTAATTATTAATTTTTTTAAAGCCCGAAAGCCATTTTATTAAAATGAGAGCAAAAAAGACAAAAAAAGAGAGAGGAGGGGTCAGACAATGCATCACTGCCCTCATCAAAAAATCAAAGGCCAAGTTTTTTCTTAATCTTATCTTCAATCTTTCGCTCTTCTACTTGGAGAATAAAGCAATTTGTTCCTCATCCACGCCCACTCCCACGACCGCAGCCTCTAGAATAGCTTTCCTTTAATCTTTCAGCTTGTTCAAGGAGGCTTGCAATGTCAGTATCATCAGAATCAAAAATTAGACATTGATTGAGGGTCTTCTTTATTAGCAGTCCAATTCGCCCTTCCACGACCTCGACCACGACTCTGAGGAAGACGACCGTGCTTCCATGTTTTGGATTGGTGCTCTTCTGGGTCTTCACATCATGTAATAGTGACGTCTTCAACCATCACCCTCTATTCAAGATTTTCATTGCCCACTAAAGTGTCATTGGCGTGTCTCTGAATTTCCTTAACATTCTTGCAAGCATCCGAATCATTGCTTACTACAACAATATCAACACTGGGGTCATGCACAGGAGGCTCAAGTGCTTTGATTTGATCAATGGTCAAGGTCTGAACTACCTCTTCTTTTTCAGCTGAACCTGGAACCTGGTCTTCATGATGGCACATTCTTGGAGAAGCATGCACCAAGGTGTTGGATTCACCAAAAATAGTAGCCTCACCATGGTCTAAATCAGCCACAATGGATCCAGGAAGATTAGATATCAATTTAGAAAGAGGTAAGGCACTAACCTCGTGAAAATTATCCTTTGACTTCCTTGAAAGAACCAACTCAAAGCCGTCATTATCAAGCACCTTGATCTTTCCTTTGCTTTTAGGAAAACCAATGTGTTCTTGCCTCATTTCCCTGTCCACCTCTTCCTGGATTTCAGCCTCTCATTTCGATTGCATCTCCTCATCTGAGTTCACCGCCCATGAGGTGGTTCTTAGAGCACTTTCCATATCCTTGTTCTGTTCAGAAACTGGCTCATGAGTGCTTTTGACAGCACCTTGCCCACTCATAACCCCACAGCCACCCCCCTGCCTCACAATATCAGCAAAAGAAAAACTTCTATTTGAAGTATTATCCTTTGGCTGGTAGACAATTAGTTCTTTCTTGGGACCATTCTGACCATTCATTTGATCGAAACTAGCAGAATTGTTAAGCCTACAGACAATAGAAACATGACCATATTTCATACACTTTGAGCACTGCATGTTCTTGTGGCAATGATCAACAGAATGTCCAATTCTAAAACAATAATCAAAGAAATCTGGAAGCCATTCAAAATGGATTAAGAGTTCTATCTTGAAGTCCCCAGCCGTCAAAAATATAGTATTAATAAGATCACAAGACATATCAATTTCAACTAAAGCTCTGGCATAATGGTCATACCAAGATCTTTCCGTCTCCTTGTCAAGTTTAATTGGTTTCCCCACTGCCGCATCTACATCTCTCAATATTAAAGGATGCCAGAAAAACCAATTCAAACCTGTGGTACGAATCCAGGATTGGGTAGTGGTGGTATGGGATGAATGCGGATCCAACATAGGATCCCATTCTTATAGTGTAAGAAAGCCAGGATTAAGAGGAATTGGGTCGATGGCCCACACAAGGAATATTCTCTGTTCTAAGGGGAAAACAATATGATTGAGACCCTTACCAATTGAGATTAGATGCCAATCATCGAATCCCTAGTGCCGCTACAAGAAGGTTTGTAAATCCTGAAGTCTCCATGGAGAAGCCTTCCGAGGAACTGATACTCTGGCCAGAAGTGAGAAACGACATTCCTTGAGGCGTTCTTCAAATAAAGTAGGGTTTTCTTCAACGATCTCAATAGAACCATTTCTTGAGATCCTTTTATTGGACGACGTCGAATCATCCTTCAAATTAGAGAAGAACCTGTTGAAGGAGCTGGGTTTCAGAGGTTCTGATCCATCCCGAATGACCTTGTCGCTGTCCGATCTCTTGCTTGAAGTTGTGAAAAGGGGGTTCCGCGTGTCACTCACATGGCCTGGATCACCTTTCCGTTGTCCTATCTCTTACTTTTCATCAACATTTTTTTGGAAATTTCTTTTTTTTCAACTATTTATTATATGTTTAATCAATTTTTAAAGTTTCAATTATATTATTTTTATAGTTTATATTTCATAGTCTTTCAAATTAACGTACTTGAAACAATTTTAAGTTTCAAGTAGGCGGTTTTGAAAGGTTATAGATTATTTTTCATCAACATTTTTGAGGAAATTCTTTTTGTTTTCAACTATTTATTATATGTTTAATCAATTTTTAAAATTTAATTTATATTGGCCTTATAGTTTATATTTTATTGTATTTCAAATCACATACTTGAAACAGAATCTTACATCGGAAATGAAGAATGTACTGCGCAGGAAAGGGAGAACCTGAATCCCACATAGAAAATGAAAAATTATTTTCTGGGAAATCCCTCTTATAAAAGGGAGGCATGGGTAAGGGTTTCTATCAGAATCCAGACTACTGTAATAATTGTAGTGCTGAATCTTTAATAGGAGATAAATTCTGTTGATTTTTTTGTTTTGTTTATATATATATATATAAACAAAAAAAACAAAAAATAAGAATAAAAATATTCAAAAAAAATTTTAGGGGAAAGGTGGCATCGCGGATTCCACCTTTCACCCACAGATGCCGCCTTGCACCCGAAATGCAAAGACGACATCTGGGATTCCGCCTTTCGGGTGCCTTTTTTTAAATTTTTTTGCCCTAAATATTTTCTGAAAAAAGAATTTAAACATAAAAAAACTCCAGAAGATCACGGTATCTGTCGGCCATTGTCAGGGTCCGTACGGTGGGAAGGCTTATCCA
This sequence comes from Viscum album, assembly GCA_963277665.1. Classification (NCBI taxonomy): domain Eukaryota; kingdom Viridiplantae; phylum Streptophyta; class Magnoliopsida; order Santalales; family Viscaceae; genus Viscum; species Viscum album. The sequence continues at coordinate 1,103,849,821 of OY728139.1, forward strand.
GAATGTTATGAGGTGGTGGTTACGGTGAGCCCAGTCTTGGAATTGACCTTGCATCCGACACATGACAATTTACCTTTTAACCCATTAATTAATTTTATATTTAATTTTATTGGACGATGAGAATGTTTTATCAAACAAATAATAAATAAATGATGATATATTTCAAAATAGTGATCTGGGTATAGAAGTTCCACTATTTAATGATGCTAACTATTTAATGATGCTAACTATTTAATGATGCTAACTATTTATAAAACCTATATTTGGGGGTGATAATTTATGTATTTATCAATGCTAATTTGAATGCTAATAGAAGTGTAATTTTGTTTGGTAAAAACCTAAGTCCCGCATTAGATTATGCAAAATATGGTGGGTCATATATAAGTTTGGATGAACAATTCCGCATATCACTCATGGGTATTAGGATCAAACCTCATAAGAGTTTATGTGTTGGGCCTCAAAAGCCTATGACTATAGAAAATTGATCTTGACACTTTTATTAGTGTTATAACTAACTCTGACAAAAAATACTTTTATTAGAGTTAAAGTTATCGATGATAAACACATAACGCTAATTACCAGGTGAGCATGCTAAAAGCTACACCTATAGCACTTTGCAACACCCAATAAAAAAATATAAAAAACAATTTAATTTTTATTTCCTCCATCGTTCCACACTACAAAAAATGTTGTTGGGGGCTGCGTTCAATAGCACAAAGAGACCTATGGATTTAATTTTGGTTCCCAAAATTTCAAATGGAAATATAAAGCATGCTTAAACTAATTCTATAAACAATTGAAAACAACAAGAATACATGAATATGAACAATATTTCATTGAATTATCAACAATGAAAGCCAAAAAATGATTCAATCAACAATGGGATCAAAGAAATATGAGAAAACAAATTCAAGATTCATGTAAATACATTTACAACACCTCCTCATGTGAAATAAAAGCAAAATAAATTTTAAAACATTTGAATCAAGGGTGGGAGAAAAGAAAACATCAGCAGCAACAGTCGACAAAAAGAGATAAAGAAAGCAAGAAAAAAATACCAGGATTTTTACATGATTTATCCAATTGATCTATGTGCATGGGAAAGGGGCACCAGGGTTCTACTATGCAAAAAAGGACTACAACATAAATACAGGAAGTGGTGAATTGAAATAAAAGATGCGCGAGAAAAACACCTAAAAAAAGAAACATAAAGACCTTATAAAGAAATTAAAGATCCTCCTGAGACCTCCTTACCGAGGTTCAGGATTAGTATCTTCAAAAGGGATAAAGTCTTGCACCGTAGATTAATCTCTGTTTCCAAGTGTGTACTAAAATACAATGACAACCCAGTAGTGAACCAAAGGAGAAGATACTGCACCCTCTACAAGAGCCTCCATCACTAGGTAACATGAAGTCGGACAGTGAGTCCACCTTCCCTTTACTGCATCATCTTCGACGAACCAAGAAAGCCCATGAAAATGACCTCCCGCCTCTGCTTCTCCATCAAGAAAGACCAAAAAATCCCCAAGCTGGAGCTTGTCACCCCCCTCAAAACCTGAAACCCTCGCCTCCCTAGAAATGAGCAGCACACCCCTTTGGATGTAAATTACAAAATATGAGGAGTCGCTAGTAAGTAATAATGTTGAAGATGTGATTGTAGAAGGCCAACATCTCATCGCACACGTGGGTGGCCAAAAATCATGGAATCAAAACCGCCCAAAAAAAAGTGGGGCACACAGTTGATCCATGTGAAAAGGGCAGTAGAATGTGGCAGACCCACATAAAAATAATCCAGCATTTAATATCAAAAAGAACAAGCAATTAAAACCATAAATGGAATATCATTTAATTTTCAAAACAAAGCATTGAATTATACTATTTAATTTTCAACAAAAAAATGAATAATATTCACAAACCTCCACCTTAAAAATTAAAATGTATATTTTAAACCCCCCGATATCCCTGCACCACCTAACCTATCACATTGATTCTGGTGAACATGACATCCTCATAAAAAACTAAGAGTACATTAGTGTGTCCTCTATGCATCACAATGACACACACTTTCCTGAATTCAATGAAATCTAATGGTAATTGCTAAATGAAATCAAGGTTGATTGTCTTCTATTGACTGTTCAAGCTTCTGGTGCTCTGTTAATGTGTATAGCAACACTCGATTCAAATCCTCGATAATGATACTTTTTAATAGTCGGTTGTTTTTAGTTGATTTTATTTTGATTGGGGGTTTGTTTGGAGATATTATGAAATAATTTATGGGTGATGTTTGATTTAACAAATTGATAAAGATTGGGGTGAGTTTATTATTATGGATTTAAGCTTGTGATATCCTTTAGCTTTGCTTTATATTGCATTAAATTAATACCCACTTTGAAAGATGACTTTGATCGGAATTCCCAAGTGTTAAAGCATTAATCCAAGCCGTAACTTAACATAGGGTTCTAATCGTTACCATTAATTTTTTATGGTAGTCCATTTTTGGTTCCAATAACCCATGGAATCCACATATTAAAAGAAATATGTCATTAATACATGACATATAATGTTCAGCATACACAATATTAACTCAAAGAATACTCATCGAGCAAAAGCTCTCAATCACTTAATATCCCCAAATTATAACTCACCCCAATGGTATATTTACTCAGCCATTGAAACAATTATTAATATGGTTAAATATGTTTAAGGTGATGAATTATAAAGAAAGTGAAAATAATGGGATATGAAAAGAGTAGTGCATCGAACACACACATGATCGTTGAAGAGAGTTAAATTTTTTTTGATTGAATGATGAAGAAAAAGAAGGGATGGGGTTTTAAAATGATTTAAAATATTTTAGGAACATTAATATTAAACTACATAAGGTGGATGAGAATAAGATATATGGAAGAAGAAACTTTCATTAAAACAGAATTACAAAAAGAAGACTTACAAGATTACAATAATGAAGAACACAAAAGTAAATGAAAACAAAGAGAGGAGGAAAGGTCCCTCAAGTGAAAACATGAGTATGGAAGGTCCTCCCAAGCCTTTGGAAAGGATTTGGTCATTCCCGTATATGCTTCTCTTTTTTTAAATGCCAACTCTTTTGAAAGGATATGGGGGATGTATTTATAGCCCAAGGTGGTGGACTCTTTGCATTCCAAAACTACCCCTCCACTTGGATCGATGATTTGGACATCCATACAACTGAATATTGAGATATATTCTTCTTCAATATTTTATATAATAATTTTTTCCAACTAATCTCAAAATTTGGAGTCATTTGGAATTATGTATCCAAAGTTATGGATGTTTGATTAAACAATATTAATCTGTCCATTTCAATCCATACTTTTTTCGATACCCGAAATGTGAATGGATTTTTTAATAGGAAGATGACTTAAAATCAGAAATCTTTCTTCAAAAAAGTCATCCACCTATATCTTCTCTTTCAAACTAAAAAAATATAAGCTTTATTTTATGAATATATCATGATAAAAGTCAATTTGGGTGTGTTTATTCCATTTCTCAGACAGAATGGTGGGCCAGACTTAAAATCTTCATTTGGGTCCCTTGTTTTTACAGTTGGGACCTAACATTTTTATCCATGACTCCTTGAATTTTACCCAGAATGTTGGAAGATAATAAATGAATTTGGAATTCCTTATTGATCCCAGAAATTCAATCTTCATGGCTGGTCCAATTTCATCACAGATTCTATGTCCCTTCTTATGTGGTCCATATGACCCTTCAAATGGTTGAATTGGTCAATGATTCATTCTAATGATATATGGGTCATTGAATAAGGAATCTTAAAAAAACAAGAACCACACAATTTTGATCATTAGGGTGAGAGTTATTATTACAACAGTAAAATGACTTGAATATGGATGAATTCAAATAGTGCTCAAAAATTATATTTAATATTTAAACATTAATATTCTATAGAAATTATTCAAATTTCATATAAAATCAGTAAAGGGAGTATATAAAAAATTATGAAAATATTAATAACATCAACTCCCTCACACTTAATCTTGTGAATGTCCTCATGTACAAAAAATATAAAACCATAACAAAATCATTTTCACTCACCAAAAAATATTAAAATTTGGTTTTCTCCAATCAGGGGAGGTTTAGACTATTTCACTCATCCATATTGAATTCCACCTCAAATTGTTACAGAAAAATGTTCTAAAGACAACTCCTTTTTCATGCTCAAATTTAGAAATGGAAAAGGTGGACACTCAAAACTCACACCTCTCAAGATGATAAAATTATTTATGGAGGTTCACTCTTTCACCAATTAAAAGTGAAAATCTTAGTGTTTGAAAGAGATCTCAGCTTCCATTCCCTATCCTAAAGTGAAAAAGAATCAAGTGGTATTTTTAAGGGGTTTTCCTATGGCTATGGTATGGTAGGAATATAATGTCTATGAGATAAGGGAAGAGGGGTAAAACATCAGCATGGGAAAAACAATGCATAATTTTTTTTTTGAAATGAATAATGGAAGGAAATGGAAACACATATTTATAAGGGAATGATTGTGTGAAGAAAGACACAAGAGAGGAAGAAAATTTAAAGTGGATGAGAAGATGAAATATTTAAAAAATAAAAAACTTCTCCTAATGACATAAGTGTTCTTTTTTTTTCTTTTTTTTCTTTTTTTGAAAGTTGAACTTGAAAAAGATCTCACACTCATATCCCAACCCATGATTTATCTCCTCACAAAACTAATTGTAATAGTTATAACAATATCAAAGGTTGAATAAGAGTGATTTTTTACCTAGCCAAGACACAAGACTTTTTTTCTTTTTTATTTTATTTTTTTTTGTTTTTTTTTTGTTTTTTTTATTTTTTTAAACATTTTTAATAATATTTAAGAAATTATATAAATGAAATTGAATTACATCCCCCAAAACTTATTGAATGAAAACCTCTCCCCCACACTAAAATGGACGCTTTCCCTCAAGTATATGATAACTCGTTGAAAATCAATAAAAGGGCACCCAAAAAATGAAATTCATTCCCCCCCACACTTAAATTTCAATAAACAATGCAATGTAAATCCATGTAGATATTGGGTGGGATAAGGGATTGGGCTTGTAATGTGGATATCAAGGAAAAGGTTTTCATAGGCTCGAAGGGGCTTTCAAAAGGAGGATTAATGTATGGGAAATGGAAGGCTATTTGGCTATTGTGATTCTCATGTGGTTCATAAAATGTCTCTGTCATATTAATGAACACCAAAGTAGGAAATTAATCTAGATGGTACAAAAAATCAATACTCAAAAATGGGGGTAAAAAAACACATTTTGAAAAGATGGGCTATAGGTGGCCATGGCATGAAAGCTAATTTTGTTCCTCGCGGTTAGGGAAAACCATTCTCCAAATAAAAAATTTATCATTCATGATTTGTTGGTTTTGACACAGGATTATTTATCCAAAGTCATAAGAAAATACATAATTTTTGAGATGAAAACATGTCCTTTGACTCCCAAAAATTGTTATACAAAATTTCAAAACTATATGGTGAGTAAGTATGACTTTTTTTTCATTTTTTTATTTTTTTTATTTGTTAATATTTTTTAAAATACACACCCACACAAAAGAGAAAGACGAAAGAAAGGTTTTAATGAAGAAAGTGGTAAATGAAATGAAAGGGAGAGGAAGAAGAATAAAGAGGTAGAGAGAGGAAGAGAGAGAGTTAAAGGGAAAGAGTTTCCCCTGGTTTGGATTTGGTGGGTCACTGTCTCCATTTAGTGGTGTGTTTACTGTAAAAGTTGTAGATCTGATGGAAGTCAATGTGGTTCTAGGATTTTTTGTCCTCTCATGGTGATGATTTAATCGATGTCCATTAACTGTCAATGTCCTTTTTTAAGTGGGGTCTTGGACTTGCACTGCACCAAATGTGTAAACATTAGTAATAACAAAAGGACCTTCCCAATGAGAATTAAGCTTACCTAGGTGAAGCCGAAATTGAGAATTGAAGAGAATTACCTTTTCACCTTCAAGAAATACCTTTTGTAGGATGTTTTTATCCTGGATCACTTTATCCTTTTCTTTGTACAAATTGTAATTCTCATAAGAATCAAGTTGAAGCTCCTCCAGTTCAGCCAATTACAACAATATTTCTTCACCAGATTTTTCAAAATCAAAATTACAAGTTTTCACAACCCAAAATGACTTATGTTGGATTTAAACTGGAAAATGGCATGATTTACCAAAAACTAGCCTAAAAGGAGACATCCCAATGGGTTTTTTATAGGCAGCTCGATTAGCCCAAAGTGCTTCACCAAGTCTTTCAGGCCAGTATTTTCTGGTGGGTTTTACAATTCTCTCAAGAACTCTTCACTTTACTATTAGAAAGTTCATCCATGCCATTTTCGGAGGGTGATATGTAGTTGATGTTTTATGTACAACCCCATTCTTTTTAAAAATATATTCCATGGTTCTATTACAAAAATGGGTTCCTAAGTCAATAATCCAGGCACATAGAGTGCCAAATCGGTAGAAGATGTGTGTCTTTAGGAACTCACTAACAGTATATGAATCATCCTTTCTAGTGGGTTTGGCCTCGACCTACCTAGAAACATAATAACATGCAATAAGAACGTACAATAATCCATTAGAAGGGGAAATGGTCCCATGAAATCGATGTCCCAAACATCGAAGATCTCACAAAAAATTAAAGGCTTTTGGGGCATTTCATTTCATTTAGAAATTGTGCCAAAATTTTGGCAAGTGGGACGTAACTAACAGAACTCATGTGAGTCCATGAAGAGTGAAGGCCAGAAGAATCTAGAGTCTAGGAATTTTCGGGAGGTCCTTTTTGGTCCAAAGTGGCCACCACCGGGCATTGAGTGACAACATTCTAAGATATAAGAATATTCATTTTCATCAACACTTCTCCTAATTACCATGTCTTCTCTAGTTTTCCAAAGTTTATTTTCTTAAAAAAATAGTATTTTGAATCACTTTTCAACATCATTTTTTGTTCTTTTGAAACAAAATTCAGGAAAAATACTAGAAACCAGGTAATTTTCAATTGGGGCATGCCATGGTATTTTTGGAGTGAGAGATTAAAAGTGCTCTGTTAGAAAATATGGATCAATTATTTCAAAATGAGAAGAATTAGAAATTATACTAAAGTGATCAGCCATAGGGTTTTCTTTTCTGGGTCTATCCTTGATTTCAAGGTCAAACTCTTGGAGCATTAGGATCCATCTTGGTAGCCTTGGTTTGGAATCGCTTTTCTTGAGTAAGAACTTTATAGAATAATGCTCTGTGAAGATGATGATTTTGGATCCTAAGATATTGGGATGGAATTTATCTAAGGCAAAAACCACTGCTAAAAGTTCCTTTTCAGTCACACTGTAGTGATATTGAGTTCAATCCAACGTTTTTGAGGAATAATAGATAACATGAGGAAATTTTTCTCTTCTTTGACCAAGAATAGCCCCAACGGCTCTATCAGAAGCATCACACATCAATTCAAAGGGTAAGGACCATTCTGGGGGTCATATTATCATGGAAGATGTCAGAGAAATTTTTGAGTTCAACGAAGGATCTTTTGAAAACCTCATCGAAATGGAAAGTGACATCATTTTGGAGAAACTGAGTGAATGGGAGGGAAATCCTACTGAAGTTATGGACGAATCTCCAATAGAAACTAACATTACCAAGGAATGAACAGATGTATCAAACAAAAGTGGGTTCAGGAAGTGATTGGATCACTTCAATTTTGGAAGGATCAACTTCAATACCATCTTGTGAAACTATGTGCCCTAGAACAATCCCATTTGCAACCATGAAGTGAAATTTTTAAAAATTTAACACAAGGTTACACTTGACACACTTTTGGAGGAATAAAGAGAGTGAATTCAATCAAGATTCAAATGACTCATCATAAATGGTGAATTCATCCATGAAGACTTCTATGTAGTGTTCGATGAATTTGGAAAAGATACTCATCATACACATTTGGACTGTTGCAGGAGAATTGAAAAGGCCCAAAGGAATTATTCTATATGCATATTTTCCAAAGGGTCAAGTGAAAGTAGTCTTTTCTCGGTCCTGAGGTGTGATTGGGATTTGGAAGTAGTAGGAGTATCCATTAAGAAATCGATAGTGAGACTTTCCTGCTAATCATTCTAGCATTTGATCAAGGAATGGAAGATTTTAGTGGTCTTTTCTTGTTTCAACATTTAATTTCCTATAGTTGATGCACGCACGCCATTTGTTTTTAACTCGAGTTGTGACCACCTCACCATGTTCATTTGTGACAATAGTTATCCCACCATTTTTAGGTACAACTTGAATTGGAATAACTCATTCACTATCAGAAATTGGGTTGATAATACTAGATTGAAGAATCTTGGTGATCTCTTCTCTAACTACCTCAAGGATGAGTGGATTGAGTCTTCTTTGTGGTTGTCTAATTGGTTTGGATGATTCCTCAAGATGTATGTGATGCATGCAAAGAGCAGGGTTGATTCCTGGTATTTCATCTAGGGTCCAACCTAAGGCCTATTTTTCCCTCTAACACTTGAACAAGTTTGGACTCCTTAATTTTAGTAAGTGAAGCAGAGATAAAAATAGGATAAGAGTGGTCTTGGAAAAGAAATGCATATCTCAGGTGTTTAGGAAGAGATTTTAGATCAGTCTCATCGTTCATTTGTGGGTTAGACAACTCCGTATTGGAGGAAGGGACCTAAGTTGCTTCATATTCATTTTCTTTAATATTGTCCAAGGTGGAGTAGTAGAGATCAGAGTTGATGTGGGATTAAAGATATTTTTCAAGATCCTCTAGATTGATGGAGTCTATGAATGATAGGTCCATATCAACTTCACCATTTATGAGTTGGTTAATCATGGTGCAGATTTCACAAGATCCTTTATCATTAGAACATGAATAACATGATGGATTGGGGTTCAATTGACTCTTAGAAGTTTCATCAGAAGCATGGATTAAGAATGCAGAGTGATCCTCACATGGGTATCGCATGGATTGGAAATGGTTAACTTGACTAGTTGTCACCAAATTCCATGGATAAGATGCATGAATGGACATCAATCTTGGTTCTCGCAATCATTAGGAATGGTCTTCTTAGAATTAGAGGAGATCGATAAGAGTTCATCTTAACTTCCATGTCAAATACATAGAAATTAGCAGGGAAGATGAGATCATTTACACGAACAAGGACATCCTCGATTATACCCTCAGGACTCGCAGTGCTTCAATTGTCCAATTGAATGACAACTCCCGTTGGATGTAAGGGACCTAGACCAAAGTTGTAGAAGATGGGTTTGAGAATCAAATTAATTGAGGCTCCTAGGTCTATTAGTGCATCATCGAAGTTAGAACTTCCAATTTGGCATGGAACCGTAAAGCTCCCAGGATCATTGCACTTTATCGGAATAGACTGCTCGGTGGAAACATTTTCGAAGGTCCTAAGTTTCCTCTTGTGGGTGAACAATTCCATAATAAACTTAGAAAACTTGGGGATTTGTTTATGGAATCTAATAGGGAAATTTTGAAATTAACACGTCTAAGCATGTTGAGCTTTTCAGAATCGGGTTCAAAGGAATTATTTGGCTTAGAAACAGCTTGAGGAAAATGAATTGGGTTCTTAAGTGGAATGTAAGGAGGCAAGGTAATGGATTAATATTCCTTTTCAAGTTTATTTTTATTTTCATTTTCTAGTTCAACATTTAAAGGGGGTTGGAGGACTTATCTTGAGTTATAACAATTTTCTTCCCCGATCTAAGTGAAATTGAACTTACATTACCCTTGGGGTTGGGTAATGGTTGAGAAAGGATTTGGGAAGAATTTTATTATTTTTTCTAGCTCATGTGGTATGCAATTTGACCAATTTTTGTTTCAATGTTTTTTAGGCTGGAATGGGTGAAAGAGGCATGATATTCCATTGCACTTTTACATGGTAGCTTGGAAGAAGAGGCTTGTCCCAGATTGGGATTACCTTGATTTTGGTTCTTGGGAAAGTGATTGTATTGGTTTGGGAATTGGGAAGGCTCATTAGGATAGTGGAATCCAGGGGGAGGAAGAGTAGGATTGATCCTTTGAGGTTGAGGAACAAAAGGGTAATATTGTTGGAAGTTATCGACACCTTGACCATATTAGAATTGGTTTGGGTTTTGAGGAGTGAATTGAGGGGGATGAAAATGGGATTACCATACCTCAATCCTTGGTTGAAGATAGAAGAGAAGGGATCAGAGTGGGGTTGGTTGAATTTTCTAATGAAATGACCTGATTGTTGAGGGTTGGTGTTCTTCTGAGCATATGCTGGATTGAGCTCCATTAGTACAGATGAATCAGAGGGATCTTCTTGAAGTTGTGGACATGTGTCAGTTGGATGAGACGGGGAGATATGGATTCCATAGTTCTTGATAATTCCAGGGAATAGTGATTGTGGAGACGATGAGGTTGGGGCTTTGGATGCCACAACTAGTTGTCGCACAAGACCTGTAAGTTCACTCATCCACTCTGTCATATTGTTTGGCTCTATCGATTGGCTATCTTGGGAATTTTCGACTTGAGAATGTGCTCAAGTATTGAATTGTTGTGTGTTTTCATCCATGTTACTTATGAGATCTCTTGTAGTAGCAGGAGTTTTATCAATAAGAGCACCGCCACCTACGACATCAAAGAGGGTTATCTACATAGACAATAACCCCTCCTAGAAGTATTGGATCATGAGTTGGTCAGGGATTTGGTGATGTGGAAAGGTTGAAATAAGATTTTTGAATCTCTCCCAATACTCATGGGGTGATTCATTTGAGAATTGATGGATACCACTTATTTCCTTTCGGATGGAAGCAGTTTGAGAAGCAGGAAAGAATTTCTCTAATAAGAGTCGCTTCATGTCATTCCACGTGGTTATAGAATGAGGAGGGAGGTAGTAAAGACATGAATTAGCAGTGTTATCTAGGGATAAAGGGAATTCTCTTAGTTTTATTTGTTCCTCAGAAACCCCTTGAGGATTCATGGTAGAGCACACCACTTGGAACTCTTTAAGATGAAGATGTGTATCTTCACCGGCTAGCTAATGGAAATGAGGGAGAAGATGAATCAAACCTGATTTGAGTTTGAATTCAGCCTCTGTGTTTGCATATTGAATACCAAGAGGTTGGTAATTAATATGAGGGGCAACAAGTTCTTTAAGTGTTTGTTCCCTAGGATTGGTCATATCTAATTCAATTGGTTGGACAAGGACTGGTTCTTAAATTATTTGATTATCCCAAATGTTCCTCCTAAGTTGGCGAAGTGTTCACTCAATTTCAGGGTCAAAAGAATCCGAGGGATTGTTTGGGAGGCTACGTGGCATTCATGGAGATTTTGAAAGAAAGAGGAAGGTGATATTTTCTTTGTGTATTTTTTCGTTTATGATTTTTTTGAGAAGGGGAGTTTTTCTTTTTGTTTTATCCAACTTGTTTTATTTATTTTTTGTTTTTTTACAATAACAAAAAACTAACGATTACTTAATTGCACCATCCCCAGAAATGGCACCATTTGAAAGAACATAAAATTATTGCCTATTGACCGTTCAAGGATCCAGTGCTCTACTAATGTGTATAGGAGCACTCGGGTCGAATCCTCGACAATGATGCTTTTTAATAGTGGGTTGTTTTTAGTTGATTGTATTTTGATTAGGGGGTTTGTTTGCAGATCATATGAAATAATTTATGGATGATGTTTGATTTAAAAAATTGATAAATATTGGGGTGAGTTTATTATTGTGGATTTAAGCTTATGATATCATTGATCTTTGCTTTATATTGCATTAGATTAATACCCACTTCACAAGATGACTTTGATCGGAATTCCCAAGTGTGAAAGCTTTAATCCAAGCTGTAAGATAACTTAGTGTTCTAATCATTACCATTACTTGTTTATGTTAGTGTATATTTTATTCCAATAACCCATGTAATCCACATTGTAAACAAAACATGTCATTAATCCATGACATATAAAGTTCAACATACACAATATTAACTCAAAGAATACTCATTGTGCAAAATCGCTCAATCACTTAATATCCCAAAATTATAACTCACCCCAATGGTAGATTTACTCAAACATTGAAATGATTATTAATATAGTTAAATATTTTTAAGGTGATGAATTATAAATAATGTGAAAGTAATGGGATAAGAAACGAGTAGTGTGTTGAACACACACACGATCATTGAAGAGAGTTAAAAAAAGTCATTCGATTGAATGAGGAAGAAAAAGAAAAGAATGGGTTTTAACTTGATTTAAACTATTTTAAGAACATTAATATTAAACTAAAGAAGGCAGATGATAATAATAGATATTTAAGAAGAAACTTGTATTAAAATAGAATTACAAAAAAAAATACTTACAATATTACAACAATGAAGAACACAAAAGTAAATGAAAACAAAGAGAAGAGGAAAGGTCTCTCCAGTGAAAAATTGAGTATGGAAGGTCCTACCAAGAATTTGTAAAGTCTTTGGTCGTGCCAATATATGATTATCTATTCTGAAATTCCAACTCTTTTGAAAGGAGAGGGGGTGTATTCATAGCCCAAGGTGGTGGATTGTTTGAATTCCAAAACTACCCCTCCACTTGGCTCAACTATTTGGACATTCATACAGCTAAATATAGAGATATATTCATCTTAAAAGTTGTAGATAGTAATATTGGACGACTAATCTCAAAATTTGGAGTAATTTGGACTTATGGAACCAAATTTATGTCTGTTTTATTAAACATTGTTAATTTGTCGATTTCAATCTAGACTTTTTCGATGGCCGAAATGTGAATGGATTTTTTAATAGGAAGATGCCTTCAAATCTGAATACATTCTTCAAAAAGGTTGGATGTCTTTATATCCTATTTCAAACTGAAAAATATAAACTTTATTTGATTACTAGATCATGAGAAAGTCAATTTTGGTGTGCTGATTTCAATTCCCGGGCAGAATGATGGGTTGGTCTTCAAAACTTCATTTGGGACCCTTGTTTTTAGAGTTGGGCCCTGAAATTTTTATTCACGACTCCTTGAATCTTACCCCTAACTTTGGAGGAGAATAAAAAAAATTTGACTTCCTTATTGAGCCCATAAATTCAATTTTCATGGCTGGTCCAATTTCTTCACAGATTCTGTGGGCCTTCTTGTGTGGTCCATATGACCCTTCAAATGGTATAATTGGCCAATGATTACTTATAATGATATGTGGGTCATTTGATAAGGAATCCTAAAAAATAAAAACCACACAATTTGGATCATTAGGGTGATAGTTATTATTACAACAGTAAACTGACTTGAATCTAGATGAATTCGAATAGTGCTCAAAAATTATATTTAATACTTAAACATTAATATTTCACACAAATTATGAACATTTCATATAAAATTATTAAAGGGAGTGTATAAAATGTTATTAAAATATTAATCACATCACTAAAACATGCTAACAATAACATGCTAAACTAAGAAACAACATTAAATGAACTCATATCTTCACTCACCAAAGCTTGTCATCATCATATACTGATTTCCAGCTGGAGTCATGCCATCAGAGGTCCAAATAGCTCAGTTGTTCCTGTAGAACAAAAAATAAAGCAGTAGTTTCATTACTCCAATAAAAAACACATGGCATACAATAATATATGGTATGATAAAGCTTAGAAAAGTGAAACAATTCCAATTCCATGACAACAATAACAAAAAATACCCCAGAATGAAAAAACACGACAAACTTGAATATCCAAAACAACAAGACTCTATGCATATAAACCACCTAGACATTTACCTTGAAAAACAAATAATCCTATCCATTGTGGATTCTCTATGGGACAAGTTCAAAAAAAACACAACCCCAAGAAGACACAAAAACCACATAGATATGTGCTACTAAATAGTGATATTACATATCCATTTATTGAAGAGTTAAGGATACAAAAAAATAGACGAATGAGAGACCAAACACAAAATGAGAAAGATATAACAAAATATGTTAATAAAGAGCTTGTATAATGGTTTGCACCACATGTAAGTTCATAAATATTTCAATCAATACGGATATTAGGTTGAAACACATATTTTTTATATCTAATAATGTATATTATTTTTTGTAGATCATGAATACTGATACTCGAGCTAAGTTGTTAGATGATTTTAATTTTCTTTCTCGAGGTCCTGTAAAACATGCTAGAAAGTTCGACGCTTATGATGTGAATGAATTTAAATTTCATATAGTCGATTGGGAAGAGGGTTTGAAAACACAGAATAGTGGTATATTTATGTTTTCCAAAGTTGGATATTATGGAAAGTTGAAAAATATTATTGAATTAAACTACCACTGGTATTTTTTATTCATTTTATTCAAATGAAATTGGGTTGATATTATCAGGGGTGTTAAAATATACTTCTTGCAATTTACTTCTGTGAACTTCTTTCACTTAATTGATGTTGGTGAACATGAATTACATGATCTGTATATCTTATCATCACAAGAGAAAATGGTATATTATGTGAAAGATGTCTTGGATTAAGGGTGAAGTGTAGTTGCTCATATAAAACAAAGAGACTTTTATGATATGGGTGTTGAAGTGGAAGATTTGACCTATGATATTGAATCTCATCAACAGAAACAAGTGAACTTATTTGTCCACCATGATATTGAAAATATTATTCTTACAAGGGTTGATGAAGAATATTAAGTAATGATGGAGTAGGAAAATGAAATGATTGAAGGAGAAAATGATTATACGTGTAGTCATCCATTCATTTATCAACCACTTATGTCATCCGTGGAGTCATTCATTATCATATTTATGTATATTCTATTTTTCATTATTATAGATATGTTATCATTTCTATTTTTTTCAACATGAATTTATTGAAAAATGTGTTTTGATGTTAATTTTGTTTGATTAAATGATAGGAATGAAAAGGAGGAAGCATTATGCTGAATAAGTTCTCTTAGCACTATAGGTAATTAGAATTGTCCGGGGACCATGTCACCATGGTTAGAGGGTACTATGTAAGTTGAAAAGAGATGTTGGGTGGTATCTGTAAATGAGACATGATTTGGGTATCCTTGGTTGGTTTCCCTAAGGCTAGTCCGATATGTATGAGAGGATTAAGACCAGTGAAAAAATGGGTGAGATGACCATATGGATTAGGATTCATGAGAAAGACCCTCATAAGTGTGGGTTGAGGCTTAATAAGCACTATGAGTGGGATGGGTCCTTTGGGATGAGTTTATGTGTGATAGAGAAGGGTTCCAACCAGGTGGAAGGCTTAAATATATTCTTTAACATATGGGAAATGGAACCTGGGTGCAGGTCATAGGAGTTTTTCAATACATGGAATCATGTTTCCAATGGGTATGAATCATGATAGGTTGGGACGATACATGGGTAGTAGGAACATGAGAGATAAGGGATTTTGTATAGTTTGACTAAGACATGAGGTTCTGGTCGAGGGATATTGTTGGTAGTGGTGTGTTCGATAGGTGATAGGTATGAGATCATATCAATGAGCTTAGATCATGATGGGTATTGGGGATCTAGTCGGCACATGACATGAAAGGCATGCTTTGAGATGAGGGGTTGGGTCTCAAGTGACTAGAACCAAGGATTTTTTGGTGAGCTATGTGATTGGATTCATGCAATATTTTTTATTTCATGTGTGTGATTTTGTGTGCTTATGATAGGTGATACACCTGGTAGGGGAGAGGATCGTGAGGCCTGACCTCACTATGTGTGAGATAGATCTACCTAAACTGCCAGGGGTGAGATGGATTCCTTATGTTCATGAAGTAGTACCTTGCCCTACCTAGTCTTGCGTTGGGATATTAAAACTTTCCTTGAGTAAGATTAAATTGTGATAGTGGACCATTTTGGGTGAGAGGGTTGGGTCATGGTATAAGGAGATTCATGAATGATGGACACTACCTTGATTGATGAGGTAGTGAGTTAGGATTCAGATGTAAGATTTTAGCATGATTTTTTAGGTAGTGAGTCAAAGACTTCGACGATGCCCACCCTGAGTCTTCAAGTATGCACCGGGTTATGAATATGATGACATGAGGTGAGGCAATGATGAGATTTTGGCATGAAATCAAAGTAGTTATGATAAGTTATAATAGTTTCCCAGTTAGATGTTCCCTCAAACCCTGTACAGGCACCCTGGTGTGTATTCATACTTTATTTTTATTTTTTTCCTTCCAGATCATAGGATGTGTAGTGAATTGGAATAGAGAATCTTGATAGGTAATTGGAGGCAGGGTAATGTGGTCTAGGGATTTCACACAACCACAATAACGGGTTTTCATAGCGCCACCATTTAACAGCGCTAAAAAAAGAACTGATAAAGGGGGTACCTTTATCATCGTTTTTAGCACTGTTAAAGGGACCCCTTTATCAACGCTTGTTTTAATAGAGTTGATAAAGGGAGGTCTTTATCAACATTTTTTTACTAGCATTGATAAAGGGAATATTTCAAAAAAAAATCATTACAAATAACATATTGATATATAAATATATAAATATAATATATATTTTTAAAATGTGTTTTAGATAAGTATAAATAGACATTTATATTTAATATATAATATATCTAGTGAAAATGTCTTATAAAATATTTAAAAAATATTATTAATTAATATTTTTAAATTATCATCACGTAATAATCATTTAATAGTAATTTGAAGACGCAAAAAATCAAAAAATAAATAAAAGATCTAAAATAAATAATTAAACATATTTACATATAAACTATATTTCTCAATATATAATCCTTATAATATCCATTTTATTTAAAATACAAATATATTAATATTTATATACCCATATAATGTGTGTGTGTGTTAGTGTGTGTCTGTATTAACAAACTGATATATATTATCTATATATTCTAATATATGAATATACATATGAATATATAATATATGTAAATATATTTAAATATGAATAATTATACTTACAGATACACACATATATAATATATATACATGTGTGTATGTTGTATATATGTATGTATTTAATTATTTATTTATACACACACACACAAACATATTTTATAAATGTATATAAAACTAATCTTATTAATATACGAATAAATATACAGATAAAAAAATATAACTAAATAAATATATATAAATAAATAGATATAAATATATATTAATATACAAATAAATAAATATATATTAATATAACTATATATATATATATTAATATACAAATAAATATAATTATATATATATATATATATAAATAGATCTATCATTAAATGGAGGGAAAACAATATGGATGAGTGGTAAAGGTGCAGGCGCGTAGGGGGGGGGGGGGTCTCGAGTAGGTGGGGGCTAGCGCTGTTAAAGGGTGGGTGCATGCACGCTGTTAAAGGAGGTGGCAGGGGTGGCTGGGGCGCGAGCGGCTGTTAAAAGTGTGGTCTTCAAATTTTTATTTTTTTTACTTTTATCAGCGCTAAAAAAATCATTGATAAAAGGTGTCTTTATCGGCGCTTTTTTTAGCGCTCATAAAAGGAATCCTTTTTAACAGTGCCATGATTTTCAGCATTTTTTAGCATTGATAAAGACTTTTTGGCACTAATAAAATGCTATTTTGAGATTGTTTCAGTAGGTCCAACATGTGTATTTTTTATCTTTTTCTTATATTTTAGATGGGATCGGGACACCGGGTGACCTATGTATGTTTTGTATAACCATGTGTATATATGGTGTGTTTCATTTGTTATGGAATTATGTTATTGATTTATGTGTAATATGATTATAAGATGTGTACATTTTGGTATAACTGTATGGTAGAATGTTCTTGTCTATGCATTGTTTATTTTTCTGGAGTTGGTTTTTTTGGTACATCATCATATAGCACTGATTTAAATCGCCGTTAAATATGACATTTTATCTGTAGTAGTTTAAACCGCATTTATATGATGATGTTTTTATTAAGTGTCGGTTAAAACCATCACTAAATATGACACACTATTATTTAGCAGCGACTTTCTTCTTTTAGTGGTGATTTTGTGGTTATAAAAACTTTAGGATTTAGCGTCGGTTAAAACCATCACTAAAACGAAGAAAACTGCTGCTAAATATATGTTCTGTGACGCTTATTAGAAACCGCTGCTAAATGTAATGAACCACCACATGTTGGATGTCGAAAACTTTAGCGGCGATTTTTTAAAACCGTTACAGTACTATTTGACGGTAGTTTAAACCACTGCTAAATGATGACTTTATTGTCATAAGACCTTTAGGTTCGCTAGCTGACTTGTTGATGAGTGAAAATCAGTTGACTGTTACAGAGATATCCTCAAACACTTGTGGATGGTTAATTTTCTGTTTCTCACCTACATAACTTATGTTCGTCATTAAACAACTGACATTTATCCTTATGCATGCAGTTGGTTTCTTAGTTTTCATGAACATGACAAATTGTTCAGGTGGTGAATGAATATCACTTACGTAAATTCTAATAAACTGTTTTATTGCTCTTGGAATTCACCATTCAATCTTATGTGAACTTGAATTTTTCATTATCATTTCCATAGCTTTCAGATTTTTTTTAATCTCATTTATACAACTGTGTGTCCTTACCTACTCATTAAAATTTTAATATTACATAGATGGAGTTCATAAGCAGTTGGTTTATTAGTATTCATGTACATGACAGATTGTTCAGGTGGTGAATGAATATCACTTACGTAAATTCTAATTAACTGTTTTGTTGCTTTTGGAATTCACCATTCAATCTTATGTGAACTTGACCTTTTCATTATCATTTCCACTACTTTCATATTTTTTTAATATCATTTATACAGCTGTGTGTCCTTACCTACCCAACAGAATTTCAATATTACATGGATGGAGTTCATTATTATGCGAATAGTTAAATTTCTAGCACCCACCTACCCAAATTAAAATAAACAATGTGATAATTTGACCACTCATTTAATTCTCAAAATAACGAACTTGATAAATTCAATAATTAATGAAAATTAAGAAATATTATCTAAATAAAAAGAATAGAGATTTCAAATACGGAGGAATAAAGAGAATTAAGATTTCATTCTCAAAATTAAGAAATATTTGAGTTCATTCTAATATTTAATTCCTTAGCAAATACGAAGGAATAAAAATAATTGATATTTCAAAAAATATATATAAATAAATAAATATATTTATTTATTGAATTTATTAGTAGAGAAGGAACCATTTAGTAGATGCATCAATCAATATTATAAAGCGCCTAAATGGCACATAGAGGATGTATTGGACCAAATATACAAATCACCATGAATTCTTTTCAAGAATATGGGAGTTCAGTCCTAATTTTTTATGTTTTCTTGAGAACGAGTATCATTGGGAGTGAAAACTTATTAATCAAACAAGGGATGAAATACAACATACAACATAAAATTTTCATTAAAATTTGTTTCAATGATTTTACATTTCAGTTTAAATAGCTGTTATCAAACTATTTGAGCTACAACAATTCAACTTTTAATAGCAGCGGGAATGTACTGGTGGAGGCATGAGGAAAGGAACATATGGAAAGAGGGCGTCCAGAAGGGCTATATGGGTGGCCCCCACACTAGCCAATTGGCATCACTTCCAACACGTGGCATGGCTATGCCGATCCTCGTGCACACGTCAACCTTGAAGTTGGCCCCACAGAGGACGACGTCACTGTCCCTTCTGGGCATGGCCATCATCTTCTTCCCCGGGTGCTCCACGCTCACCATCCCTCCTTCATTGTGAAACATGCAACATGCACCATCACCTCTACACAACCTCAAAGATTAGACGCTGCCTCTCCATACATTAAAGAATCATGAAGAAGATGATGTCCACGATGTAGGAGATAAACCACCAACCCATCTCCCACCACTCCCCAAAACAGTCTCACCCCTTCCTCCGATCCCTGCTCCCCACACTAACACAACAAAAATCATCACTAAATGGAGGTTTAGATTTGAAGGGTGGTTGGATAGGAGAAGACAGACCAGTGCGGCAAAGATGGTGGCGGCCCTTGCATCATAGACGACGAACCCGAAGCTCCCGTCCATGTCCTTCATCGCCTGGTGCACCAGGAAGGGACCCTGGTGCAAACCTAAGTCCCATATAAAATTCTCCGACAAGATCTCGAATTGGGAATCCAGAAAAGCTTCCAATGTCACAAACAACAGTAAAACATTATCCATGAAAAAGATAAGGGGACTACCTATCTTCCACTTCGCAGGATCGTTTTGGGAATCGCTTCGCACGAAGAACACAAAGGCTTGTAGAGAAGGTAGAGAGAAAATTTATGAAATCATTCTGATTTCTATTCAAATCACCTCTCCGAACAAATGGGTCGGAGGTCCCTTATATAGGCCTCTGGGCACAGCTTGCCCGAGAAGCTAACTCGATACAAGACACGCAAAAGCAAAAGAAAAAAAGAAAAAGCAAAAGGTGGGTCGCACTACTGCGAGACTTCTATCGCACACTTCATAATAAATACAAATGACATAAATGACATGTCTGATTTGATCCGCTCATTCATTCCATATATGACACGTGTCTGGATCAATGTCTAGAATCCCTCCATGTTGTATAGAGCATAAATCATTTCTCCTGAGACCTCCTTCTCTGACTCCTTCATTTTTATCAATTCATTGATGGCACGTTGGATTTGATCTCGGACAATAAAGATATCTTCTTTATGTCTCTTCCACGTCTTGAGCTATTCAAGAATCGTGTCTGCCTCCACTGCAAATTCCGTTAGATGTGTCATCTCTGCATGTCTCTAGAGTTGATAGAGACTAACACATTGTCTCCTACAAAGAATATACAATCTTTTCTTGTTGATTTTGATTCAATAAGTTATACGCTCCATGCATTTTGGATACGTTTGTAATGACTTTTGTTCAAACTGAACTCTAGCCAATCTCCATCGCTAAATTGAGAGTCTTCGAATGCTTTCTGGATAGGTCCTTTAGTCCAGTGCCCTGGGTACATATTCCATAGCATAACCACTCTGTATGCTAATCTGATAGGTTAAATATGTGCAACCCACCATAACAAACTCGGATACGCATTGTCCAGAACTGTTCTTACCATCTTGGGTACCCAATTGAATGTGGAATTTATTTTCTTAAATCCCAAGAATTGTACTGCTCCCATGCTGAAAGATTTCTGGCATTCAATGAACTCTTTGGGTTCCAATGTCGTATCTGGTATATGGAGTTTTGGAATCCCTGTTCTTGACATTCTCCAAAACCTCTTCAAAACTAAATATTCTTCTATTCCTGTTTTCTATCATTGTCAAGGAGACATGAAATTTGGACCTTGAACCTGCTCTCTCCATGATCATACTGATCATATCTCGATCAATATTTTTATAATCTTCCATAAGATCTTTAGATTATTCAAGCATGTCCAAAACACGGTTCAGACCTCTTTTGAATATCCGACAATATTTACTTTTCTAGATCAGATTATAAACGGTTGTGGACTTATTTCTTGAAATATTTGGAATCCTTTGCAAATACTTCCATATTTCCCTTACTGGACCGGACTCTTCATCTAGCTCATCATTCAAACTTTCTTGTACCTGTCCTTCTTGAACATTCTGTCGTTGAGGTTTTTTCTGAGACCTTTTATGATTTTCAAGTTATTCTTCTACACGATCAGCCCAACTCTTAATGGTTTTCTCTCTTCCTTTAGAGCTTCTATTCATCTCAACCTTCTGGTTCTTTAGAGACTTTTTGTTTCTCGGATTATCTGTACATTGAGTTCTGAGAACTTTGATTCTTTTCAAGTTCTTCATCTACATGATCAGTGCAACTCTTAATGGTTTTCTCTCTTCCTTTAGAGCTTCCATTCATCTTAACATTCTGGTTCTTCCGAGTCTTTCTTTTTCTCGGATTATCCGCACATTGAGTGTTGTACAGCAGAATGTTCAGGAAGAACAAGATCAAGAAAGTCTAGATGATGAGCTAGATGAAGAGCCCAATCCAACAAATAAAATATGGAAATATTTGAAAAGGATTCCAAATATTTCAAAAATAAGTCCACAGCCGTTTATAATCTGATCCAGAAAAGTAAAGATGATCGGATATTCAAAAGTGGTGTGAACTATGTTTTCGACAAGCTTGAGGAATCTGAAGATCTTATGGAAGATTATAAAAAGATTGATCGAGATATGATCAGTATGATCATCACTGAAAATATTAGGCTGAAGGTCCAAGTTCCAGGTCTTCTTGACAAAGTTAGAAGAATCAAGGAAATAGGAATGGAAGAATATCCAGTTTTGAAGAGGTTTTGGGGAATTTCAGGAACAGGGATTCAAAAACTCCATATACCAGATACGAAATTAGAACCAGAATAGTTCATTGAATGCAAGAAGGCTTTCAGGATGGGAGCAGTACAATTCTGGGGATTTAAGAAAATAAATTTCACATTCAATTGGGTACCCAGGATGGTAAGAACAGTTCTGAACAATGCATATCCGAGTTTGTTATGTTGTGTTGCACATATTGAACCTATCTTATTAGCATACAGAGTGGTTATGCTATGGAATATGTACCCAAGGCACTGGACTAAAGGACATGTCCAGAAAGCGTTCGAAGACTAACAGTTTAGCTATGAAGATTGACTAGAGTTCAGTTTGAACAAAATTCATTATGAACGTATCCAAATCACGTGGGGCGTTTATATGACTGAATAAAAATCAAAAATAAAGGATTGTATATTCTTTTCAGGAGACAATGTGTTAGTCTCTATCAACTCTAGAGACACGCAACATGCAGAGATGTCACATCTGATAGACTTTGCAGTGGAGGCATACACGATTCTTGAAGATCTCAAGACATAGAAGGGACATAAAGAAGATATATTTATTTTCTGAGATCAAATCCAACACGCCATCAAAGAATTGATAAAAATGAATGACTCAGAGGAGGAAGTATCAGTTGGAGAAATGATTGATGCTCTATATGACTTAGAGGGATTCTAGACGCTAATCCAGACACGCGTCACATCCGGCATGGACGAGCGGATCAAATCAGACATGTCATTTATGTAGTTTGTATTTATTGTGAAGTGTGCGGTGGAAGTCTTGCAGTAGTTCATCCCACATTTTTCTTTTTCTTTTTTGCTTTTTCTTTTGCCTGTCTTGTATCGAGTCAGCTTCTCAGGAAAGCTGAGCCCAGAGGCCTATATAAGGGACCTCTGACCCATTTGTTCGAGGAGGTTATTTGAATAGAAATCAGAACGATTTCATAAATTCTCTCTACACCTTCTCTCTAAGCCTTTGTGTTCTTCGTGCGAAGCAATTCCCAAAACGATCCTATGAAGTCGACGACAGGTAGTCTCCTTATCCTCTTCATGTATAATTTTTTGCTGTTGTTTGTGATTTTTGCAGCCTTTCTGGATTCCCAAATTAGGATCTCATCAGAGAATTCACCCATTAGTGGTATCAGTGCATGGGGGGGGGAGAACAAATCCAAGCTAGTATGGAAGGTGATATCTTAGAAACCAATTCCTTGGGAACAACAGAAAGGATCGTTCAAGGATTTGTTTCAGAAGATCAATAGGGATGTCAATCCCTCATATCCCAGCCATATTCAAGAAGAATATATTCCAAAGAAGGTGTTCCTCAACATGGGACGATCATAAAGCTAGACTGTGAAAAGGATCCGAGAGCCACCATAGATGAATGAGCTCTAGACCTTAGATATTATATGCTGTCAGTTAGTTTACAGTCGTGGACCATAGATAGTGTACTTAATTTCGCAAGGGCTACCTTGAGAGGTAATGCAGGGAAATTTTGGGATATGCTGCTGAGACACTCAGAAGTGAGAACAACTATCCATGAATATGTTACATTCCAAATTGAAGTTATTCCAGCAGTTTCTAATTTTCATTAAATAGGAGTTTGCAAGAAATTAACTGGTAGATCGGGATGGATAATTGCTAGAAAAAGCTAGAACAGCTTTAACCAAAATCCAAATTTTTGACATGTGTTACTTTGAAGAATATCTTTGCGAGTTTCAGCTTTGGTATTATCTTCTTGGACTATGAGATCAAGCATATGCTCTAGATGTCTTTTTCCAGAAGCTTCCAGGAAGTTGGCCTGAAATTGTTCAACAAGCGTTGAAGACTCATCTTTCCTAGAGTGAATATCTACAAGACACTCTAGGAGTTCGAGCAGAAACAATAATACAGGTGATAAGACTCTATTGTATGTAGAGGCATGTCTTACAGGATATAAGAAATATGTCATATATGAGTTCTTCTTATTTCCCAAAAGTAGAGGGAGTTGCAGGAAGATATGGTTGTGGTCCAACGAGGCAGGAGATTGGAAGAACCCAACAAAGAAAATTCAAAACACAGTGTTAGGATGGCCAATTTGAATGAAATAAGTCATTCAAAAAAGTCTGGAAATGATTTGGAAGAAAAAAATCATCAAGTATATTTTCAGGCAAAAAGCTAGAAAAATCTAAGCAATTTCTTAGACCAAATAGAATCCAGAAGGATATGAGAGAAAACTTTAAGGCCAAATATGGGAAGTATCCCAGATTCCCTAAATGACAATCTCTATCCAGTTGTGATTATTTTTGGTTCTGTGGCAAGAAGGGTCACAGAGCTGACAGTTGCCCAGACGCAGATAAAAGAAGTGGTAGTCTCAAAGCAATAATGATGGAAGATTTATCAGGGATATTGTTTGAGCCTATCTGGGGAGAAGATATAGAATCAGATGATGAGAGTTTATATTCTTTATATAAAGAGTACTTAGAGGAGAAATATTCTTCATCAGATGAATAAAAAGGAAATAACCATATTTTGATCTAGTTTCGAATATCCATGATTCAAACAAGGCTAGTGCATCTGAAGACTCTCAAGAACTAGTAAAACTAGAGGAGATGGAAGGAGATCTGGTTCATTCTTCAAAAACTGAAATCCCTTCAGAAGGAAGAGATTGTTGAGAATGGAAGATGCCCAGAGTTTATTGGTCTGAGGTATACCAGAAGTCTTGGGTACCATATCGAGAAATGACCAAGATCTTTGAAGATAAAGAGACATATGAAGTCTATAAAACAGATAGAGGATTATTTTTAACGACTTCGATAAAACTAGAAAGGGTTAACAAGGAAATCTAGAAAAATACAAAGTATGTGCATTTTGGAATAATCCAGATAGGAGTAGATCCTCTTGTCAGAAAAGGACAAGATCTACCAGTCCAAATTGCATTTGTAGATGGTAGTCTAGCCAATTTCTCCAATGAATTATTAGGAGCACGAGAAAATCTGCATGCAGGAGCAGCATGGGTAAAGGTAATACCAGACTTGCTTGTTGTTCTTATGGAAATAAGTATTAGTAAAACTCTAGAATTAAAGATCAACACGAGGAACTGGCGAAGACATTGGGATGTCCACCCGACAGGAGATGTGTTAGAGTAATTACTCGCCTCTATGTGATGTTCTATAATATTGGAAGACCAGCTCTAAGGAAGGGTGTTGAAAGATTTAGAAATATTTTTCAAGATGAAGGAACATCAATTAGAGCAATGACACCATAGGTGATTAACCCCAAGAGGATAACATGGCCTAGAGAATGGGTTTCACCAAATCGAGAGGAAGAAAGAAGGCAGAAGCTACTTATTCCAGATGTTATTAGACAAGTTGGAAATAGACTTGTTATCTATGAGATTAGAGAAGATGAAGATGATCTTAGATCAGAAGGATCAAGATCAGGTAGATCAGATTTGAAGATAGAAGAATTCAAATCAGAAATACTGGAGAACCATTTGGAAAATCCAAGGATATCAATTGGAAAGGATGAAGGTACTTCAGTAGAAGCACCTAGAACATCAATTTCCAGAAGGATAGTTGGAAAAAAGATTGTTCGACTACCTATCTATGATGATGAATAAAGTTATGTAGGATATATGGGATCTTCATTACTTAGTGCAAAGATAGAGGAGTGAGCTACATTAGTAAAATTAAGTATTAATGAAACTACATGTATTTCCCTAGTTGATACAGGATGTATATTCTCTTGTACAAGAATTCGATTTTCAGGAGTAACCTGGGAATCTTCAGAGATGCAAGTTACAGTTGGTAATAATGCAACAATTCTGATTCAAGAAGTATCCAATGATGTTCAGATTGAACTCAATGGTAGGATATTTATAGAGCAGATGCTTTTTTTTATTCCTCAATTTCTAGATGACTTCTTGATTGGAAATAGGTTCCTTAGAAGATATCAACCTGTAACGATTTTTTCAGAAGGAATTATCCTCAAAAACTATTTTATTCCAACTGTGTTTGGAAAAAACAGAATGGTTCCAGATAAGAAAGTATCTACTATTAAAAACGAAGTCTATCCAGATGAAGATATAGAATACCACAGAAAGATTGAGCAGTGGAAGGAACTAGTTATATTAAAAGTTCTGTGGATTAATGAAGAAGAGTCATTGGATAAGATAATAGAATACTTATCAGAAAATTGGTCAGAAAAACCTCTCAAACTATGGAAAAGGGAAATGTCAGAGGCTACAATCACCCTTAAAGATCCTAATACAGTGATCATAAGTAAGTTAATTGCCTATCCATATAAGATGGTTAAGGAATTTGAGAAACAAATTCCAGAATTAATCAATCTTGGATTAATCAGGCACAAAAAAAGTCCTCACAGGAGTGCGACATTCATGGTAATGAATCCTGCAGAAAAATAGTATGGTAAAGCCAGAATGGTTATAGATTATCGTGATCACAATTGTGCTACAAAGGATGATGGCTACAATCTTCCTAACCAAGAATATTTGAGAATCAGGATTAGGAATGAAAGACCAATGGTATATTCTAAGTTTGATCTCATGTCTGGATATTAGCAGATAAAGATCAAATAAGAGACTATACCATTGACATCATTTACAACGTCAGTTGGCTTGTTTGAATGGCTAGTTATGCCATTTGGACTCAAGAAACCACCGGGAATATTCCAGACAAGAATGGATAAGGCATTCAATGAATTAGCATAGTTTGTGGTAGTCTATATAGATGATGTGCTTGTATTTAGTAAAAACACATAAGAGCATATAAAACATTTGCAGCAGGTTGTTGAAGTGTTCAAAGAATAAGGGATGATACTTTTAGAAAGAAAGATCATTTGGATGCAACCAAAGATAGGATTATTGAGATTGCAGATCCAAGGAAGTAAAGAAAAGCTTCAACCGCATATTGCAGAAAAGCTACAAACATTCCCAAATGAGCTTACAAATTGTAAGCAAATACAGGTGTTTCTTGGTATACTAAGTTATGTCAGAGCATACATGAGAGATTTAGCAAAAATCTCAGTTCCAATATAGAAAAAGGTATCCAGTAAGGTTCCTTGGGATTGGACAGAAAAATATTCTGATGTAATCAGAATTTTGAAGCAGAAAGAGCAGAATCTCCCAAAATTGGAGTATCCAAATGGGAGTGAAGATCAGCTTATCTTAGAAATAGATGCATCAGACACAGCATGGGGATGTATCTTAAAGATAAGGAAAAACCATAATGATAGTATTAGTAGATACTAGAGTGGATGTTTTAACATGGAAGAGAAGAATTATCCTGTCCGTAAAAGAGAATTGCTTGTAGTCTATAAAGGAATTAGGGCTAACGATATTTTCTTGGGAAAACCATTTACTATAAGAACAAATAGTTCTTATATAAATAATTTTATGAGAATTAAATTAAAAAGATTTACCCAGGCACAACTTGTACGGTTGAGGAAGGAATTGAAATACTATAACTTTAATATAAAAAATATTAAAGGAAAAAATAATGTCATTCCAGATGCACTAACATGCTATTTTGACTCTTGTAGGTATAATGGCATAAAGTAGCAAATCAAGAAGATGCCTTGTTTGCATTGATAATCATTCTGTGGAAGAATGCCCGATTATCAGAGCAATGAATGAAAGGGTAGATAGAATTGAACAAAGAAAAGAGATTCTAGACGCTGATCTAGACACGCTTCATATCCGGCATGGACGAGCAGATCAAATTGGACATGCCATTTATGTAGTTTGTATTTATTGTGAATTGTGCGTTGGAAGTCTTGCAGTAGTGCAACCCACCTTTTTATTTTTCTTTTTTGCTTTTGCTTTTGCATGTCTTGTATCAAGTCAGCTTCTCAGGCAAGCTGAGCCCAGAGGCCAATATAAGGGACCTCCGACCCATTTGTTCAGAGAGTTGACTTGAATAGAAATCAGAACGATTTCAGAAACTCTCTCTACCATCTCTCTAAGCCTTTGTGTTCTTCGTGCGAAGTGATTCCCAAAACGATCTTGCGAAGTCGACAACAGGTAGTCCCCTTATCTTCTTTGTGGATAAGGTTTTGCTTTTGTTTATGATTTTTTCAGCCTTTCTGGATTCCCAAATCGGGATCTCGTTGGAGATTTCACCCATTAGTGGTATCAGAATTCTATCTTTGGTTGCATCCCAAGAATTCTTGATGGTGTCCACATTGTTAGAGATAACCACCGACCCATCTCCCCCCACTCCCCAAAATAGTCTCACCCCTTCCTCTAATCCCTGCTCCCCACACTAACACAACAAAAACCATCACTAAATGGAGGTTTAGATTTGAAGGGTGGTTGGAGAGGAGAAGATAGACCAGTGCGGCGAAGACGGTGGCAACCCTTGCATCGTAGACGACGAACCCGAAGCTCCCGTCCATGTCCTTCACCGCCTGGTGCGACAGGATGGGACCCGATGCAAACCTAAGTCCCATATCAAATTCTGCAAAGGATGGTGGGTCACAGATACTCTTAGATGTACAATTGCTCCTATCACCAATGAGTTTTAAGATGAAACCTTGTGTTCAGTATGAAAGACAAACGACTGAAGGAAATTGATCTTAACACTTTTATCTGCGTTATACCCAGCTCTGATAAAATCCAATTTTATTAGCATTAAAGTTATCGATGATAAACACATATGGTAACACTTATATTTGTACAAATCTACAACATGCAATAAAAAATATGAAAAACAATTTAATTTTTCTTTGCACCATCATTCCACACTACAAAAAAAAAGTTTGTTGGGGGTTGCATTGCTGGGGAGTTCCCATTCAATAGCCCAAAGAAGCCTATGGATTTAATTTTGGTTCCCAAAATTGTAAACAAAAATATAAAACATGCTTAAATTAATTATTTAAATAGTGGAAAACATCAAAAATACATGAATGTAACCAAACTTTCATAGAATTCTCAACAACAGAAGCCAATACAAACGATTCCCTCAATAACATAAGTAAAGAAACAAGAGAAAACAAATTCCAAATTCATGTAAAAGCATTTACAGCAACTCCTCATGCGAAACAAAAGCAAAAAAAAATTAAATTGATTAAATCAAAATCAATTTTAAAACATCTGAATCAAGGGCAGGATTGAATCAAAAAACAGCAGTGGCAGTCGACTAAAAGTTGTAAAGAAATCATGAGATGAACACCATGATTTTTACCTAATTTGGCCAATTGGTCTACTTACATGGGGCACAGGCACCAGGGTTCCACTATGAAAAAAGGATTACAACAGAAAGACAAGAATTAGAACAAAAAGAAAAGGCACATGACAAAAACAATTAAAAAACATAAACACAACAACTCATAAAGAAATTAAAGAATTGCCAGAGACCTCCTTATCGTGGTTCGAGCTTACCATCTTCAAAAGGGATAGAGTATTTCAACATGGATGAATCTCGATGTCAAAGTGTGTCCTCAAATACAGCAGAAAACCAACATCAAACCAAAGGATAAGATACTTCCCCCTCTACAACAACCTCTATCTCTGGGTAACACGAAGTCAAATAGTGGGTCCGCCTTCCTACTACTGCATCGTCTCTGATAAACCAGGGAACTCCGTGAAACGACCTCCCACCTCTGCTTCTCCATCGACGAAGACCAGAAAAGCATCAAGCAAGATCTTGTCACACCCCTCAAAACTAGAAACCCTCTCCTCCCCATAAATTAGCAACACATCCCTTTGAATGTAAATCAAAAAATCCAAGGAGTCGCTGGGAAGTAATAAGGTTAAAGATGCACTTGAAGAAGGCCAACATCTCACTGCACACATGGATGACCAAAAATCATAAAAGAAAAACCTCCCAACAATAGTGGAACACACAATGGATCCATGTGAAAAGGGCGACAAAAAGAGGTAGACCGACATAAAAATAATCCTGCATTTAATATCAAATAAAAAATCAATTAAAACCCTAAATGTAATATAATTTAATTTTCAATACAACGCACTGAATTAAACTATATAATTTTAAACAAAAAATGTGAATAAAATTCACAAATCATCACCTTGAAAATTAGAATGAATAAGCCTAAAACCCCTCAATGTCCCCACACCACCTAACCTATCACATTGATTTGGGCGAACATGCAATCCTAATAAAAAACTAAGAGCACATTAGTGGGTACTTTGTGCATCATAGTGACACACACCTGCCTAAATTCAACGACACCTAATGTTAAATGCTAAAACATGATTAGAATAACATGATAAACCAAGAAACAACATCACATGAACTCATACCTTCACTTACCTTAGCTTTCCATCATCACATAACGATTTCCAACTAAACTCATGTCATTGGAGGTCTAGATAGCTCACATGTGCTAGCAGGACAGAAAAGAAAGCAGTTGTACCATTCCTCAAATAGAAAACACATGACATATAACAATATAAGGTATGATCAAGCTCAAAAAAGTGAAACAATTTTAATGCAATAATAACAAAATAAAACACCACAAAACGCAAAAACACTGCAAAATGGAACAAAACAACAACACAACTCCAAGCATCTATACCACCTAGACACTTACCTAGAAAACCACATAGGTCTATCCATCATCATGGATCCTCTATGAGACATTTTCAAAAAAAACACACCCCTAGGAAGACACTAAAACCACATTGATCTAGGTACAAGGCATTGCAATCCACTTCCTGAAAAGGGGACAACTTGAAACCTACACCGAGACTGATTTGATGCCCACAAGAATTCTCAGAGAGACCAATTAAGACACATCTCCACCTAAGGAGAAAACCCTATCTAAACTACACACCACATAAAGGGAGTTCCATCTACAACTGGGTACCCTATATAACAACTCCAAGAGATTAATTCCAACTCTTAACCTAAAGTAAGACTAGGTAGATAACACTTGGGAAACACCTCACTAGCTCTCATCCATACTGCTACCTGGCCAACACTTACACAAGATACCCAGACCCCCAAATCACAATGAGGCATAACAGGGAGTTTGAACAAGCATACAAGTCTGTCTATCAAAGAACAGAAAACAAAGAAAAAAAATATACGACCATACTGATCAAAGCAATAAACAATCATGTCATAAAACAATTCCACAAAACAGAATAATAAACATTGAATTTTAAGATGCAAAGTTAATTCCACATTGGCTCTGATATGAATTGTTGGGAAATTTGTTGTC
The DNA here is from genome assembly GCA_963277665.1 of Viscum album. Taxonomy (NCBI): domain Eukaryota; kingdom Viridiplantae; phylum Streptophyta; class Magnoliopsida; order Santalales; family Viscaceae; genus Viscum; species Viscum album. The sequence goes on from OY728139.1 coordinate 1,103,881,347, forward strand.
AGAAAGTCCCCATTCAATAACAAAAAAAGACCTATGGATTTAATTTTGGTTCCCAAAATTTTGAACAGATATATAAATGTTGGCGCCAAAAATGTGGCCCGAAACAAAGGAATGAAAAAGGGTCGGTGCGCTGCCTCGCGAAGCTCCACCGTGAACCTCCGTCGCGAAGCCTCGCCGCGAAGCGCCCCAACCATGGCGACGCCGCGAAGCTCCAGAGGCGGTGATCCTCCGCGAACCCGTTTGACGTTCGCGAGCCGCCGCGAAGCTCCAGAGGCGGTGATCCTCCGCGAACCCGTTTGACGTTCGCGAGCTGCCGCGAGGCTCCAGAGGCGGTGATCCTCCGCGAACCCATTTGACGTTCGCGAGCCGCCGCGAAGCCCCGAAGGCGGCGCGCGAGCCCTGCTTCGCGGCGCCCCTTCCCTATAAATACTCGACTCCCCCTGAGTCCCGAGGACGGACAATCCGACCTTTCGGCTTCTCCTCTCCCGAATCGCGAAGCACGCTTTGCCCCGGGAATCATGAGCTCCGTGTGGTATTTCTACTTCGTGAGACGACTCTGCTTTGTCTCGTTTTGAGCCCCTCTTCCGAGAGGGATGCCCTTCGCGAAGCTCAAGGGCATTCGCGAAGGAAGGGGATTCCCAAGGGAACCCGGGCAGCCGCGGAGCACTTGTGCTTCGCGAAACACCCAACCCATACGAGTCATCCCTATGCTAAGGCAGGATCGCTCCACTTCGCGAAGCACATTGCTTGGCAGGACCCTGCTTCGCGAACCACACCTTCTTCGCGAGGCAGTGCTCCGCGAACACTGTTCCACTTCACGAAGCACCTCCCATTCACACCTACGCCCCATGCTAAGGCTAAGGCACCCCACTTCGCAAAGCACACTCCTCTGCTTAGCGACTCCCCTTTCCGTGAGACCCTCCAGGTTTTCACGATGTGATTTCAAAGTCCCATGGACAACACCACCCGTAGCGTTGCTTCGCCTAATGCTTCTTCGCATAGGCACGCTAATGGCTATTGCTTCTTCGCATAGCCACACTAACGTGGACCCCTCAATGGTTCTCCCCACTAACCCCCTTTACCATGGCCTTACCAGTACCTTCCCTTCCCCAAGGACCAGAGGGTACCAGTTATGTAAGTCCTAGGGGTGTGGAGTGAACCCACCTCGTCCGAGCTGTAGGACGTTAAACTGCCAAGCACCACGTCCTCGACACATGACGTTAAACTGTGATCCAACCTCATCTCCCTCACGAAGGGTTTCCCCAGGTCGAACATTCTTTACACCACTCGTCTCCACGTGAATGGAACTCTTCTGCACATCGAATGAGATCCTCCTTGTCGGAGTGGTGTATGTTCGCAGGGGAAGGGCTGCCTCAGAGCGTAATCCCCTAACCTTTGGTATGGATGATTGCTCTCGTGCATCTCTGTACTTCCCCACCACCAAGGTCGGTGGAGGACGTGATAGGGAACGAGGCACCTCCCTCTGGGCCTCCATCCTGGAGTAAGTCCCAACACCATGGGCCGCTCAACGCGTAAGCCCCTTTTCGCTTCTCACGGACGCACCCTTCGCGACGTGATCGTCAGGTCCTTGCAACCTCTTGTTTCTCACACCAAGCATGACTCACGTGGGATTAGAGTGAGCACCGACCCTGACCACCCCATCCGAACTACGAGGTCTTTGATCCATGTCAAGGCATGGTACGTAGGAAGCCTCCATGAGGTTCAAGCCCACCCGTCGTTTATTCACGTCAGGGTTCACTATCGTCCCGCATGATGTTAAACTGTATTCTCCGAACTACGAGGTCTTTGATCCGTGTCAAGGCATGGTACGTAGGAAACCTCCATGAGGTTCAAGCCCACCACCAATAGTGGACCAAGGTCTACTTTCACGTCAGTTCACCGACAACCCCTTTTGAACTATGGGGACTTTGATCCGTGTTAAGGCATGGTACGTAGGAAGCCTCCACGAGGTTCAAGCCCACCCATCACCCAATTCACGTCGTGTTCTACCTACGTCCAGCATGACGTTAAACTGCACTCCGGTCCAGTGGTAAGCCATTGCGACCCAACCCCATTTGAACTACGATGTCTTTGATCCATGTCAAGGCATGGTACGTAGGAAGCCTTTATGAGGTTCAAGCCCACCAACAGTGGACCAAGGTCTACTTTCACGTCGGTTCACCGGCGAGACCCCATTTGAACTACGAGGTCTTTGATCCGTGTCAAGGCATGGTACGTAGGAAACCTTTATGAGGTTCAAGCCCACCAATAGTGGACCAAGGTCTACTTTCACGTCGGTTCACCGACACACCCACCCGTCGTTTCTTCACGACGGGTCCCATCTTCGTCCGGCATGACGTTAAACTACATTCTGGTCCAGTGGTAAGCCATTGCGACCCAACCCCATTTGAACTACGAGGCCTTTGATCCATGTCAAGGCATGGTACGTAGGAATCCTCCCAGAGGTTCAAGCCCAACTCCCATCGGACCAAGGTCCATCTTCACGTCGGTACGCTGACTATGCCCATTGGACCAAGGTCCACCTTCTGACGACATTCATCGGGCCAAGGTCCAGCTTCACGTCGGTTTACCGGCACCATACCGAACTACGCGGACTTTGATTCCCTGCCACGGGGATACGTAGGAAGCCTCGTCAAGGCTCAAGCCCAACTTCACTGTCGCTCCCCCCTGCGATGGTTCCACTTCACTCTCCTTCTACTCCATTCACTGTCACCCACGGGCTAGCCCCGGTGTCGATATCCCTTCAAGGAGGATCCCTCAATCCGGTTTATCCCAGCTAATGCTCTGGTTGGGTTGATCCGTCTCCGCTGGACGTTAAAATCGCGGCATACCCTGTGTTGAGCACGGGAAGCTGAGGAAAACCTCAGATATGTGTCCACGACATGTAATTCCCTGCGCTCGATGTGGGATGCCTCGGGCTTCCACGCCCTCGAGAAGCCTTGTGATCAAGGATAACACACAGACATGCATGGTACCCCAGCATCCAGACACGCTACTGATGCCTCAACGTGACTACTCCCCTGACCGAAGGTTTCTGCCCTGATTGGACCCTTTGGAATGTCCCGACAGAAGCAGTGTAATTAACCGGTGTCCATGGAAACATGGCACTGGGAAGAATTTCACGAACTACGTATTAAATCTATAAGGGAGACCCGGACTAGGTGACGAGTTCTGAGGAGGAATCCACAGGAGGAAGAACCGACATCCCATCATCCCGTTTCGATCAAGGAACAGACGTCCCAGAATAAGGAGCGAATGCCGCCCACCTTTGGAAAGCGGGAATGCGGGGCAACAAAGCCGCGCGTCCTCCGCAGACGGATGCGCGCGCCCCGGCGACAGCGTCGGAAACAGAAATGGTGAACCCGAAGTGAAATTCTTCTCCTCAATATGGAGATTAGTAGCGTTCGAGACACCAGTAGATTGACGTGTCACCGGATCCAGATATCCATTGCCTGGTCCCGCCAAGAAAATGGCGGGCCTGTCGTGAAACTCACCGGAAGTCGGGGTAGTAGAACGTGGGGCACTCCGCTCTGCAGCGTGTTGGCGTGGATCCTTCTCACAGACATGGAGGATGGAAGAACGCTGGGGAACTAGCTGTCAATCCTTTCCCTCTCAGTACTGATGAGTTGATCCCTTCGCTTGCCAGGAACCAGGTTGCTATTTCGGAAATGCGGTCACCATCCGCTCCTCGCCCGCGTAGAGGCTAGGGCAACACCACGACGACCACTCCACATGGCGCCACTACCGCCACGACGGCTGCCACGTCACGGAATACGGGACAACCACGTCCCCTTTCCCCATCAGAGGTCATCCAACAAAGGGTGATCAACAGCCTCGTGCGCAGGTATGAGGAAGAAGGGGTCATCCTGACCAGGGATATGGCCCGCTTGGACCTGGAGGCCTCCAGGCCCCGCCGTCAACTCCGCCCTAACAGGTCGCGCAGGGAGCCCCTGCTCCCCACCCTGACATTCAACCGTTTCGGGAGCCTATCCCCGGAACGCCTTGACGACTCTTCGCCTTACGCTGAAGAGGCAGGCGCTGTCCGGCTCAGTCCTCTCAGGGCCCCGACCCGGGGCCCCAGGCAAGAGCTCCCGTCCGGCCGCGTCAACGCCGCCGTCCGGCCCCACAGGAAGAGCAGGAAGACTACGTCCCTGCACCACCTGCACCGGCTTGCCTAACCCGGCGTCAGCGCCGGGCCCGGGCTGAGGACGCTCACTCAGGCACATCCACGTCGACAGCTACAGTGGCCCGAGCCACCGCCGACGTACATTATGAAGCCCCCCGCGTACATTGAGCAGGGGCACCCCTTCGCCCAACCAAGATTGAGACCCCAACCACCTCATGGGCAGGCTGGGTTGACTCTCCGGGTTGCAGTCCCCAGTGGTGATCGCCGCGAGCTATCCCGCGGTGATGCCACCCCGTACGGAGGTCCTCCCCGTACCACTACTCCACAGAGCGTGGGCCTTCCCCGCTCCGAGGTTCGTCATGGAGGCATGCCTCGTGCTGCCCCCATCCTGCAGGAAGACCTGCCCCGTGGCAGTGGCGCTCAGCGCGGAAACATTTCCCGCGCCCGCTATACAGGGTATGAAGTTCATCCTGCTGAAGGCACCGTCCATCCGGTCCTCCTCCAACGTGGGGGGGCCTCACTACGTCCTCTCTGCAACCGGCGAAGGTCCTCCTCGCTCCACTCGCATCGACCATGGAGGTCTTCCCCATGCTCCTTCCAGTTCCAACAGAGGCCCCGCCCACATGGGTACTGTTCATGGAGGTCCTCCCCATGTACCCTTTGACATTTTCCCTGGTGCCCCTCGCACCCCGGCTGTCTCGAGTGGGGGCCCTCTCCGCCACGGCGCCAACGCCGCTCCAAGGCTGCCTGATAGGGGTCAACCCTGTCCCGAAGAGCCACCCAGGGGCAGAAGAGCGGGTCGTCGCCTCCACAAGAAGAATCCTGGGAAGGACCATGTGGAGATCAAACCTGCCCGCTTCTCCGATTCGGAAGCGGAATGCGATTCAGCGATGGAACCTTCTCCCATCTCCTCCGTATCAAGGACTGGGGCAGGAACCAGACGCATCAGCCTCGTTCTCCCAGAATTTGAGGCCCACTGGATTCCCGTCTCTCTCCGCAGGTACATTCAGGAGGAAGAAATCCTGGGAATTTCGTAGGTCTCGGCCACGCAATCATCGCCCTTGTCACCAGAAGAGCCCTCTACCTCTACCAGGGATCACGTAGAGTTATTTTGGGGGCCCACGACGGTAGAGCGACGACACGACCCGTCACTGGTAGCCGCGGCTCCTGTTCCGGAATATGTGATTATCAGCCCGTCGTATCGTGACATCGTGGCTAGGTCACCTCACTCTTCAGAGGATGGCCCGGAATTCGGCGGCCAGTCAGCTCGTTTGCCTTATTCTCCACAGCCGAGCTTATTATCCCAAAGGTCCGCCTCGGTACCACTTCCGGTTCCTCAGCCGCCCCTGGTTGACGAGTGGGGCAACACAGGGCCAGACCCTGAGTCCGAGCCTAGGAGCTTCTGGAGTATCCTTGCAGCGGATTATTTCCCAGAGAAGTTCTGGCCCACAGCGGCGCTGAATTTCCGCATACCCGAGTCTCTTACCCCTGAAGAAGTGGGATGATTTTGTCGAACCCTCTGGGCGACGCACTTCCGCCTTCGTTGCGAACGAGTGGTGTACCCCAGAAGTCGTGAGCACTTCGAAGAAATCGGCGAGCAATGCCGCCTGATCGATGCAGCCGCACTTCTTGCAGCCCATCACCCCGAGTCGCCAGGCCACCAGAGCGCCCTTCAACGAAAATGCGTTCAGAGTCTTAAAGCACTCCGCAGAATCGTCAGGGAAGCCACCCCCCATGTGCAAGTCTGTGGTTGGGGACGCTATGCCGCTCTCCTCTTCGACCCTATCCGACGACAGCCCGATTCGCTATGCGACATTGAGGATATGCCCTCAAGAGGGGTCACAGTCCACATGGACGACGTTGTGGATAAGGAGGATGAGCTTGAGTTCCTTGATGGAGACTTACCATCCGAGGGCGTACCGCCACTACTCGACCCATCAGGGAGAGTTACACGTCATCAGAGGAACCTGCTAGGCCTCCCTGTACCCACCGAGTCGCTGACACTCGGTCGAAGCACTGGCAAGGGTAAGGAGCACGTCGGAACAGTCAAGCACTCCGACCCGTCTGCCTCTGTGCAGAAAACGGACGAAGATCCTGAGAAGGCCACGTTGCGCCAGTAGCTTGCTGAGCAGAAGAGGCTGGTTGACGAACTCTTGGCTGAACGCGCCGCAGAGCGACGGCCCGACTATGGTAATCCCAGGCCGGGGCAGCAGGGGCAGGAACAACTTCCCCCCGGCGAGATGCCTCCGGGCGACCCTGATCATGCTACTGCCGTGGACAGGGCGGAAGCCGGAACATACGGAAAGAGGGCGCGATATGTCTCGCCAAACCCCCCTGAGCGACGGGGCAATCTGAAGAATCCAACCCGGGTTCCCCCAGTCGCCCAGCAGGTCGTCCAGCCAGTCGACCCGCGAGCAGCCGAAGCCGTCTACCGTGTTGAAGAACCTGGCAATGCGCTTGTGGTTAGGGATCCCCGTCAAGACAGGGACCCCCACCCGGAGGACCTTATTGTGGCACTCACAGCCCGCCTCGAGGCGTTGGAAACACGTTAGGTGGCGGTCCCACCGGATGGCAAGCCTTATCCCGCGTGGGTGGATGATATGCCCACGCCTCCGGTTTTGGGAACCCCAATTTCTCGCCTTTTAACGGGATAGGGGACCCACCCCAGCACTTGGCTCATTTCTCTTCCAGGTGTGGCCCCATGCTGGGGACCCCGGCTCAGCAAGAAGCCGCCAAGCTCCGATGTTTCGTACAGACATTGGAAGGTCCGGCATTCGTCTGGTACAGCCAGCTCCCTATCGGATCGGTGACCGGTTGGGAGGATCTTTGCCGGCAGTTCTTATACCAGTTCAGCTCCACCACGCGAAAGACCAGCATTGCGGACCTCTTCAAGTGCAAACAGAGGCCTGATGAGCGGGTTGCAGACTTCATCGCCCGGTGGAATGGACTTACGTATTCCCTCGATATGCCACTGACTCAGGAGCAATTACTGACGATGTGTGTGGGGAACGTTAAGACAGAGCTGGTACCCTCCTTGATTACCCAGAACTATCCTGGAGGGTTCAGAGATTTCTCGGATAAGGCCCAGCGCCTCGAGGAGGCCCTGCAACAGGCTAGTCAGGCACGTTTGCTGCCCCCTATGATCCCAGCCAGGAGGGCCGCCAGGGCTGAACCCGCTGCGGTGGCTCAAATAGAAGCCCCGGGGCGGCTGGAATTGCTGCCGGCGGCACCACCCCCACAACCCCGCAGAGGTCCTCCACCTCAAGCACAGGCTCCTGCCCAGCAGCGACCGCCTTAGAACAGGTTCCCCCGCGCAATGCACCACCGCCACCTAGGCGAGACAACCAGGCGCCGCCTCCTCGGCAGACCCCTCCGGTCCCTCGACAGGACCAGGCCCCCAGGGCCCCCTATCCGGAAAGAAGGTACCAGACCTATTCGTTCAACGAAAATCAGGTCCCTGGCTACTTCCGAAGTGCTCTAGAGCAAGGGATTGTGCGTCTGCCTGAATGCAGAAGGCCGGCAGAGGCGCATCTCACCGATCACCCCAACTACTGCCCTTATCATCGGATCCTGGGGCACACCCTCAAGCGATGCTATGTGTTTAAAGACTGGCTTCAGGACCAGGTCAACAACAACATAGTCATGTTGGGCCCAGCGCCAGCGCAAGTGGCATGCGTCTTTGTGGGATCAGAAATCGGCAGCGACGGCGAAGGTGAGTGGCAGCAGGTCCCTAGCCACGGGTCCCAGAAATATGACAACTGGATGGCTCAAAAAACCGTCGTCCGTGCCCAGGGTATCATCCGGGCATGCCTGAAGCAGTCAGAACCTTCAGAAGAAGTAGCCGGTGCCTCATCATCATCTTCACAGTCGACCTCTGCCCAAAAAGGCAAGCAGCGGGGGCGCAAGAAGAAGCAACGTGCACCGCCAGTGCCGTCGTCATCCCGCACTCTTGGCGACTTTATGCCTCCCGAAATGGGAATTCCTCCCAGAATCCGCCCAGCGGTGGATGACTCTTCGAGTGACAGTCAAGGGTACGCTTCGGTTAACACCGTGGAGCTGGTAAAGCCCTATATGACCCCCGACGAGGGGGAACCCCAGGCAGACCGCCCCAACGTTTCCAGCCGATGTCAACGTCAGCGGAATCGCAATCGCGCCGGTCATCGAGGTACATTATCAGGCACTTGCGGCCAAGCCGTGCACGCTACCGAGACCAGGCAGCAGGCTCAGCGCAGATCTCAGCACGCGCAGACCCATCCAACACCCTCGGCTCTACCTCCACCGTCGTTCGTGTTGCTGGATCGGGGAGAGCCGCCTCGTTCGTATCACAGCCAGTCTTGCCCGGCGATAGGCCAGCCTCCACTGTCCGATCTTAGTCCGGTGACTACTCTCCAGGCTTCTACTAGCAGGCAGCAGGATGTACCCAGTGCTAGCCGACCGCCAGTTCAACCGGCAGGACCCGCTATGCCTCCAGATGCCGAAAAACCCCCTGTAAGCAGAGGTTTGCGTTTGGCACGCAAGTATGATGTCCTAAAGCACCTAGCCGGCATCCCGGTGAAGCTTTCCATCCTCGAGGCCCTTCGCCTGTCATCTGAAATGCGCGAGGCACTTGCCGAGGCCCTGAGGAGTCCCCTCCAATTCGAGACGGAGGTAGCAGCTGCGGAAGCCTTCCATACTGAGACGTTTGAAAATGCCGAATGTCAGGCGGTTATCTCGTTCTCCAGTGAAGATGAAGACCCTCCTATACAGGGGCACATTCACCCACTGTATATCACTGGCCACTTTAACGGTGTGGAAGTCCGTCGATGCCTCGTTGACACGGGTTCTGGAATAAACTTAATTCTGACCCGGACGCTGCGAAAGCTGGGTCTGTCCGAAGGTGATTTAACTCCCTCTGACATCAGGATCCAGGGGTACGACAGGACAGAGCAAACCCCAGTCGGCAAGATCCGCCTGAAGACTCAGTTCGGTGGCTTAATTTCCAGCACCGAGTTCATGGTTGTTTCTCAGGACACCGCCTACAACGCATTGATGGGTAGTCCATGGCTCCATCTGCATGCAGCGGTCCCCTCGTCGTATCACCAGTGCCTTAAGTACTCGCTCAACGGTCGAGTAGGCGTGCTCCAAAGAGACGCGTCCCCTTTCGCTTCTTGTGAGGCCCGCTATCTGGATGCGGGTTATTACAAAAGTAAGGACAAGCAAATCCTGGTAAGCGAGGATGAGCCCGCCCCGATCACAAGTCATCCCTAGGCAAGCATGGATGACGCCTACATCCTCCCGATCCACCGTTTGGAGGCCACGACCCCCGACATGGGACAATGTTTCGTTGTTTCGGGTACGCAAGGAAGGCATGTTCCCGTGTCCAAGCGACGGCGGAAAATCACCTCGTACTCCTACATCAACCAGGCTCGGGTCATCCCGGAACCTCCTACCCCTGTACGGTACCGGGACGTCAAGCTCATGACAACGGCAGTGCGCCATACGTGTCTATTCCGCCGGGCTGGAATTAACCGACTCAGGCCGACACGTCACCACTGCTTTGATATCATCAAGCGTGGCCCCTTAGGCCGAAGGCCGGATGGGATAGGATCAAATGCATTCATTTCTATGGTCTCGACGACAAGTGAGTCTCCTGATGTGATGACCGCTGCTGCCCAAGCCAGCACCAGCTGCCCCGCTAATCTTGATAGCCCAGAAGTATCTTCCGTCGCGGGATGTCCCCCCACGGCTGGGGAGGAAGACATAGAGGATGCTCCCCCAGCCTTTGAAGAAGGCGTCTCTACCACGGTTGATGAACTGGTATAGGTGAACCTTGGTAGCGAGGCAGATCCAAGACCCACATTGATCAGTGCGGCCATGTCCCTCGAGGAGCGGCAGCAGTATGTAAACTTCCTCAAACAACACCGCGATGTGTTTGCCTGGAGTTACGATGAGATGCCAGGGCTGGATCCCAAAGTGGCCGTCCACCGTCTGGGCCTCCCAACAAAACATCGTGGGTTCAAGCAGCCTCCCAGGAAAATGCACCCTTCTCATGGTGCTATGGTTGAGGCCGAAGTTGACATGCTTATCAAAGCCAACTTCATTAAGGAGGTCCAGTACCCCAAATGGCTCGCCAACATTGTGCTGGTCAGGAAGAAGAATGGGCAGATCAGAGTCTGCATCGACTTCCGTGATCTCAATCGCCACTGCCCAAAGGATGACTTCCCACTCCCAGTGACGGAGCTGTTGATTGACGTGACGGCCGGGTTCCAAGCCCTCTCTTTCATGGATGGGTATTCCGGGTATAACCAGATCCGGATGGCCCCCGAAGACGAGGAGTCCACTACCTTCAGGGCTCCCCAGGGTACCTTTTGCTACCAGGTAATGCCATTCGGTTTGAAAAATGCAGGTGCCACTTATCAGAGGGCCATGCATCGCATATTCAAACCGATCCTCGAGACATTGGTGGAATGCTACGTGGATGACCTTGTAGTCAAATCATGCTAGCATCAGGACCATCTCAAATACCTTGAGAAAGTGTTCGGTTTCCTCCGTTCCCATCACCTGAAGATGAACCCGCTGAAGTGTGCCTTCGGAGTCACCTCCGAGAAGTTTCTGGGTTTTGTTGTCAGATACCGAGGTATCTAGATCAACCCGGAGAAGATCAAGGCCATAAGCCAAATGCCTCCCCCGAGCAACATTCGAGAGCTCCGAGGCCTCCAAGGCCACTTAGCCTATATACGCCGATTCATTGCGAATCTGGCCGGCAAGTGTATGCCCTTTTCCCGGCTCATGAAGAAAGGTGCTGCCTACAAATGGGATGAGGAGTGTCGGATCGCCTTCGAGGAAATCAAGCATTATCTGCTCCACCCTCCGGTCTTGATGCCACCCATCTCTGGAAAGCCGCTGGTCCTTTACGTGACTGCCCTGGAGAGATCCCTCGGCGCGCTGCTCGCCCAAAAGAATAACGAGGTCACTGAGAACAGTCTCTACTATCTCAATCGCATGCTTCTCGATATGGAGGTCAGATATTCCCTTATCGAAAAGAGCTGCCTTGCGCTCGTCTTCGCCGTGCAGAAGTTGCGACACTACCTGCAACACCACGAGGTGCAATTGATCTCTCGGGTGGATCCGCTGAAGTACATCCTGAACCGCCCCATGCTGACTGGCCGACTAGCACGGTGGGCGGTGATTCTCTAGAAGTTTGACATCAGGTTTGTGCCTCAGAAGGCCGTTAAGGGACAGGCGTTGGCAGACTTTTTAGCTGCCCATCCAACCTCCGCGGATCAATCCCTGGTCCTGGATTTCCCCGATGAGACGATCCTCTCGGTCGATCATGCTGTCCCGTGTTGGCAAATGCATTTCGACGGCGCCTCCCGGAGCCCCACCGGTAGAAGGCTCAATGACCCCAAGCTCAACAGAGTGGGTCTGGGTATTGTTTTCATTACCCCGGCGCAAGCCGTCCTGCCGTACTCGTTCGTGTTGTCAGAAGGTTGTACGAACAACGAAGCAGAGTACCAAGCTCTCATCACCGGCCTCGAGTTGGACCTTGAGATCCATGTACCCCATCTACATGTGAAGGGAGATTCTGAGCTGGTAATCAAACAGGTTAATGGCGACTACGTCGTCAGGAAGCCAGAGCTTTCACCGTTGCTGGAGTACACCCTCCTCTTAATGGCCCAGTTCTCTTCTCGACCAGAGGTTACCCATGTCCCACGGTCGCAGAACGGCCAAGCGGACGCCCTAGCTGGATTAGTCGCGTTGCTCGCAGAACCCGAGAAAGATGATTTGGTCATACACGTGGCCCACTGGAGAGTCATTGCTCCCGTCACCCAAGAGGATCGTGATAGCCTGCGGGTAAGTCGTCTCACCGCCGGACCCTCCATATCGGGAGTCCCGGGTTCGTCAGACGCAGTGGTTGAAACCACCCCCGACTGGAGAGCACCTTTTGTCGAGTATCTCCAAAATGGTCAGCTCCCGGACGACCGGGCCGAGCGCGAGCGAATCCGACGCCGCGCACTTCAATTTAACCTCCAGAGCAGCCCCAGTCTTGAGCAGATCCTCTATAAACGAGGTTTCGATGGTGTCCTCCTCCGTTGCATCCAAGGAGTAGAGATACCTCAAGTTATGCAAGATATTCACGCTTGTTCCTGTGGCGCCCATCAAGCTGGGCCGAAGCTGTCCCATCAAATCCGGATGTTAGGGTACTTCTGGCCGTCCATGATCCACGATTGCATTGGATACGCCAAGAGATGCCACACGTGCCAAGTACACGCCAACTTCTTGCATCGGCCGCCAGAACCCCTCCACCCCACCAAGTACTCTTGGCCATTTGCGGTATGGGGACTCGATGTAGTGGGACCGTATCCGCCGGCAACAGCCCGCCAATGCAGGTTCATGCTGACTGCTACAGATTTCTTCTCCAAATGGGCAGAAGCAGTTCCACTCAAAGAAGTCAAGGCCCGTTCCATCGTTGACTTTGTGAGCTCCAACATTATCCACCGGTTTGGAGTCCCTCAGCCGTCCTCACCGATAACGGCACCAACTTCCGAGCAGCTGAATTGAAGAAATTGTACGCTAAATACGAAATCCGGTCGAACCATACCTCCCGCTACCACGCGCAGGCGAATGGGCAGATCGAGGCGTTCAACAAGACCCTCTCTAACATTCTGCAGAATATGGTTGGTCAGAACAAGAAAAGTTGGCCGGACAAACTCCCCAACGCCCTCTGGGCATACCGGACGACGACTCGCAACTCTACCCAGGTGAACCCGTATTCCCTGGTGTATGGAGCTGAGGCCGTCCTACCCATTGAGATCCAGCTGCCGTCACTACGCACTGCAGTTTATGATCACCAGACATCAGATGAGGTAGCCGAGACCCATCTAGCCGAATTAGAGGCACTGGACGAGAACCGGCTTCGTGCCCTGCACAATCTGGAAAGGCATCAGGACAAGATAGCGAGAGCTTTTGACAAGAAGGTTCGTCTCTGCTCTTTTCTACAGGGTGACCTGGTACTGGCCCTGCGAGCGCCAATGATTCCCGGTAGGAAACCGCCCATGTTAGAACCCAAATGGGAAGGGCCTTATATCATCCATAAGGTTTACCCCAATGGAGCATACTCCTTGGTGACCACAGATGGAGAGCGTGTAACCCCTCCCACCAATGCCAGATTCCTGAAGCGATACTTTTCCTAGGGCAAAAGTGGTCCTGCACGACCCTAAACTGCGAGAGGGTCCTGCACGACCCTAAACTGCGACTTGGCCCCGCATGACCTTAAACTGCATCTCCGTCCTCACTACAAGACGTTAAACTGCAAGTCAGTCAGGTCTTCCTGACCGAGGCTCAGCCTCAGGCCCCTCGGCCTCTTTGGGCCCCTGGCCCCGTCTCCATCGCGGTCTGGCCCCAGGCCCCCTCGTTTCTCTCCGACTTACCCTCTTACGAGATCGTACGGTACAGTGTAGGACTACGTCCTCACGTTGGGATCATGTACCATACCGCACACATCCCCGAATGAGATGCCCCTGGTCCCGCATGACGTTAAACTGCATGTCGAGAACTACGTATGGCTTGATTCCCATCTTCATGGGATACGTAGGAACGCTCGGGCGCCTCGTCTTGAGCCCAGCCCCAAGCTTCTCTCTTCCGCTATTCCCCCTGGGAATAGTCTCCTTGGAGGATCTTTGTGTAGCAGGGAGTGGGATTTCTTGGCCCCGCTCATGCAACCCCACTCGTGAAAAGATTGTAAAGGTCGCACCATGCGCCCACTCCCGTTCTTCTACCCTCCACGTCCTCACCGCATGACGCTAAACTGCATGGCCTTCAAGAACTACGTATGGCTTGATTCTCATCCTTATGAGATACGTAGGAATGCCCGGACATTTCGTCCATTGGCCCAGCCCAAAGCCAAAATCTTCCCCTCGGGTCAAGACATGGCAGGGTGCACACTTTTGCCCCGACCCACGTCGAGCAAGCCTTGACCCGACTGCACATTCCCCCTGGAGGTGTTTGCCCCTTTCGTGGATGAACGCAACTGAGCTTCACCCACTCCTTGACTGGGATTCTGTCACCTTTCACACCCGGAGGGACCCCCGATAACGGCCTGGATACAATGCCCAAGGGCTCTCCTACCGATACGGGCCAACGTCCCCGAGGGTTTTCAAGCAACAAATCGATACAAGTCCCGCGTTGCGAATTTGGTCAATAGTCGACACTCATTTGTTTCCCCCATATGGGTCACCATAGGAACGCTGTGTTTCGAACATGGTAAACAGTGTCCTGGATCTTCGGGTCCACCCCGAGATGCCCCAGGCATTAAGAACAGTGATCCCCTCTGCCCCATCCCGAGGTGAAAAAATCCCCCAGGTGGTGCTAGCGATCCGGGCCACGACCCAGGATTCCTTATAAGGGTGTACGGTGTGATGTAGGACTACGTCCTCATTCACGTCGGGATCATGTACCATGCCGTACTCCCTCCCTTTACGAGGCTCAGCCTCAGGCCCCTTGGCCTTTTTGGGTCCCCGAACCTCGTCCTCATGTAAGACGTTAAACTACGAACCAGTCAGGCCTTCCTGACTGATAACTTCCCCTTTTATCTGGGCCACGGCCCAGGATTCCTCACCTGGAGTGTACGGTGTGATGTAGGAATACGTCCTCATTCACGTCGGGATCATGTGCCATGCCGTGCAACTCCCCTTACGAGGCCCAGCCTCAGGCCCCTTGGCCTCCTCGGGTCCCCGACCCCCATCCTCATGTAAGACATTAAACTGAAAGCCAGTCAGGTCTTCCTGATTGATGCTTGACCTTAGGCCCCTTGGCCTTTCAAGGTCACATCCTAGCTCCCTTCTTACCCGGAGTGTACGGTGTGGTGTGGGACTACGTCCTCATTCACGTAGGGATCATGTGCCATGCCGTGCAACTCCCTTTACGAGGCCCAGCCTCAGGCCCTTTGGCCTCCTTGGGCCCCTGGCCCCCCGTCCTCATGTAAGACGTTAAACTACAAACCAGTCAGGCCTTCCTGACCGAGGCTCAGCCCCAGGCCCCTTGGCCTTTCCGGGCCGCGGCCCAGGACCTATCTTATAGGATTGTATGGTGTGACGTAGGACTATGTCTTTATTCACGACGGCTTCTTTACCATGCCATACACCTCCCTTGTTTAGGGGTATATTACTCCCCTACTCATCCAGTATGACATTAAACTACATTTCAAGAACTACGTGTGGCTTGATTCCCATATTAATGGGATACGTCGGACCACCTGAACGTCTAGGCTTCGGGTCCAGCCCCATCTCTCGGGAATCCTCATCCCATCTTGGCCCCTTGGCCCATCCTTCCTCCATGAGGGGATCATATGGTGCGGTGTGGGATTATGTCCTCATTCACGACGGTCTCGTGATGACTACGCCATGCTCCCACCCCCTACTGAGCTGTTTCGTCGATCCCTTTTTTTCGGCGGTTCACCAATGTACTTAAGATTACTCTGGTTCATTACCTGGAATGCCAAGCTTTACTCGGACACGTCCGCACCCGCTTTCCAGGCTTTGCATATCCCCGCATCAGGGCTTTCACCATCTTTCACACCCGGAGGGACCCCCAAGAACGGCCTGGATACAATGCCCAAGGGCTCTCCTACCGATACGGGCCAACGCCCCCCAGGGTTTCGGACAACAAATCGATAAAATCCCGCGTTGCGAATATGGTCAGCGGTCGATGCTCGTTTGTTGTTCCCACCTCAGGCTAACGCGATACAGACGCTGTGTTTCCGTCATGGATAACAGTTTTCCTCTGTCGTCACGCCAACCCATTAAGCCCAAATGCCGGGTACACGATTCACACCCTTCGTCATTTCACCATGTCCGAGTAGAATCTCAGAACCCCCGGTACTTTTCCTCCGTGCACGTCCGCGCATTGGGAGAACAAGCTACATCAAAGGTGTCCTTCGAAACTCTCTGCTGACTCCCCTTTGATGGACGCCCCAAGTATTGAAATGAGGATACCCCCCTTGTTTCCCACACCGAGTTTATCTCACGTGGGCTTAGGGATTGGGTTGACATCTGTGATTACTCGGGAGTTGTCACCACCCACGGTCCGAGCTCTAAGACCATAAACTAAGACTCTCATCTGGAACTACGTTCAAGACCCCTTGTCTTCGGACCCAGCTTGAGTTCATCAAATTTACCTCTCTAATCCTGCCTTCAGGACCCTGATCACAGGGCTGCGTGGCGCAGTGTAGGACTACGTCCTCATTCACGTCGGGTTTGCAAAAACTGCACCACGCACGCCCCCATTCTGAGGTTCAGTCCTCCTATTCCCTGTCCTGCATGACATTAAAAGGCACCCTTCAGAACTACGTGTGGCTTGATTCCCATTCTAATGGGATACGTAGGACCACCTGGATGTTTACGATTCGGGTCCAGCCCCACCTCCTGGTGATCCCCTGATCTCCCAGTCACCTAGGCCACTTAGTTTATCTCTCTCCAGAAGGGGGATGTGTAGGTATGATACAAGGTTTTGGGCACCATTCCCCCTTCCCCTGGGAATCTTCCATCTCTCGATCACCTTCAAGTTTGAGTCCCTTGACTCCCTGGAGTGGTTCGCCCATGTATTAAGAGCACTCTAGTCTAGGACCAAGATTGTCAGATTCAACTTGATCAAGTTCTTTCCACTTGTCAAGATTCGTGTTCCCCTCTATTCAGACTTCCATCATCTTTCACACCCGGAGGGACCCCCGATAACGGCCTGGATACAATGCCTTAGGGCTCTCCTACCGATACGGGCCAACGCCCCCCAGGGTTTCGGACAACAAATCGATAAAATCCCGCGGTGCGAATATGGTCAGCGGTCGATGCTCGTTTTGTTAGTCCTCATTTCAGGCTAACGCGACAGGATACCGTGTTGCGAACATGGTCATCAGTAATCCTATGTCATCATGCCAGCCCCTTCATTCCTTGAATGTTGGTTGCATGATTCACATCATTTTCCACCCCATCATGTCCAGGTGGAATCTCGACACTTTTGGCGCTATCCCTCAGTGCACCTTTGCATGCTAGGGGGACAAAGCTGCAATCTGGCGCCCTTTGGGGCTCCCATGGTCTGAACTCTAAGACCATAAACTAAGATCCATTCGAGACCACGTCCAACTTAATTCCCATCCTCATGGGATACGTAGGACCGCCCAGACGCCCTGTCTCCGGGTACAACCCATTCGGGAAGCCAGTCTCTCTTCCTGTTTCACCTCTGTGTAGGCCCCTCAGCCTAAGGTTTCCCTCTCCGGATGGCGTACAATCTGATGTGGGATCATGTCTCTATCAATTGTGTTTTATAACACTGTGTACATTTCCCGCCTAGCATCGTCCCTACTACGTCTGCGCTGCATGACGATAAAATGCATGCTTGGTCCTATCATACGACCCTAAACTGTGACATTATCGTCCTGGCCGCACGACGAAAAACTGCACTGCATTGTGGTGACCTCGTTGTAGAGGACATCACGTTGGGTATTGGTCACATGCCATTCCATTTGTCAACGCCCATCACGGCTTGATTCTTGTGGCGACATCACGACCTACTGTTCTAGGCCGATCGCTTCACAAAAAAAACCATTCACCTTAAAGAACAAACAAGATACATCAAATTCCGCTTCTCTTAGTGCAAGGGCTATGACCACACTTCCCTTTTCCCCTGTCACTGGTACCTTACTGTGCCACCTTCCAGAACAACGTATGGCTTGATTTTCATCCTTATGAGATACGTAGGAGCGCCCGGGTACTTCCCCGCGGGCCCAGCCTAACCCTTGTGTTCGGTCCCTCGACTCGAGCATTTCCTCGGAGAATGCATGGTAAGCAGGACTATGTATTCATTCACGTCAGGTTTTGATGTCATGCATCCCCTGATCCCTTTTTTCCATCCATGGTCCGAATTCTATGACCATAAACTAAGATCTCCCCAAGGGAAAGGAATCTTCTCCCTCTCTCTAATACGTTTCGTTGCCGTATTCAGGTGTGTTCTGAAAAAGAGCCTGAAGTGTGGGATTTTCACAGGGACATTCTTCTCATCTCATGACCAAGCTTCGTGAGCTCGCTATTTGGATCCTCATCCTCTTCCACATCCAAAAAGACCCTCGGACGACGTGGATACTAAGCTTAAGGGCTCTCCATGAATGCTGGACCTAAGGGCCCTTCAATCGTTTCGGGCCAACGTCCCTACGGATATTTGACAACATTTGTGACATGGTCCCGTGTTTCGAACGTGGTCAACGATCGACCCTCATTTGTTTGTCCCCATTTTAGGCTAACGCGATAGGATGCTGTGTTGCAAACATGGTCAGCAGTAATCCTCCATCGCCACGCCGCCATCATCGTGATCCGAATCTCGAGCGTCATGATTCACACGTTTCCACTTCCTTATGTTCAAGTGGAACTCCATCATACTCGGCTCTTTCTCTTCGCGCATCTAGGTGCGCTAAATGATCGTGTTAGTGTCATTGGGCCGGTAGTCTCCGGGTGTCCCTTTGTCCTAACCTGCCCCCTCTGCGTCGGAAAATTCCCACCACTACTGCTTGTTTCCCACACCGAGCGCGACTCACGTGGGCTTAGCAGTTTTGGCTGGATGTGTACCAACGCGGTCAGGCTGCTCCTCGTCCCACATGATGTTAAACTGCGCTTCCAGAACTACGTGTGGCTTGATTCCCATCATCACGTGGGATACGTAGAGACACGCAGGCATTTCGCCTAGGGTTCAGCCCCTGGAATCACAAAACCTTGTTCCTCCCCATTTCCAGCCCTCACCAGAGAGGCCCTATCTGGCAGAAAGAATGATTCGCGATCAGGCCGATGCGCCCATCTGGCGTACTCCCACCACGGTGGTGCAACTACCGAAGTGCTGGATTCTGTTTTAACAAACCACCACTCCATGTTCCACGCTTTGCGTACCCCTTATTCGGACCCTCGTCCTCTTTCATGTCTGAAGGAAGCCCCTAACGGCCTGGTCTCAGGCCGCATCGGCTCACCTACCGTCCTGGGCCAACGTTCCGGAAGACTGGTCATGTTTGGAGGGACCCCCAATAACGGCCTGGATGCTACGCCCAAGGGCTCTCCTACCGTTACGGGTCAATTTCCCGAAGGATTGATCGACGAAAAATTGATAAAATCCCGCGTTGCGAATATGGCCAGCGGTCGATGCTCATTTGTTGTCCCCACTTCAGGCTAACGCAGTAGGGGTACCGTTTGTCCGCCACGGCTAACGGTTGTCCTTTATTGTCACGCCATCCCCACAGTGTTCCGAATTTGGGTTTCGTGATTCACACTTCCCATTTTCATCTGTTTGAACCGATTTCAGCACCCTTGGCGTTGCCCCGGTCGTGCATAAGAGCACGTTGAAGAAACAGTAATTCGGCTATCCTGGAAGTTCCTCCTCCGATCAAGCCTTCCCCATCTTTCGGAAATCTGGACTGGCTTGAGGAATTGTCATCAAACGTCCCGCAAACATTGTAGGGATGTAACAAGGCAATTCAACAGTGGAAATCGTGCATGCCACGACACTCAAAACAAAGGAGGAAGAAAGAGTTGAAGCACAAAAGTGTTAATAAAAGTTTCTATCGGGTTTGTTACAATACTCGGGGGTTGACTTCCCCCATGGACGGGTTGACCCCGTCAAAGGAGCGTTACAGCTCCGCCACCCGTTGACTTGCGGTGTCCAAAGCTTGTTGCCGCTGATTCAACTCCCGCTCCTCTTCAGCAGCGGCAGGGCATAATTCGTCAACTCTTGCCCTGGCCCTTTCTACCTCAGCCCGGACGAAATCCATCCTTACAGAGGTCTGCCCCATATGCTCCTCAGCCTCTGCCAGCTGGGCCTTCAATCGTGAGACCAGCTCAGACTGCACATCAAGAGTGGCTGAAAGCTCGTTGGCCCGGATCTGCATCTGTTGGACCTCGCCTTCAGCCTCCTGGAGCTTCCTAATGCTGGTCGCCTTCCTCCACTGCCATCCCACGCTCAGCCCGCGATCATGCTCCCGGATCTTCTCAGTCATGAGGTCTCGGATGAGCACGTGAGGGCATTAGGCATCCACTCCCCCGGCACACAGTTCACGCAACCGCGAGCGGAGTCTATCCATTTCGGCCAGCCATTGCGCTTGGGGGGTGTCCCTGATAAAGCGCGTGATCAGCTTCCACGACCAGCGACGGACTATGCTGCTGTCTTCCTCATCAGAGGCCATTTTGTCCCAATCCGCACGGTCGGCAGGCTCCTACGTAGGATATGCCTGCAGGAATTCCTCAGCAGGATCTGCATCTGGTGTTGAGTCTGGTACGACACCTGACGCCGACGCAGGCAGGACAGGACTGGGACCGACCGGTTGATCCTCTTCTTCAGAGTCCACCTCGATGACTTCAGGTACGGCCCTGCTGGTGGTCCCGCCAGTGATGGTGTGTGCCGCAGCTTGAGGAGGTGAAGGGACTATCGCCACCATCACTGGAATGCCCCTGGGAGGGACGCCGCCAGACATCCTGACCAGCCTCGCTGCAGCAGCCCACGCCAGTCGGAGAACTGTATGACAGAAAGAGACATAAACGTTAGTTGGCATGGCCTACATGTGACAACGAGGAGACCAGTGGAGGAGACTTACGAAGATCGACCTCCGAGCGCTGCTCCTGGGACGGTACTGATGGGACTCCGAGACGAGGCCCCCCGTATACAGTTGGAAGGTCTAGGGATTCCAGAGGACCCGCCTCAGGCCCCCTGGTCCCACCAGACGCAGAACTGGACGCAGCCATATGCGCGGGTTCCGAAGGTCCCGCAACATCACCCGCCAAGGAGAGAGAACGAGGCCTACGAACAAGTTCCTCCTGCATGGCTCAAACATTGGTAATAAGTCCATAGGGATTCAAGAACAGATCGTAAGAAGAGAAGTTCAGAATGCTACCTCGAGAGCCTCTGCGAAATCGTCGGATTCTGAGCCTCGGTCTCCGACCTCGCCCTCCTCCAGCGGGCTCCCTCCTCCAGCCTCATCCTCCCGAGAGGAGCCCTCTGATTCTTACGGCAAGGGGAAGCGCTCCCTCAGATCGGCAGCCGATAACTGTGGGGGGACTGTCTGATTCAACAGTACCCTCACCCGGTCTGTCATTGGGCGAGGGACACCACTGGAGTGGACGTAATCCTCCAGCTCGTCCAGGTATTGTCCTGCCTCCGCCGGAGACACCATGAATCCAGCCCGAACTGGGCCTATGCCCGACAACTCCATCCCAAGGTGATTCAGGTGGGCCCACATCTCAGGTGGGCTGAGGAATTGCCGGTTGACATCCCAAATGTCCCAAGATTCCAGAAAGACGGCATGTTCCGCCATGTCGATGTGACGCAGCCGCTTCCCCGGAGCCTGAGTGGATATCCAACGGAATCCCCTCGGCGGCCGCCCCTCCGAATGACCCTGCTCTCCCAGAATCACCGGATCCACCGCTGCTGCCGAACCCTCGGCCGGTGCGGGTCTCTCCGCCATAGAAGCCCCGCTGCCGCGAGCGGCCCTAGCTGCCCTCTGACCCCGACCTTGAGATAAAGGAGGCCCACCGTCACCAACCCGGATCGTTGGCTGCTTCAGCATCTCCCCGGCATAAGCGGCCTCCCAGCTGATGGCGTACTCCTTCACTAAGCCGAAGGCGGCGGTGGATGGAGGCAATGCGATCTGCATCTTTCCATCCTCACGTGTGAACATGAGCCACAACTGCCTCATCACACACGGGTGCTCCTCGTGACGCACCTCCCAGTATACCTGCGGGGTCAGCCGCTAGAGGCACCGGAACTGCCTCGCAAAACGATGCGGGGTGTACGGTTCACAGATTGGCTCACGATCTATCCTAGCCACCAAAAATCCACCTCGGAAGGCCAGGAGGTAAGCCCGATGTTCTTCCGTTCCCCGTCCATCATCAGTAAGCCTCCCCGTCGGCAGTGGGAAGGGATGAAAGTTGAACTCGTCCGCCCTCCACACCCAATTCAGCACCATCGGAACGACCAGTTTGAATGGGAAGCTCCCAACTGCGTTCAGAATGGAGGGGCAAAAGTCTGATCCCGGCGGTGAAATGGGGTTTGGATACTCATAAATCCCCCTGATATGCGCTGAGATCCACCCATACAGGAGGTGGAAGGGCCCACATATTATTGGAGGCTTCTTTCCCTCGCTAACATGCCGCAACATTCTGTACAGTTTGGTGAGCATCGGGATCCCCAGGTTGATCCGCTGCCCCATGGCCAACATCGACGCCATGATGAACGAGCTGGGCCGTACCCCCATGCTTGTATCTCTCACTGGTAGGATCCACCCACAGATGAGAGCCGCGATGAACGCCGCCAGCCTGACTATTGGCTGTTGTTCGGTGCTGACGCTAAAACCCCAATTCTTCCATTGGATGTCCTCCAAAACCCGCCAATATGAGTGCCCCTTGCCCCGTTGGGCTGCCCTTGGACAAGTTCGAGGCCTTGGAGGGAACTCTCGATTCTCTGGGAAGTTCAGGAAGCATTTGAACCACCTCTTGAAGTGGACGTCCCTCACTGCCTCCTTGTCCTCTCCAGGGACGAGCGCCATCAGCGCCGACGCCAATCGCGGCATTTGCTCCGGATCCCACCACGCGCTGGCAACGGGGAGGAACTCGTCATACATGGCCCCCAAGATCGGGATCCCAGAAATCTGGTGGACATCCCACAGGCTGATGCCCACCTCCCCATGATGCAGGTGAAAAGTGTTGGTCCTGGACGACCATCTACTCAGCAGTTCCGGCATCAGCTGCTTTGGCTGGTAAATGTGGAACTGGGAGGCCCATGCCGTCTCATACAATCCCACTCTCCTCAGCTCGGCCTCGAACTCCTCGCATGAGGCGCCTACCCAGTAGGCCCTGGCCCAGTCATCGGTAAAGTTGCCGCCCTGGCGCAGGTCCCACTCATCAGACCATCCCTTCTTCGGATCCTGCAGAGCCGCATTCAGCATGGTGCGGTAGAGAGGAGGGGACATCTCCGGTTGCAGTGGCCTCCCATCAATGTCATTCACATGATTGTAGAGGCAATCAGTGGTGATGGGTGTGAAATCCTCCTGCGCATGACCACCGGCCGCCCTGAACCATTGGTGCTGGCATGGTGTGCTCCTGAACCAGCAAGCTGGTTCATCCCTTCTCGCCTCAGGGATGAAGACGTCATCCCTCAGCCCGAAGCCGTACAACGACAGTTTCTTGCACTGCGGATAATCCTTCTGACCTTCCGACAGCAGATCTGTCGGAGAAGTGTGGTCCGAATGGCTGCGAACCATTTCCCCCAAGCCTGGACGGTTGGCCATCTCATCCCGGAGAGCAGCATCTGCAAGCACTCCCAGCACAGCCTCTTGATGGGCCATTTTTAATGTCGACCCTCAGAAAAGTTTTTCCCCTGGATCGCGAAGCACGACCGCGAAGTTGAATCGCGAAGCTCGACCGCGAAGTGGAATCGCGAAGATCGGTCGCGAGATCAAGTCGCGAAGTCTGGGCAAGGCCGACAAGAAGTTCGCCTAGCGCGGACGCGGAGTCGGAGACTCGCGGTTTGTCGCGAAGCTCGATTCGCGGAGTGCTGTCGTGGAGTACGCGGAGCTTCGCGATGTCGAGAGCGCACAAAAAGACAAGGCACGTGAAGACAAAAAAAGGGTGGACCCCCTATTTATAGGCGACGACCCCGGAGCATCGCGGCGCGCCTTATCCGCGCGAAGCATCGCGGCGCGTACGGATCTGCGGCCCCAGCGAGCATCGCGGGCCCCCTTCGCGGTGCTGCATCGCGAACCACCGACAGTTTTGGCGATTGTCCCTCAGACTTCGTCCCTTCACCCTCCGCGGCTCCAAGTCTGAGGGGGGGCATTTGTTGGCGCCAAAAATGTGGCCCGAAACAAAGGAACGAAAAAGGGCTGGCGTAGTGCCTCGCAAAGCTCCGCCGCGAAGCTCCGTCGTGAAGCCTCGCCGCGAAGCGCCCCAACCATGGTGACGCCGCGAAGCTCCAGAGGCGGTGATCCTACGCGCACCCGTTTGACGTTCGCGAGCCGCCGTGAAGCTCCAGAGGCGGTGATCCTCCGCGAACCCGTTTAACGTTCGCGAGCCGCCGCGAAGCCCCGAAGGCGGCGTGCGAGCCCTGCTTCGCGGCGCCCCTTCCCTATAAATACTCGACTCCCCCTGAGTCCCGAGGACGGACAATCCGACCTTTCGGCTTCTCCTCTCTCGAATCGCGAAGCACGCTTTGCCCCGGGAATCATGAGCTCCGTGAGGTATTTCTACTTCGCGAGACGACTCTGCTTTGTCTCGTTTTGAGCCCCTCTTCCGAGAGGGATGCCCTTCGCGAAGATCAAGGGCATTCACGAAGGAAGGGGATTCCCAAGGGAACTCGGGCAGCCGCGGAGCACTTGTGCTTCGCGAAACACCCAACCCATACGAGTCATCCCTATGCTAAGGCAGGATCGCTCCACTTCGTGAAGCACATTGCTTGGCAGGACCCTGCTTCGCGAACCACACCTTCTTCGCGAGGCAGTGCTCCGCGAACACTGTTCCACTTCGCGAAGCACCTCCCATTCACACCTACGCCCCATGCTAAGCACCCCACTTCGCAAAGCACACTCCTCTGCTTAGTGATTCCCCTTTCCGTGCGACCCTCAAGGTTTTCACGATGTGATTTCAAAGTCCCATGGACAACACCACCCGTAGCGTTGCTTTGCCTAATGCTTCTTTTCATAGGCACGCTAACGTCTACTGCTTCTTCGCATAGCCACGCTAATGTGGACCCCTCAATGGTTCGTCCCACTACCCCCCTTTATCATGGCCTTACCGGTAACTTCCCTTCCCCAAGGACCAGAGGGTACCGGTTATGTAAGTCCTAGGGGTGTGGAGTAAACCCACCTCGTCCAAGCTGCAGGACGTTAAATTGCCAAGCACCACGTCCTCAACACATGACGTTAAACTGTGATCCAACCTCGTCTCCCTCACGAAGGGTTTCCCCAGGTCGAACATTCTTTACACCACTCGTCTCCATGGGAATGGAACTCTTCCGCACATGGAATGAGATCCTCCTTGTCGGAGTGGTGTATGTTCGCAGGGGAAGGGCTGCCTCAGAGCGTAAGCCCCTAACCTTTGGTACGGATGATTGCTCCCGTGCATCTCTGTACTTCCCCACCACCAAAGTCGGTGGAGGATGTGATAGGGAACGAGGCACCTCCCTCTGGGCCTCCATCCTAGAGTAAGTCCCAACACCATGGGCCGCTCAACGCGTAAGCCCCTTTTCGCTTCTCACGGACGCACCCTTCGCGACGTGATCATCAGGTCCTTGCAACCTCTTGTTTCTCACACCAAGCATGACTCATGTGGGCTTAGAGTGAGCACCGACCCTGACCACCCCATCCGAACTACGAGGTCTTTGATCCATGTCAAGGCATGGTACGTAGGAAGCCTCCATGAGGTTCAAGCCCACCCTTCGTTTATTCACGTCAGGCTTCACTATCGTCCCACATGACGTTAAACTGTATTCTTTGAACTACGAGGTCTTTGATCCGTGTCAAGGCATGGTACGTAGGAAACCTCCATGAGGTTCAATCCCACCACCAATAGTGGACCAAGGTCTAATTTCACGTCGGTTCACCGACAACCCCTTTTGAACTACGGGGAATTTGATCCGTGTTAAGGCATGGTACGTAGGAAGCCTCCACGAGGTTCAAGCCCACCCATCACCCAATTCACGTCGTGTTCTACCTACGTCCAGCATGACGTTAAACTGCACTCCGGTCCAGTGGTAAGCCATTGCGACCCAACCCCATTTGAACTACGAGGTCTTTGATCCATGTCAAGGCATGGTACGTAGGAAGCCTTTATGAGGTTCAAGCCCACCAACAGTGGACCAAGGTCTACTTTCACGTCGGTTCACCGGCGAAACCCCATTTGAACTACGAGGTCTTTGATCCGTGTCAAGGCATGGTACGTAGGAAACCTTTATGAGGTTCAAGCCCACCAATAGTGGACCAAGGTCTACTTTCACGTCGGTTCACCGACACACCCACCCGTCGTTTCTTCACGTCGGGTCCCATCTTCGTCCGGCATGACGTTAAACTACATTCTGGTCCAGTGGTAAGCCATTGCGACCCAACCCCATTTGAACTACGAGGTCTTTGATCCATGTCAAGGCATGGTACGTAGGAATCCTCCCAGAGGTTCAAGCCCAACTCCCATCGGACCAAGGTCCATCTTCACGTTGGTACGCTGACGATGCCCATCGGACCAAGGTCCACCTTTTGACGACATTCATCGGGCCAAGGTCCAGCTTCACGTCGGTTTACCGGCACCATCCCGAACTACGCGGACTTTGATTCCCTACCACGGGGATACGTAGGAAGCCTCGTCAAGGCTCAAGCCCAACTTCACTGTCGCTCCCCCCTACGATGGTTCCACTTCACTCTCCTTCTACTCCATTCACTGTCGTCCACGGGCTAGCCCCGGTGTCGATATCCCTTCAAGGAGGATCCCTCAATCCGGTTTATCCCAGATAATGCTCTAGTTGGGTTGATCCGTCTCTGCTGGACGTTAAACTCGCGGCATACCCTGTGTTGACCACATGAAGCTGAGGAAAACCTCAGATATGTGTCCACGACATGTAATTCCCCGCGCCCGATGTGGGATGCCTCGGGCTTCCACGCCCTCGAGAAGCCTTGTGATCAAGGATAACAGATAGACATGCCAGGTACCCCAGCATCCAGACACGCTACTGATGCCTCAACGTGACTACTCCCCTGACCGAAGGTTGCTGCCCTGATTGGAACCTTTGGAATGTCCCGAAAGAAGCAGTGTAATTAACCGGTTTCCATGGAAACATGGCACTGGGAAGAGTTTCACGAACTACGTATTAAATATATAAGGGAGACCCGGACTAGGTGACGAGTTCTGAGGAGGAATCCACAGGAGGAAGAACCGACATCCCATCATCCCGTTTCGATCAAGGAGCAGACGTCCCTGAATAAGGAGAGAATGCCGCCCGCCTTTGGAAAGCGGGAATGCGGGGCAACAAAGCCGCGCGTCCTCCGCAGACGGATGCGCGCGCCCCGACGAAAGCGTCGGAAACAATAAAACATGCTTAAAAAATTCTGTAAATAGTGGAAAACAGCATCAATAAATGAATGTGACTAATATTTCAATGAATTCTCAACAATGGAATCCAATATAGATGATTTTATCGACAACTAAAGAAAAGAAATATGAGAAAATAAATTCTAGGTTCACGTGCATGCGTTTACAATAGCTCCTCTTGTGCAACAGAAGAAAAAATAATTAAATTGATTAAATCAAAATCAAATTTAAAACATGAATCAAGGGTAGGAGCGAAGAGAACATCAACAGCGATGGTCGATGGAAAGCGGTAAAGAAAGAAAGAAAAAACCCCAAGATTTTTACATGCTTCAGCTAATTAGATTACGTGCATGGGGTAGGGTTTCCAGGGTTCCACTATGCAAAAAAGGAGTACAACAGAAATACAATCAGTTGCAAGCAGAAAGAAAAGACACAAGAAAAACACCTAAAAACAGAAACAAAAGAACTCATAAAGAAATTAAATAACTATTCGAGACCTCCTTAATGAGGTTCATGCTTACCATCATAAAAAATTATAGAGTCGTGCACCACAAATGAAACAACTCCAAGTGATTAATGCCAGCCCTTAACCTAAAGGAAGACTAGGCAGATAACACTTGGGAAACACCTCATTAGCTCTCATCCATACTGCTACCGGGCCAACACTTACACAAGCTACCTAGACCCCCAAATCATAATGAGGCATAATAGGGAGCAAGAACAAGCATACAAGTCTGTCTACCAAAGAATAGAAAACAAAGGACAAATAATAAAAAAATATATGACCATGCTGATCAAAGTAATAAATAATCATGTAAAACAATTCCATAAAACAGAATAACAAACATTGAATTTTAAGATGCAAATTCAATTCCACATTGGCTTTGATACCAATTTTTGGGAGATGTGCTGTGGGGCGGTCCCCATTCAACAACACAAAAAGACCTATGAATTTAATTTTGGTTCCCAAAATTTAAAACAGAAATATAAAAAATACTTAAATTGATTCTATAAATAGTGGAAAACATCATCAATACATGATTTTAACCAATATTTCAATGAATTCTCAATAATGGAATCCAATACAGATGATTTTATCAACAAAGAAAGCAAAGAAATATGATAAAACAAATTCTAAGTTCACATGCATGCATTTACAGGAGCTCCTCTTGTGAAACAAAAGAAAAAATAATTAAATTTATTAAATCAAATTTTTTTTTAAAACATCTAAATCAAGGTCCGGAGTGAAGAAAACATCAGCAAAAAGGGTCAATGAAAAGCGGTAAAGAAAGCAAGAAAAGAACAACATGATTTTTACGTGCTTCAGCTAATTGGCTTACGTACGTGGGGCAGCGGCACCGAGGTTTCACTATACAAAAAAGGAGTACAACAGAAATAAAAGTAGCTTTGAACAGAAAGAAATGACGCACAAGAAAAACACCTAAAAAATAGAAACAAAATTACTCATAAACAAATTAAAGAACGACCTCAGACCTCCTTAACGAGGTTCGGTCTTACCATCTTCAAAAGGAATAGAGTCGTGTGCTATAGATGAATCTCAGCATCAAAGTGTGTCCTCAAACACAGTGGCAAACCAACAGCGAACCAGAGGACCAGATCATGCTCCCTCTGAAAGAGTCACTATATCCGAGTAACGTGAAGTCAGATAGCGAGTCCTCCTTCCCTCCACTACATCATCTCTGACATACTAGGGAATCCTATGAAACGACCTCCTGCCTCTTCTCCTCCATCAGTGAAGACTAGAAAATCCCCAAGCAGGAGCTCATCTCCCACTCAAAACATGAAACCCTCTCCTCCCTCGAAATGAGCAGCACACCCCTTCGATTGTAAATAAAAAATATGAGGAGTTGCTGGGAAGTAATAAGGCTAAAGATGGGGTTGTATAAGACCAACATATCGCCGCACATGTGCACGACCAAAAATCACAGAATAAAAACAACCCAACAACAAAGTGGGACACGCGTGTCTCCATGTGAAAAGGGTGGCAGAAAGAGGCAGACCCACATAAAAATAATCCATCATTTAATATCAAATAAAAAATAAATTAAAAACATAAATGAAATATCATTTAATTTATAAAATAATGCAGTAAATCAAACAATTTAATTTTCAACGAAAAAAAGTGAATATAATTCACACAGGTCTTAGTGGTGGTACTAATAACCATTGTGAAATAAATCATATTAAAAATAAATTATAATATATCGACAGTTTAATATAAACGACACTATAATTTTTCAATTTACCATCCTTTTTATTTAAACTAAAGTTAAAACTAAAAAAACTAATTTCAACCCTCTCCCCTCGATCCCTTTGGCCTTGACCCAGCCCCTCATGCTCTCATTAGTGACCCCTGGATCCTGATGGTGACCCCCTTGACCCTGATCCCCCTATTCCCAATAATGATCATCTTTCCTCCCGGATGATCCCCGTGACCCTGACCCCCCCCCACTCACGATGATGACCCCACCCCCTCTGATCCATGTGACCCCGACTCCTTGCTCTCCGATGAGGACCAGGTCCTCACAATGACCCCCCCTGCTCATGAAGGGAAACCCCCAAAGGCCTCTCTTCCCCTTTTTCTGATGACTGTGACCTTCGACATCATTGAATATATAATTGACTAAATTTTTCTAAGCCTTTTAATTAAATTTTATAAATATCTATGTAATTAAGTGTTGTTTTGGAGCTTTTTTCCCGGATGATGTCAGGGTTATGTTGTAGAACATTCATCGACAATTGGTCATGGTTTTGGAGAGTGTATGCACCTCAATGTTCTTTTAGGGGAGTATTCCTTTTTTTAATTTTGAATAATTAATTTTAAATTTTTATAATTAATTATTTCTTTCATGTGGCATGATACATGTGCCCATGATGTTTTTGGTGTGTGCTGTATCACTTGAAGCTTTTACATTTTCATCAAGAGGTGGGTCAATATTTCAGTTTTGTGTTTCTTCCCCATTTAATAATCATTTAAATGTTTTTAAAATGAAAATTTACCTATTGAGGTCCACCTTAAAGGCCATTATGTGTTGTCTTTGGGAGAATAGTGGTTTCAAATGTTTTGTATAGGGGTTTTCATTCAAAAAACCCGACCATTTAGATTGCGGTTTAAGAACACAGGCTTTATGTAATTTACCACTCTTTTTTAAATGATATCATGAAGTTAATATATTAAATAACAAATACTCTTGTTCATGAGTACAAAGCATAATGATTACTACAATCTACATAACTTCAGATTACATGAATCTTTCTTCATGTGCTACTCTCTTTAAGTTGAATATTGTTTTTCAAATCGATTTTCAAAATGTTTGAAAACCATAATTTCCTAAAATACTATGACGCATATAGAAACAGAAGCACCACACATCACAATTCCAAGTTCTTGTTTTGAGATACAACAAATATTGTTTTGCATAATTATCGAAGAAAAACATAACTATAGAGACAATCGTGTTTTTATAATATAAAATAAAAATTGATAATATGTGAAGCAGATAAGTTTGAGATATTTTAATGGAAGAATTATGTTCATAAATTATGTGCACTGATAACGATACGCTCGAGATCACAGTAACCTCTCTCCTCGGCTCAGTGAACTTATTCCACAATATATGACTGTATTATTATGTAGGGTAATATTTATTCATTTATGTTTTTATGTTTTTAGTGTTGGATTGAATCATTTTTATGTTGAATCAAGACCCCACCTTGGTTAATGATGAAGTTGGGAGATGTTTAATTTTGATTGTACTTGTTTGACTAAACATTTATATTTTTATATCTGAATGTATAGGGAGAAGAGTGAAAATCCAATATATATGGATAAAAGTAGGATTAATTTACATCGAAACACACCTCGGTATGCCAAGGGGTTAGAAGAATTTTTAGATTATGCAATTTCAAACCAATCAGTGGATGGTAGAACAAAATTTTCATTTCCTGATTGTAAATTCAAGCAATGGTTGAATATAAATGAAGTATATGAGTATTAGATATTGAAATAGTTTCATGATAGAAATGTATATTGGATTTGGCATGGTGAATCAAATATTATGGAAAGTCAAAACTATGAAAATCTTGTCAATGAAACACAATGTGGCCCACTAGAAGAGAATTCAATTTTAAATTTTATAAATGATACATTTGGATTTACATGATAAAATTTACAAAATATTAATAGATAAATAGAACCTTAAATACATCCTATGTAGGTTAATCTTGCTCAAAACATCAGTGAAAAAAATTTGTTTTATGATTTAGTTGAAGATGGACAACAAGAACTGTATGAAGGTTGTGAAAAGTATTTGAGGTTTTCTTTTTAACTTAAGTTTTATCATATCAAGTGTCTCTGTGGAATTAGTGAAAAAGAAATGTCTATGATTTAAGAGTTTCTTCATGATGCATTTAGTGAAGAAAAGATCTCTATATAATTCTATTAGATGAAGAAAAGCGTCAATAAACTTGGACCTGATTATAAAAAGATACATGCATTCCCTAATGATTTCATTCTTTAATGGGGAGAAGAATCTAATAAAGAAGAATGCATAATTTTCCATACATGAAAATGAATGTCAATGAAAATAAATGAGAGTATAAATCAATGTAACCCTAGGAAGAAATAGAATAAAAAAATCCCTATAAAGGCATTGTGTTACTTTCCTCTGAAACCTTACTTGTAATGATTATTCATAAGATTGCATACGACATGAAGTGACATGCTCAGGATAGTAACAATGATGGCTTGATGAGACATCCAAAAGATTTAACATCATTGAAGGTGTTTTATTCATTATATCTAAATTTTTCTTCGGATCCTAGGAATTTATGTTTGGGGATTGGCTTCTTATGGTTTAAAACCTTTTGGTACTTTAAGTATTAATTATAGCATTTTTCCAATTATTTTGATCCCCTATAATATACCTCCATGGATGTGTATGAAGAAGACTTATTTCTTTATTTCTATGATTATTCCTGGAAAGCAAATTCCTGGAAATGACATTGATTCATACGTTCAACCTCTAATCAAAGAATTGTGAGAATTATGGGATGATGTCATTGAAGAATATGATGCTTCAATGAGAAAAATATTTAAAATTCATAATGCTTTAATGTGGAAAATAAGTGACTTTCCAGGACAAGAAAACTTATTTGGTTGGAACAAACATACTATAACATCTTGTTACTAGTTTTTAAGTACTTCTTGACCCCTCTTTTTGATCATGTTTTGGTTGGGGGTTGTCTTGGGTTGCTTTGGGTGAGTTTTTGATAATTTTTGGAAGTTTTTGGGCTATGAATGGTTATCCATGGATTTTTAAACCTTGCACCCACCGAGTGTAAACCATGAAACCCCGAATAATGGGGGTTTGCAGGGTTGGAACATAGTTTGAAAAATCATGTACCTACCTAGTAGAAACTGTACACCCCAGTAGGGGGTGCATGGTTAGGGCACATAGTTTTTCTTAGTATGCGGCCTTGCCCAGCTAACCATGCATGCGGGACTTTTTAATTCTAAAAAATATTTTAAAAATTTTTAAATCCCCATTTCATTCCCTGCTTGACCCTAATTATTTATACCATGAATTCCTTGATTTTGTAGGATACAAGAACCCTTTTTTGGCTCCTCCAAACTCCATATTTGATGGATTGAAGTGTCTATGGATGATCTAATCCCTATCCAGTAAGTGGATCTCGTCCAATTCTTTCCCTCACGATCCCTATTTATTTATTCCATAGAGTTTTATAGATCATCATGTGTTCGATGGATTGAAAATCCATTGATTTGGATCTTGAATCTAGGTTGGATTTCTTAATCTTTGTTACCATCATTTTTCATTGGTAAATGCCCTTGTAGTTGTTGAGTTTTGATTCTGTGATTAAATGTATGTGGTTTTGTTGAGATTTTTCATTTAATAAACCCTTGATTTTCTTTATTTTATTTGAATTGATTTCAATTGAATTATGAAAATCAAATTTGAGATGAATTGGAATGGTGTTTTGAATTGACATGGAATTTTTGAAAAAACCCCCAATTTCAATGGAATTGGAATTTGGGGTGCATTTTAGAAATTGATGTAATTTTAAATTGATTTTAGAATTGATTTTAGAAAATGTCTTAAATTGAATTGATAAAAACCAATGTTTGGTTTTATTTTTAAAAGGCATGAAATGATGAAAAACCATGTTTTGATTTTAAAATTGCTTTGGAATATTGAAATGAGAAATTAGGCAATTGAATTATAAATGATGTTTTTATTTGAAATGAAATTAATTTCCAATTATTGATTGATTGATTGAGAACATGTGAGCCAAGGTAGTTAATGGGTTATTTGAGACAAGAACACTAGGATGGTAATTCCCTAACAATTAATTGATAATGACAACTATAACAAAAACCTAGTTTGGCAGATCTTATCCCTGATGGGATTTTGATGAGTCATCATCAACCTGAGCTTGAGGGATGTGTGAACACAAATTCCATGATCACTGATATGAGAGTGCGAGGATCCTATGAACGAGAACTATCATACCGGAAGGCAAATTACCATGGTTCTCTTTGTGATTATTTTGATATGTATTCCATTGATTGTGAAACTGTCTTATTAATTCTAGTTGATTTATATAAACTATTTTATATAAAATGTTTATTAATCAATTGTTTGAAATGTTTTCCATCATTTAGAATCAAATCATGTTTTTTTTAATATGAAAATGTACTAACATGCCTATTTTATTTAAAATTTAAAGCATGATTTAGTTTATTTTTATGGTATCTTATTATGGAAAGCTTTGTGAGACCCAACTAGGATTTTAGCTCAGACCCTACCTTGGTATTTGGGAATTTGTAGAATTCCATCTGTCAGGTTCAAGCAAAGGAAAACTTCTTCAAGAAGGAGGTGCATGTTCTTGATCCTTTGGGTTTGGAGTGTTGATTCCTTTAGGATATTTGATTTTATCTTATCTGATTCTGAGTACTTTGATGATATACTATTTTGGGTTTTTGGTATACCTGTTTGGTTTTTGGTACTATCTCACTATGGAGTTTTGATCATATTGATATGTATATGTTATCGTCCATTGTTTTGTGGAAAAACCATTTCCAATTTTATCTTTTATGATGAAGGTGCCAGTTAGAAACCCATGGGGATTGGGAATTCCCTTCAGGCCATGTTAGTTCTGGGTCAGGTATTAGGGTACTAGGGCATCTAGGCTGGTTTGTGACAAAGTGGCATCAATGGTGCAGGTTGGTCATCTTTCCTTGATGTGAGTATGCAGTTGAGAGATTGTAACAGCCCGAGATTTTATGAAAAATGTTCCTTTTAATTTTATTTCTGTCTGGTGTTGTGCGCTACACCAAAAGGAGCTTGCACAACACACATCCTTGACTTGCCTTGCATTACACGCAATCGCGACCTTCCTCGATAGCGTGTGTTGTACGCAACGTCAAGTTTCGCTAAACAACGATATGCTATTAAGATATTATTAAAACTAGCTGTTGTGAATAGTAATAACCACTTTTTGAAATTTTGTAAATTTTATTTTTCAAAATGGACTTCATTTATGGATTCGGAGTATCGAATTTAGCCTAAGGTGAAATTTTGGTACTTTTCGGATAACTTTCATATTCTGATGAATAGTGAAAATTACTAAATTATAATTAAAAACAACTTTTTTAATCGAAATAATTAATAGTGATAAATCATTAATTTGAGTGGTTTTAAAGTATATTTAGAATATATTTTTACAATTTAATACAATGTTGGTCATTGGATGTAATTTCACATTTAAACTAGACATAAACAAGTGTCAATCTTTTGATAGATATTGTTTCTTAAAAACACGCTATTTGTTTTAACAGCGGGATTTAATTATAAAATTAATTAATGCAACTTTTATGTTATGAATTTGGTAAAATAGACTTCATTTTTGAATTCGGAATATGAAATATATCTTGGGATGAAATTTTGGCATTGTTCTGAAAAACATCAATTTTTGATGAATAGTGAAACTACTAAGTGGTAGGTTAAAAACTGAATTTTGCATAAAATTTAATTTTACCGCTTCTGTGAATGGAATTTCAAAAATCCGAGAGACACGGTTAATATCAAGGACTAAAATGTGGTTCAATGAGATGAAAATAATTTTTTGGTGAATAGTAACTTTTTACTTTTTTTACCACGGTTAATAGTAAATAGGGTAACTAAGGGTAAATATGATATTAATATTACCCTAACACATGTCCTAATTCTATTGGACAAGTGTAATTAGACCA
The DNA here is from genome assembly GCA_963277665.1 of Viscum album. Lineage (NCBI taxonomy): Eukaryota > Viridiplantae > Streptophyta > Magnoliopsida > Santalales > Viscaceae > Viscum > Viscum album. Next base: position 1,103,916,859 of record OY728139.1, read on the forward strand.
AAAACAAACTTAGGAATAAAATATGACCATTTAGGCCCACTTGGATTAGATTAGGACATTTATTATTAATTTATTTAAAGAAGGGTTAAAATAGTTAAAATCAAAGTTTAATAAGTAAATCATTTTTAATATGGGGTTATACATAAGATAAATTCGACTATAAATATTCATTAGAAATTTAAAAAGATTTCCTACATGATGGTATTTTATTTGTAATTTTTAGACATCAAATAATATAATTTATTTATGACACAAAGATGATGCAGTAATTATCTTATTAATTAAATATTGACATAATTGATAATATAAATACCAAAATAAATGTAATTTAAGACTTTTTATGAATTCCACTAATTTTCTAAGTTACTATGATATATTAGTGTTGATTTAATCAACTTGGTTCGAACATATAATTCTGTTATGACTTTCACAAAAATCATATATCAAATAGTGTCAAAATTGACACAAAATAGTTTTTAAATCAAATATTATATTATTAATTGTTATTTTATTCCTAAAAATCTAAGGTTCGGCCTAATGACTTAGATAAGGATATATGTATTAATAATATACAATTTGGGGTTCGTTTGGCATGTTATAGGAAGTTTATTAACCATATAGTGAAAGAAAACAAAAAGACACGGTAAAAGATAAATTATTTAACTTAGAGTTAAATCTAATTGATAAGGTTAAAATAATACCCTAAACTTGTCTAAATCCTATTGGTTGATAGGATTTCGACCCATCCCCACTTTATCTTCGAAATAAGACCCTTTGGAACCATTATAAACCGATTTTGACTTTAATATAAAATAATATTTTGAGATATTCCTAAGGTGCCCCTCTCCTCCCCTATAAAAGGACACCTCCTCCCCCTCCTCCTCACACCAATTTGAGCACTCAAGCTCGGCCAACCCCTACAAATTTCTCCTATCCACTTCCCTAGAAACATCCTAGAGGTTCTGGTCTTCCTCAAAGACCAATTTTAGTGCCCTAAGAGGAGGTCTCAAAGAGGCACTTCAAAGAAGAGGTAATTACCGTTACCAATTCTTTCATCTTTATTTCTTCTTCCACTTCTTCTTCTTAGGTTGTTTCATTATGAAGTAATAAAATCAGTATCACTAATATACTAATATGTTATTATAAGTATGAAACAACCCTATTTCACCATCTATCCATCCTACAGAAAAAGAAATCACCGCGCGTGCGTACGTACGGAATACCGTCTCCACGCCGTGGTGTAATCTATTTTCCACCACCACCTTACATGGATGGGTATAATGGTGTAAAGAATAACTATACATAGTTATTACAACATCATATTGATTCTAATATATTGTATAATCCACTCCAATTAAATTCAATATTTATAGAAATGATATCATCGCTCGTGCGTACGTACGGACTACCGTCTCCACGACGCGATGAGATTCATTCTCCATGTTAAACATTTAAGAATGATTATAAAGTATATATAAGAAATAATAATGAAATATATGACATTATAAAGCTACTGGATTTATGTATATATATATATATATGTTTGTCATCTACTTACTTCCATTTCAAGACAATAAGGAAAGGAAAACAGCGTTCATGCGTACGTACGGACTACCGTCTCCATGAACGGTGTTTTCCATTTAATTTATCTACCTATTATATATATATATACTGAATATATATGATATATAAATCATATTTTATATTCTGGAAGTAAGTAAATCATGATATAAGTAATAATGATGTCAAGAACAACAAGTGAAAACACCTACGATAAATGAAATGATTTTACCCAAAACGCTTCTTTAACATGGAATTTACAAAAGAACGGGTAATATAAAGTCATAAGTGAACCATATATGATATAATAACAATTAATATGATTCTTGAATAAGTCAATAACATGATTTAAATCATTATACAGGAGGTTCGGACACTTACAAAGCAAGTCGGACATAAGGTAAGGGAAATATCACAATCTCATTTTTATCCGAGATTGTTTATTCGTAAGTATTTACTGGGGTGTATTTTATCATCCACATCCATGTTTCATCAATATGTAATATTATTTCCATCCACCTACAATTGTTTAAATCCATTTTTACCCTTCGGTGAGTTTTTAGTAATATGTATGAAAGGAATCTTTTGTCGTTTTTCGTACGAGGTACTTTTTGACTTTTCCGACAAAAGTACGAAGAAAGTTTTTTTTAACTTATACGGCATGAATGGATTTTTAAAACATTATTTCCAAGAAGCTTCCTTTACAAGTTTTCGAGTTTATTTTTAATCAACTTCTTTTATTTTAAAGTTGTATGACATGTTATGAAAGGAAAAATGTTTTTGAAGAAGAAAGGATATTTTCCTCAAGAATGGAGTTCAAGTGTTTTATCAAAATTATTTTCCATCTAAGATAATAAAGGGTTCTGTTTTTATCCCTATTATTAAATTGATTTGATCATGTTGTGATGGAATTATTTTTATGAATTCTTTTATCTTATATGAATTGTTTTATGATGTCATGTTGTTTAAGAATCCCATTTTTGTTACATGTGTTATGCGATGATGTATGTTTTATGATTATGTGGCACACATAAGAAAGGATTCATTATGAGATGGGTGGGACCTATATCTCCCTCCAATGCATTGGGTAATGATTTTATATCTCATGAGATAGACATGGCTGGAACGGAAGGTTATTTCGATTCAGTGATACAGGACTGAAACGAGGAGTGAACTCGGTTCAGAAAGGGACTTTGTCCACTAAGATAGTCTTGGAAATGAGTCATGACTAACAAGAAATGATTTTCCATGATTATGTGTGCATGCCACAAAGTTTCAAGTTTTATGTTATGATTATGGGGATCTCATTTTCAATTCTATGATTTATCCCATGTTATGATATTATGAGCTCTTTTGCAGGTCAAGATTTCCAAAAGCTACGTTCTTATGTATATGATGTGATTGATATTTCTTTTGTTTACCCTTACTGAGCATTTGAGCTCACCCTTTTTTTTTTCTTTCCCCAGGATATAAAGAAAGGTTTTAGGTATAAAAAAAAGGGATGATCTTTATGGGAGATATTGAAGATCTTTCACCACGATTAGAAGATTACGTTCCGAGTTTCCAAAGACACTAAACTATTACGATCCTTGTGTGTGTGTTTTTGTTATGTACTAAGTATTCCGAAAATGTAATGTAATGTCCATGTACGTCAAGCTTTAGGTCTCTACAGTTGGTATCAGAGGAAAGGTTTAGTCAACCTTTGGAAACTAGGATGCGAAAACGTTAGTGAGATCCCTAGAGATATTTCTAAGGTATGTCTAGGGATGCCCCTAAGGATAAGTATACGTATAGGATATAGTTCTAGAACTATGGTAACGATATTAGATTAAACCAAAGATGATAGATATTTAAGTTACTCCCCTTTATTATGATTTTTGCATCTAACACTATTCTGTTTGGGTTTTAGAAAATGGCTGGAAACAAGATGATTCACAATAATGGAGGATATGATGGACAATGGAATGATATTCTTCATGAGCAACCAAATGAAATGGGATTTGGAAGTCCAAACATCATTATTATTCCGAATCAGCAATCTCATAATATGATCAATAAAGTAAAATTTGGTAAGTTTCCTGACTCGACTAATAAGAGAAAGATGGAGTTCCATGATGATCATAGAGGAAAGAAAGTTCAATTTCCCCAATGTAAATCATGTGGGAAGAGGCATCAAGGAGAATGTTTCAAGGGAACTGGAAGATGCTTTGGGTGTGGAAAAGAAGGACACAAAGCAAGTAAGTGCAAAGGAAAAGGGTCGGTTAACACCATGGATGAGGATAATGGTAATGCTACAACATCAAAAATGGTTAAGTGTTTTAAATGTGGAATGTATGGGCATTATGCCAACAAATGCCCTAAGGGAAAGACTCATGAAGAGAATCAGTATGGTCATATGGGTAGTATTTATGTGGATGATGATGAAGAGACTACAAATGATATGTGAGATGAAAGAATTTTTGAAGCTCGGTCAATGGTTTGAGAATGTAGTGGAATGATTACATGTTTATCATGTGTAAATTTTGGAATAAAGAGACATCTATGGATTGTTACACTGTTGTCTTTCCTTGTGTTTTGAAAGTGTATGATTAATGTTACCAGTATCCATGAAAGGTTATTCAGATATTTTTGGAATGTAGATGATATGCGTATAATGAAGGGATAAGGAGAAAATTAAATGTTTGATAGTATTCATGAGCTCATGATTGATATAAGGACTAAGTGATATCATGGTTTGAGTATATAAAATTTTGAGGATTTTGGTATGTGAAAAGTGTTAACTTTTAACTGCATTCAAGTTTTCACTAAGGTTCAATGGGTATTCAAGAGAGTACGAGATTAAGGCCTTTGAATGTTTGGAATGTGACCAACAAGATATATCTTATGATATATGGGGATCAACGATGGTATTAAATCTCTGGTAATCGTTTTCACTATGTTATGAGAATGGACTGCAGTATTATGGATAAACCTAATGATTGGAATGGATTATGTTGGACATAAGTTAGTATTGTTTAAGGATAGAAGTTTTTTTCGATATTATTGATGGGATGTTATAGTAATATAGTTTTATAAAAAGGACAACCTGCAGGACGGGCGACAGCCCATCGCTTCGAACAAGGCTGTGGGAATCGAACCCACAACCGAAGTGCGACTGGCCTTTATCGCCTACCACTGGCCTACAGGAAGTCCCTGTTTAGTAGAAACTAGTTTTATTATATTAAGCAGTATGATATATGAAGTATAAGTCCATTTTAGGAACCATATATGATTAATCTCACTATAGAATGACTTATAACTTTTGCTAACCTTTTGTTTGAGACAGATGGAATGAACAGTCATTCTATCACATGATCTGCTAACACTTCACGAATAACAAATTCAACTTCATTTATTTAAGAGATGAAGTGGAAATTGTTCAAGGCACGAACAACAGTGAGATTGTACCAAAATAAAGTAAGTATTTATTCTAACTCAAATTTTCAACTTTAGGGAAATGATCTTGAAAACCAAAAATGTTGTCCTAGTGATCTTATACCTGATGAATCAGATGGTACCTTAGATCGTCACAAATTTATGGATTTGTGATTACTGGCTTTTCCATAGCCATGTTCTCTACCACTCTCCATCAGAACATGATGGTTAGATTTCTCTTCCATATCCATATTTTCACCTATGTGGAAACCCAGTGATTAGTTTATTTGGGTAATCGTTACATTTCATACTTTAGTTTTTAAAGCCAAGTTTTGGTATTCCTTTTTAACGATGTGGGTTTCTATTAATGAAACTTTCGAATAGTAAACCATTTATAACCCCGACGAATTTCGAGGGCGAAATTCATTTTAAGGGGGGTAGAATGTAACAGCCCGAGATTTTATAAAAAATGTTCCTTTTAATTTTATTTCTGTCTGGTGTTGTGCGCTACACCAAAAGGAGCTTGCACAACACACATCCTTGACTTGCCTTGCATTACACGCAATCGCGACCTTCCTCGATAGCGTGTGTTGTATGCAACGCCAAGTTTCGCTAAACAACGATATGCTATTAAGATATTATTAAAACTAGCTGTTGTGAATAGTAATAACCACTTTTTGAAATTTTGTAAATTTTATTTTTCAAAATTGACTTCATTTATGGATTCGGAGTATCGAATTTAGCCTAAGGTGAAATTTTGGTACTTTTCGGATAACTTTCATATTCTGATGAATAGTGAAAATTACTAAATTATAATTAAAAACAACTTTTTTAATCGAAATAATTAATAGTGATAAATCATTAATTTTAGTGGTTTTAATGTATATTTAGAATATATTTTTACAATTTAATACAATGTTGGTCATTGGATGTAATTTCACATTTAAACTAGATATAAACAAGTGTCAATCTTTTGATAGATATTGTTTCTTAAAAACACGCTATTTGTTTTAACAGCGGGATTTAATTATAAAATTAATTAATGCAACTTTTATGTTATGAATTTGGTAAAATAGACTTCATTTTTGAATTCGGAATATGAAATATAGCTTGGGATGAAATTTTGGCATTGTTGTGAAAAACATCAATTTTTGATGAATAGTGAAACTACTAAGTGGTAGGTTAAAAACTGAATTTTGCATAAAACTTAATTTTACCGCTTCTGTGAATGGAATTTCGAAAATCCGAGAGACACGGTTAATATCAAGGACTAAAATGTGGTTCAATGAGATGAAAATAATTTTTTGGTGAATAGTAACTTTTTACTTTTTTTACCACGGTTAATAGTAAATAGGGTAACTAAGGGTAAATATGATATTAATATTACCCTATCACATGTCCTAATTCTATTGGACAAGTGTAATTCGACCAAAAACAAACTTAGGAATAAAATATGACCATTTAGGCCCACTTGGATTCGATTAGGACATTTATTATTAATTTATTTAAAGAAGGGTTAAAATTGTTAAAATCAAAGTTTAATAAGTAAATCATTTTTAATATGGGGTTATACATAAGATAAATTCGACTATAAATATTTATTAGAAAGCTAAAAATATTTCCTACATGATGGTATTTTATTTGTAATTTTTAGACATCAAATAATATAATTTATTTATGACACAAAGATGATGCAGTAATTATCTTATTAATGAAATATTGACATAATTGATAATATAAATACCAAAATAAATGTAATTTAAGACTTTTTATGAATTCCACTAATTTTCTAGGTTACTATGATATATTAGTGTTGATTTAATCTACTTGGTTCGAACATATAATTCTGTTATTACTTTCCAAAAAATCATATATCAAATAGTGTCAAAATTGACACAAAATAGTTTTTAAATCAAATATTATATTATTAAATGTTATTTTATTCCTAAAAATCTAAGGTTCGGCCAAATGACTTAAATAAGGATATATGTATTAATCATATACAATTTGGGGTTCGTTTGGCATGTTATAGGAAGTTTATTAACCATATAGTGAAAGAAAACAAAAAGACATGGTAAAAGTTAAATTATTTAACTTAGAGTTAAATCTAATTGATAAGGTTAAAATAATACCCTAAACTTGTCTAAATCCTATTGGTTGATAGGATTTCGACCCATCCCCACTTTAGCTTCGAAATAAGACCCTTTGGAACCATTATAAACCGATTTTGACTTTAATATAAAATAATATTTTGAGATATTCCTAAGGTGCCCCTCTCCGCCCCTATAAAAGGACACCTCCTCCCCCTCCTCATCACACCAATTTGAGCACTCTAGCTCGGCAAAACCCTGCCAATTTCTCCTCTCCACTTCCCTAGAAACATCCTAGAGGTTCTGGTCTTCCTCAAAGACCAATTTTAGTGCCCTAAGAGGAGGTCTCAAAGAGGCACTTCAAAGAAGAGGTAATTACCGTTACCAATTCTTTCATCTTTATTTCTTCTTCCACTTCTTCTTATTAGGTTGTTTCATTATGAAGTAATAACATCAGTATCACTAATATAATAATATGTTATTATAAGTATGAAACAACCCTATTTCACCATCTATCCATCCTACGGAAAAAGAAATCACCGCGCGTGCGTACGTACGGAATACCGTCTCCACGCCGTGGTGTAATCTATTTTCCACCACCACCTTACATGGATGGGTATAATGGTGTAAAGAATAACTATACATAGTTAGTACAACATCATATTGATTCTGATATATTATATAATCCACTCCAATTCAATTCAATATTTATAGAAATGATATCATCGCTCGTGCGTACGTACGGACTACCGTCTCCACGACGCGATGAGATTCATTCTCCATGTTAAACATTTAAGGATGATTATAAAGTATATATAAGAAATAATAATGAAATATATGACATTATAAATCTACTGGATTTATGTATATATATATATATGTATGTCATCTACTTACTTCCATTTCAAGACAATAAGGAAAGGAAAACAGCGTTCATGCGTACGTACGGACTACCGTCTCCATGAACAGTATTTTCCATTTTATTTATCTACCTATTATATATATATATATACTGAATATATATGATATATAAATCATATTTTATATTCTGGAAGTAAGTAAATCATGATATAAGTAATAATGATGTCAAGAACAACAAGTGAAAACACCTACGATAAATGAAACGATTTTACCCAAAACGCTTCTTTAACATGGAATTTACAAAAGAACGGGTAATATAATGTCATAAGTGAACCATATATGATATAATAACAATGAATATGATTCTGGAATAAGTCAATAACATGATTTAAATCATTATACAGGAGGTTCGGACACTTACAAAGCAAGTCGGACATAAGGTAAGGGAAATATCACAATCTCATTTTTATCCGAGATTGTTTATTCGTAAGTATTTACTGGGGTGTATTTTATCATCCAAATCCATGTTTCATCAATATGTAATATTATTTCCATCCACCTAAAATTGTTTAAATCCATTTTTACCCTTCAGTGAGTTTTTAGTAATATGTTTGAAAGGAATCTTTTGTCATTTTTCGTACGAGGTACTTTTTGACTTTTCCGACAAAAGTACGAAGAATGTTTTTTTTAACTTATACGGCATGAATGGATTTTTAAAACATTATTTCCAAGAAGCTTCCTTTACAAGTTTTCGAGTTTATTTTTAATCAACTTCTTTTATTTTAAAGTTGTATGACATGTTATGAAAGGAAAAATGTTTTTGAAGAAGAAAGGATATTTTCCTCAAGAATGGAGTTCAAGTGTTTTATCAAAATTATTTTCCATCTAAGATAATAAAGGGTTCTGTTTTTATCCCTATTATTAAATTGATTTGATCATGTTGTGATGGAATTATTTTTATGAATTTCTTTATCTTATATGAATTGTTTTATGATGTCATGTTGTTTAAGAATCCCATTTTTGTGACATGTGTTATGCGATGATGTATGTTTTATGATTATGTGGCACACATAAGAAAGGATTCATTATGAGATGGGTGGGACCTATATCTCCCTCCAATGCATTGGGTAATGATTTTATATCTCATGAGATAGACATGGTTGGAACGGAAGGTTATTTCGATTCAGTGATACAGGACTGAAACGAGGAGTGAACTCGGTTCAGAAAGGGACTTTGTCCACTAAGATAGTCTTGGCAATGAGTCATGACTAACAAGAAATGATTTTCCATGATTATGTGTGCATGCCACAAAGTTTCAAGTTTTATGTTATGATTATGGGGATCTCATTTTCAATTCTATGATTTATCCCATGTTATGATATTATGAGCTCTTTTGCAGGTCAAGATTTCCAAAAGCTACGTTCTTATGTATATGATGTGATTGATATTTCTTTTGTTTACCATTACTGAGCATTTGAGCTCACCCTTTTTTTGTTTTTTCTTTCCACAGGATATAAAGAAAGGTTTTAGGTATAAAAAAAAGGGAAGATCTTTATGGGAGATATTGAAGATCTTTCACCACGATTAGAAGATTACGTTCCGAGTTTCCAAAGACACTAAACTATTACGATCCTTGTGTGTGTGTTTTTGTTATGTACTAAGTATTCCGAAAATGTAATGTAATGTCCATGTACGTCAAGCTTTAGGTCTCTACAGAGATCCTGTCGGAACTTATGAGGTAGTTACGAGTGAGTGCCTATCCAACTCTCATTGTAATGAGTCTTAAGTCACTAGGTGTGGTTTGTGAAATACATCTTGAGTAATAAATATAGTCTTTTCCCTTCTTTTGGTTTGGATAGGTTGAAATCCAAATCGTGTTATCTTATATGATGGGATTAATTTCTCTATTTCTCTTATTTGAGTTATTGATCTGAGTAGCCTTTTGATGTATTCAATGTTGTTTGCTGATGTTGCGCAGCGTCATGCCTATAAGAAGGCATGTGAATAGGATCCAAAAGGGAGATACTAATTAACCACAATGAGAAAATACTCCCATGGACCGGAACCTCATTGAGATTATTGTGTGTGTTGTCCAATCTCTAGGAGGTGCACCTGCAACCATTCCCATTTAGGATCCAACTATAGAACCTCATAGGGAGGAATTTCAGAATCATGATCAAGATTTCCTTCACTCTAAGTCACCAACATTCCAAATATCTAATAATCCACAAGATTTTGAGGATTGGTTGAGCAAGATAGAGCTTTTTTTGAGATATTGGAAATTCATGATTTGATCAAGGTGAAATTTTCCACCTTCAAGATAGAGGGACCTAGAAGGATATGGTGGGGCCCAATGATTAAAATGAATAATAACAAGGGTTTATAGTGAAAGTAATTTAAATATATTTTCATTGACCAGTTCTATCGAGATTCTATGGTGCTGGAAAAGGCTATAGAGTTTTTCAAACTCGAGCAGGCTGACAGGATTGTGACGGAATATGAAAATAGATTTACCGATCTTGTACAATTTTTACCTGAGATTATATCAAATAAGAAGATTAATTCTTGGTGGTTTGAGATGAGACTTCAATATGATATTCATTATAAACATTTCTTGATAAAAATCACTTCTTATGATATTTTTTGGATAGTGGATTGATGGTTGAACTTGATCTAGCTGGTAAGTCAGGGTTAACAAGAGTTCCTTTTTCTCCAGTGGAAGTTCTACGAGTTCCTGCAAAGGAAAGAGAAAGTGTGATTAGTCTTATAGCGGTTCCCAAAAAACGGGTTCTTCTAGACCTCCTATAGTGCATGGAAGAGTCCATTTGACTTTCTTATTATGTGGCAATCCTGGGAATTCTAAATGGATTTGCATCGAGGCACCCAAGATATATAGTTCCTATAGACACTCAAGTAACTTGCTGAAGTTCTGTTGCATCTTCTCTTATCCACATAATGTCACAAGATCATCAAAAAATAAAAATATTGTAGTTCAATAATATGATTCAAGATATAAGGGGTTCCAACAACATTAATCTAGAATAAAGATTCTTCATGCTTTGGAAGAGTCTTCAGAGGAATATGATACAAGTCTATCAACTATGAGGGGTACCATCACTATAAATTCATCTTTATTGACTAATTTATTTAATACTGGTGCATCTCATTCATTTATGTCAACCCTCTTTGTGAACCTTCTAAATATTCTTATAGATCTTTCTTATTATGTGATGGATATTACTACACCCCTTAGAATGAAGAGTGAGAAGGGTCTCTATTTTCATGCCTGTGTTTTCTCTTTATCAGAGATTAATCTCACTTGGGATTTTCTTGTTACCGACATGAAACCTATTGATCTCATTTTCAAGATGGATTGGCTTATTGATAATAATTCATGAATTGATTTCTATCTCTGATGAGTCTACCTCACCATACCAGATGGGGTGTGCCATATCTTTTAGGGCGAATGGGACCCGAGGTCGAGTAGAGCTAGACCATCTTATCCAGAGTTTTAGAAAGTAATATCAGTTTTTCCTTTTGATTTTGAGTGAGAATCATTGAGAAATGATCTCCCTCTAGTTTTTTTGTGTTTCCTAACATTTTTCCTTACAACTTATTTGGTTTTCCACTAGTAAGAGAGGTAGAGTTCTCTATTGAATTTGTTTTGGGTACTCAGCCAGTATATATTCCTTCTCACCGTATGACACCAGATCAAATAAAAGAGTTAAAGACCCAGTTGGATGATATATTATAGAAATTATTTATACTCTAGAGTGTGTCACCTTGGGAGGCGCCTGTTCTCTTTTCTAAGAAGGTTGATGGGACACTTCTCCTATGTCCGATCTGGTTATCACCGGTTGAGAATAAAAGAATCTGACATTCAGAAAGCTACCTTTTGGAATAGTTATAGCCATTATTATCACCTTTTCATGCCATTTGGTCAAACAAATGCTCCTTTGGTGTTTATGGATTTGATGAATATGATCTTCCTTAAGTATCTTGATATGTTTATAGTGGTCTTTATGGATTACATCCTGGTTTACTCTTAGTCCGATAAGGATCATGTGCTTCATCATAGAGAAGTTATGAAACTATTGAGATATCATCAAATTTATTCCAAGATATCAAAATGTGATTTCAAGATTTGGGAAGTGAAGTTCTTGGGACATGTGGTTTCATAACATGGTATCTTAGTTGATCCTAAGAAGGTAAAATCTGTTAGGACATGGGATCATCCATGAAATGTTTTCATGATTTTTAGATTCTTAGGTCTAGTAGGATATTATCACCAGTTTATAAAATATTTCTTGATGTTTCCTTCTCCGATGACCACTCTCACTTGGAAGGGATTGAAGTTTTCTTGGTATGAAAAAGGTTAGATTTCATTTGTTAAACTGAAATGTATTTTTACTTATTTTTTTATGTTGAATCTTCTAGAGGATGGGTAGGCCTATGTGGTATTATGTGACGCATTAGGATTGGTTTTGGGATGTGTTCTTATGTAGTGTGATCACATGGTAGCCTGTGGAAAGAGATAACTTAGGCCACATGAGAATAATTACCCGACCCATTACCTTAAAGTCATGGTCATGATTCATGAACTTAAGAGTTGGAAGCATTACCTTTTCAGAGAAAGTATCACCATGTTTTCTGACCACAAGAGCTTCAGTTATATATTCCCTCAAAAATATTTGAATCTCTATCAGAGGTATTGGGTAGAGTACCTACAGTATTTTGATTTTGACATCACCTATACCTTGGGGAAAGGAAATGTTGTTGCTGATTCATTGAGTAGGAAACTTCCGACTCAGTTTGTGAAGGAATCATCAGAAGAGTGGAACTTGATGGATCTTTTTGAACAATTTCATTTATAAGTATAGGAAATATGGGACGAGGTTATCTTGGCTAGTGTTCAGTTGACATATGCCCTTCTTGAGATGATTATTTAGGAATATCATCTTGGTGATGAGTTCTGTGGGCATTAGAGACTCTCTTTATGGTGGGGAGACGATTTCTGTGTGGTTTTTCCCATAGAGGTTAATATATGTTTTCATAATTTGTTTGTTATGTCATTAGTTGTGTGAAAAGATGTGATGGGGGTATTTCTATAATTCCTAGTGGGTTGTGAACCCAAGAGCCACAAATATGTTCTATGATATGAAAAAATTGATTCTAGTAGCCAGGTATGAGATGGGGCATTACTGATTTTGTCTCTCATTTTTATACTTTCCAATTGGTCAAGGTTGAGAACCAGAGACCTTCAGGTTTTCTCCAGTCACTTCCAGTACTGAATTGGAAGTGGGATGAGATTTTGATAGACTTTATGGTTGGATTTCTACATAACCATAGAAATAAAAATTTAATACAGGTTTCAATCGATAGGCTGACCAATTTGGCTCACTTTATACCAATTATTGATACAACCAAATTTGAGGATCTAGGAAATATCTATGTGAGAGATCTTCTTCATTTTCATGGAGTTCCATCTACCATAGTCTATGATAGAGATCTTTGTTTCACTAATCACTTTTGGAGAGGCCTCCAAGAGGTACTGGGATCTTAGGTTTGTTTGAGTATGAAATACAAACCATAGAAGGATGGCTAGAAAGTGAGATCTATACAGATTCTTGAGGATATGCTTCATTCTTGTGCTCTTAATTTTGGTGGAGCTTGGGACGACCATTTGGGAATGTTTGAGTTTTCTTATAACAGTAGTTATTAATCTATGATTTGAATTGATCCTTTTGAGGACTTGTATGGATGGACTTGTAAATCTCTATTTTGTTGGTCGAAGATCAATGAAAGTTCCTTGGATAGATAGAGCCTGTTCTAGGTGATGATAGAAAAGATTCATTTGATTCATCAGAGAATGTTTATGACACCAATCTGATATAAATATCACGTTGATCATCATCATAGGCTATTTTATTTTTTAGGGCGTGACCAGGTGTTCTTGAAAGTTTCACCTCCTTTAGGTCATCAATGGATTGGGAGGAAAGGGAAGCTTTCTCCTTATTTTGTGGGGCCATTTTAGGTTGTTGAGAAGGTGGGAAAAGTGGATTTCCATTTAGAACTTCCACCACAATTTACATTGATACATAATGTGTTCCATGAGTCTTAGATAAAAAAGTATATTTTTGATCAATCTCATGTTCTGAGCTGGAGTGATATTAATGTTCAACATGATTTATCCGTGACTGAGCATCCATTTAGAAAATTTGATTTGGAGATAAAGTTACTTCGTGGGAGGATGATACCTTTAGTCCAAGTGATATGGAAGCACAGTTCTGATATGCATGAGACATCGAAGAGAGAGGAATTGATGAGAGAGCATTGGCCTCATCTTTTTCATATGGAAAATTCTTGAAAAGATTTCTAGGGACAAAAAATTTCTATGGTGGGGAGGTTGTAACATCATGATACCAGTTTTTAGGTACTCCTTGACTCCTCTTTTTGATCATTCTTTGGTTGGGGGATATCTTAGGTTGTTTCAGGTGAGGTTTTGAGATTTTTTTAAAGTTTCTAGGTTGTGTAAGATTAGATCATGGTTTTCCCAAACCATGCACACACCTAGTAAAAACTGTGAAATGTTAGATAGTGGTGGTTTTCATTGTTAGTGCACGGTTTGTCTAACCTGCAGCCCTGCCCAGCAAATCGTTCACATGAGACTTTTTAAATATGAAAAATATTTTAAAAATTCCCAAAGCACCATTTTATCCCCCTCTCGAACCTAATTTGTTATATCATGAATTCCTAGTTCTTTGAGGATCTCATGAACCCTTTTTAGCTACTCTAAACCCCCTCTTTGAGGAATCGGTGTACCGATGGAAGATCTGATCCCTCTCCGGTAAGTAGATATCCTCCCATTCATTCTCCCCCGCTCTCTCTTTCTTTGATACATAGATTTTTATAGATCATCATGTGTTTGATGGATCTAAACTATGTTTATTTGGATCTTGAATCTAGGCAATATTTCTTGATCTACATTTCTTTCATTTGTCATTGGAAAATAACACTGTGGGTGTTGAGTTTTAATTTTGTGATTAAAGGTATTTAGATATATTGATATTTTATATTTAATAATTCCTTGATTTTATTGATTTTTTTTTGAATTACTTTCTACTAAATTATGAAAATCCACTTTGATATTTATTGGAATTATGTTTTCAATTGGAATGGAATTTTGGGAAAACCCCCGAATTCCAATGGAATTAGAATTTGGGGTGTATGTTGGAAATTGATGGAAATTGTAAATTTATTTGAGAATTTATTTTATAAAATGGATTAAATTGAATTGATAAAAACCTATGTTTTGTTTTATTTTGAAAAGGCATGGAATGATGAAAACACATGTTTTGGTTTTGAAATTGATTTGGAATGCTGAAATGAGAAATTGATAAATTAAATTGTAAATGATGTATCGATTTGAAATGAAATGAAATACCCATTAATGATTGATTGATTGAGTACATGAGATCTTGAGTAGTGAGTGGGTTATTTGGGACAAGAACACTAGGATGGTAATTCATAGTAACGAATTGATGATGACAAATATAAAAAAACCTAGTTAGTTAGATATTATACCCTATAGGATTTTGATGAGTCCTAGTCAGTATTATCCTAAGGGACGTGTGTATACATATTCCATGATTTCTGATATGAGAGTGTGAGGATCCTATGACTGGTAATTATTTTACCATACGGAAGAAGACTATGGTGCTTCTTGTGATAATTTTGATATATATGACATTGATTTTGAAATTTTCTTATTCATTCAAGTTTATTTATATAATCTATTTTATATAAAATTTTTATTAATCCATTGTTTAAATTTTTTCCATCATTTGAAATGAAAGCATGTTTTGTTTTAAATATGAAAATGCACTACAATGCCCATTTTATTTAAAATTTAAAGCATTATTTGGTTTATTTTTATGGAATATTATTATGGAAAACTTGGTGAGACCCTACCTGGACATTATATCACACCCTAAGTTTACCTTTGGAAGATTATAGATTTCATTCTTCCAGGTCTGAGTAAAGGGAAAGATCCTCTAAGAGGAGGTGCATATTCTTGATTCTTTAGTCTTGGTGTATTGATTCCTTTGAGATGTTTTAGTTTATATTTCCCAATTATAATTATTTTGATGATGTAATATATTAGGTTTTTTGCTATTCTTGTTTGGTTTATAGTACTATTTCCCTTTAGATTTTTGAGAATACTAATATATATCTGTTATCTTCTGCTGTTTTTTGGAAAAACTATTCCCACTTTTATCATATATGATGCCAAGTACAGGTATCTTACCTACGGGGACTAGGAACACCCTTTGGGATATATCAGCTCTGGATTAGGTATCAAGGTACCAGAGTATCCAAGATGGTAAGTGAAAAGGTGGTATCAAAGGTGTAGGTTGAGCATCTTTCCTTGATGCAAGTATGCAATTGAGGGATCTTATAGGGACTTACGAGATAGTTATGAGTACATTCCAAGCCATCACTCATTGTAATGAGCCTTAAGTCACTGGGTGTGGTTTGGGAAAGATGTATTGAGGAATTATTATAGTAATTTCCTTACTTTTTATTTGTATAGGTTGAAAGCCAAATCTTTTCATCTTATCTGATGTGATTAACTTCCCTATTTCTCTTGTTTGAGATATTGTTTTGAGTAAACTTCTGATGTATTCAATGTTTCTTACTGAGGTTGTGCAACATCATTCCTATGAGAATACATGTGAATAGTATCTAGGAGGAATCTAATGATGAATCACAACAAGTGTATCCTCTCATGAACCATAACCTCATTGAGATTATTGTGTGTGCTGTCTAAGCTCTGGGACATGCACCTGCACCCATTCCCATTTAGGATCTAGCTATAGAACCTTAGAGAGATGAATTCCAGAATTATGCTTAGAATTTCCTTTGTCAGAACCCACTAGGGTTACAAGGCTCTAATAATCCTCAAGAGGTTGAGGATTGGTCAAGAAACATAGAGCTACTTTTTGAGTTCTTGGAAATTCTTGATTCAATCAAGGTGAAATGTTGCACTGAGGCACCAAAGATATGTGGTTTCTACAGGTGATTAGGTCACTTGAATATGTTCTGTTATATCTTATATGCTCAACATGGTGGCATGAGATCATTATCACCAAAATTATTGTGGTGTAATTATATGCTTCAAGATCTAAGGGGTTCTAGGAACATGCTTCCATAATGAAGTTTCTTCATACTGTGGAAGAGTCTCTAGAGGAAGCTGATATAGGCCTAGTGACTGTGAGTGGCACCATCACTATAGATTCATATTTATTGACTACTTTATTTTATACTGGTGCATCTCATTCATTTATATCAAAACATATTGTGAACCAGATAAATATTTCTATGGATCTTTTGTCTTTTGTGATGGATATTACTACACCCATCAGAACAAAGAGAGAGTAGGGTATCCATTTTCATGCTCATGTTTTCCCTTTATCAGTGATTGCTATTACTTTTGATTTTCTATTTTTCAACACGAAACCTCTTAATGTAATTTTTAGGATGGATTGGATTATTTCTAATAAGTTTCGAATTGACTGCTATCTCTGACAGTTCTCCTTTACTGTTCCTAATGGGGTGTTCTGTATCTTTCAGGGAGAATGGGATCTAAGGTCGATTAGAGCCACACCATCTTATCCAGAACCGGGTAAAGTAATATCAGGGTTTAATTTTGATCTAGAGTATGACTATTTGAGCGATGATCTCCCTCTAGTTTTCATTGAGTTTCCCAATGTTTTTCCTTTGGGCTTTTTTAGTTTGGCATCGATAAGAGAGGTATATTTCTCTATTGATTTAGTGATAAGTACTCAATCGATATCTATTTCTTCTTACCATATGAAATTAGTTGAAATGAAAGAGTTAAATACTTACTGTAATGATCTATTAGATAAATTATTTATATGACCAAGTGTGTCACCTTAGGCAGCACATGTTCTCTTTGCTAAGAATGATGATGGGACACTTCACCTATGTATTGATTACCGAACAATCAACCGAGTTATGGAAAAGAACGAGTATTTGTTTCCACGGATTGATGATATATTTGACCAGTTGAAATGGGTGAAGTAGTTAGTGAAGATTCATATTTGATCTAGTTATCACCAGTTGAGAATAAAAGAATTTTACATTCAGAAAACAAGATTTCAGAGTAGTTATGGCCATTATGAGTACCTTGTCATTCCATTTGGTCTAACAAATTCTCCTATAATATTTATGGATTTGATTAAAAATATATTCCATGAGTATCTTGATATGCTTTTGGTGGTCTTTGTGAATGAAATCCTAGTCTACTCTAAGTCCAAGGTGGATCGCATTCTTCATCTGAGAGAAGTTCTAGAACTGTTGATACATCATTGACTTTATTCCAGGCTAGCGAAATATGATTTTAGGATTTGGGAAGTGAATTCTTGGGACATGTGGTGTCAAAACATGGTATCTCAACTGATCCTGAGAAGGTGAATGTTTTTATGACATGGGATCATCCATGAAATTTTATCAAGATTTGGTGATTCTTAGGCCTAGTGGGAAATTATTGTCTGTTCATAAAGGATTTATTGAAGTTGGATTCTATGAGGACTTCTATTACTTAGAAGGGAGTGGTTTTTTATTGGGATGAGAAATTTCAGTGTTCTTTTGTTGAGATGAAATGTATTTTAACTTATGCGTCGATGTTGATTTTTTTAGAGCTCAGGTAGGGCTATGTGGTCTTCTATGAAGCATCAAGTGCAGGTTTGGGATGTGTTCATATGCAGGGTGATCACATGGTAGTCTATGGACTGAGACAACATAGGCCACACTAGAAGAATTACTTGACTCATGAACTTGAACTCACATTAATGATGTAAGAAATTAATAGTTGATAGAATTACCTTTTCGTAGAAAGGTTTACCATGTTTTTTGACCACAAGAACTTGAGTTATATCTTCACTAAAAATTATTTGAATATATATCAGAGGAGTTGGGTAGATTACCTATAGTCCTTTGATTTTGACATCACCCATACCCTAGGGAATGGAAGTATCGTTGATAATGCATTGAACATGAAACTTTTAACTTAGGCTGTGAAAGAATCATCAGAGGAGTGGAACTTGATGGCTATTTTTACATAGTTTCATTTTGGATTCTAGGAAATAGGGGATGAGTTTTCCTTGGCTAGTGTTCAATTGACCTCCAATATTCTTGAGATGATTCTTCAGGGACAACAAATTGATGATGAGTTCAATGGAATTAGATAATCCCTTTATGGTTGGGAGATTATTGATGAGTGTTTTCCCTATATAGAGTGTATTATATGTTTTCAGAGTTTTTTTTGTACCATTAGCTTTGAGTAAAGTTGTGATGGGGGATTTCCACAATTCCTAGTGGCCTGTGCACCTAGGAACTGCAAAGATGTTCGATTATATGTGATGTTGATTCTGGTGGTCAGGTCTGAGACTAGGAATTTATGATTTTGTATCTTGCTGTTATACTTTTCAACGGGTTAGGCCATACACTAGAGACCTTCGGGTTTTCTCTAGCCACTTCTAATGCTAACTTAGAAGTGGGATGAGATTTATATGGACTTTGTGTTTGGGTTTCCACATAACAAGAGATAGAAGAATACAATATGGGTTGTGATCAATAGGCTGACCAAATTAGATCACTTTATACCCATTCATGATACAACCAAAGTTGAAGAGCTGAGAAATCTCTATGTTAGACAAATTTTTCATTTTCATGAAGTTCCATATGCTATAGTTTCTGATATAGATCCATATTTTAGTTCTCTCTTTTGGAGTGGCCTCTAGGAGGCACTGGGATCTCAGGTTCATTTGAGTATGGCATACCATCCACAAATGTATGTCACGAAAGAGAGGGTATACAGATTCTTAAGGATATGCTTCATTCCTGCATCCTCAATTTTGTAAGATATTGGGATGAACATTTGGGAGTGGTTGAATTTTCTCATAATAATAGTTACCAGTACATAAAATTGAATGCCCCCTTTTGAGGCCTTGTATGGTCGACCTCGTAAATATCCATTGTGTTGGTTGAAGATTGGTGAAAGTTCATTGGTTGGACTGAATTTGGTCCATGAGATGATAAAAAAGATTCATTTGGTTCATCTGAAAATGTTGAGGGCACAGAGCTAGTATAATAATTTTTCTGATCATCTTCGTAGTCTGTTGGAGTTTTTAGTGGGTTGTCGGGTGTTCTTGAAAGTTTCACCTCATTTAGGTCATCAACAAATTGGGAGGTAAGGAAATCTTACTCCTCATTTAGGGGGTCCTTTTGAGGTTATTGAGAAAGCTGGGAAAGTGTCTTACAATTTTTAACTTCTTCCATAGTTGGTGTCGATACATAACATGTTCCATGTATCTAATCTACAAAAATATCTTTTTGATCCATCTCATGTTCTGAGTTGGAGTGATCTTAATGTTGAGACTAATTTATCTGTGACTGAGCATCTAGTTAGGATAGTTGATTCTGAAAAAAATGTACTTCGTGAGAGGATGATACATTGGTCTATGTATTATGGATGCACGATTTTGAAATGCACGAGACACGGGAGAGATAGGTATTGATGAGAGATAATTGGCCTCATATTTTTGATATAGAAACTTATTGACAAGATTTTTGGTGATAGAAAGTTTCTATGGTGGGGAGGTTGTAACATCCTATTACTAGATTTTGAGCTACTCATTGACCCATATTTTTATCATTCTTTGGTTGGGGTTTGTCGTGGGTTTTTTGGATGAGTTTTAATTTTTTTTAGAAGTTTTTGGGCTATGCACAGTTGGATCATGGTTTTCCCAAATTGTACACCCACCCAGTGAAAACCATGAAACCCTAGACAGTGGGGGTTTGCATGGTTGGTGCACAGTTTGAAAAATCATGTTCCCACATATTAGAAACCATGCACCCCAGCAAATGGGCGAATGGTTAGGGCACACAGTTTGTCTAACTATGCAACCTTGCCCAGCTAACCATGCGTGCGAGAATCCTTAATTCCAAAAAATATTTTAAAAATTCTCAAACCCCCATTTCATCCCCCAATCAACCCTAATTTGTCATATCATGAATTTTTAGGTCTTGTAGGCTTTCAAGAATCCTTTTTTGGATCCTCTAAACCCCATATTTGATGAATTTAAGTGACAGTGGAAGATCTAATCCCTCTCTGGTAAGTGGATCTCCTCCCATTCTTTATCTCCAACTGTCTCTTTTATTCCTCCATAGAGTTTGATAGATCATCATGTGTTCAATGGAACTAAAATCCATTGATTTGGATCTCAAATCTAGTTCGGATTTATTAATCTGCATTTCCATTGTCTGTCATAGGAAAATACCAATGTGGGTGTTGAGTTTTGATTTTGCGATTAAAGTTATGTGGTTCCATTGAGATTTTCCATTTAATAAACCCTTAATTTTCATTATTTGATTTTAATTTCTTTCAATCAAATTATGAAAATCCAATTTCAGATGAATTGGAATGGAATTTTTAATTGGCATAAAATTTTTGGAAAACCCCCAATTCCAATGGAATTGGAATTTTGTGTGTATTTTGAAAATTAATGGAAATTGTAAATTGATTTAAGAATTGATTTTATAAAATGGATTAAATTTAATTGATAAAAACACTATGTTTGGTTTTATTTTCAAAATTCCTAAAATGGTGAAAAACCATGTTTTGGTTTTGAAATTGATTTGGCATGTTGAAATAATAAATTGGGAAATTGAATTGTAAATGATGTTTTGATTTGAAATGAAACTAATTTCCCATTATTGATTGATTGAGAACATGTGAGCTAGAGTAGTTAGTGGGTTATTTGGAACAAGCATGCTAGGATGGTAATTCCCTAGAAATAGATTGACGATGAAAACTCTAACCAAAACCTAGTTAGGAAGTTCTTATCCTAAATGGGATTTTGATGATTCCTAGTCGACCTAAGCCCAAGGGACATGTGTACACATATTCCATGATCACTAATATTAGAGTGTGAGGATCCTAGGACCGGGGACTATCATTCCTTGAGGTAGATGATCATGGTGTTTGTTGTGATTATTTTGATATATATTCCATTGATTGTGAAACTATATTATTCATTCTAGTTGATTTATATAATCTATTTTATATAAAATGTTGATTAATCCATATTTAGAAATGTTTTCTATCATTTGAAATGAAGTCATGTTTAACTTTAGATATGAAAATGCACTTCAATTCATGTTTTATTTGAAATTTAAAGCATTATTTGGGTCATTTTTTTGAAATATTATTATAGAACACTTGGTGAGACCATACTGGGCATTTAGATCACCCCTTATCTTTTCCTTCAGGTGTTTTTAGATTTCCTTCTTCTAGGTTTGAGCAAAGGGAATGTGCCTCCAAGATATAGTGGAAGTTCTTGATCCTTATGACCTATAGTGTTAATTCATTTGGGATGTTTGAGTTTATCTTTTTTATTTATGAGTACTTTGATGATGTATTGTTTTGAGTTTTTGGCATACCCATTTGGTTTCTGGTACTGTCTCCCTTTGGAGTTTTGAGCATACTCGTATGCATCTTCTATCTTATGTTGTCTTCTGAAAAAACTGTTCCCACTTTTATCTTATATGATTCCTAATGCTAGTCGAAAACATGTGGGGATCGGGAATACCCTTCAGTGACTGAATGTATTCTATGAGGCCTTTTGGATAATGTACTGAGCCAAAAAATCAACATCTAACATAGAAAATCCAAAGCAATGTAATAACTCATCCTCAAATCATCTCAAAAACATTATCTATAGATTCAAAAAAAAATTCAAAAACCTTCAATGATTCTAAAAAAAGATTTAAAACAAATTAAAATCTTTGACAACTCTGTGGGTACATTATTTTCTCACTGTTGTATTTGTTTTCAAATCTATTAAACTCTTCCAAATAATATCTGATCTATTTTAGAACTCATAAAATATCATGGGAATAATCAAATAATATCCTCTATATTATGAGAAGTGTATTTCACCACAAAACAAGATAAGGTTATATTTATTAGATAATTCTATATCTTGGTGAAAATAAAGTGTGTCTAGGAGAGTTAAATGAACTCAAACTCAAATTATAAATCTGTTTCTCACTTAGAAAATTCCATATGTCTCCTCTATATTTCAATATATATATAAACAGTTTAAAAACGTTTTTAAAACTCCCCCTCTTGCAAAGGATTCAACCCTCTTGGATAAAGAGTTATGTCACCATTAATCCCCTATTTTCAACACAGTCCAAAGACCAGCGTGTGTGCATTTGGGGGGTGGGGGGGGGGATTTCCAAGCATCTTAAAGTGAGTAGAAAGTGATATCCATGAAGTTTCAAACACAACTCTAAGAATATATATCTTAGCATAGATTTTGTAAATATATCTACAATATGAATCTTGGTATAAATATATTCCAACTTGATATATCCATTGGTCATTATTTCCTTAATGAGATAATACCTAATATATTTGTGTTTAGATATAAAATTCTACATGAGGTTATTTTACAGATTGATTTCACTTTCATTGTCACAAAGCATCTTTAGTGGCCTTTTATTCCTGTAGACCTTCTAATTACACAACCATTTATAAGAACTATGTACATGCATGAGTAGTAGCCACATACTTTGATTTTGATGTACTGAGAATCACTAAATTTTGATTATTACTATACTAACTTACACAACCCTCACTAATAAATAAAGGTCCATTAAAAAATGGATCTTTTTTCTATATTGTCACCTGCCCAATCTGCAAAAGTTAATCTAATCAATGTTAAATCTATACTACATCTGTATAATAGTCCATAGGTCAATGTTACTTTTACATATATTTCATGTAAAGTCTTATAAGTTTGTTGTGATGAGTATCCAACTCTCACTTTTATAGATTCATCATAAACCCCTAGAATAGTGATAAGTCTGACCCAAAGCATCACTACCCATGGATCACAACAAAAGAGAGAAAATTCTCCACAAGAGCAGTCATGATATAATGGGTAGCCAACCATCACATTTCTAGACAGATCATAAGCCACCAAACTAGTTAAAATTTAAATCCAAATCCCACTACTTATGGATTACTAATCAAGATATACCATAATTTCAATAAAATCCTAACACCAAATATATATAATTGAAAATCAACCTTTACTGTCAAGTTCATAATGTTGGAGTTGGTTCCCTAGAACCAAATTAGGTTTACTTTATGACAACTTATATTCATTTTATAGAATATTAATAAAATCATTATCACATCATTATTTTTCATATGTGTAACATAGTATGTGATAATTTCATAAGATTAGTTGTTGCACTGAAAGATCATAACAGTTCTCTGCTATGATGAGAACCCAAAAGTGGCATGGAAGTATTATTAAATATTTTTTCTACAGATAGATGATATCATTTGAGGGACACAAATGATATAGGCTATTAGGGTTAGAGACTCATGGACTTTGAGGTACCTTCTCATGGTGTACGACCTTGGTAATATTCAGGGTAGGATATTATGATAATGAGACATGCTAGTAGGAAATCTACGTTTATATGTGTAATTGTATGATCCTATCTATGGACATGTATATCGATCCTTAGAATTTATGATTATTATTTATGAGTAATATAAATCACATATTTGATGTATTGGTGAAAACCATGATGACATATGTGTATGGAGAGGTAGGATATGTTTTGTACGTTATGAGTAATATTTTAATTATGAATAATACAAAAAAGGATTTTTCTCTTCCAGTATTTAACATAAGTTAACATCTTAGGCCCTTTGATGGAAATGATACAGCCTAAATAAATCAATGTCCATGGTGTTCTATAGGCAAGTTCGATTTAAAAAAATTCAAAGAAAGAGATATCGACCACATAGGTTGATGACATCAACATGCAACTTGCTTGATTAGAGATATCACAATAAAGGGATTATATTACACAATAAGAATCTATATAAGGTACTATGTCATGAAAAATGAACTTCTTTCTCTATGCGTGCCTTGGAATGTTTCTAGACACTATCCTTGGAATTTAGAATGATTCGCCTAATACTACTAAGAAAGTGATGCACCCGATTTGTGTATACATTTCCATATATATAATTGATGATAAAAGCATGTTTTCAGCAAATATCTATTATTTCATGAACATATTCTTTTATTTTGGTGAATCTATTTACTTGCAAGAGCATTCTGGCTTATTACACGGATAAAGGGAAGTTTGTGAAAATTTTGAAACTATACGCCGTGTACTTTCTATACACGCCGTGTACATCCAGACAAGGACACGAACCAAAGCAGGGAGTACACGCCTGTAGAGACCCAAAGCTTGACGTACATGGACATTACATTACTTTTGTGGAATACTTAGTACATAACAAAAACACACACACAAGGATCATAATAGTTTAGTGTCTTTGGAAACTCAGAATATAATATTCTAATCGTGGTGAAAGATCCTCAACATCTCCTATAAATATCTTCCTTTTTTAGCTAAAACCTTTCTTTATATCCTAAGGAAAAGAAAACATAAAAGGGTGAGCTCAAATGCTCAGTAAGGGTAAACAAAAGAAATATCAATCACATCATTTTCATAAGAACATAACATTTTGGAAATCATAACCTGCAAAAGAGAGAATAATTTCATAGCATGGGATAAATCATAGTAGTGAAATGAAATCCCAATAATCATAACATAAAACATGAAACTTTGTGGCATACACACATAATCATAGAGAATCATATCTTATTAGTCAAGACTCATTTCCAAGACTATCTTAGTGGACAAAGTCCATTTCTAAACCGAGTCACCCTCGTTTCAGTCCTGTTTCACTGAACCGGTATAACCTACCATTCTAGCCATGTCTATCTCATGAGATATAAAATCTTTACCCAATTCATTGGAGGGAGATATAGGTCCCACCCATCTCATAATGATACCATTCTTATGTGTGCCACAAAATCATAAATCATACATCATTGCATAACCCATGTAGTAAAAATGGGATACTTAAACAACATGACATCATAATACAATTCATATAAGATAAAGGAATTCATAAAAATAATTCCATCACAACATAATCAAATCAATGTAACAATAGGGATAGAAACAGAACCCTATATTATCTTAGATGGAAAATAATTTTGATAAAACACTTGAACTCCATTCTTGAGGAAAATATACTTTCTACTTCAAAAAAACTTTTCCTTTCTTAACATGTCATACAATTCTAAACTAAAAGAAGTTGATTAAAGATAAACTTGAAAACTTGTAAAGGAAGATTCTTGGAAATAATGTTTTAAAAATCCATTCATGCCATATAAGTTAAAAAAACATTCTTCGTACTTTTGTCGGAAAAGACAAAAAGTACCTCTTACGAAAAATGACAAAATATTCCTTTCATATCCTTTACTAAAACTCACTGAAGGGTAAAATTGGATTTAAACAATTGTAGGTGGATGGAAATAATATTAAATATTGAGGGAACATGGATTTGGATGATAAAATACACCCAAATAAATACCAAAGTATAATCAATCTCGGATAAAAATGAGATTGTGATATTTCCCTTACCTTAGGTCCGATTTTCTTCATAAGTGTACAAACCTCCTTTATAATGATTTAAATAATGTCATTGACTTATTCCAGAATCATACTCATTGTTATGATATCATGTATGGTTCACTTATTACTTTATATTACTCGTGCTTTTGTAAATTCCATGTTAAAGAGCGTTTTGGGTAAAATTGTTTCATTTGTCGTCCGTGTTTTGACTTGTAATTATTCATATGATTACTTAGATCATGATTAATTAATTCCAGAATATAAAACATGATTTATAAATAATATATATTCAGAATATACATATATATAATAAATTATTAAATGGAAAGAAATACACCGTTCATGGAGACTGTAGGTCGTACGTACGCATGAACGCTGTTTTCGTTTCTTTATTGAGTTGAATGGAATTAAGTAGATGACATACATATATATACACATAAATCCAGTATCATTATTATGTCATATATTTCATGATTACTTATTATATATACTTTATAATCATTCATGAATGGTTAAAGTGGAGAATTAATCTCATCATGTCATGGAGACGGTAGTCCGTACATACGCACGAGCGATGATATCATTCTCATGATCATGGGACTGTAATGGAGTGTATGTATACTATTTAAGAATCAATATCACTTTAATATAATCATATATAGTTATTATTTACACCATTATACCCATCCAATTAAGGTGGTGGTGGAAAATAGATTTTACCACGGCGTGGAGACGACATTCCATACGTACGCACGCCCGATGATTTCATTTTCCGTAGGATGGATAGATGGTGAAATAGGGTTGTTTCATACTTATAATAACATATCAGTATATTAGTGATACTGATGTTATTACTTCATAATGAAACAACCTAAGAAGAAGAAGTGGAAGAAGAAATAAAGTTGAAAGAATCGGTAACGGACATTACCTCTTCTTTGAAGTGCCTCTTTGAGATCTCCTTTTAGGGCACTAAAATTGGTCTTGGAGGAAGAACCGAATCTCTAGGATGTATCTAGGGAAGTGGAGAAGATAATTTTTCAGGGTTTGGACGAGCTTGAAGGCTCAAAGTTGTGTGAGGAAGAGAGGGAGGGGGTGCCCTTTTATAAGGGAGGAGAGGGGCACCTTTGGAAAACTAAATATGTTATTTTATTATAAAGTCAAATTCGGTTTTTAATAGATCAAAATTAATATATTTAGAAGATAAGGTGGGTAGGGGTCGAAATAATCTCATACAATAGAATTTAGACAAGTTTAGGTATCAATTTTATCCTTATCATTTAGATTTAACTTTAAGTTAGATAATTTAACTTTTACCGTGTCTTCTGGTTTTCTTACACTATAAGGTTAATAAACTTACTATTAGAAGCCAAACGTACCCCAAGTTGTTTATTATTAATATATATAACCTTATATAAGTAATTTGGCTGAACCTTAGATTTTTTGGAATAAAATAACAATTACTAATATAATATTTGTTTTAAAAAACTATTTTATGTCAATTTTGACACTATTTAGTAATTGATTTTTTTAAAACACATATCAGATTGATTAGTTCGAAAAAAGATAATTAAATCAATACTAACATGTCATATTAACCTGTAAAATTATTTTAATTCATAATAAGTCTTAATTTACATTTATTTGGGTATTTATAACATAAATTATGTCAATATTTCATTAATAAGACAATTACTGCATCATCTTTGTGTCATAATAAATGATAATTATTTAATACCTAAAAATTATAAATAAATTCCTATGATGTATATAATTGAATTATCTTTCTGGAGACTATTCATGTTTGAAATGTTATGAAGTTTATCAGTAAATTAAAATTATTATACTTATAAGATTTAAGAAAGTGACATGTTGTCACATTCTTTGGTTTTAATAATAATTAAAATATTTTCATAAACAAAAGTCCATTAAATGAATATAATCTGACCCTTAGGTGATATGGGTCTACTTTTAGTCATCCAATAGGATTTTTTCTGGTTTTAGGTTAATTTTATAATCTTATATTTACCCTTAATTACTTGATTTACCTTTAACTATGGTAAATACAATTTACCGTAGTTACTATTCATAATGCCAAAAAAATAAAAAGTAGATTAATAACATAATTTGGACCCAATGATTACAAATATGGAATCCATTTTTTCAAATTCAATATACAGAAGTTGGAGAAATTAAATTAAAATTAATCCCGTTGTTGAATGAAGACGGGTTTTTGTTTAAAACATTGCAAAAGATTGAATCGATTTAACCTACGAATTCAATGTAAAATCAATGCTAATGACATAAATTATATTAAATGGTAAAAATATATTCTATTTCTACTTTAAAACCATTCAATATTATAATTTAACCACATAAATTATTACGATGAAAAAAGTTGTTTTTCATTAAAATATATCGTGTTTTTACTATTCATTAAAATATGAAAGTTACCGGAATAATACGAAAAATTTATCCAAAGTAAATTTTAATTTCGTGATTCCAAAGAATAATTTTATTTTATCAAATTGAACTTATAAACATGTCAATTACTAGATTTAATGTGGGTGCGCTATCAAAAGGCGGCAAAACTGCATTTTTTGAAAAATACTTATTTTACCCGAAAAATTTATTTTATTCTTATACCATGTTCTAGAAAATGTGTAAGATGAATAATAATGTTATAAAATTAAAAATTTAGTTAATACTATTCATAACGGCTAGTTCATAATAATATTATAATAATATATCGTTGTTTAGTAAAACCCAGTATTGCGTACAACACACGCTATCGAGGAAGGTCACGATTGCGTGTAATGCAAGCCAAGTCAGGGTTGCGTGTTGTGAAAGAATCCTTCGTTGTTTCGTATAACAAAATCCAACCATATTTCATTTATACATTGAATATATATATTTATATATACTCAATGTTGCGTAGAATAACTATTATCAAAATTGTGTGTAACACGATTCAAGAATAGTGTTGCGTATACTGCAAGCTAATACGGTGTTGCGTATAGCGCAAGGTAATCTTGGTGTAGAATACAAAACAAGTCATTAATGAAATTAAAAGAATATTTTTCATAAAATCTCAGTGTGTTACATTCTACCCCCCTTAAAATGAATTTTTCCCTTGAAATTCATCAGGGTTATAAATGGTTTACTACTCCAAAGTTTGTTTAATAGAAATCCACATCGTAAAAAGGAATACCAAAACATGTCTTTAAAAACTAAAGTATGAAATGTAACGGTTACCCAAATTAAATCATCACTGGGTTTCCACGTAGGAGAACATAGGTGAAAATATGGATACGGATGAAAAATCTAACCATCAAGTTCTGATGGAGAGTGGTAGAGAACATGGCTATGAAAAAGCCAACAATAACAAAGCTATTGATTTGTGATGATCTAAGGTGCCATCTGATTCATCGGATATAAGGGAACTAGGACAAAATTTTTGGTTTTCAAGATCATTTACCTAAAGTTGATGAATTAAAAGAAATACTTGCATGATTTTGGTACAATCTCACTGTTGTTCATGAATTGAACGATTTCCACTTCATCCCTTAAAGAAATGAAGTTGAATTTGTTATTTGTGATGTGTTAGCAGATCATGTGATAGAATGATGGGTCATTCCATCTCTTTCAAACAACAGGTTAGCAAAAGCTATAAGTCCATCTTATGGTCAGATTAATCGTATGTGGTTCCAAAAATGATCTAATACTTTATATATCATACCGCTTAATAAAATAAAACTAGTTTCTACTAATTAGGGACTTCCTGTAGGCCAGTGGTAGGCGATAAAGGCCAGTCGCACTTCGGTTGTGGGTCCGATTCCCACAGCCCTGTCCGACACGATGGGTTGTCGCCCGTCCTGCAGGTTGTCCTTTTTCTAAAGCTATATTACTATAAAATCCTATCAACAATATCAAAAAAAAGTTTTATCCTTAAAAAATACTAACTTATGTCCAACATAATCCATTCCAATATTTATGCTTATCTAAAATACTTCGGTCCAAGATCATAGTATAAATTAAATGATCACGTGAATGCCATCATTTATCCCCCATATATCATAAGATATATCTAGTTGGTCAAATTAAAAATATGTGAATACCTTAATCATGTATTCTCTTGAAGAATGAATATCCATTGAACCTTAGTGAAAACATGAATGCAGTTAAAAGTTAACTCTTTCAACATACCAAAATCCAAAAATTCTATATACTCAAACCATGATATAAACTTCTCCTTATATCAGTCATGAGCTCATGAATACTATCAAACATTTAATTTTCTCCTTATCCCTTCATTATGCGCATATCATCTACATTCCAAAAATATTTGAATAACCTTTCATGGATACTGGTACCATTAATGATACACTTTCATAACTCAAGGAAAGACAACAGTGTAACAATCCATAGATGTCTCTTTATCCCATAGTACCATGAGATTACTTATATAACATTACACATGATAAACATGTAATCATTCCATTACATTCTTAAACCATTGACCGAGCTTCAACAATTCTTTCATATCACATATCATTTTTAGTCTCTTCATCATCATCAACATAAATACTACCCATACGACCATACTGATTCTCTTCATGAGACTTTCCCTTAGGGAACTAGTTTGCATAATGCCCGTACATTCCACATTTAAATCATTTAACCATTTTTGATGTCGTAGCAATACCATTATCCTCATCCCTAGTGTTAACTGAACCTTTTCCTTTGTACTTACTGGCTTTGTGTCCTTCTTTTCCACACAAAAAGCATCTTCCAGTTCCTTTGAAACATTCTCCTTGATGCCTCTTCCCACATGATTTACATAGGGGAAATTTAACTTTCTTTCCTCTATGATCATCATGAAACTCCATC
This sequence comes from Viscum album, assembly GCA_963277665.1. Classification (NCBI taxonomy): domain Eukaryota; kingdom Viridiplantae; phylum Streptophyta; class Magnoliopsida; order Santalales; family Viscaceae; genus Viscum; species Viscum album. The sequence continues at coordinate 1,103,948,280 of OY728139.1, forward strand.
TTTCTCTTATTAGCCGAGTCAGGAAACTTAACAAATTTTACTTTATTGATCATATTATGAGACTGCTGATTTGGCATAATAATGATGTTTGGACTTCCAAATCTGATTTCATTTGGTTTCTCATGAATAATATCATTCCATTGTCCATCATATCCTCCATTATCATGAATCATCTTGTTTCCAGCCATTTTCTAAAACCCAAAAAGAATAGTGTGCGAAGAAAAAATCATAAAAAAGGGGGAGTAACTTCAATATCTAACATCTTTGGTTTAATCTAATATCATTACCATAGTTCTAGGACTATATCCTATACGTATACTTATCCTTAGGGACATCCCTAGACATACCTTAGAAATCTTTCTAGGGATCTCACTAACGTTTTCGCATCCTAGTCTCCAAAGTTTGACTAAACCTTTCTTCTGATACCAAATGTAGAGACCCAAAGCATGACGTACATGGACATTACATTACTTTTTCAGAATACTTAGTACATAAAAAAAATACACAAACAAGGATCGTAATAGTTTAGTGTCTTTGGAAACTTGAAATATAATATTCTAATCGTGGTGAAAGATCCTCAACATCTCCCACAAAGATCTTCCTTTTTTTACCTAAAACCTTTCTGTATATCCTGGGGAAAAGAAAACATAAAAGGGTGAGATCAAATGCTCAGTAAGGGTAAACAAAAGAAATGTCAATCACATCATTTTCATAAGAACATAACATTTTGGAAATCATAACCTGCAAAAGAGAGCATAATTTCATAACATGGGATAAATCATAGTAGTGAAATGAAATCCCAATAATCATAACTTAAAACATGAAACTTTGTTCCAAACGCACATAATCATAGAGAATCATATCTTATTAGTCAAGAATCATTTCCAAGACTATCGACAAAGTCCATTTCTGAACCGAGTCACCCTCATTTCAGTCCTGTTTCACTGAACCGGTATAACCTACCGTTCTAGCCATGTCTATCTCATGAGATATAAAATCTTACCCAATGCATTGGAGGGAGATATAGGTCCCACCCATTTCATAAGGATACCATTCTTATGTGTTCTACAAAATCATAAATCATACATCATTGCATAACCCATGTAGTAAAAATGGGATACTTAAACAACATGACATCATAAAAAAATTCATATAAGATAAAGGAATTCATATAAATAATTCCATCACAACATAATCAAATAAATGTAATGATAGAGATATCAACAGAACCCTATATTATCTAAGATGGAAAATAATTTTGATGAAACACTTGAACTCCATTCTTGAGGAAAATATCCTTTCTACTTCAAAAAAACTTTTCCTTTCTTAACATTTCATACAATTCTAAACTAAAAGAAGTTGATTAAAAATAAACATGAGTACTTGTAAAGGATTCTTCTTGGAAATAATGTTTTAAAAATCCATTCATGCCGTATAAGTTAAAAAAAACATTCTTTGTACTTTTGTCAGAAAAGTCGAAAAGTACCTCGTACGAAAAACGACAAAATATTCCTTTCATATCCTTTACTAAAACTCACCGAAGGGTAAAATTGGATTTAAACAATTGTAGGTGGATGTAAATAATATTACATATTGAGGGAACATAGATGTGGATGATAAAATACAACCCAGTAAATACCAATGTATAAGAAATCTCGGATAAAAATGAGATTGTGATATTTCCCTTACCTTAGGTCCGATTGGCTTCGTAAGTGTCTGAACCTCCTGTATAATGATTTAAATAATGTCATTGACTTATTCCAGAATTATAATCATTGTTATGATATCATATATGGTTCACTTATGACTTTATATTACCCGTTCTTTTGTAAATTCCATGTTAAAGAGCATTTTGGGTAAAATTGTTTCATTTGTCGTCCGTGTTTTGACTTATAATTATTCATATGATTACTTAGATCATGATTAATTAATTACAGAATATAAAACATTATTTATATATAATATATATTCAGAATATACATATATATAATAAATCAGTAAATGGAAAGAAATACACCGTTCATGGAGACGGTAGGCTGTACGTACTCATGAAAGCTGTTTTCGTTTCCTTATTGAGTTGAATGGAATTAAGTAGATGACATACATATATATACACATAAATCCAGTATAATTATTATGTCATATATTTAATGATTACTTATTATATATACTTTATAATCATTCATGAATGGATAAAGCGGAGACTGAATCTCATCGCATCGTGGAGACGGTAGTCCGTACGTACGCACGGGCGATGATATCATTCTCATGATCGTGGGACTGTATTGGAGTGTATGTATACTATTTAAGAATCAATATAACTTTAATATAATCATATATAGTTATTATTTACACCATTATACCCATCCAAGTAAGGTGGTGGTGGAAAATAGATTTCACCACGGCGTGGAGACAGTATTCCGTACGTACGCACGTGCGGTGATTTCGTTTTCCGTAGGATGGATAGATGGTGAAATAAGGTTGTTTCATACTTATAATAACATATCAATATATGAGTGATACTTATGTTATTACTTAATAATGAAACAACCTAAGAAGAAGAAGTGGAAGAAGAAATAAAGTTGAAAGAATCGGTAACAGACATTACCTCTTCTTTGAAGTGCCTCTTTGAGATGTCCTTTTAGGGCACTAAAATTGGTCTTGGAGGAAGACCAGAATCTCTAGGATGTTCCTAGAGAAGTGGAGAAGAGAATTTGGTAGGGGATGGACGATATTGAAGGCTCAAAGTGGTGTGAGGAAGAGAGGGAGGGGGTGCCCTTTTATAAGGGAGGAGAGGGGCACCTTTGGAAAACTAAAAATATTATTTTATTATAAAGTCAAATTCGATTTTTAATAGCTCCAAATTAATATATATCGAAGGTAGGGTGGGTAGGGGTAGAAATAAACTCATCCAATAGAATTTAGACAAGTTTAGGTTTCAATTGTATCCTTATCATTTAGATTTAACTTTAAGTTAGATAATTTAACTTTTACCGTGTCTTCTTGTTTTCTTACACTATAAGGTTAATAAACTTACTATAAGATTCCAAACGAACCCCAAGTTGTTTATTAGTGATATATATAACCTTATCTAAGTCATTTGGATGAAAATTAGATTTTTAGGAATACAATAACAATTACTAATATAATATTTGTTTTAAAAAACTATTTTATGTCAATTTTGACACTATTTAGTAATTGATTTTTGTGAAACTCATAACAGATTGATTAGTTCGAAAAAAGTTAATTAAATCAATACTAACATGTCATATTAACCTGTAAAATTAGTTTAATTCATAAAAAGTCTTAAATTACATTTATTCCGGTATTTATAACATAAATTATGTTAATATTTCATTAATAAGACAATTACTGCATCATCTTTGTGTCATAATAAATGATAATTATTTAATCCCTAAAAATTCTAAATAAATTCCTATGATGTATATAATTGTATTAGATTTCTGGGGAATATTCATGTTTGAATGTTTATGAAGTTTATCACTAAATTAAAATTATTATACTTATAAGATTTAAGAAAGTGACATGTTGTCACATTCTTTGGTTTTAATAATAATTAAATTATTTTCATGGACAAAAGTCCATTAAATGAGTCTAATCCTACCCTTAGGTGATATGGGTCTACTTTTAGTCATCCAATAGGATTTTGGCAGGTGTTAGGTTAATTTTATAATCTTATATTTACCCTTAATTACCCGATTTACCTTTAACTATGGTAATAAAATTTACCGTAGTTACTATTCATAATGCCAAAAAAAAAAGTAGTTTATTAACATAATTTGGACCCACTTATTCCAAATATGGAATCCATTTTTTTCAAATTAAATACACAGAAGTTGCAGAAATTAAATTAAAATTAATCCCGTTGTCGAATGAAAATAGGTTTTTGTTTAAAACATTGCAAAAGATTGAATCGATTTAACCTACGAATTCAATGTAAAATCAATGATAATGAAATAAATTATATTAAATGGTAAAAATATATTCTATTTATACTTTAAAACCATTAAATATTATAATTTAACCATATAAATTATTACGATGAAAAAATTTGTTTTTCATTAAAATATAGCGTGTTGTTACTATTCATCGAAATATGAAAGTTACCAGAATAATACGAAATATTTATCCAAAGTAAATTTTTATTTCTTGATTCCAAAGAAGAATTTTATTTTATCAAATTTAACTTATAAAAATGTCAAAAACTAGATTTAAAGTGGGTTCACCATCAAAAGGTGGCAAAACTGCATTTTTTGAAAAATACTTATTTTACCCGAAAAATTTATTTTGTTCTTATACAATGTTCTAGAAAATGTGTGAGATGAATAATAATGTTATAAAATTCAAAATTTAGTTAATACTATTCATAAAGGCTAGTTCATAATAATATTATAATAATATATCATTGTTTAGTAAAACCCATTATTGTGTACAACACATGCTATCGAGGAAGGTCGCGATTGCGTGTAATGCAAGCCGAGTCAGGGTTGTGTGTTGTGAAATAATCCTTCGTTGTTTTGTATAATAGAATCCAACCATATTTCATTTATACATTGAATATATATATATATATACTCAATATTGCGTAGAATATCTATTATCAAAATTTTTTGTAACACGATCCAAGAATAGTGTTGCGTATACTGCAAGCTATTACGGTGTTGCATATAGCGCAAGATAATCTTGGTGTAGAATACAACACAAGTCATTAATGAAATTAAAAGAATATTTTTCATAAAATCTCGGGGTGTTACAATTCCCATGTCTCCAGGAAGAGATGCACGCCATGTGGGTCGGCGCTACACGCCGTGTACCACATTCTAGAAGCAGTGGTTATAGAGAAAAGTCCACACGACCATGTGGCCGTGTCTGCTATTCTAGAAGGGGCTGGCGGCGCTACACGCCGTGTATGGTGGCGCTAGACGCCGTGTACTTTATTTTTCTATAAAAGGAGGCCTTAGCCTAAGGATTTTGGGAGTTCAGAACCATTGAAGGAGTGAAAAGCTCTGCTACCACCATTCCCGAAGCCACCATGGTGCTGTCATTCCGCTATTCCGCCATTCCACCCTCTGAAACTCTACCTCAACGCCTACACGATGAATTCGTCAGGTATCAAGTGTGTCATTTCTCTCCAAAATTCTATGTGTAGCTAAACACTCATGTTGGGGCTGTGGATGATGGGATCATAATTTTTATATTGTTTTATATAGTTGTGTTTGAATCATTGTAATTCATCTTACTCTTCTTAAACCACTGTATAATATAACTAAGAAGTCATAGCCGGACTAAGGAAAGGATTCTCAGCGATACAAAAAAAAGTAATGGTGAAAACATCCATGACCATTGGAAGGTTTTCACCGATTCAAGTAATGGACTGGACGTAATAAAGAATTAAGGACATCGACTACCAGACCATGGAGTCAACTGCTCTAATTCCAAACAAGAGGAATCGGACCAAGGAAATCTTGTAACAAAATGAAACCCTGAATGATTGAATTATTATGAACAACACAACCATTAAAACAATCTGCATAAGAACTCCTTGTTCACCACAGCCCTGACACGTCTTTTCTTTCCATTTCTAAGAACTCTTTAAATTTACCTATTGTTTTCTTTCAAACTGTATCCATTTTTCAAAGTAAATCAATTTAGTTTCAATCAAAACCCAAAAAAAATCAACCCAATCGTTTCTAAATTTTTCATACTTCACCTAGTCAAGTATTAACTCAATTAAATTCATGCACGCCACAGTTCCCTATGGATCGACCCCAAACATATGCTATACTAAAGTTCTAAGAACGGGTAATTAATTTGGGACCCATATAACTTCAATCAATGACAAGCGTAGACCAAATTTTGGTGCTGTTTTCGGGTAACCCCCTTTTGTTTTAGTGCTAATATTTAAATTGTGTTAATAATTGATTCAATTGAAAATAAAAATAAAAAATTATCAAAAATCTCTTTTCTAATCCCATTTCAAATTTTCTTTTTCTATTTTTCCCTTTTACGCCTGGTGTTCGTTGTTGTGTTGTGCAACGCTTCAAGTGTATGTTTCGATGCTTTACACGATCCAGAAGTGCCGAGTCTTCGGAATTAGTTCCGCTTGATCCAGAAATCAAACGGACCTTGCTTCATCATCGGCGTACACGGACAGAAACTCACAACCATCAACCACAACCCATGGCGAACAAGGAAGAGGGAGAACCAACCGTAGATGCTGCGACTGAGCATCAGTACCAGGATCAGCAGCCTCCCGCTACTGGTCTACCTGAGCAACCTCCTGGGGCCTTCATTGAATTCCTCCCAAGGGATTACCAACGGCCGCCGCAACAACTCTTCCCACGACCATACATTGCCCCTCAGGAGAAGTTTATGAAAGCTACACCCCATCAACAACAACCTCCAAGACGTACCCTTATGGAGTATGGAATTCCATCGATTCACGGAGCTGATACGGGTATCGATCATCCTCCGGTCCAGGACCAACACTTCGAGATCAAGCCTGCTATCATGCAGCTGATCCAGAACACCGTCCAATTTGGAGGCCAGGCCAGTGAAGACCCGAATGCCCATTTCTCCAATTTTCTGGAGATCTGCGACACCTTTCGGTACCATGGCATGTCCGAGGACGCCATCTATCTTTGCCTATTTCACTTTTCTCTACGGGATAAGGTAAAGGACTGGATCAAGGGGTTTCCACAATGATCTATCCTCACCTGGGAAGAGCTAGCCCATGCGTTCCTATCCAAATACTTCCCACCATCCAAGACGGTGACACTCCGAAATGAGATTCATAACTTCCAGCAGCACGACTCTGAGTCGTTGTACGAGTCCTGGGAACGCTTCAAGGAGATGTTACAAAAATGCCCCCATCATGGACTCCCACTCTGGATGCAAGTACAGACCTTCTATGGAGGACTTACCATGAATACCAAGTCTGTGGTGGATGCTGCTGCGGGAGGTACAGTGATGCAGAAATCCCCCGAAGAACTATTCGAACTACTAGAAGACATGTCAGCCAATAGCTTCCAGTGGCACTCCGAGCGGGGGACTCAAAAGCGTGGTATGCACAACGTTGACACTACCACTATGTTAGCTGCTCAGTTGGACGCTGTGTCCAAGAAAATCGACGCATTGAACCTCAAAGGAGAATCTCAAGTTCATGCGGCGCACCATCCAACATGTGGCGACTGTGGTTATAACCACATCATGGGAGAATGCCCAGGATCGGCTGGAGGCCCCTCAACGAGTGAGGTTAGTTATGTTGGCCAAAATCGAGGGCCCAACCAGTACCAGCAGAACCCAAACCCGGCATGGTGAGATCAACAGAACATATGCTGGGGCCAACAAAAGCAGAATCCTCCGCCCCAGCGACCGCCCAACTACAACCAACCTCCATCTCAGAACCAATTCCAAAGGCCGCAACAACCCCTTCAGGGTTTTTATCAGCAACAAGGGTATCAAAACCCTCGTCCATAGCAGCCACGACAGTCACCTCCTCCACCAGCTCAACAACCACCTCAGCAGGAGAACACCTCAAGGTTAGAGGATCTGATGACTAAATTAATATCTACTGCTGAGACTCGGTTGCAGAACCAGGATGCTTCAATTCGAGGTTTGGAGAATCAGATTGGCTAGCTGGCAAATCAAATCTCAGGGAGGGAGCCCGGTACACTACCGGGGAACACCGAAAAGAATCCAAGGGCGGAGACCAATGCTATCATGCTCCGGAGTGGAAAAGAGCTCCACCATAACCAAGCAGCATAGCAAGGTGCATCCACACCAACTATTGAAGAAAAAGGTACCAATACCGACCCCTCATCATCCAAAAGCCCGCAGAAGGAGATTTTACAAAATAATGAAAAGGAATTAATCCAACCATTCAAGCCTGCCTTACCCTTTCCGGAAAGATTGAAGCAGAGGAAGTTGGACCACCAATTCAGAAAATTCATGGATGTTTTCAAAAAGCTACATATCAACATACCATTTGCGGTGGCCCTGACACAAATTCCAACATACGAAAAATTCATGAAGGAAATCCTCTTGAATAAAAGGAAGATGGAGGATTTGGGAATTATTGCACTAACGAAGGAGTGCTCCGCGGTGGTTCAACATTCCATTCCTCCCAAAATCCATGATCCAGGGAGTTTCACCATTCCTTGTACTATTGGATCCTACGAGTTTGGGAAGGCCCTCTGCAAATTAGGGGCCATCGTGAACCTTATGCCACTCGGAGTTTTCAAGAAGCTGGGACTCCACGAGCTCAAGCCTACCTGCGTCTCCCTTCAACTTGCTGATCGATCCATCAAGAACCCGAAGGGACTACTCAAGGACGTACTGGTCAAGGTGGGTAGGCTGATTCTCCCTGCTGATTTCATCATCCTCAACATGGGGGATGACTAGGAAGCACCTTTTATACTTGGAAGGTCATTCTTGGAAACAGGGAAGGCACTGATCGATGTGCACCAAGGGGAGCTTATTTTTGGGGTAGGTGATGAAAGAATTTCCTATAACATCATCAAAGCCGTCAAACATGCTTCCTTGATGGAGTATGAAGACTGTTATGCAGTTTCCACCATGGATAATCATTTTAGTGGTAAAGGGGATGAACCGGTATGTTCTTTTATTTCGAATAATTTAACTGATCTAGATATTCTATTAGAAGAAGCGCTAGAAGACTTGCAATTTATAGAAGGGCAGGGCATCCACTATTGGTAGTGTGTATTTGTTCCTGATATTTTGGAATGGGACAAGGTGCAGCCACTTGTGCCTTCAATTTTAAAGGCACCTGATCTCGAACTGAAGCCTCTTCCATCTTCTCTCAAATATTGTATTTAGGACCCAATCAAACTTTTCCTGTTATAATTAATGCAGAACTATCATAGGAGCAGGAAGATGCACTTCTGTAGGTTCTTAAATAGTGGAAGCAGGCTATTGGATGGATAGTCGCTGATCTGAAGGGCATCAGCCCTACCATTTTCACTCACAAGGTGCTACTTGAAGAGAGGTCCAAGAAATCTTGGCAACCACAACTGCGCTTGAATCCTCCCATGAAGGAAGTTATAAATAAGGAGGTGATCAAATTTTTGGATGTAGGCATTATCTATCCCATCTCGGATAGTTCGTGAGTGAGTCCTCTCCAAGTGGTACCCAAAAAGTGGGTATCACTATGATTTCAGATGAAAAGAACGAGCTCATCCCTACATGCACTATCACAGGCTGGCGAGTCTATGTGGATTACCGGAAGTTAAACGATGAAACAAGAAAAGATCACTTCCCCTTGCCATTCATGGATCAAATACTAGAGAGGCTAGCAGGGCACAACTTCTATTTCTTCCTCGATGGTTTGTACAGTTACAACCAAATCTCCATTGCTCTGGAGGATCAGGAAAAGAGAACTTTCACTTGCCCCTATGGCACATTTTTTTATCGAAGGATGTCTTTTGTCATGTGCAATTCCCCCTCCAACTTCCAGCACTGTATGCTGGACATCTTACACGACATGGCAGAATGAATCCTCTAGGTATTCATGGATGATTTTCCGTTTATGGAAAATCATTTACCATTTTTTTACGACACCTAGATCCTATTTTGGAAAGATGTGAGCACACTAACCTAGTCTTGAACTGGTACAAGTGTCATTTTATGGTGTAAAGTGGCATATTCATTGGCCACATAATTTCAGCGAAGGGGATAGAGGTTGACCCGGTGAAGATTGAAGTCATTTCATGACTACCAATACCAACATCCATCAGCGCCATCCGCAGCTTCCTGGGGCATGCAGGATTTTACAGGCGGTTTGTCCGCGACTTCTCCAAAATAGCCCAACCCCTCACCAATCTTCTAACCAAGGATGCCATATTTGAGTTCGATGACCATTGTGTCAAATATTTTGATCATCTGAATCAGCCCCTTGTGGAATCTCCAGTTATGATTTCTCCCAACTGGGAGGAACAATTTGAGGTAATGTACGATGCGATCGACTACACAGTGGGAGCAGTCTTGGGCCAGCGACTTGACTGGATTTTCCAACGTATCTATTATGCCAGCAAGACGCTCAACGAGGCACAGATTAACTACACCACCATATAAAAGGAGATGCTTGCATTGGTTTTTTCATTTGATAGGTTTCGTTCTTACTTAGTGTTGTCTAAAGTTATTGTTTATACTGACCATGAAGCATTAAAGTACCTACTCAACAATAAAGATGTGAAGCCCTGATTGATCCTCTAGGTACTCCTCCTACAAGAATTTGATCTTGAGATCCGGGATAAGAAAGGGAGTGAGAACTTCATTGCAGACTATCTCTCCCGCCTCGAGCTGCCTCAGTTGGAGAAGGAAGAAGATCGGGAAATCATGGAGGATTTTCTATATGAGCACCTCTTTTAGATCTGTGAAACACCTCGACCACGGTATGCTGATATCGCTAATTTTCTAGTTACAGGTGTCGTTCATCCCGACCTCTCCTTCCAACAAAGGAAATGATTTTCCTCTGATGTGAAAAGGTACTTTTGGGAGGATCCTATGCTATTCTGATCCTGTGCAGATGGAGTGATCCGCCGTTGCATCCCGGAGAATAAAGTTCATAGTGTCCTGGTGTTCTGTCATGCCTCACCAGTAAGAGGACATCGTGGCCCGGACCGCACCATAGCTAAGATCCTGCAGTCTGGATTTTTCTGGCCCACCATGCATAGAGATGCCCGAGCCTTTGTTTCCTGTTGCGATCAGAGACAGAGGACATGTAATGTGGGTCATAGAGCCGAGATGCCTAAGCACCCCATCCTGGAGGTCGATATTTTCGACGTCTGGGGCATAGATTTCATGGGTCCTTTTCCCCCATCTTTTGGGAACACTTTCATCCTGGTCTGCGTCGACTACGTCTCCAAATGGGTGGAATCTACTGCTATAGCTCATGACACAGCCAAGGTAGTCATAAATTTCTTAAAGAAAAATACCTTTAGCAGATTTGGAGTTCCACGGGTAATGATCCGTGATAGAGGGACCCACTTCGACAACACACTGATGAGAGGAATACTGTTGAAGTATGGAGTAAAGCATAAGATGGGGACACCATATCATCCCCAGTCCAGTGGAAAGGTAGAGCTCTCCAATCGAGAGCTCAAGCAGATCTTGGAAAAAACAGTGAACAATTCACGGAAGGACTGGTCCAAGAAGTTAGATGATGCCTTGTGGGCATGTCGGACTGCTTTCAAAACACCACTAGGAATGTCCCCGTTCCGCCTCATCTATGGAAAGTCCTACCATTTTCCAGTAGAATTGGAACACAAAGCCTACTGGGCCATCAAAGCCCTGAATTTTGATATAAAGGCAGCTGATGAGAAGCGGAAGTTCCATCTATCAGAACTAGATGATATCTGATTAGAGGCATATGAGAATGACATGTTGTACAAGGAGAAGACAAGAGCCATTCACGACCGGATGATATCACGAAAATATTTCCAACCCGGTGATCAGGTACTTCTCTTTAATTCTCGTCTTCACTTATTTCCAGGGAAGTTAAAGTCACGTTGGATGGGACCATTCCACAGTATCCGTGTATTCCATCACGGAGTGGTAGAAATTTCTGGAGAAGATGGTCAACCATTCAAGGTAAACGGGCAGCGCTTGAAAGCTTACCATCTTACAGATAACATGGTGGGAACATTGTCCACCATACTCCTCTGGTAAGCAAGGTAAGTAGGTCGAGCCAATGACCTAAAACAAAGGTGCCTCCTGGGAGCCAAACCAGAGGTTACACATCATATCCCACTTATATACACGGTGTGTACTTATCTTTTTAATTTGTAAACTTAATAGTATAAATCTATAGAATAACAAATAACTAACAAGGTATGATGCCGGTGCCGATGGCAAAGTCACTGGAGTTTATTCGAGCTGTCCTCGGTTCGAATTCTCCTGACCTACCTTCGGCATGGGGTTCCTCCTTTTAATTACATGACGTGTGTGGTATTTTAAATCTATATATATATATCCAAGTGTTTAATAAAACCCATGGTGGGGATGGGTCAGTTGGCTAGAATAATGATCCGGTTCCAAAAGACACGGTTTCAAATCTAGAAAACCATCCCATTTCCATCATTTGTTCTTTTAATAAAACCACACGACATGTACTGTGATATTCACCGTGTGTGACATGAATTTTCAAATATAAATGAAAACTATTTTAAAAATAAGAAATTACATGCGGGTGAAGTTGGCGGATTGGAAAAGTCTCGACACTAGGTTCACAAGACCAGGTTTTGAATCGTGCTAATCTCCCCGCTTCACCCCCATCCTTTCCTAAATAAAAACCACACGCCATGCTTTTCTTTCTTTCCATGTGTATAAGCCATATAAAATAAATTTATATATATAATAATTATGAACATAAGAACAACCTTTGCTCCAGTGGGTGAGGGCGTTCGTTCGAATCGACCGATCGCCGGTTCGAATCCCGCCCCACGAACCAGATCAAAGGTTGTACTACTCTTTTTCTTATTTTAAAACACACGGTGTGTATTTCTCGATATACGTCGTGTATAGTCTTATGTATAAAAGAATTTGTCCATATTTATATTTTTAATAATAATTATTATATAGTTTACTATAATAATTATATTTTATAATTCAAAAAAAAATAGGATACACGGCGTGTACTTTACATACACGTAGTGTACCTCGACTATATAAGCTGTGGGCCACCCGGCTTGAGGCCATGTTGCACGGCCACCCCATTCCTCCCTTCTTCCCATTTCTTCTCCCGAACGCCATCCAAACCCCCCTTTGCCAAATCCGTCGATTTGGGGTGTTTCAAGTTCTGATTCCTCTCACATTGTGATCCTCGATCCAGGTACACCATTCTACACCCTCTTTTTCAAATGTTTAGACTCATTTAGGGTGTTTTTCGGATCGTCTGACCATTCGGCTTCCGGCAGTACGTGGCCACAAAATGAAGAACACACGCCGTGTACTTCTGAACACCGCCTCAGAATGAATTTTCAGAAATTTGAATATACACGGTGTGTATGGTCGGTACACACCGTGTCCGTTTCATCATGCCCGAGTACACCTTTGCACACGGTCTCACACACCATTTTCATTTACACGTCATGTGTGTTTGGTACACACCATGTACTTTTTTTGTGTTGGCCCCTTCGTGTGTGGTGCACAACATGTCCTTTCACCCCATGTTTCAGAACACGGCGTGTATGTTCGGTACACATCGTTTCCTTTATATCTACGGCTGACCCGTGTCTCCCCCTCTGCACAGCCGTGTTCTTCGTATGCAGTCCACACTGTGTCCAGAAACTACATGGCATGTATTGTTTTCTCTGAAATGATAAAAACATGGCCGTGTCATTTGTTACACGACCACCTGCACTTTGATGTGAACACGACGTGTATGTTCGGTACACGCTGGGTCCTATTACATTGTCTCTTTCCACCCTCTACGTGTCTTTCAGAGAACACGAGATACTATCCATTTCTGACTACACGCTGTGTACTCTGGAGTACACACCGTGTACCGTTATTTTCCAGTTTTCTCATATTTTCTTTGTTTTATTTTCTTCCTTTTTCCTTTCTTTTGTTTTGTTTTCTTTTTCTTTCTATTTCTTGATATGGCAGATCATGATCATTCACGCCGGAAGCGGCCAGCCTCCGCCACTGAGGGCGAGGAGTCCAGTTATCATCGGATCTGACTCTGACCACCTATGCAGCTGGACCCCGATGCTACGGTCTTTGAGCTCCCTCCATTGGCCGTTCTGCCACCACTCACTCCCTCCGAGGTGGCTGAACCTTCTTCTGCCGCACCAGCTGCTACTTTCCCTGTACTATCATCCTCAGCAGCTGGTCCCTCTTCGAGCACACCTTCCACCGAGCCACCTTCTTCTTCGGCGGATCCACCCCCAGAGCCAGATGTTGCTGCTGCACCGGCACCTGGGCCGGGACCTGCAGGTTCTCCCTATCCCTGCACGTTATTCCCGGTCACTGACCTCGCATACGACATGCTCCGACGCTTTTCTCGTCTGCTGATACCATTGAGCGGCCAGTACCTTGACAGCAGAATTCCGCAGCGGCTCGGTATTTGGGAGGATTTGGAGGTACTTCTCGGGCACACGACACTCCTTGAGATTTTCCAGGTCAGCACTCCTGTGTTCCGAGATTTATTTTTGGAGTTTGTGGCCTCCTTTGAGTTCGATGGAGCGGAGTACCGAGAGACGCCTGGCGATGCGGTGCCAGTAGTTCGATTCCGGCTTGGTGGCCGACGTTTTTCTCTGACGATGACAGAGTTCGGCCGAGGGTGCAACTTCTACCCCCGTCCTTTCACCCCACCCCATGTTTCTGACTTGACTCTGCCCGAGCACTCTGACCTCATTGCCATGTGGCGGGAGATCGTTGGGCCTGACCACCGGTACTCCCCCACTTCTCAGAAGAGCACTCTTATAGCCAACCTCATCCATCGCTTCACCCACCAGTGCTTCAGCGCCATCCTCTTCCCCCGACATGAGGATATATGGGTCGTGACCGGCCGTGACATGGAGCTTCTTACCTGTGTCATCTGGCACACCTACCCAGACCTCCCCTATCTTGCTGCCTCCTATTTTCACTCCATGTTTACCGGCCTTCAGGGCAGCCTAAACGGTGGGTTTTACACCACCTGTCTTGCCCACCACTTGTGGGTATTCGAGCCCTCATTACCTCATGACTTGATAGGTTCACCCCAGCGGATGGAATTCGGCATGCTCATTCGCATGGGATTGGTCCGGAAGTAGGGGGCACCTACATCCTTGCTCAGGCTCGAGCCCTGCCACCTGCTGACCCTGCCCCACCTGCTGACCTTGTCCCACCTGCTGGCCCTGCCCCTCCTTCCCCACCCCCTCCAGCTTCTCCACCTCACCCACCTCCTACCGACCCCACTTCTTCTGACCCTCCTTCTATCCCATCCCCCATCCCACCTACCCCCGCACCCTCGGTCGATCCGGCCATTTCCCTCCGCCTAGACACGATGGAGCAGAAGTTATCCCATATCATCAGCCACAAGGACACCATTGCACGCTATTTGATTCGTCTGGATGGCCGCCAGGACCGGATGGAGAATCTGTTGATACATATTGCTTAGTATCTTGGTGTTCCCCTGCCTCGGACACCAGCCCCTTCCTCCGTTCCTAGTCCTTCTGCTGCTACTCCACCACCATCTCCTGCACCGGCCACAACTTCTATTCTGATGACTACGGTGAGCTCTGTTGCTGCCACTTCTGTCGGGCCAGGGCCTGCTGCTGAGCTTCCGATCCCGAGTCTAGCACCTGCGGCTCCTACTTCTTCAGCTACCCTTCTCGATGCCGAGTCAGAGCCTCACCCTTCCACAGCTCCTACGCCGTCTCTCCCGGCCGATTCCGTACTGGATGATGCCTCCCCTAAGGCGACCCCATGATAGTAACATTTTTCTTTATCTTCTATATCTCTTCTGTTATTTTTCATGCTGTGATGTTATGCATGTTTGTAGTTTTCTTTTTTTTTTCTTGATAGTCACAGGTACAGGCATGGAGCGCTTTGGGCATCACTTTTCACAAGGGGAGTATTTTTTCATTTCTATTTTCTTTCTTTTTCGATTTACTTCTTCCACTACTTTCCCTCATTTTTTCCTCCATTTCTCCCCGCTGCCTACCCTTTACCTTGGTGTTGCACTTGGTGGACCATTTGCAGTGTTATGTGTGGGGGAGCATCTATATCTTTCATCTTAGTCTTTTCCCTTAAACTAACCTAGGAGACATAATTATTAGACTCTATATTTGTAAATGTAAAGCAATTTTTGTTAATCAATCTTATAAATGCTAGAGTTATCAGTAGGAAATTTTGGAAAGTTTACATGCTTTTTAGGTTTTAAATATTTTAAAATGATTGATGATATAGTTTCAAATACAACCTTTCATTCTTGATTAAATTAAATTAATTAGGCTAATAATTTATATGCATGTCATGACCTGATTGTCCCTTTATTATTTTCCACTTCTGAAAGGTATTCTAAACCATTTTTCGTATTTCTTTTCTAATACCCTCTTTCTTGAGAGATTCTTAGGATATGCATCACTACCAGAATTTGCAAGTTTTTCTTTTCTAAACATGAAGACAATTTTGAATTACTTTAACATGATTGATGCATTAGATTGTTTCAAGCCCTTTATCTTGATACCTACCCTACATTTAATCTTCGTTAAGCCCATTGAATCCATGACCAACCTTTATATGAAGCCACATTACAAGCCTATTTCCCTTCCTACCCTATTTCTTTTTAAACTTCGTATTATTATTCATTTAAGCTTTAAAGAGGGAGTTGGAAATACATGGCATATTTTTATGTAGAACCATGAAATAAAGTGTGGGGGAGTGCCTCTTGATTATTTGGGGTAGAATGGGTTCCAAACAAGTATTAATTGTATTCATAAGGGATACCCTTGTGTTTTTTTGTTTATAATTCAAAAAAAAAAACAACAATAACAACAAATAAACAACAAGGGGACTTTATGCTTATTTTTCCACAAACCCTACTTACCTAATGGAGTTGGGGACGATTACAAAATCATTTGACTGAGCTTTTAATGGAATTATTTTTAATGATATTTACTTTGAATATCATGCAATGTTGTTTAAAGGAATTAGCCATCCTTTTTCAAGCCTCAGAATTTATTTTCACATCTGAACCTACCAACCCTTAGCCACAGAAACATCTAAAACTTATTGACAAATCCCTCATGATTTTTGTAATACAATTTTTCTGAAGTGGAGAACAAGATATCTTGCAATCCTATGGATAGAATTTATATTCCTTGGATTGAGCATAACTTCGATTAAAAACATTTTGAGTGTAGAGTGTGATTTTAACTGGTAAGGTAAATCATCAAGTGGCATGATTATTTTTGAAAGTTTGAACAATGTGTTGAAAGAGGATGAGAGTAGTTAATTATATTATATATAAGGCATGATTTTAATATCATATGAATTGAATTTGTTTATGCCTTTTATAATTTTTCCTCAGTAACTTTATTAGTTATACGTTTGATTAACTAAATTCCTTCCTTTTCAAAGTATAGGCTCTCTTAATTAGATGTTGAGATTTTGCTTGAGGGAAAGAAAACGACTAAGTGTGGGGGAATTTGATGCACCCAATTTTTGTATACATTTCCATATATATAATTGAAGATAAAAGAATGTTTTCAGAAAATATATGTGGTTTCATGAACATATTCTTTGATTTTGGTGAATCTGTTTACTTGCAGGAGCTTTCTGGCTTAATACACAGATCAAGGGAAGTTTGTGAAATTTTTGAAACTACACGGCGTGTACTTTCTATACACGTCGTGTACATCCAAACAAGGACACAGACCAAAGCATGGAGTACACACCCATGTCTCCAGGAAGAGATGCACGCCATGTGGGTCAGTTCTACACACCGTGTACCACTTTCTAGAAGCAGTGGTTACAGAGAAAAGTCCACATGACCTTGTGGTCGTGTCTGCTATTCTAGAAGGGGCTGGCGGTGCTACACGCCGTGTATGGCGGCGCTACATGCCGTGTAATTTATTTTTCTATAAAATGAGGCCTTAGCCTACAGATTTTGGGAGTTCAGAACCATTGGAGGAGAGAGAGGCTCTGCTACTACCATTCCCGAAGCCACCGAGGTGCCGTCATTCCGCTATTCCGCCATTCCACCCTCCGATACTCTACTTCAACGCCTACTTGATGAATCCGTCAGGTATCACATGTGTCGTTTCTCACATAAATTCTATGTGTAACTAAACCCCTCGTGTTGGGTCTGTGTATGATGGGATCATAATTTGTATATTGTTTTATATAGTTGTGTTTGAATCGTTGTAATTCATCTTACTTTTCTTAAACCACATTCTAATATAACTGAGAATTTTTTGCCGGACCAAGGAAAGGATTTTCAGTGATACAAAAGAAAAGTAACGGTGAAAACATCCATGACCATTGGAAGGTTTTCACCGATTCAAGTAATGGACTGGACGAAATAAAGAATTAAGGACATCGACTACCAGACCAAGGAGTCAACTGCTCTAATTCCAAACAAGAGGAACCGAACCAAGGAAATCTTGTAACAAAATGAAACCCTGAATGATTGAATTATGATGAACAACACAACCATTAAAACAATCTACATAAGAACTCCTTGTTCAGCACAACCTCGACACGTCTTTTCATTCCATTTCTAAGAACTCTTTATATTTACCCGTTGTTTTCTTTCAAACTGTATCCATTCTTCAAAGTAAATCAACTTAGTTTCAATCAAAACCCAAAAAAAATCAACCCAATCATTTCTAAATTTTTCATACTTCACCTAATCAAGTATTAACTCAATTAAATTCATGCACGCCATGGTTCCCTGTGGATCGACCCCAAACTTATTCTATACTAAAGTTCTAAAATGAGTAATTAATTTGGGACGCATATAACTTCAATCAACGACAAGCATAGACCAGAAAGGTTCCTAGAGGGTCACACACTAAGTGTATCCTAAATCTTAGTTAAATAATATTTTATTATTTATTATTTAACAAGTTGAATAAATATTATTCATGTATGTGGTTTAATAATTATTAATTTTTTCATTATTGCATATTTCATCACCAGTTATTCGAGAGAGTATTATATGAGAATGATATTTAATAAATATTTATTTTCTATTTAGTAAATATAATATTTATTTATTTATTATCAAATAATGTAGTGATATTTATTTATTAAATAAATTGTCACTATTTAAAGCTTGATAAATATCTTAGAGGAATGAAAAAATGAATTTAATGGTCTCAAGATAAATAATATATATTAAATATTATTTTAATAAATAATATTTAATATAATTCCTGAGTTTATCACAAGTCAAGAAATAATAATAATATTATTATTATAATAAATATGGTGCTCTATAAGGATTAAGGAAATAATAAAGGGAACATGTACAATTATTATTTTCTAATCCTAGTGGTATATAAACATTATTTTATTATTTTATTAAGAGATCCAATTAATTTCTGTTGTGCACAATGAGAACCATAGATAATCCTCTCTACGTTATAGAGAGCTCCCTCTCCAAGAACGCTCTCAAGAATGGAGAGTGATCCTACTCCACCATCACTCTCAAGTTATGATAGATAGAAGAGAACCCTTTCTTGAAGTGGTTCTCAAGGCGATCAATGGTGAACGATGCCAACGTTTGGATCATCTATGGCAGCACCCAGAGATTCCAACGATGAAATTTGAAGGTTCATAGAATACATGTGGATCACCATTGGAGGTAATATAATCTTTATTCATACAATTCAATGATGTTACGATGTAGAGACATTATTAGATCCATCAATTAATAAATAATTTCTCACAAGGTAATTCTTTAATTGCTTAAATTAATTATAATTAATGTGTGACGATCCTACACTTTGGTTTTGATGTTTATCCATTATCTATATTCTTTGATTCAATTATATTTATTATGGAATTTATCTTCATGTAATTCTCAGATTAATCATTGATCATGATAAAAGTAAATGTTGTTCATGGCCCATCTGATGCTTTAGCTATGATCGAAACCTAAATGTGGTATCAGAGGGGCCACATAATTATTTATAAATATTTAAATATAATTGATTGATTTATTCATTTATAATTAGTTTATAATTCAATTTTAATCATTTATTAATATGAATTGAAAAATCTTCTTTCTTCTTTTTCATTTATCATAAATATAATGGAATTGATTAATTTTATGAACAAAATAAATTTTAAGATCTCATCCAATAGTGCCGAAGAGTTTAGTAGGATGACACAAGAGTACAAATCATGTAACCTAGAGGTACACACCATGTACTAGTGTTTAAGGAACCATGAATTAATTTAGCATTAATTCAAAATGTGTGAATTTATTACACATGGTGAATTTAACTATACACCACATGTTGACTGGCCTAGCCTAGTTCAAGGTTTTCCAGAGTACATGCCGTGTAACTTTTGTAAATGAAATGTAGTCCTTTAGTCACAGACGGATCGTGTATCCTCTTATATAGCCTACATGACTGGTGTACATGTAACTCAGAGGCCACACGCCGTTTAGCCCATGTACATTTCATGCACTCCAATATTTTCTAGGGAACAATTACTCATTGATTCCCTAGGCATGTTCCATGGATAGATGGTGAGAAAAATACACACTATGTAAACTAAAATATACACACTGTGTACTTTTACTAAATTACATAGAATTAAAAATTAATTTATTATACTATGTAAAACTTATCAACATGTGTTTCGCGTGGTAATTAAGTTGATAGTGCATTCCATGTGGTAGATTTTACACATATAAATGTCTAATTAATTTTTTATAATGTTTATATCTACATATCATGTATAAGTGGTATGATAGTTTTTACTCTACACACATTGAAGCATAACATGCTATATAAATACCATGTGTTCCATGTGGTCATTAAGTTGATAGTACATGCTATGAAATTATGTGATAATTCATGTATGCCACATATCATAAGATTAAACAGTATACAAGTATAATACACATTGGGTAGTTCGGATGGGTACTCCCCATATTTCCTTCAAGGTAAATTTTTATACATAGTTAATTTTAAATAAATTTATTTAAGTTATTTAAAATTATGATGGATTATAATCTCAATAAAATTCAGAAGAGAATTAAAATATAAAAATTGATTAATTAAATAAGACACTTAATTGATTCGAGCGTGATTTATCTTAAATAAGAATGATTAGAATTGAATGATAATTTTATAAAATGTGTAATTATTTTCATGCATGTGAATGATCATGAGCCTAGAACAGAACTTTATATGTAATTGGTTTATTTTAATGTATTATTAAATTAAATTTTTGGTCTACATGCAATCTCTCCTATCATTATGTTAGGGACTACGTGTCGATGGTTTATTTTATGTATTAACCAATCATTTGGTTACCTGAACTACATGTGATTAAAAGCATATTTAATGGATTGATATCCCAAGATAGTGGAGGTTTTTCAAGTTTAGAGCTGATGAAAAACCAATCCAAGAGAGATACATAAGTGGAAATGTGGAAATCTGCAACACAAACCATAAATGGTTCAAGGTGATTTCACCTAGTTGGAAGGTTTTTTTATCATCCATTATATAAACTAACCATTAGTAAAATATCATGATCATAACACTTTATTATTTCTATTTCTATCAAGTTTCATGGTTATTTCATTATGTATATTTTTTCACAATCACTCGAATTAATGAATTAACAATCATGTAAGATAGAACTTAAATAAATTGACTTATTCGTAAATATTATCTAAGACATGGTTAATCACTTGAGTAAATCCACTTAATATTAAAAATCATGTAACAAAATAATAATTGGAACTTTATGAATAAAGATAAAATCCCTAAATTATATATATCAAGTTGGAATAGCCTTCCACTACTTTATTTATAATCTAACCATAGTTCAATGTTCTTGACCATTCAAAGTTGGGGCACTTTCAATTATCAAGGAATTTTAACATGAAGTTTTCAATTAACTTAACTTAGTTCACATAAATGGTTGAATACCAAAGTAAGACTTAGTGTAACTAAGATTCAAGGGTTGAGGAAATCAAATTTAAGGATTTCAGAATTGGGGAGTCTATTGAACAGATCAAGGAACTGTGAGTTAATGTAGTTGAAATTTGGAATGCCTACCTAAAACCCTAAAAATTTCTTGACCAGACAAATCCTGGGTGATGAGAAGGAGAATATGAATCCTTTATACTAGAATGTACATGAAACATTATATTCTGAATCTAATAGTGAGGGATATTGGGTTTCAATAAAATAGTGGGAGATTAATAAATATAATATTTATTTATTTTTCTAAATTTTATCTTATAAAGTATTAAGTCTGCTTATCTTATTTGTAAAAACAACAATAAAAATGACTTCAAACATATCACTACAATTCATACTTGAGAAGGGTAAAATTTTCAAAAACACAAATTTCCAGGACTGTCAAAGGAACTTACGCATTATCCTACACCATTAAATGAAATTTCTTGTGTTGGAAGAACGCATTTATAATGCAAATGGTAATGAGGCTAGCGAGGAAGTGTTATCTCTCTATGAGAAACATTTTAATAATTCCACAGATGTTAAGTGTTCCAGGATATCATCCATGACTAGTGAGATTCAAGAGAAATACGAGGACATGGTTGTGTATAGAATGATGCCTCAACTTCTGAATATCTATCAAGAGAAGGTGAGACAAGTGAGATATGAGATATCTAATACCCTGTTTATAACTAATCTTGAAGTGTCTATTCCAACTGGGCCTTATGTATTCAATATTACTGGCTACATTTAATTCTTATACATCTTTGGGATTAAATTACCATATGATTTTCACATAGATCTCATACTTTCATCACTACCTAATACCTTCTCTAATTTTTTTGTTAATTATAACATAATAAATAATGAGAAGGGTTTTTTGGAACTTCTTACTATGAAACTCTAAGTAGATAAAGACACAGGGTGTGAAAAACCTACAGTCCTTATGGTGAATAAGAAAATAAAGAAAAGGTGAGGGGGCACAAGACACATAACAAGTCTAAATTTCATGATAACCATCCTTCTATGAAGAGTAAGATCTAGAGGAATGACAAGGAAAAAGTTTATTTTTCATGTGGAAAGTAAGGCCACTAGAAGAGGAACTACACCCATAAGCAATTGGAAGCTAAAGGTGAATTCATTATCAAGTGTAATATTTCAAAATCTACACATTGGATATTAGATATAGATTATGGTGCTCACATCTATATCCAAATGCAAGAACACAGTAGATCCTAAATTATTTATAGTGGATAGGTGGATTTGTGAGCTGCTAATTTTGTGAGATTAGCTACTCTAGGAATTGGTGACTACCACCTTTCATTTCCAACATGAATGATATTGGTTTTATGGGATTATTATTATGTACCAACTATTACCAAGAACATAGTTTATATAACATGCCTAAATGCAGATGATTTTATTTTCCAGTTAGGAAGTAAAAGTTGTTTCTTTTATAAAGATAACATATGTGTAGGTTATAGGTGGAGTGGAAGCGTGTGACGAGTCGTGCCCAACTTTTATTTTTGTCATGATCAATGATCAATCCGATAATTACATGATAATGAATACCGTAATCAACAGAATTGAATCAATGAAAAAAAATAAGGCATAAAATTCCAGAACCAAGAACATGATCATAACATATTATTTACAATTAATTAAATTAATTAAAGAATTACCTTGAAAAATTCTTTCTTCTTTGATGGATTTAACAAAAGATCTATGTTTTACCATTGTTTTGTTATATGAATCAGGAGAAGATTCTATCTAGTGGTGATCCACACATGTTTTACAAATCTATGAACTTTTCCGTATGAATCTCTAGGTGTAAGCATGACAGATCCCATCGCTTGTGTCATTTTCCTTTGATTACCATAAGAATAACTTCCAAAGTATTCTACTTGATCTCTCTATACTTGAGAGTTGGAGGTGGAGGGAGGTCCATCTCCATTCTTAGGAGCATTCTTGAAGAGGGAGCTCTCTAGGGCTTGAGATGATTCTCTTTGGCTATCATTGTGCACAACACAATTGAATTGGTTCTCCTGAAAAATAATATAATTAGGTTTAAATAATGCTACAGTTTATAAATAAATATTTTCACAAGTTCCCTTTAATATTTATTTAATTCATGTGGAACCCCATGTAAATAATAATAATAATAATAATAACAATATTTATTGACATGTGATTAACTCGAGAATTTAAATTATATATTATTTATTCAAACATTATTCAATATATATTATTTCTCACTAGATCTATAAAGTCAGTCCGCAATTCTTCCATAATATTTATAGAGCCTTGAATAATGACTACTTATTTAATAAATAAATACCACTTCATTATTCTCCAATAAATAAATAAATAATATATTCACTAAATAACAAATAAATATTTATTAAATATTCTGCTCACATATTATTCTCTCAAATAACTGGTGAAAAAATATATGTGATCAATAATACATGAATTATTATTAAACCACATAAGGGAATAATATTTATTAAAATTGTTAAATAATAAATAATAATATATTATTTAACTGTGATTCTGGATACACTTAGTGTGTGACCCTCTAGGCCTCTTTCTCAGTGGTATTAGGTGAAGTAGCCTAGAGTCCAAGTTTATCATCTAACAACATACCAAGGGACCCATGGAGAAACAAATTAATGCCAGAATGAAATAATGCCTCATAAATATGCTTATTGTGTAATATAATCCCTTCAACATGATATCTCTAATCAAGCATCTTGAATGCTGATGTCTTCAACCTATGTGCTCAATGTCTCTTTCTTTTACTTCCTGGAAATCAAACATGCCTATAGAACACCATGGACATGGATTTATTTAGGCTATATCATTTCCATCAAATGGCCTGATATATAAACTTCTATTAAAGAAATAAAGGAAAAAATAATTTATCATATTATTCATTAATGAAATATTACTTGTGATGCATCCAACCTATCCAACCTTTTTACGAACATATGTCTTAATGGTTTTCTTCAATTCCTAAAAGTACATGGCTTATAATACTCATCAATAATAATATTAAATTCTAAGGATAAATACTGACATCCAAAAATAGGAACATCCAATGATACATATAAATATGGATTTCCTACTGGCGGGTCTCGTTCTCATAATATCCTACACTAGATATTACCAAGGGTATACACCATGAGAAGGTGCCTCAAAGTCCTATGAGTCTCCACCACAATAACTTGTATCATTTTCAGAACTCAAATGATATCATCCAGATATAGAATATATATATATATATATATATATAAATAAGAATAGCATCGTACCACTTTTGGGTTCCCATCATAGCAGGGAACTACTATGACCTTTTAGCACGACAACTACTCTTAGGACAACATCACATACTATGTTATATAGTAGAACAATCATGATGTGATTGGGAGTTTATTAATATTCAAAACAATGAGTATATGTCATCATAAAGTACATAAAAGTTGGTTCTAGGGCACCAAATCCAACAATATATTATGGTATGATTCATTTAAATAACAATATTTATGTATTAAATTATGAAAACAAGTATTAGAGATAGATAAAGAATCGTGTTCACATGACTCATATAACACCCAAATATGGCATTGATGCCTTGGTCATGTAAATGAGAAGTGTTCGACAATGCTATATCAAGATGGTTATTTAAACTCTTTTGAGATAAAACCACTAGAAAGATGTAATGATTATTTACAAGGAAAATTGACAAACCACCATTCAGTGGACAAGGTGAAAGGGGCACATAGCTTTTAGGATTGGTACAAACTAATGTGTGTGGACAATTTCTAATAGAATCTAGAGGTGGGTAATTTTACTTCATAAATTTTGCTGATGACTTGAGTAGATATTTCTATGTTCACTTGATGAGGTATAAGTCTAAGTCCTTTGAGAAATTTAATGAATTCAAGAATTAAGTAGAGAAAAAAATTATAAATAAGATAAATAATCTTTGATTGGATTGAGGTGGTGACTATCTTAACCAAGATTTCATCAAATTTTTAAGGGTGTTTGGGATTCTTTCCAAACTCACTCCACCTTACACACCATAGTGTAATGGTGTTAGTGAGAGGAGGAACCATAATTTATTAGACATGGTAAGGTAAATGATGAGTCATATAGATCTTCCATTATCCTTTTGGGGATATTCATTATAAACTATGACATAAACACTAAACTGAGTACCAAATAAAGTGGAAAATAAAATTCCCTTCGAGTTATGGAGTTGAAAGAAACTAGTTTTGTCACATAAACATGTATTGGGTTTTGAGGTATTTGTTAAGGCCTTTTCAGGTAACAAACTAGAACCTTGGGGCACAAATTGTATCTTTATAGGTTATCCCAAGGAAATAAAGGAATAATACCTATAAAAACCCTCAAAAAAAGAAAGTGAATATTTCTATAGAAGCTATCTTTATTGAAAGTATGAACATCCTCAAAACGGATAGTGGGAGTAAGATTGAATTTGATGAAGTTGATGGTCAAGATACACAAGAGTTGGAAGAGGAACATATTACATAGGCCCACATGGAATAAGTAGTCACTGAAACATAAGTACAGTGTAAGATCACTAGAGAGGTAAGAGAACTAAATAGATATGGTTTTTTAGTCACCGAATATGGTGACTCATTAATGGATGAAAATGATAAGCCTCTCTCTTAAAAAGAGGTAATAGAGATCTCATAAACTATAACATGGAAAAAATACATTAATTCTAAAATGGATTCCATGTATCAAAATCAATTCTAGGTTATAGTTAATGCCCCAATTAATTTAAATCATGTAGGGTGAAAATGGGTATTCAAGAGAAAACTAGACATTGAAGGTAAAGTAAATACCTATAAAACAAGGCTAGCAGATAAATGGTTTATACACCATTAAGGAATTCAATATGATGAAACTTTTTTCACTAGTTTCCATGTTTAAATCCATCAAAATTATACAGGATATAATAGATTACCATGACTATAAAATTTGGTAGATGGATGTCAAAATATCTTTCATTAATGGGAATATTTAAGAAGATGTTTCCACGACACAAACGAAAGGGTTTGTGACTCCTGGTGAGGCCAAAAAATTGAAAGTTGTAGAGATCTATTTATGGATTGAAGCAAGCATCTGGGTAATGGGACATTTGATTCAATAAAGCTATAAAATAATTTGATTTCATTAATAATGAATGCGATCAATGTATTTATAATAGGTTTAGTGAGAATGTGGTCATTATCCTTTTAGTATTTGTTGATGACTTATTATGTATTGTAAATGACATATCGATATCACAACCTATTAAGAATTGGTTAACCAAGTGTTTCTATATGAAGGAATTAGGTGAAACAGTCTATATTCTAGGGATATAGATCGTTCATGATATATCTAAGAGGCTGATTTGACTAAGTTAAATTATATACATTGAACATACACTAAAGAGATTTAATATAGAAAAATCCAAGAGGGAATTGTTTTTAGTGTCATATAGTATACATCATTCTAAGAAAACGTGTCTTCAGAAACAACATGAGAATGATAGAATGAGTAATATATCATACACTTTAGTGAGAGGATCAATCATGTATGTCATTATATGTACTAGAATTTATGTTTCCTATGCATTGATCATGGTGGGAAGATATCAAGCTGATACATAAGAACAACATTGGTATGCTGCTAAGGATATCCTTAAGTATCTATGAAGAACTAAGAATATGTTACTGGTGTATGGAGGAGATAAAGAGATAGTCATTAGGGGTTATTATAATGATAATTTTCAAACAGATCATAATGATCTAAAGTTATAGTCATGATATGTTTTTAAACTCAATAGAGGAGATGTGAGCTAGAATAGTTCAAAGTAGCCAATTGTCAGTGATTCTACAGTGGAGACTGTGAATATAGTGGCTTTTGATTCATCCAAGGAATTAATTTAGATATAAAACTTTATCAAGCATATTGATGTGGTACCTATTAGTAAAGACTCTATCATAATGTATTTTGATAATACTGCAGCAGTGACTCTTACAAAAGAGCCAAGATCACACCAAAAGATAGATCACATACTCTAGAATTATCACCTCTTGAAGGATTTTTCGTAGAGGGTTGAAGTTTTAGTAAGAAGAGTTCCTATAGAAGAAAATATGGTGGACCCCTGGACTAAAGGCCTATATCACCAGAAGCCCAAAAATCTTGTTTGAGATAGAAAACTTAAGGTTGTTAGTAGTTGGCTCCAGTGAAAGTGGGATTATGTTGGAGTTGGTTCCCTAGAATCAACTTCTATGTAATTTATGATAACCTATATTAATTATTTGGAATATTAATAAAATTATTATCAGATCATGATTGTTATTATATATATCATTGTATGTGATAATATCTTAAGAGTAGTTGTCACATAAAAAGATCATAGTAGTTCCCCGCTATGATGAGAACCTGAAAGTGTCATGATAATATTTTTAAAGATATGTTATATAGTTGGATGATACTACACTACAAAAAAACACACTTTTAAAAGAATCAAAAATATGCTTTATCAACACTAAGAAAGCACTGACTACCAAATTGATGTTAAATGCTGACCTCTATCAACTATTTTTTCTAGCATTGATAAAATTTGAAAAAAATTATTACTTTTACATGACCCCACCATTTTCAGAGCTCACGAGCCCCCTTTATTAGTGGTATCCATTCCCCCAACTTCCCCTCATGCACCACAACCCTCTAATAGTGCATGTGAACCCTTTTATCAGTGATAGATATATTACCACCCACTTGCACACACCTGTACTTGAACCGAGGACCTGACTTCTACAATACGGAGCCCTTACCACTACCCTATCTTGTTTTATTTTTCATTTTATGATATTTCTATTTATTTATATATATTTACACACATCTTTTTTAGAAGTGTGTGATATATATATATATGAACACATTTATAGTTATTTAATTATATTTTATATTAATATTAATTTATATATATTAGAATATAAATATAAATATTTATATTTATTAATACACACACATATGTATATATAATCTTTATAAATACATATTAATGAATTCTTATAAAGTAAATAAAGTGGATAATTTTTGTTTAATTAATATAAATATAAAATATTTATTTCCATATAGTTTTTGTAATTAAAAATATAATTTTATGTAAATATGTATATATACAATTAATTTATTATAAATAAATATAATAAAATATTCATATAATTAATTATAAATAAAACTACATTATGAAAAATGATAAAAATTCAAAACCATAATATCTATATGAATATAATAATTGGGAATAAATTAATTTCCCACTGAAAATGGACAATAAGACTCCCTTAAACGAACCTGAAATACTATCAAATATTAAAAATAGAGGGTAATCCAACTAAAAAATCAAATTTGAAGGACTTATAGGCCTTTTTTGGCCTCTAAAAAGTAGTGATCAAGGATTATCTATTCATAAGATCATATATCTCTTCAAAATATTCAATTTTATATGTGGTAGATCCCAAACAGACACTCAGATATAAAGTTATGGCTATTTGAAGTTCAGGTCATGTTTTTAACTTATCATAGACCGTTCATTAATTCATTTATTTTTTATGTCATAAAATTGTTATTAAATGACTATTACATGATAATTAGAAAATTATTATTTAATATTATTTTGTAATTATTTTATAATCTATTTTTAATAAATATCTTATATATTATGTGAAATACGTATTACGCATTTTCTAAACCATATTTAAAAAAAATATATTATATCTATATCAACATAAATATATTTCTATATTAATATTTTATTTTTAATGAAATATTATTTTTATGAAATATACCCTTTATCAACACTAGAAAATAGAAAAGATAATGGGGGGACCTTTATTAATGCTATTAAAAAAGTGCCAATGATTCCCCCATCAACACCTTTTTACTAGACCTAATAAAGACCCTCCATTATCAATAATTTTTTTATAATGCTGATAAAGACCCCCTTTGTAATGACCCAATGTTTTATAAATGGAAATTTTTTTCTTATAATTATGTCATATAATCAAATTATATCACAACACAATGAACTACTAAGTATAATGTGACCTTTAAACATAATATTGTCACCTCTATGTTTTGAATTTCGAAACTCCGACATACACAGTTGCGATCAGTAAGATGTTTGGAGTCCAATAAGAAAAACACAATTTCTAGTGAATAGTAACCCAACCTTATGAATAGTAATCTACCCTTATGAATATTAATATGACCCTTATGAATATTATATCGTCCAAAAGAATAGTAGTCGCACCCATGAATCTATAAATAAAATTTAGGCCTCTTAGAAGTGATAATGTGACCATAAAAAAGTATTTGTATTTTTGTAAGTCATTAATTAAAATTAATTAATTAATTTAAAATAAAATTTATTTTCCTAAAAGGTGTTAATAAATTATCAATTTTATGTCTTCTGGTTTTAATACTATTTTATAAGACCTTATGTAATTTTTGTAAGCATTATAAAATCAGTTATAGTTTTAAAATATGTATTTTTCAAGTAAATTATGATCAATTAAAAATTAAATTAATCATATTTAGAAAATAATTTTTCACAAATGGATTTCATTTTTGGATTCTAAATTTCTAAAAATGATTAGGGTGATTTTTTTTCGAAATTTTTCTAAAATACTTGAATTTTTATGAATAGTAAAATACGATAATTCACATTAAATGCTAAAACCTGAATTTCTGCATCAGGATTGAGTCATAGATGATTTAAATGGCCATTGGTTTGAACTAACATGCACATATTACTTTTTCTGGTCACAATAATCATTACTATTGCATGTATTATGGAAAAATAATAAACCATTGATTAAAATATTAGGAAAACCCTCCTCCCCTCCACTATAAAAACCACCCACACTCCACTCTTCTCTTCACTCCTTTCAAGCCTTGTGCCTTACCTAAATTCTAACCTAATATCTCCCCAATATTCTATCCCATTTCCATCAACCCTTTGTCTCCTAAAAATACCAAATCCTCTCCCCTTAATAGGCTTTCAAAGGAGATAATCTCAAGAGGTAAATTCCTCTTTCTGATTCTTTTATTTTCTTTCCAGTTCTTTTCTTTTATTTTTCATTTCCTCACCCCCCTTCACACAAATGGTATGAAAAATCCATTAAAATACATATAATATAATTATATTATGCTAATGGTATAGTTTATTATAATCTTTCTTTCCCCCTCCTTTTATACTATAAATGAAAACACTGTCCTAGATGTGTTGATTTATCACATTCAAGGACGACGGGTTTTCAATTTGCATTACTATATTCTAGAATGGTCATGAAACCATTTTAATGTTTGAAATAGATCATAATATATATATTTTATAATATTTAATGTTTTTTAATTCTTATAAATTCATGATGTAAAATAATAATACAAAACAGGTTAATTATGAGAAAAATCGCCAAATTAATCCAAGCGTTTATCATTAATATTTTTTATAATGATTCACCTTCACTCAACATAACCAAATGAATTTTACAACAACAGAAACTTATTTATGTTCAATAATAAAATATAACTTCAGTTCTGGAAAACCACTCTCATCATACATGTGTATCTGAACATGAATATAAGTGAACCGATCATTAAAACCAAGCAAACAAATGGACTCGAACAATGAAATTAAATCTCATAACCAATCAAAAAGGTTTTTAAATGAACTCAAAAAGGTTACAATAAATTATTTACATGTAAAATAGGTTCTTGAATTATTAATTAATGATCCTAATTTGATTATTCAGGTCATTAATATCAAGTGAAGAACACCATCAGACTTAAGGTAAGGGATCCTCTCTTCCTCACACTTATTCAAGGATCTCCCCTATGTTATGCCCTTTTACATATAATTACTAATGATGGGGTATGATTCATCACCTTAACCATACTTCACTCATGATGTATAAAATATGATAAATCCATTTATCTCTCACTAATCCCTCTTAATTACAAATGATACCATGCCGATATTCTGTAAGTGATTATACCAGAACCATCTTAATTCCTTCGGTTTTTTCTATATTTCTTTTTACCCAAATGAAGTTGTATTTTCTTTTTATGTTAAACTTATAAATTCAGTGTATATGCTCCAAAATAATGTTTCAACATCTATCCCTCATTATTTTTTGGGGATATACATGCTTTTAAGTGATTCCCCCCTCGATACTTCCCAATATGCAAACTTGTTTTAAGGGAAATTCTCAAATTTTTACCCAATTTAAAGTGCACTCTAACATTTGTTTTAATCCACCATTGTTTTTATAAAATCAGAATTCTTATTATTAAAACCTTCTTATTTTACTTATAGTTTTATATAAAATATTATTCCCTTTTGATTTTAAATTCTCTTTAGTATCTTCCTTAAAACCACACTAAAATGTTTTAATGCTAAGAATTTCCTAAATACTCTTCTTATATGTTGTCACTTCTATCTGACATCACTTACCATGATATATGCCTATTTTACCTTATTAATTTCCATGTATTTTTTAATTCCTTTCTCTTATGGGCATTTTTATGATACACCCATTCATTATGATTTATGACATGAATGTGATACCCATTTATCTCCACAGGTTCCCTTATATTTATGTTTGATTATGTATGTGGAAAGCATATTCCTGAACATTATAAGATGGGTATGCCCAAATATAAATCCTATTCATTGGGAAAAGTTTAGTCTCTTGAGATGTAATGTGCAACGGTCTTGGCGGTTAGTCTTGACTCGTGCATCAATATGAAACGGTCTTGGTGGTTTACCTTGAATTGTGCTCCTCTATGTGCAATGATACTTGACTATTGCTAAAGTCATGATTTATGTCCCTTCAAAATTACTATGAATTCATGTTTATATGATCCCATGTTTATATGTTCCGATTCTATATGCCATTTTATATCATTATTTAATGATCTCTAACCCTTTTGATAAAGCCTTATTCTTATGTTTATTTCTTTTCTATGTTTTTTAGCTCATCCCTTTATTTATGTGATCCCTAGGGTACCCTATGTAGATGTAAGGTCTTTGAGGAAGTTATGATATCTTTATGAAGATTAAATAAAGAAGTGTTTTTTTGGTTCCATGTTTTCAGTTTTATATACCTAGTATTAAAAAACACTAGACTTTAAAATCCTTGTCTTGTACTCTGATGTTTCATTATGTATAAAATCATGCAATGTTCTGTGTAAAAGGATAGGGTATCTATTGTTGGTTTCGGAGGATGGTCTAGTTATTTTTGAAGATTAGGAATAGATAACTTTAGTAGGAACCTTATATATGAGACTAAGTATAATAAAACACCCCTCAATTTTGGTAAGTATAGAGTAAGTGGTTTATCAAGAAAATATGTAACGCCCCGACCCTAGATTCCTAGAGTTGGTGCCTTATTTTAATACATTAGAATGATTACAAGGAATAAAGTCCTGAAAGACCAATCAGTTTAGTAGTCTTGGAAAATAGATTTCATACATGAACATTACATTACACTTTCTAACACACAATACAAAAAATAGTTCTTTGAGAACGCCATTATTCCCTTTAGCTTAACCCTGCATATCAATCATAATACACTTCTTGTAATCCTGGGAAAATAAAACATAATAAAGGGGTGAGGTCAGATTCCCAGTAAGGGTAAATAATTTAGCGGAAGCT
Organism: Viscum album; assembly: GCA_963277665.1. Lineage (NCBI taxonomy): Eukaryota > Viridiplantae > Streptophyta > Magnoliopsida > Santalales > Viscaceae > Viscum > Viscum album. The sequence continues at coordinate 1,103,981,703 of OY728139.1, forward strand.
ATAAACTTTTAAGACAAGATGTGTGATAAAAACAATAGTCTTTTTAAACATAAATATGAACATAATATGAAACAAATAAATCAAAAATTACCATAATAACATGCACATGGATATTCTACTAGTAGAATAACCACATTTAATAACTAATTTCATAATGAGGTAATGCCTAATGCATGACATCATTACCACATAGTCAAGGCCTTGTGCCAAGACTATAAATAAATTTTTTGTCAAGGCCTTATTCCAAGACACTAGTTTGTCTCAAGAGACCTACTGATTCATCGAGGAGCTATAGTGGGCTCCACCTGTCACTTACTAAGACCACTGCATTCCTCATATAAAAAGGTTGAAACATAACATAAACATTTATATTAAAACTACAAAGACCTGAAATTTCGAATAAATCTTGTTTCCTAATTTTATGTGTTATTTTATTTTATTTTTATACACAACAAAAATGTTTCATTTAATAACATGAGTATAATTAAAATGAGACCATTGGGTTTTGACTGTTATATGACCATTGGTCAATATGACCCCTGGAAACTAAACGTTTTGATTATTGTCTCTAAATACAAGTAATCTTGGTTAATTATTATAGAAAGAAGATTCGATGGCCTCACCCAGTAGTCTTGGACCGATTGAAGCCCATTTAACATAACTTGGGAAGGATTTTGCACCATTGGGCTTTGCTCTGGACCAAACCTAAGCCGAACTTCATTGTGTGAAGCTATAACGGAATCGCCTTTACGAGAAGTTCAAACTGATAGAAATTACTACTCGTGCGATGTTAGCCGAGCCTCCCTCAGATTATCTCACCATAGCACACCTTACACTTAGGTCCCATGCTGGTGTGATAAGGGGATGTGTAAGGAGACCGTAACTGCCTTGTGTAATCCTTTGTTTTAAATAAAAATTTGGATTTCTTTTTATGATGATGCTTATGAATTTTCAATGACAGGATAAATATAGTATGCTTATTTTTGATGAATTTTTAGAAAAAGGATATTTTAAAAATGTTTATGTAAACCTTAAATAATTAAAAATGTGTAACGATATTTAAAAAATGGTCTTCTACAATTATGTTCAGTACAAAATTTAGAGTCTAATAAGATCAACTTGATTTTTGATGAATAGTAAATTATGAATAGCGATTTTATGCTTAGGATTAGTAATGTGACCAAATGGATTAGTAATCTCACTTAAAGAAAGTATTAATATAATCTAGGCACCTTGATTAAGTAATGTGATTCAATAAAATGGTTAAATAACGGTTTCATAAATTATTATTCAAGTATTAGTTTTTTTTTCAGGTGAATAGTGTTTTTTAATTAAAAATTAAATTAAAAATATTTAGAAAAATATTTTTATAAAATAGATTTCATTTTGGAACTCAGAGCATCAATATTATGTTAAGCTAATTTTTGGGGTTTTTTCTAAAAAAATGAATTTTTGGTGAATAGTGTATTTATTTAAAAATTTAATTAAAAATATTTAGAAAATTATTTTTATAAAATGGATTTCATTTCTGAAATCAGAGCATTTTTATTTGATTAATGTGAAATTTTGGTATTTTTCTGAGAAAGTTGAATTTTCAGTGAATAGTAAAAATACGATTTTAGGGTTTCAGTATGTTTAATGACATCATAACTGTGTCATGATGATTCCATGAGATTTTTTAAGGGATGGTCGACCAAAGGTGATGAATTATTGTATGGGGGACCATGTGGCCTAACTCCATGGGAAATACCATGGGAGAGCACATGGTTTTGAGAAAGGCACTTTTGAGGTGTCCCTTGGCCATTAATGCCTTGTCCCCTCACTTTACCTATAAATACGAAGCCATAATCTCATACATTTCGACTCCCCACTCCCCCCAACGAATATATGGTCTAATTACCTCCCAAGGAGTCCTCCCAAGGTTCCCCCAATCCCTCAAGGTCCCAACCGTTGAGTTTTAAGAGTTACGTTTTAAGGTAAGAGATCCGACCCCTCTCTTTCTTTTCAAGTGATCTCTTTTATGTAATTTCTTTTATGCTCCATGTTATTATGTTGGAGTAGGTTCTTTTATATTCATTATACTGTACTTTTTATGTTCATATGATGAGATACCCCTATTACTCTCATCATTTCGTTTTAAGAATGTTTAAGTGGCGCCGTTAGGCTGCCAAATTTTTAAGGGATTCTTTTACCCATCTCATTTTCAAGTTCTATTTTCTTGTCATGTCTTTCAAGTTACTTTATGTCGGGGTATGATCTATAAATCTATAATAATTATCATTTATTCTCATATGATGAGAGGCCCTTTTTGATCTCGTCAATTCATTTTTTGTTGAAGTTTAAGTGGCGCCGTTAGACTGCCGAATTTTTAAGGGATTTGTTCACCTTTCTCATTTTCAAAGTTCTCCTTTCATGTCAAGTCTTTAATGTTACTTTTATTATGTTGGGGTATGATCTATATATCTCTCATAATTATATTTCTTGATCATATTATGAGATACCCCATTTGATCTCTTCAATTCATTATTTTGAATTTCTAAGTGGCGCCGTTAGGCTGTTGAATTTTAAAGTGGTTCTTTCACCCTTCTCGTTTTCAAGTTCTACTTTCATGTCAAGTCTTTCAAGTTACTTTTTATTATGTTGGGGTATGATCTCTATATCTATCATACTGATCTTTTATGTTAATATGAGGAGAGACCCTATTTTATCTCGTCAACTCATTTTTTTTTTGAAATTTAAGTGACGCCGTTAGGCTGCCGAATTTTTAAGGGATTCGTTCACCTTTCTCTTTTTCATGTTATATTTTCTGGTAAAGTCTTTAAATATCCTTTTCATTATGTTGAGTTATGATCTATATATCTATCATACTGATCATTTATGTTCATATGATGAGATACCCTATTTGAACTCGTCAATCCATTTTTGGAAGTTTTAATTGACGTCGTTAGGCTGTCGAATTCTCATAAGAGTAATCTTAATTTTTGTCTTCCTTTCAAGTTCTTCGTTTCATATGGTATATCATTAAAATTTCATTACCACGTTCTTAAATACTTCATATTCTGTTCCCCTACTATTTTATGTATCATTTTTGAGTGGGTGACCCATGTCCCCTCTCTTTTCAATGTTTTCTAAAACTATGTATCATAGCCATTATGCTGCATAATTTTCTTCCCAAAATGCCTCCCTCTTTATCTCAAAATTATTTTATGTTATTAAGTGAAAACTCAAAGCTATTAATTATACAGGGGTTTTCACATATATATAGAAATGTTCTATTTTAAATTCTGGTATTTACATACATGAAACCCTCTTTCCCTTTCTGTGGGTTTAAAGTGACCTAAAGATCACGTCTTTAAAGTAGATTTTAAAACGTTATAATTATGAAATGAAACCCATTTATTTTATACTATATGGGTTGTTTATGAAATGATTGATGATGATATATTTGGTTCACATGATAATAAAGACATGTCAATGGTGCGCCCAGATAGCGCTCGAATGCATCGGGTAAAGACTTAATCTCTAGAGATGACTTTTTAGACTGATACCTTGGTGAATAACCTTGGTAATTTTTAAAGACACCTTGGGGATGGACCTTGGTGAAATGAAATGATTGTCAATATTAAATGTTGTAGCCACATCTTCAAGTTATGAAAAATGTTATTTTTTTATGATATATCTCATGATTTATTTCTCATGCCTTAAAGTTCCTTTCATGAACTTATTGAAGTATCTCAAGTTCACATGTAAAATGTTTCTCTTGTTTCCCTTACTGGGCCTTCTGCTCACCCTTTCTTTTGATGTATGTCCCCAGGTTATGAGATGTAGTAATGAACCTAGGATGAACATGAGGAGAAGCCTTTCAAGTGTTTAAGAATAATGTTTAATGTTTTCATGTTTTAAGTTCCCGGTTTCCAAGACACTAAACCTTAAAGATCCTCAATTTTGTAAAATGTAATGAAAGTTTATGTGATAAAAAGTCGGGATGTTATAGTTGGTATCAAAGGACTGTTTAGTTATTTTTGGAAATTTGGATATGAAAACTGTAGGAATAATCCAACAGAAAAGTTTATATATAGGAAATCTTCCGGGTATTTTGGTGAGTATTGAGTAATGGGTTTCCAAGAAAATACTTCCCGGTCTGGATACGAGAAGGTAGAGGTGGCTCTGGCATAGATGTATATATGGGTAAAACATGAAAACACCGCTTTGAGCTAGACTCAAACGAGAAATGGTACACGACAACGGGCCGTGCTGCACTCTTGGTTACGATACTCTCGGGGGATATGCTTTGGTAAATTCATAAGCTTAGTATGAACCATTATCAAAGGAACAAAGATAAAATAAAATAAAGATTCACATAATAATATATAATCAGGGGTAACCTAGATTGGATCTTAGGGGATCACAAGTTAGGATATACTTTTATTCTACAAGTTTATCCTTTTATGCTTAAAGTTTCCTTTTCATGATTTTTGGATAAGTATTTAAGCCCCTAATTATAGTTTCTTTTCATAGTTAATGGTGGGAAATGGAACAACATGTCCCAACAACAAAAGTGATAGGAAATGCGACGATTGTCATATTAATATGACAGAGATGATTAGGGGATTAAAAGATGATTATTATTTTGGATCACGTTCACTATTTTGGGGACTCTATATGATCGACGTAAATAGATTACTATGGTATTTTCATTGATGAGTAAGGATGACTTATATTATGAAGAATCAATGAATTTAAGGTGGACTTATAGTAATTTAGGTTACTTATGGGAATGATTAACCTATCTTGGGTAAAATATGTTTAGGTTAGCTACATTTGTTATAAGATGTTAGGAGTGGTTGATGTTGTTTGGAGATGAACAATGAAGCTTATTTTGGAAGGATATTTTATCAAATCCCTCTTGTATTTGGGTTTAAATCTTAGTTTGGTTTATTTTGAGGAATTTTAAGGACTGTTATTTATGGAATGGTCTATGATGAACTTAGGGTAGTAACATGGAACTTTGAAGATTTAAAAGTAGTTTCCATTCCTATGGGATTTTGTTTTCACTTTGAAGAGTTGTTTTACCTTACCCTTTCTGTTTTTGGGATAATGTTTAAAGATAGATGAAATAGATAGTTAATCTTTTTTGGATTATGTGATTCTCTTGAAGATTATTCTTGTGTTTTGATGAGACCAAGTAGTTTTGAATGCTCATCGTTTGGAGAAAAGATTAGTTTTGTTAGAAACTTATTAAAGGATGAAACTTTACATGAAGGTAGGTATATTTACTTATGTTTTTGTTCTATGTATTAAATGAATTCCTCAAAATTATGAAATGGAACATAAAACAAAAAAGTTGTTGGTTTACTTTTCTTACTAGGTAATCAAAGACCGTTTACACACACATAAGTTTGGGATTTTCTTATGGTTAACTTTCTCCTAATCATGTTTTCTATCACTCTACCTCAGAACTTGACCCTTTTTTCTCCTCCATGTCCATGTTTTCCTACATGGAATCCTAGTGTGGGAGAAATCAGGTGACCTTCGTACTTCCCTTTAATTTTTTAAAGTAATATTTTTACTGACTCCTTTTCCGATGTGGGACATTCAATGAAATTTCAAAACCCAATTTTAAAAATTGCGAGGATGCAATTTCTTAAGGGGGGAAGATTGTAACGTCCCGAAATTTTGAATAAATCTTATTTCCAAATTTTATGTGTTATTTTATTTTATTTTTATACTCAATAAAAATGTTTCATTTGATAACATGAGTATAATTAAAATGAGACCGTTGGGTTTTGACTGTTATATTACCATTGTTCAATATGACCCCTGGAAACTAAACGTTTTGATTATTGTCTCTAAATACAATTAATATTTGTTAATTATTATAGAAAGATGATTTGATGGCCTCACCCAGTAGTCTTGGACCGATCGAAGCCCATTTAACAGAACTTGGGAAGGAGGTAGCACCACTGGGCTTTCTCTGGACCAAACCCAAACCGAACTTCATCGTGTGAAGCTAGAACGGAATCGCCTTTGCGAGAAGTTCAAACTGATAGAAATTACGACTTGTGCGATGTTAGCCGAGCCTCCCTCAGATTCTCTCACCTTAGCACACCTTACACTTAGGTCCAATGTTGGTGTGATAAGGGGCTATGTAAGGAGACCGTAACTGCCTTGTGTAATCCTTTTTTTTAATAAAAATTGGGATTTATTTTTATGATGAAGATTATGAATTTTCAAATGACCGGATAAATATAGTATTCTTATTTTTGATGAATTTTTAGAAAAATGATATTTTAAAAATGTTTATGTAAACCTTAAATAATTAAAAATGTGTAACGATATTCAAAAAATGGTCTTCTACAATTATGTTCAGTACGAAATTTATAGTCTAATAAGATCAACTTGATTTTTGATGAATAGTAAATTATGAATAGTGATTTTATGCTTAGGATTAGTAATATGACCAAATGGATTAGTAATCTCACTTAAAGAAAGTATTAATATAATCTAGGCACCTTGATTAAGTAATTTGATTCAATAAAATGCTTAAATAACGGTTTCATAAATTATTATTCAAGTATTAGTTTTTTTAGGTGAATAGTGTTTTTTAATTAAAAATTAAATTAAAAATATTTAGAAAATTATTTTTATAAAATGGATTTCATTTTTGAACTCAGAGCATCAATATTATGTTAAGGTAATTTTTGGGGTTTTTTCTGAAAAAATGAATTTTTGGTGAATAGTGTATTTATTTAAAAATTAAATTAAAAATATTTAGAAAATTATTTTTATGAAATGGATTTCATTTCTGAAATCAGAGCATTGATATTTGGTTAATGTGAAATTTAGGGATTTTTCTGAAAAAGTTGAATTTTCAGTGAATAGTAAAAATACAGTTTTAGGGTTTCGGTATGTTTAATGACATCATAACTGTGTCATGATGATTCCATGATATATTTTAAGGGATGGTCGACCAAAGGTGATGAATTATTGTATGGGGGGCCATGTGGCCTAACTCCATGGGAAATACCATGCGAGAGCACATGGTTATGAGAAAACCACTTTTGAGGTGTCCCTTGGCCATTAACGCCTTGTCCCCTCACCTTCCCTATAAATACCAAGCCATCCTCTCATACATATAGACTCCCCACGCTCCCCCAATGGATTTCCGGTCTCATTAACTCTCAAGGAGTCCTCCCAAGGTTCCCCCAAGCCCTCAAGGTCCCAACCTTTGAGTTTTAAGAGTTTCATTTTAAGGTAAGGGATCCGACCCCTCTTTCTTTTCAAGTGATCTCTTTTATGTCATTTCTTTTATGCTCCATGTTCTTATGTTGTAGGAGGTCATTTTATATTAATTATACTATACTTTTTATGTTCACATGATGAGAGACCCCATATTACTCCCATCATTTCGTTTTAAGAATGTTTAAGTGGCTCCGTTAGGCTGCCGAATTTTTAAGGGATTCTTTTACCCTTCTCATTTTCAAGTTCTATTTTCTTGTCAAGTCATTCAAGTTACACTATGCTGGGGTATAATCTATATATCTATAATAATGATAATTTATGTTCATATTGTGAGAGACCCTTTTTGATCTCGTCAATTCATTTTTTGTTGAAGTTTAAGTGGCACCGTTAGGCTGGCAAATTTTTAAGGGATTCATTCACCTTTCTCATTTTTCAAAGTTCTTCTTTAATGTCAAGTCTTTCAAGTTCCTTTTTATTATGTTGGGGTATGATCTCTATATCTATCATACTGATCTTTTATGATCATATTATGAGAGACCCCATTTGATCTCTTCAATTCAGTATTTTGATGTTTTAAGTGGCGCCGTTAGGCTGCCGAATTTTTAAGTGGTTCTTTCACCCTTCTTGTTTTCAAGTTCTACTTTCATGTCAAGTCTTTCATGTTCCTTTTCATTATGTTGGGGTATTATATCTATATCTATCATACTGATATTTTAATTTCATATTATTATAGACCCTATTTTATCTCGCATTTCATTTTTTTGAAATTTAAGTGACGTCGTTAGGCTGCCGAATTTTTAAGGGATTCGTTCACCCTTCTCTTTTTCAAGTTATATTTTCTGGTCAAGTCTTAAAAGATCCTTTTAATTATGTTGGGGTATGATCTCTATATCTATCATACTGATCATTTATGCTCATATTATGAGAGACCTTATTTGATCTCATCAATCCATTTTTGGAAGTTTTAAGTGACGCCGTTAGGCTGTCGAATTCTCATAAGAGAAATCTTAATTTTTGTCTTCCTTTCAAGTTCTTCGTTTCATATGGTATATCATTCAAATTTAATTACCATGTTCTTAAATACTTTATATTCTGTTCCCCTACAGTTTTATGTATCATTTTTGAGTGTGTGACCCATGTCCCCTCTCTTTTCAATGTTTTCTAAAACCATGTATCATAGCCGTTATGCTGCATAATTTTCGTCCCAAAATGCCTCCCCTCTTTATCTCAAAATTATTTTATGTTATTAAGTGAATACTCAAAGCTCTTATTTTTATAGGGGTATTCACATATATATCAAAATGTTCTATTTTAAATTCTGGGATTTACATACATGAAACCCCCTTTCCCTTTCCGTGGGTTTAAAGTGACGTAAAGATCATGTCTTTAAAGCAGTTTTTAAAATGTTATGATTATGAAATGAAACCCATTTATTTTATACTATATGGGTTGTTTATGAAATGATTTATGATGATATATGTGGATCACATGATAATAAAGACATGTCAAGGGTGAACCCAGATAGCGCTCCAATGCATTGGGTAAAGACTTAATCTCTAGAGATGACTTTTTAGACTGATACCTTGGTGAATAACCTTGGTAATTTTTAATGACACCTTGGGGATGGACCTTGGTGAAACAAAATGATTGTAAATATTAAATGTTGTAGACACATCTTCAAGTTATGAAAAATGTTATTTTTATTATGATATATCTGATGATTTATTTCTCATGCCTTAAAGTTCTTTTCATGACCTTATTGAAGTATCTCAAGTTCACATGTAAAATGTTTCTCTTGTTTCCCTTACTAGGCCTTCTGCTCACCCTTTCTTTTGATGTATGTCCCCAGGTTATGAGATGCAGTAATGAACCTAGGATGAACATGAGGGGAAGACTTTCAAGTGTTTAAGAAGAATGTTATATGTTTTCATGTTCTACGTTCCCGGTTTCCAAGAAACTAAACCTTAAAGATCCTCGGTTTTGTAAAATGTAATGAATGTTTATGTGATAAAAAGGTGGGATGTTATAGTTGGTATCAAAGGTTGGTTTTGTTATTTGTGGAAATTTGGATATGATAACTTTAAGAAGAATCCTATAGAAAAGTTTATATATAGAAAATCTTCTGGGTATTTTGTTGAGTATTGATTAATGTGTTTCCAAGAAAATACATCCCTATCTAGGGGTAAAAACCGAAAACACCTCTTTGAGCTAGACTCAAATGGGAACTGGTACACGACTACGGGCCTTGATGCACTCTTGGTTACGACACTCCCTGGGGATATGCTTTGGTAAATTCATAAGCTTAGTATGAACCGTTATTAAAGGAACAAAGATAAAATAAAATAAATATTCACATAAGAATATATAATCATGGATGACCTAGATTGGAACCTAGTGGATCACAAGTTAGGATATACTTATATTCTACAAGTTTATCCTTTTATGCTTAAAGTTTCCTTTTTATGATTATTGGCTAAGTATTTAATCCCCTAATTATAGTTTCTTTTCTTAGTTAATGGTGGGAAATGTAAGAACATGTCCCAACAACTAAAGTGATAGGAAGTGTGAAGATTGTCATATTAATATGACAGAGATGATTAGGGGATTAAAAGATGATTATTATTTTGGAATATGTTCACTATTTTGGGGACTCTATATGATCGATGTAAATAGATTACTACGGTATTTTCATTGAGGTGTAAGGTTGACTTATATGTTGAAGAATCAATGAATTTAAGGTGGATTTATAGTAATTTAGGTTACTTATGGGAATGATTAACCTATCTTGGGTAAAATATGTCTAGGTTAGCTACTTTTGTTATAAGATGTTAGGAGTGGTTGATATTGTTTGGAGATGAACAATGAAGTTTATTTTGGAAGTCTATGTTATCAAATCCCTCCTGTATTTGGGTTTCAATCTTAGTTTGGTTTATTTTGAGGAATTTAAGGACTATTATTTATGGAATGGTCTATGATGAACTTTTGGTAGTACCATGGAACTTTGAAGATTTAAAAGTAGTTTCAATCCGTATGGTATTTTTTTCTTTTTGAAGAGTTGTTTTACCTTACCCTTTCAGTTTTTGGGATAATGTTTAATGATAGCCAAAATAGATAGTTAATCTTTTGTGGATTATGTGATTCTCTAGAAGATTATTCTTGTGTTTTGATGAGACCAAGTAGTTTTTAATGCTCATCATTTGGAGAAAAGATTAGTTTTTTTAGAAACATATAAAGGATGAAACTCTACATGAAGGTAGGTATATTTTCTTATGTTTTTGTTCTATGTAGTAAACTAATTCCTCAAAATTATGAAATGGAACATAAAACAAAAACATTGTTGGTTTACTTTTACTACTAGGTAATCAAAGACCGTTTACACACATCATAAGTTTGGGATTTTCTTATGGTTAACTTTCTCCTAATCATGTTTTCTATCACTCTCCCTCAGAACTTGACCCTTTGTTTTCTCCTCCATGTCCATGTTTTCCTACATGGAATCCTAGTGTGGGCTAACATGGGTGACCTTTGTACTTACCTTTCTTCCTTTTAAAGTAATAGTTTTTCTGACTCCTTTTCCGATGTGGGACATTCAATGAAATTTCAAAACCCAATTTTAAAAATTGCAAGGACGCAATTTCTTAAGGGGAGAAGATTGTAACGACCTGAAATTTCAAATAAATCTTGTTTCCTAATTTTATGTGTTATTTTATTTTATTTTTATACTAAACAAAAATGTTTCATTTGATAACATGAGTATAATTAAAATGAGACCATTGGGTTTTGACTGTTATATGACCATTGGTCAATATGACCCCTAGAAACTAAATGTTTTGATTATTGTCTCTAAATACAAGTAATCTTGGTTAATTATTATAGAAAGAAGATTCGATGGCCTCACCTAGTAGTCTTGGACCGATCGAAGCCCATTTAACAGAACTTGGGGAGGAGGTAGCACCACTGGGCTTTACTCTGGACCAAACCCAAGCCGAACTTCATCGTGTGAAGCTAGAACGGAATAGAATTTGCGAGAAGTTAAAACTGATAGAAATTACTACTTGTGCGATGTTATCCGAGCCTCCCTCAGATTCTCTCACCTTAGAACACCTTACACTTTGGTCCTATGTTGGTGTGATAAGGGGCTCTGTAAGGAGACCGTAAATGCCTTGTGTAATCCTTTGTTTTAAATAAAATTTGGGATTTATTTTTATGATGAAGTTTATGAATTTTCAAATGACCGGATAGATATAGTATGCTTATATTTTATGAATTTTTAGAAAAATGATATTTTAAAAATGTTTATGTAAACCTTAAATAATTAAAAATATGTAATGATATTCAAAAAAATGGTCTTCTACAATTATGTTCAGTACAAAATTTAGAGTCTAATAAGATGAACTTGATTTTTGATGAATAGTAAATTATGAATAGTGATTTTATGCTTAGGATTAGTAATGTGACCAAATGTATTAGTAATCTCACTTAAATAAAGTATTAATATAATCTAGGCTCCTTGATTAAGTAATGTGATTCAATAAAATGGTTAAATAACGGTTTCATAAATTATTATTCAAGTATTAGTTTTTTCATGTGAATAGTGTTTTTTAATAAAAAATTAAATTAAAAATATTTGGAAAATTATTTTTATAAAATGGATTTCATTTTTGAACTCAGAGCATTGATATTATGTTAAGGTAATTTTTGGGGTTTTTTCTGAAAAAATGAATTTTCGGTGAATAGTGTATTTATTTATAAATTAAATTAAATATTTTTAGAAAATTATTTTTATAAAATGGATTTCATTTCTGAAATCAGAGCATTGATATTTGGTTAATGTGAAATTTTGGTATTTTTTCTAAAAAAGATGAATTTACAGTGAATAGTAAAACTACAGTTTTAGGGTTTCAGTGTGTTTAATGACATCATAACTGTGTCATGATGATTCCATGAGATATTTTAAGGGATGGTCGACCAAAGGTGATGAATTATTGTATGTGGGGCCCATGTGGCCTAACTCCATGGGAAATACCATGGGAGAGCACATGGTTTTCAGAAAACCACTTTTGAGGTGTCCCTTGGCCATTAATGCCTTGTCCCCTCACTTTCCCTATAAGTACCAAGCCATCCTCTCATACATTTCGACTCCCCACACTCCCCCAAAGAATTTAGGGTCTCATTACCTCTCATGGAGTCCTCCCAAGGATCCCCCAAGACCTCAAGGTCCCAACCATTTTGTTTTAAGAGTTACGTTTTAAGGTAAGGGATCTGACCCCTCTTTCTTTTCAAGTGATCTCTTTTATGTCATTTCGTTTATGCTCAATGTTCTTATGTTGTAGGAGGTTCTTTTATATTAATTATACTGTCCTTTTTATGTTCATATGATGAGAGACCCCCTATTACTCCCATCATTTCGTTTTAAGGATGTTTAAGTGGCGCCGTTAGGCTGCCGAATTTTTAAGGGATTCTTTTACCCTTCTCATTTTCAAGTTCTATTTTCTTGTAAAGTATTTCAAGTTACTTTATGTTATGGTATGATCTCTATATCTATCATACAGATCATTTATGTTCATATGATGAGAGACCCTTTTTGATCTCCTCAATTCATTTTTTTTTTATGTTTAAGTGGCACCATTAGGCTGCTGAATTTTTAAGGGATTCGTTCACCTTTCTCATTTTTCAAAATTCTACTTTCATGTCAAGTCTTTGAAGTTCCTTTTTATTATGTTGGGGTATGATCTCTATATCTATCATACTGATATATTATGATCATATTATGAGAGACCCCATTTGATCTCTTCAATTCAGTATTTTGATGTTTTAAGTGGTGCCGTTAGGCTACCGAATTTTTAAGTGGTTCTTTCACCCTTCTCGTTTTCAAGTTCTACTTTCATGTCAAGTCTTTCAAGTTCCTTTTTATTATGTTGGGGTATGATATCTATATCTATCATAATGATATTTTATGTTCATATTATGAGAGACCCTATTTTTTCTCGCAATTCAGATTTTTTTGAAATTTAAGTGACGTCGTTAGGTTGCCGAATTTTTAAGGGATTCGTTCACCCTTCTCTTTTCAAGTTATATTTTCTGGTAAAGTATTTAAAATTACTTTTATTTATGTTGGGTTATGATATCTATATCTATCATACTGATCATCTATGTTCATATGATGAGAGACCCTATTTGATCTCATCAATCCATTTTTGGAAGTTTTAAGTAACGCCGTTTGGCTGTCGAATTCTCATAAGAGAAATCTTAATTTTTGTCTTCCTTTAATGTTCTTCGTTTCATATGGTATATCATTCATATTTCATTACCATGTTCTTAATTATATTATATTTTGTTCCCCTACTGTTTTATGTATCATTTTTGAGTGGGTGACCCATGTCCCCTCTCTTTTCAATGTTTTCTAAAACCATGTATCATAGCTGTTATGCTGCTTAATTTTCGTCCCAAAATGCCACCCTCTTTATCTCAAAATTATTTTTTGTTATTAAGTGAATACTCAAATCTCTTATTTCTACAGGGGTATTCACATATATATCAAAATGTTCTATTTTAAATTCCGGTATTTACATACATGAAACCCTCTTTCCCTTTCCGTGGGTTAAAAGTGACATAAAGATCATGTCTTTAAAGTAGTTTTTAAAACGTTATGATTATGAGATGAAACCCATTTATTTTATTCTATATGGGTTGTTTAAGAAATGATTTATGATGATATATGTGGATCACATGATAATAAAGACATGTCAAGGGTGCGCCCAGATAGCGCTCCAATGCATTGGGTAACGACTTAATCTCTAGAGATGACTTTTTAGACTGATACCTTGGTGAATAACCTTGGTAATTTTTAATGACACCTTGGGGATGGACCTTGGTGAAACAAAATGATTGTAAATATTAAATGTTGTAGCCACATCTTCAAGTTATGAAAAATGTTATTTTTATTATGATATATCTGATGATTTATTTCTCATGCCTTAAAGTTCTTTTCATGACCTTATTGAAGTATCTCATGTCCACATGTAAAATGTTTCTCTTGTTTCCCTTACTGGGCCTTCTACTCACCCTTTCTTTTGATGTATGTCCCCAGGTTATGAGATGTAGTAATGAACCTAGGATGAACATGAGGAGAATACTTTCAAGTGTTTAAGAAGAATGTTATATGTTTTCATGTTCTACGTTCCCGGTTTCCAAGAAACTAAACCTTAAAGATCCTCGTTTTTGTAAAATGTAATGAAAGTTTATGTGATAAAAAGGAGGGATGTTATAGTTTGTATCAGAGGATGGTTTTGTTATTTGTGGAAATTTGGATATGGGAACTTTATGAAGAATCCTATAGAAAAGTTTATATATAGAAAATCTTCTGGGTATTTTGTTGAGTATTGAGTAATGTGTTTCCAAGAAAATACATCCCTATCTGGATACGAGCAGGTAGAGATGGCTCTGGCACAGATGTACATAGGGGTAAAACCCGAAAACACCGCATTGAGCTAGACTCAAATGGGAACTGGTACACGACTACGGGCCTTGCTGCACTCTTGGTTACGACACTCCCCAGGGATATGCTTTGGTAAATTCATAAGCTTAGTATGAACCATTATTAAAGGAACAAAGATAAAATAAAATAAATATTCACATAAGAATATATAATCATGGATGACCTAGATTGGAACCTAGGGGATCACAAGTTAGGATATACTTATATTCTACAAGTTTATCCTTTTATGCTTAAATTTTCCTTTTCATGATTATTGGCTAAGTATTTAAGCCCCTAATTATAGTTTCTTTTCTTAGTTAATGGAGGGAAATGGAAAAACATATCCCAACAACCAAAGTGATAGGAAATACGACGATTGTCGTATTAATATGATAGATATGATTAGGGGATTAAAAGATGATTATTATTTTGGAAGACACTCACTATTTTGGGGACTCTATATGATCGACGTAAATAGATTACTATGGTATTTTCATTGAGGAGTAAGGTTGACTTATATTTTGAAGAATTAATGAATTTAAGGTGGACTTATAGTAATTTACGTTACTTATGGGAATGATTAACCAATCTTGGGTAAAATATGTTTAGGTTAGATACTTTTGTTATAAGATGTTTGGAGTGGTTGGTGTTGTTTGGAGATGAACAATGAAGTTTATTTTGGAAGGCTATGTTATCAAATCCCTCTTGTATTTGGGTTTCAACCTTAGTTTGTTTTATTTTGAGGAATTTTAAGGACTGTTATTTATGGAATGGTCTATGATGAACTTTGGGTAGTACCATGGAACTATGAAGAATTAAAAGTAGTTTCCATTCCTATGGGATTTTTTTTCTTTTTGAAGGGTTGTTTTACCTTACCCTTTCTGTTTTTGGGATAATGTTTAAAGATAGATGAAATAGATAGTTAATCTTCTGTGGATTATGTGATTCTCTAGAAGATTATTCTTGTGTTTTGATGAGACCAAGTAGTTTTGAATGCTCATAGTTTGGAGAAAAGATTAGTTTTGGTAGAATCATATTAAAGGATGAAACTCTACATGAAGGTATGTATATTTTCTTATGTTTTTGTTCTATGTAGTAAATGAATTCTTCAAAATTATGAAATGGAACGTAAAACAAAAACATTGTTGGTTTAATTTTACTACTAGTTAATCAAAGGCCATTTAAAACATCATAAGTTTGGGATTTTCTTATGGTTAACTTTCTCCTAATCATGTTTTCTATCACTCTCCCTCAGAACTTGACCCTTTGTTTTCTCCTCCATGTCCATGTTTTCCTACATGGAATCCTAGTGTGGGCTAACTCGGGTGACCATTGTACTTCCCTTTCTTTCTTTTAAAGTAATAGTTTTACTGACTCCTTTTTCGATGTCGGACTTTCAATGAAATTTCAAAACCCAATTTTAAAAATTGCGAGGACGTAATTTCTTAAGGGGTGAAGATTGTAACGACCTGAAATTTCGAATAAATCTTGTTTCCTAATTTTATGTGTTATTTTATTTTATTTTTATACACAACAAAAATGTTTCATTTGATAACATGAGTATAATTAAAATGAGACCATTGGGTTTTGACTGTTATATGACCATTGGTCAATATGACCCCTGAAACTAAATTTTTTGATTATTGTCTCCAAATACAAGTAATCTTGGTTAATTATTATAGAAAGAAGATTTGATGGCCTCACCCAGTAGTCTTGGACTGATCGAAGCCCATTTAACAGAACTTGGGGTGGAGGTAGAACCACTGGGCTTTGCTCTGGAACAAACCCAAGCCGAACTTCATCGTGTGAAGCTAGAATGGAATCACCTTTGTGAGATGTTCAAACTGATAGAAATTACTACTCGTGCAATGTTATCCGAGCCTACCTTAGATTCTCTCACCTTAGAACACCTTACACTTTGGTCCTATGCTGGTGTGATAAGGGGCTATGTAAGGAGACCGTAACTACCTTGTTTAATCCTTTGTTTTAAATAAAAATTGGGATTTATTTTTATGATGAAGTTTATGAATTTTCAAATGATCGGATAAATATAGTATGCTTATTTTTGATGAATTTTTAGAAAAATGATATTTTAAAAATGTTTATGTAAACCTTAAATAATTAAAAATGTGTAACGATATTCAAAAAATGGTCTTCTACAATTATGTTCAGTACGAAATTTAGAGTCTAAGAAGATCAACTTGATTTTTGATAAATACTAAATTATGAATATAGATTTTATGCTTAGGATTAGTAATGTGACTAAATGGATTACTAATCTCACTTAAAGAAAGTATTAATATGATCTAGTCACCTTGATTAAGTAATGTGATTCAATAAAATGGTTATATAATGGTTTCATAAATTATTATTCGAGTATAATTTTTTCAGGTGAATAGTGTTTTTAATTAAAAATTAAATTAAAAATATTTAGAAAATTATTTTTATAAAATGGATTTCATTTTTGAACTCAGAGCATCGATATTATGTTATGGTAATTTTTGGGGTTTTTTCTGAAAAAATGAATTTTCGGTGAATAGTGTATTTATTTGAAAATTAAATTAAAAATATTTAGAAAATTATATTTATAAAATGGATTTCATTTCTGAAATCAGAGCATTGATATTTGGTTAATGTGAAATTTTGGGATTTTTCTGAAAAAGTTGAATTTTCAGTGAATAGTAAAAATACACTTTTAGGGTTTCTGTATGTTTATTGACATCATAACTATGTCATGATTATTCCATGAGATATTTTAAGGTATGGTCGACCAAAGGTGATGAATTATTGTATGGGGGGGCCATGTTGCCTAACTCCATGGGAAATATCATGGGAGAGCACATGGTTTTGAGAAAACCACTTTTGAGGTGTCCCTTGGCCATTAATGCCTTTCCCCTCACTTTCCATATAAATACCAAGCCACCCTCTCAAACATTTAGACTCCCCACTCTCCCCCAACGAATTTAGGGTCTAATTACCTCACATGGAGCCCTCCCAAGGTGCCCCCAAGCCCTCAAGGTCCCAACCTTTGAGTTTTAAGAGTTACGTTTTAAGGTAAGGGATCCGACACCTCTCTTTCTTTTCAAGTGATCTCTTTTATGTAATTTATTTTATGCTCCATGTTCTTATGTTGGAGGAGGTTATTTTATATTAATTATACTGTCCTTTTTATGTTCATATGATGAGACACCCCCTATTACTCTCATCAGTTCGTTTTAAGAATGTTTAAGTGGCGTCGTTAGGCTGCCGACTTTTTAAGGGATTCTTTTACCCTTCTCATTTTCAAGTTCTATTTTCTTGTCAAGTCTTTCCAGTTACATTATGTTGTGGTATGATATATATATCTATCATACTTATAATTTATGTTCATAATATGAGAGACCCTTTTTTATCTCGTCAATTCATTTTTTGTTGAAGTTTAAGTGGCACCGTTAGGCTGCCGAATTTTTAAGGGATTCATTCACCTTTCTCATTTTTCAAAGTTCTACTTTCATGTCATGTCTTTCAAGTTCCTTTTTATTATGTTGGGGTATGATCTCTATATATATCATACTTATATTTTATGATCATATGATGAGAGACCCCATTTGATCTCTTCAATTCAGTATTTTAATGTTTTAAGTGGCGCCGTTAGGCTGCCGAATTTTTATGTGGTTCTTTCACCCTTCTCGTTTTCAAGTTCTACTTTCATGTCAAGTCTTTCAAGTTCCTTTTTATTATTTTGGGGTTTGATATCTATATATATCATACTGATCTTTTATGTTCATATGATGAGAGACCCTATTTTATCTTGTCAATTCATTTTTTTTAATTTAAGTGACACCATTTGGCTGCCGAATTTTTAAGTAATTCGTTCACCTTTCTCTTTTCCAAGTAATATTTTCTGGTCAAGTATTTCAAGATCCTTTTCATTATGTTGGGGTATTATATCTATATCTATCATACTGATCATTTATTTTCATATGATGAGAGACCCTATTTGATCTCATCAATCCATTTTTGGAAGTTTTAAGTGATGCCGTTAGGTTGTCGAATTCTCATAAGGGAAATCTTAATTTTTGTCTTCCTTTAAAGTTCTTCGTTTCATACGGTATATCATTAAACTTTCATTACCATGTTCTTAAATACATTATATTATGTTCCCCTACTGTTTTATGTATCATTTTTGAGTGGGTGACCCATGTCCCCTCTCTTTTCAATGTTTTCTAAAACCATGTATCATAGCCATTATGCTGCATAATTTTCGTTCCAAAATGCCTCCCTCTTTATCTCAAAATTATTTTATGTTATTAAGTGAATACTCAAAGATCTTATTTCTACATGGGTATTCAAATATATATCAAAATGTTATATTTTAAATTCTGGTATTTACAGACATGAAACCCTCTTTCCCTTTCCGTGGGTTTAAAGTGACATAAAGATCTTGTCTTTAAAGCAGTTTTTAAAACGTTATGATTATGAAATGAAACCCATTTATTTTATGATATATGGGTTGTTTATAAAATGATTTATGATGATATATGTGGCTCACATGATAATAAAGACATGTCAAGGGTGCTCCCAGATAGCGCTCCAATGCATTGGGTAAAGAATTAATCTCTAGAGATGACTTTTTAGACTGATACCTTGGTGAATAACCTTGGTAATTTTTAATTACACCTTCGGGATGGACCTTGTTGAAACGAAATTACTGTCAATATTAAATGTTGTAGCCACATCTTCAAGTTATGAAAAATTTTATTTTTGTTATGATATATCTCATGATTTATTTCTCATGCCTTAAAGTTCCTTTCATGACCTTATTGAAGTATCTCAAGTTCACATGTAAAATGTTTCTCTTGTTTCCCTTACTGGACCTTCTGCTAACCCTTTCTTTTGATGTATGTCCCAAGGTTAGGAGATGCAGTAATGAACCTAGGATGAACATAAGGAGAATCATTTCAAGTGTTTAGGAATAATGTTTTATGTTTTCATGTTTTAAGATCCTGGTTTCCAAGACACTAAACCTTAAAGATCCTCGGTTTTGTAAAATGTAATGAAAGTTTATGTGAAAAAAAGGCGGGATGTTATAAAAACTATAAAAAGAAATGTCATTTCTTTAAACATAAACCATGAAGGGTATAAAAATAGAAAATAACTAGTCAAACATGTCATAACTCATTCAATAGAACATGTAAGACTGTATTATAATAAATCAACCTCAATAAAAAATAATTTCCAGTAAAGGATGCTGACATTGTTGAAAATGATGAGTAAAACTTTTTGAGAAAAAATTATTATTTTTGTGAAATCATTTAAAAGTCACACATTTATAAATTAAGTAATTTAAAATATATTTTTGAATCAAAGTTTCCCATACCACTTTGAAACTTTTGAAATGAATTATCATTTCAAAACATTCCTGTCCATATAAATAAATCATTAAAATCATTTTGAAAACATGGACATTAATTAAAAATATTTAGAAAGATAAATCATTAAAACATTTAAAATTCTGATATTGATAAAGAGTACCATTCAAAAATCCTTAAAATATTCATTTTGAAATCTTTTTTATTAAAAATGGACATGGATGATAAAAATGTCCCAGTAAATACTTACACATAAACAATCTCGGATAATAATGAGATTGCAGAATTAACCCTTATCTTGCACTTTCCTTTAGTCGAGGGTACATTTAACCTCCTATATGAAGATTTTAGTATGTTATTAAACTATAACAGAACTATATTAATATTTATGATATCATACATGATTTATTTATGACTTTATACTACCCATTTAATAATAATTTCAATGTTAAATTAACATTTCGGGTAATAATCGTTTTCTTTATCGTATGTGTTTTAACTTGTTACTCTTGATTGTATCACTTAGATCAAGATTTAAATACATCCAGAATATAAAACATGATTTATATATCATATATACTTAGAAAATAAATATGTATAATAGACATATATATTAAATGAAAAACACTGTTTATGGAGACGGTATTTCGTACGTACGCATAAACGCTGTTTCCATTTTCATATCGTATTGAACGGAACTAAGTGAAAAAGATATATGTAAGTACACACACACACAAACATTTCCAGTAGCATTATTATGTCATATATTACATACTTATTAGTAATATATATTTTTATAGTCATCGATGAATGGTGAATGTGGAAATGAATCTCATCGCGTCGTGGAGACGGTAATTCGTACGTACACACGAGCGAAAATATCACTTCCTTAAAGGTGTGAAATTGGATGGTATATTAATTTTATAGAGACATTATCATGTTATTTTAATTATTTATATACATATTACTCATTATTATATCCATCCAAATAACATAGTGTTGAATAACAAATTACACCACAGCGTGGAGACGGTAAGCCGTACGTATGCACGCATGATGAAATTATCATTCATAAGATGGATAGAATAATGAATATAGTTGTGCCATATTTATAAAAACATAACAGTATATAGAAGATACTGTATTTATTATTTAATAATGGAAACAACAAATAAAGTGTAAGTGGAAGAATACGAGAACTTGAAAGTGGGTGGTGAAATCATTACCTCTTCTTCGGGTTCTTTCTTTTGATTTGATCAAAAGGGCTCCTTAGGTTGGATTTATGACCAAAGGAAGACATCTAAGATGAAGGTAGGATAGTTGGGAGGATATTTTGGCAGGGTTTGGCCGAACCAAATGAATTTGGAGGTGTTAATTTGAGAGAAGGGAAAGTTCCCTTTTATAAGAGGGGTGAGGGTCACTTTAGGAAAAGATTAAAGTATTAATATATTATATAATCATATTCGGTTTATAATGGTTCCAAATGTATTTATTTAGATACTTAGGTCGTTATGGGTCTAAATCCACTCAACCAATAAGTTTTAGACATGTTTAGGTTACCATTTAAACCTTATCTTTTAGATTTAACTCTTAGTTAAGTAGTTTAACTTTTACCGTGTCTTCTTGTATTCTTACTCTATATGGTTAATAAACATACTCTAAACTTCCAAGATAACCTCAAGTGGCTCATTAATGACATATATAATATTATTGAATCCATTTATCCTAACCTTACATTTTTAGAAATATTATATCAACCAATAATATAGTATTTGTTTTAAATATTAATTTATGTCAATTTTGACACTATTTCATATTTTGTTTTTGTGAATGTCATAAAAACATGATTACTTCGAACATGATACATTGAATCATCCCTAAAAAGTCATATTCAGCTATAAAATTCGTGTATTTCATAAAAACTTTGAAATTATATTTATTTTAGTATTTATAATACTATTTATTTGATTCTTTCATTAATAAAGAAATTTCTGCCTCATCATTGTGCCATTAATAAATTTAATTATTTAATCTATAAAAATTATAAATAAAATACCATTATGTAGGAAATCGTTTTATATTTCTAATGAATATTTATAGTCTAATTTATCTTATATATAAACCTATATTAAAAATGGTTTTGTTAATCAACATTGATTTTAACTCTTTTAACTCTTCTTTAAATTAAATAATAATTGTAGAGACCCGATGCTTGACGTACATTGACATTACATTACATTTGTGGAATACTTAGTACATAAAAAAACACACACACAAGGACCGTAATAGTTTAGTGTCTTTGGAAACTCGGAATATAATCCTCTAATCCTGGTGAAAGATCTTCAACATCTCCCATAAAGATCTTCCTTTTTATTATACCTAAAACCTTTCTTTATATCCTGGGGAAAAGAAAACATAAAAGGGTGAGCTCAAATGATCAGTAAGGGTAAACAAAAGAAAAATCAATCACATCATATTCATAAGAACATAACTTTTGGAAATCTTAACCTGTAAAAGAGAGCATAATTTCATAACATGGGATAAATCATAGCAGTGAAATGTAATCACAGTAATCATAACATAAAACATGAAATTTTGTGGCATACACAAATAATCATAGAGAATTATTTCTTGTTAGTCAAGACTCATTGCCAAGACTATCTTAGTGGACAAAGTCAATTTCTGAACCGAGTCACCCTCGTTTCAGTCCTGTTTCACTGAACCGGTATAACCTACCGTTCCAGCCATGTCTCTCTCATGAGATATAAAATCTTTACCCAATGCATTGGAGGGAGATATAGGTCCCACCCATCTCATAATGATACCATTCT
This sequence comes from Viscum album, assembly GCA_963277665.1. Taxonomy (NCBI): domain Eukaryota; kingdom Viridiplantae; phylum Streptophyta; class Magnoliopsida; order Santalales; family Viscaceae; genus Viscum; species Viscum album. The sequence continues at coordinate 1,104,004,604 of OY728139.1, forward strand.
TATGTGTGCCACAAAATCATAAATCATACATCATTGCATAACCCATGTAATAAAAATGGGAATCTTAAACATCATGACATCATAAAACAATTCATATACAATAAAGGAATTCATAAAAATACTTCCATTACAACATAATCAAATCAATTTAATAATAGGGATAAAAACAGTACCCTTTACTATCTTAGATGGAAAATAATTTTGATTAAAAACTTGAACTCCATTCTTGAGGAAAATATCCTTTCTTCTTCAAAAACATTTTTCCTTTCTTAACATGTCATACAACTTTAAACTAAAAGAAGTTGATTAAAAATAAACTTGAAAACTTTTAAAGGAATATTCTTGGAAATAATGTTTTAAAAATCCATTCATGCCGTATAAGTTAAATAAAACATTCTTCGTACTTTTGTCGGAAAAGTCAAAAAGTACCTCGTATGAAAAACGACAAAAGATTCCTTTCATATCTTTTACAAAAAACTTACCGAAGGGTAAAATTGGATATAAAATATTATAGAAGGATGGAAATAATATTACATATTGAGGAAACATGGATGTGGATGATAAAATACACCCCAGTAAATTCCAAAGTATAAACAATCTCGGATAAAAATGAGATTGTGATATTTCCCTTACCTTAGGTCTGATTTGCATTGTACGTGTCCGAAGCTCCTGTATAATGGTTTAAATAATGTTATTGACTTATTCCAGAATCATAAATATTGATATGATATCATATATGGTCATATTCCTAGCTTCTTATTAGTAATATTTCATTGTTACTTGTTACTCGGGACTTTATTGCCTTTTGTTCTTATGCGTGTTTTACCGAATAAATTCTTATTCTTCTTTTAAGGTTATAGATACCTTATATCCAGAATGGTATTAGTGTACCATATATCTTATTTATTCATTCAATTAATTTATATAATTACTATGTAATGATGATCATGTAGAACGAGTCGCATCACATCGTGGAGACGGTATTCCGTACGTACTCACGAGCGATGATATTGTTTCCATGATTGTGGAATTGTATTTAAGTGTATTTATACTATTTTAGTATCAATATAAATTTATAATAATCATATATAGTTACTCATTACACCATTATACACATCCTTGTAAGGTGATGGTGGAAAATAGATTACACCACGACGTGGAGATGGTATTCCGTACGTACGCACGTGCGGTGATTTCATTTTTCCGTAGGATGGATAGAAGGTGAATTAGGGTTGTTTCATATTTATAATAACATATCAGTATTTATGTAATACTGATGTTTTTACTTTATCATGAAACAACTAAATAAGAAGAATTTGAAGAAGAAAGAAATTGAAAAGATCGATAATGGATATTACCTCTTCTTTGAAACGCCTCTTTGAATCCTCCACATAGGGAACTAAGATTGGTCTTTGAAGAAGACCAGGACCTCTCGGATTATTCTAGGGAAGTGGAGAAGGGATTTTGGCAGGGGTTGGCCGAGCTTGAAGGCTCAAAGTTGTGTAAGGAAGAGAGGGAGGAGGTTCCCTTTTATAAGGGAGGAGAGGGGCACCTTAGGAATATCTCAAAATATTATTTTATATTAAGGTCAAATTCGGTTTATAATGGTTCCAAATGGTCTTATTTCGACGCTAAAGTGGGGATGGGTCTAAATACTCTCATCCAATAGGATTTATACATGTTTAGGTTATTATTTTAACCTTATCAATTAGATTTAACTCTAAGTTAAATAATTTAACTTTTACCGTGTCTTTTTGTTTTCTTACACTATATGGTTAATTAACTTACTATATCAAGCCAAACGAACCCCAAGTTGTTTATTATTAATATATATATCCTTATATATGTCATTTGGCCGAACCTTAGATTTTTAGGAATTAAATAACAATTAATAATATAATATTTGTTTTAAAAACTAATTTTTGTCAAATTTGACACTATTTGGTACATGATTTTTATGAAATTTTTAACAGAATTATAAGTTCGAAACAAGTTACTTAAATCAACAATAACATGTCATATTAACCTTTAAAATTAGTTTAAGTCATAAAAAGTTTCAAATTACATTTATTTGGGCATTTATAACATCAATTTTGTTAATATTTTCTTAAAAAGGTAATTACTGCATCATCGTTGTGTCATAAATAAATTAAATTATTTAATGTATAAAAATTACAAATAAAATACCATTATGTAGGAAATCGTTTTATATTTCTAATGAATATTTATAGTCGAAATTGTATTATGTATAACCCTATATTAAAAATGTTTTAGTTATTAAACTTTGATTTTTAACTATTTTAACTATTCATTAAATAAAATAATATTAAATGTCATAATCTAATCCAAGTGGACCTAAATGGTCATATTATATTCATAAGGTTGTTTTTGGTCGAATTACACTTATCCAATAGAATTATGACATGTGTTAGGGTAATAGTAATATCATATTTACCCTTAGTTACCCTATTTACTATTAACCGCGGTAAAAAAAGTAAAAAGTTACTATTCACCAAAAAATTATTTTTATCTCATTGAACCACATTTTACTTACTGATATCAACTGTGTCTGTCGGATTTTCGAAATTCCATTCACAGAATTGGTAAAATTAAGTTTTATGTAAAATTCAGTTTTTAACCTACCACTTAGTGGTTTCACTATTCATCAAAAATTGAATGTTTTCAGAAAAATACCAAAATTTCAACCTAGGCTAATTTCGGTATTCCGAATCAAAAAATTAATTCCATTTAGAAAAATAAAATTTACAAAATTTCAAAAAGTGGTTATTACTATTCATAACGGCTAGTTTTAATAATATTTTAATAGCATATCGTTGTTTAGTGAAACTCGGTATTGCGTACTACACATGCTATCGAGGAAGGTCGCGATTGAGTGTAATGGAAGGCAAGTCAAGGATGCGTGTTGTGAAAGATTCTTTTGGTGTAGCCTACAACACAAGACATTAATGAAATTAAAAAAAATATTTTTCATAAAATTTCAGGGTGTAACATTCTACCCCCCTTAAAATGAATTTCGCCCTCGAAATTCGTTGGGGTTATAAATGGTTTACTATTCGAAAGTTTTTTTAATAGAAACCCACATCGTAAAAAGGAATACCAAAATCAATATTTAAAAAAAAGTATGAAACGTAACGGTTACCCAATTAAACTAATCACTGGGTTTCCACATAGGTGAAAATATGGATATGGAAGAGAAATCTAACCATCATGTTCTGATGGAGAGTGGTAGAGAACATGGATATGGAAAAGCCAGCAATCACAAAGCCATAAATTTGTGAAGATCTAGGGTACCATCTGATTCATCGGATATAAGGGCACTAGGACAATATTTTTGGTTTTCAAGATCATTTCCCTAAAGTTGAAAATTTGAATTAGAATAAATACTTACTTTATTTTGGTACAATCTCACTATTGTTCGTGCCTTGAACAATTTAAACTTCATCTCTTAAATAAATGAAGTTGAATTTGTTATTCGTGAAGTGTTAGCAGATCATGTGATAGAATGATGGGTCATTCCATCTGTCTCAAACAAAAGGTTAGCAAAAATTATATACATAAGTCGATCTATAGTGAGATTAATCATATATGGTTCCTAAAATGGACTTACACTTCATATATCATACTGCTTAATATAATAAAACTAGTTTCTACTAAACAGGGACTTCCTGTAGGCCAGTGGTAGGCGATAAAGGCCAGTCGCACTTCGGTTGTGGGTTCGATTCCCACAGCCTTGTCCGAAGCGATGGGCTGTCGCCGGTCCTGCAGGTTGTCCTTTTTCTAAAACTACATTACTATAACATCCCATTAATAATATCGAAAATCTTCTATCCTTAAACAATACTAACTTATGTCCAACATAATCCATTCCAATCTTTAGGCTTATCCATAATACTACAGTCCACTCTCATAACATAGTGAAAACGATTACCAGAGATTTATTACCATCATTGATCCCCATATATCATAAGATATGTTTTTTTGGTCACATTCCAAACATTCAAAGCCCTTAATCATGTATTCTCTTGAATACCCATTGAACCTTAGTGAAAACATGAATGCAGTTAAAAGTTAACACTTTCCACATACCAAAATCCTCAAAATTCTATATACTCAAACCATGATATCACTTAGTCCTTATATCAATCATGAGCTCATGAATATTGTTAAAAATTTCATTTTCTCGTTTTCCCTTCATTATACGCATATCATCTTATTTCCAAAAATATCTCAATCACTTTTAATACCACATTAGACCAATACATAAATATTCCAATACTCCATGATACAACATTATTTTGGAATCCCATTACATAAACACTTAATCATTCCACCACATCGTTGTCATATTCAACATCGCCAATAGTGATCACATGTGACTTCCCTTTTTTCCTTTGCCTTAAGCGGTTGCTCATGTTGATCATCACTAACCCTTGGATTAGGGCATTTATTAGCATAATGCTCCATTTCCTTGCACTTGAAGCATTGAAGTGTTGGTGGTGCGTTCTCTGCAGTGTTTGCTTTATTCACATCATTAGAAACCCTTTTTCCATTACTTCGACACTCAGCTGCTCGATGACCTTCTTTTCCACACCTAAAACATTTTCTAGTCCCTTTAAGACAATCTCCACCATGCTTCTTTCCACACTTTGTGCATAAGGAAACATTCATATTCTTTTCACCATTATTCTGAGATTTATCCTTGAACTCCATCTTTCGTTTCTTGTCAAAACCATGAGATGGATATGTAACACCAACTTCTATTTTGACCTTGATAGCATAATGCACAATTTCTTCATAGCTACTGAAGTCTCTTATAGCTAATGCCCTTCGAAGACTTGGTTTTAAGACACTGAAAAATCGATCAACTTTACTTTCAGGTTGGATGATAATTCCAGATGCATACCTTGCAAGTCTTGTAAAATTCGCTTCGTATATACCAACAGATTCATCATCCTTTTGCTTCAGCTCAAGAAACTCCTTTTCTATCTTTTTTCGAAGAATACGAGGGAAGTACTTACTGAAAAACATGTTCTTGAACTCATCCCATTCCATGGACTCAATTTCATCTCTTGGCCTCATATTCTTGATAAGATTCCACCATTGATCAGATTCACCTTCCAAACGATATACAGCTAAGATGACTTTATCATGTTCAGAACATTGAAGAACTGAAAATATCTTTTCAGTGGTACTGATCCATTGTTCAGCAACAAGTGGATCGGAAGTCCCACTGAAAGAAGGTGGACGTTGCCTCATGAAGGACTCTATAGAATATTGTTCCCTTCTCTGCTCATTTGGAAGTCCAGAATGATTCATAGCTTGTGTAAGTATAGCAATAAGATTTTTCACTCCATCTCCCATAACATTTGTTTGTTCAGGAGGGAAATCATTGCATTGTCGATTGCATTGATCAACATGGTTCCTTCGGCTTCCAGCCATCATCTAAATCCCAAAAAGAATAGTGTGAGAGGCAAAAATCATGCTAGGGAAAACAACATAATAAAGGGGGAGTACCTTCAATATCTAACATCTTAGGTTTAATTCCATGATCGTTAGCATAATTCTAGTACTATAACCTATACGTATACATAACCTTAGGGACATCCCTAGACATACCTTAGAAATATCTCTAGGGATCTCACTAACGTTTTTGCATCCTAGTTTCCAAAGGATGACTAAACCTTTCCTCTGATACCAACTGTAGAGACCCAAAGCTTGACGTACATTGACATTAAATTACATTTGCGGAGTAATTAGTACATAACAAAAACACACACACAAGGAGCGTAATAGTTTATTGTCTTTGGAAACTCGGAATATAATCCTCTAATCCTGGTGAAAGATCTTCAACATCTCCCATAAAGATCTTCCTTTTTATTATACCTAAAACCTTTATTTATATCCTGGGGAAAATAAAACATAAAAGGGTGAGCTCAAATGCTCAGTAAGGGTAAACAAAAGAAAAATCAATCACATCATATTCATAAGAACATAACTTTTGGAAATCTTAACCTGCAAAAGAGAGCATAATTTCATAACATGGGATAAATCATAGCAGTGAAATGTAATCATAGTAATCATAACTTAAAACATGAAATTTTGTGGCATACACACATAATCATAGAGAATCATTCCTTGTTAGTCAAGACTCATTGCCAAGACTATCTTAGTGGACAAAGTCCATTTCTGAACCGAGTCACCCTCGTTTCAGTCCTGTTTCACTGAACCGGTTTAACCTACCGTTCCAGCCATGTCTATCTCATGAGATATAAAATCTTTACCCAATGCATTGGAGGGAGATATAGGTCCCACCCATCTCATAATGATAAGATTCTTATGTGTGCCACAAAATCATAAATCATACATCATCGCATAACTCATGTAATAAAAATGGGAATCTTAAACATCATGACACCATAAAACAATTCATATACAATAAAGGAATTCATAAAAATAATTCAATCACAACATAATCAAATCAATGTAATAATAGGGATAAAAACAGTACCCTTTATTATCTTAGATGGAAAATAATTTTGATTAAAAACTTGAACTCCATTCTTGAGGAAAATATCCTTTCTTCTTCAAAAACATTTTTCCTTTCTTAACATGTCATACAACTTTAAACTAAACGAATTTGATTAAAAATAAACTTGAAAACTTTTAAAGGAAGATTCTTGGAAATAATGTTTTAAAAATCCATTCATTCCGTATAAGTTAAATAAAACATTCTTCGTACTTTTGTCGGAAAAGTCAAAAAGTACCTCGTATGAAAAACGACAAAAGATTCCTTTCATATCATTTACAAAAAACTTACCGAAGGGTAAAATTGGATATAAAATATTATAGATGGATGGAAATAATATTACATATTGAGGAAACATGTATGTGGATGATAAAATACACCCCAGTAAATGCCAAAGTATAAACAATCTCAGATAAAAATGAGATTGTGATATTTCCCTTACCTTAGGTCTGATTTGCTTTGTACGTGTCCAAAGCTCCTGTATAATGGTTTAAATAATGTTATTGACTTATTCCAGAATCATACATATTGATATGATATCATATATGGTCATATTCTTAGCTTCTTATTAGTAATATTTCATTGTTACTTGTTACTCGGGTTTTTATTGCCTTTTGTTCTTATGCGTGTTTTGCTGAATAAATTCTTATTCTTATTTTAAGGTTATATATACCTTATATCCAGAATGGTATTAGTGTAACATATATCATATTTATTCATTCAATTCATTTATATAATTACTATGTAATGATGATCATGTAGAACGAGTCGCATCACATCGTGGAGACGGTATTCCGTACGTACGCACGAGCGATGATATTGTTCCCATGATCGTGGAATTGTATTTAAGTGTATTTATACTATTTAAGTATCAATATAACTTTATAATAATCATATATAGTTACTCATTACACCATTATACCCATCCTTGTAAGGTGATGGTGGAAAATAGATTACACCACGGCTTGGAGACGGTATTTCGTACGCACGCACGCACGGTGATTTCATTTTTCCGTAGGATGGATAGAAGGTGAATTAGGGTTGTTTCATATTTATAATAACATATCAGTATGTAAGTAATACTGATGTTATTACTTTATCATGAAACAACTAAAGAAGAATAATTTGAAGAAGAAAGAAATTTAAAAGATCGGTAATGGATATTACCTCTTCTTTGAAACGCCTCTTTGAATCCTCCACTTAGGGAACTAAGATTGGTCTTTGAAGAAGACCAGGACCTCTAGGATTATTATAGGGAAGTGGATAAGGGATTTTGGCAGGGGTTGTCCGACCTTGAAGGCTCAAAGTTGTGTGAGGAAGAGAGGGAGGAGGTGCCCTTTTATAAGGGAGGAGAGGGGCACCTTAGGAATATCTCAAAATATTATTTTATATTAAGGTCAAATTCGGTTTATAATGGTTCCAAATGGTCTTATTTCGAAGATAAAGTGGGGATGGGTCAAAATCATCTCATCCAATAGGATTTAGACAAATTTAGGTTATTATTTTAACTTTATCAATTAGATTTAACTCTAAGTTAAATAATTTAACTTTTACCGTGTCTTTTTTTTTCTTACACTATATGGTTAATAAACTTACTATATCAAGCCAAACTAACCCCAAGTTGTTTATTATTAATATATCTATCCTGATCTAAGTCATTTGGCCGAACCTTATATTTTTAGGAATTAAATAACAATTAATAATATAATATTTGTTTTAAAAACTAATTTATGTCAATTTTGACACTATTTGGTACATGATTTTTATGAAATTTTTAACAGAATGATAAGTTAGAAACAAGTTACTTAAATCAACAATAACATGTCATATTAACCTATAAAATTAGTTTAAGTCATAAAAAGTCTGAAATTACATTTATTTGGGCATTTATAACATCAATTATGATAATATTTTGTTAAAAAAGGTAATTACTGCATCATCGTTGTGTCATAAATAAATTAAATTATTTAAAGTATAAAAATTACAAATAAAATACCATTATGTAAGAAATATTTTTAGCTTTCTATTGAATATTTATAGTCGAAATTATATTATGTATAACCCTATATTAAAAATGTTTTAGTTATTAAACTTTGATTTTTAACTATTTTAACTATTCAATAAATAAAATAATATTAAATGTCATAATCTAATCCAAGTGGACCTAAATGGTCATATTATATTCATAAGGTTGTTTTTGGTCGAATTACACTTATCCAATAGAATTAGGACATGTGTTAGGGTAATAGTAATATCATATTTACCCTTAGTTACCCTATTTACTATTAACCGCGGTAAAAAAAGTAAAAAGTTACTATTCACCAAAAAATTATTTTTATCTCATTGAACCACATTTTACTTACTGATATCAACCGTGTCTATCGGATTTTCGAAATTCCATTCACAGAAGTGGTAAAATTATGTTTTATGCAAAATTCAGTTTTTAACCTACCACTTAGTGGTTTCACTATTCATCAAAAATTGAAAGTTTTCAGAAAAATACCAAAATTTCACCCTAGGCTAATTTCGGTATTCCGAATCCAAAAATGAATTCCATTTTTAAAAATAAAATTTACAAAATTTCAAAAAGTGGTTATTACTATTCATAACGGTTAGTTTTAAAAATATTTTAATAGCATATCATTGTTTAGTGAAACTCGGTATTGCGTACTATACACGCTATCGAGGAAGGTCGCGATTGCGTGTAATGGAAGGCAAGTCAAGGATGCGTGTTGTGAAAGCTTCTTTTGGTGTAGCGTACAACACAAGACATTAATGAAATTAAAAAGAATATTTTTCATAAAATTTCGGGGTGTTACAATAATATATGTCTTAATCTAATCCAAGTGGACCTAAAGAGTCATATTTTATTCCAAAGGTTGTTATTGGTCGAATTACACTTATCCAATAGAATTAGGACATGTGTTAGGGTAATAATAATATCATTTTTACCCTTAATTACCCTATTGACTTTTAACCGTGGTAAATAAAAGTGAAAAGTGACTCTTCAAAAAAAATTATTTTTATCTTATTGAACCATATTTTACTCCTTGATATTAATAGTGTCTCTCGGATTTTCTAAATTAAACTCATAGAAGCGGTAAAATTATGTTTTATGTGAATTTAAAAACTCTCCTAGGAGGTGGGTAAAAGACCGTGAAAAGTTCAATAAAATTTTTATATATCTAAAATTATTATAAACTAACTCCAATGAATTACATTGAACTTATATTGGTATTATGTATCTGTTTTGACTTAAAATAAATTTAAATAAAATAAATAATTATTTAAATATAAATTCGGTTTAAAATTATAACCTAGTTTTTTTCACTATTCATCAAAAATTAAAAGTTTTTAGAAAAATAAAAAAAATTCACCCTAAGCTAATTTTGATATTCCGAATTCAATAATGAAGTCTATTTTACCAAATTACAAACATATAAGTTGCATTTATTAATTTAAAATTAATTCCCGCTATCAAAACCAAAAGGTGTATTTTTAAAAAATAATAACTATCAAAATTTTGGCACTTGTTTATGTCCAATTTCAAAGTGAAATTACTTAAAATGACCAGAATTGGGTTAAATGGTAAATATATAATCTATTTATACTTCCAAAACATTAAAATTTATAATTTAATAGTATAAATTATTTTGATTAAAAAAGTTGTTTTCAGTAAAAATATAGTATTTTTCACTATTCACCCAAATATGAAACTTATCAAAAAAAACTAAAAATTTATTGAAACTAAATTCTTATGTCCCGATTCTAAAGAAGAAGTTTGTTTTTCAAATTAAATATATAAAAGTTTCAAATATTGGATTTAAAAAGTGTTCACCATTAAAAGGCGGTAAAAGTATATTTTTTGAAAAATACTTCTTTTATCTGAAAAAAATGAATTAGTTCTTACATTATGTCTAAGAAACTCATAATACGTATTCTAAAATTATAAGGATTATATATAGTTCAAAATTCAGTTAATACGATTCATAACTGCTTTTGAACTGCTGGTTTGGTAAGTCGTGGTGCGCTTGAGCTCGATATTGCGTGTAGTGTAAGTTATTGAATTACTTTGAAGAACTAACGTTATATGAAATCTTGGGGTGTTACATTTTTCCCTACTTCAATAAATTGCATCCTCGCAATTTGAAAATTTTCTTTGAAAATAAAAGGTTGATAACAGAAAATACCTTTGTGGGAAAAGCCACATCGGAAATTGGGTTAATAAAATTTAGTCTTAATAAGAGGAAAACAATTATATATATATATATATATTTGACATATAGAGTTTCATACTTCAACTAATTCCTACCACCAACTCATCTTTCACTCCAAAAGATTTCAAAAAAAATTATTTATCCTAATCATATTGGGTTCCAAAAATAATGAATTTATAATTCATTTATCAGACTATTTAAAAAAAGATAAATTATACAAACTAGTACATCACATAGTCCAGTCATAGGTGATGCAACCTTATCACTCTTCAGTTGCGGGTTCAAGTCTCACAGCCTTGTTGAACATGACTAGTAGTCACCCGACCTCTAGGATATCCTTTTTATAAAAATACAAAAATAACCTTAACAATATCATCTAATTTCAAAATTAATCCATTCCAACCTTTAGACATATCCAAAATACTTATTTCAAAACTATCTGTCCAAAATTTATAAGTTAAACACAATGAAGATCATTTTTTCTAGGTAATAACATGTGAATTCCTTCATCATGTATTCTTTTAAAACACCACAACATACTGAATTCCCATAAAACCTTATTGATTATATTCATGCTCTCTTATTCCTTATAGAATACTGGATATACTCCTTCTATAAAAAAATTTGTAAACTCCAACAATGATGGAATATACAAATAATTAATCAGTTTCAAGGAAGTCAAGAATATCTAATATAATTTATCCAAATCAACCATCTTTTATTCCGAAATCACTATCTCATTATCATGACCATATTAAGGATTACCTTTCCTTTAACCATGTATTTTCCAAAAAGTGTAGCTTACTATTAAGTCACTTTTCTTAGAACCATATAATCTCAAATCCACAATAAAATAGTACTGTAGTACAATCCTTATTTATCTCCATAATTCATATAACCAGTATATTGTTGATACAACACTCAAATGAAATAATTATATATTAACAACATAAGAAAACTAGTCATTCCTCTTCACATGAGGTTGTATCATAACTTGAGTATTATCCAATAGCATCATTTAAGGTATACTATGATGAATGATACATTGAATCACATAGTATCCCAATGCCTTGCAGATGAAGCATTATACATTTGAAATTTTTTCTTACCCTTGCAATCACGTACTTGGTGTTCTTTTTCTCCACACTTATAACAACCTCCCATTCCCTTCAAGCATTTACCATAGTGATTCATTCCATATTTATCACATGTAGGAAAATCCTTCTTTTCCCTCTTACCTTTATCCATATTTCTCTATTCCAACCCTTTATTGTCTTGCTTCCCTTCGAAGCTATAGGACTCATAGAATTATTTACTTATCTTATTAACACATGATACTTTTTTTTTTTTTTTTTGGTCAAAGGACCAAAGCATATTTATTAGCAAAAGGGAAACAAAGATTACAAGAGTCTGAAAGACGGGATCAGATTACAATCTTTACGATGCAAAGGCATCAAGTTATTAGGGAGCTCCTCCAGCCAAGTTAGATTCTGAGCAATCCCTTTGTTCGCGAGAGAATCTGCAACCATGTTAGCTTCACGGTAAGTATGAGTTGCAATGAAACTGACGTCATGAAGGGATTGAAGACAGTTCATCCAGCGCGTAGTAATTGACCAAGCAAGATGAATCTCTCCCTTCCAAATGGCTTGAACAACAGTGGTAGCATCACTTTCAATCCATAAGTTGTTCCACCCACGTTGAAGAGCAAAAGAAGTGGCGTGGATAACACTTAGCATCTCTGCTTCCAGAGAGGTTGCAGTACCGCAGCCTCCAAAAAAGCATCCCATAACCTTACCATGATGATTTCTGAAAACAGCACCACAACCCGCAGGACCTGGATTTCCTTTAGAAGCTCCATCCACATTAATTTTAATCCAACCTGGAAAGGGAGGTCTCCAAAAAACCTCTAGAGTGCGGAGCGGTTTCGAGAATTTGGCCTCAACTCGAAGCCGCCGAAGGATCATAAAATCATCCACCAGATTGTTGCAGGAACCAGTCTGAATCAGCGCAGCTTCCCGAATGGCAATAAGAATACGCGTTTTACCTGCATTAATATTGTGTGAGCAATTATTGTGAAGAATCAAGTTTCTATCATACCAAATCACATGAATCAGCTCAGAGATCCCAGCAAGAAGCAAGTTTCTGATTTGTTGAGAGTTATCCTTGGCCACACATCTTTTAAGCTGCTCAGCAATAGAGTTCTGAGCCAGCCATCTGCAATCAAAAATGTCAAAAATATAGTTCCAAAGGGCAGTGGCAGTAGCACAAGATAGAAATAAGTGATTAGTATCTTCTCTATGCTGGTTGCAAAGACGACATTTGGAACAAAGTTGGATACCAAAGCTTTGAAGACAAACCTCAGTGGGAATTCTATTGTGGGCGAGACGCCAAATAAGAGTGAATCTAGAAGGTTTGATCCAAGGTTTGTCAAAATGTTTTATCCAATTCATATCAATCTCAGTGTTGTGTAAGGAGTGATTATAAAAGTTTTTGGCATTAAGGATCCCATTATGAGAAGGCTCCCAAATCAAGAAATCACTCGAGGGAGAAAAATGATAGGAATCAATAATTTGAATGATGCTGTCAGGGAGGGAATCAAAGTGAGAATTAATCACATCATTGACAGTAGAGTTGATATCAACAGGGTGATGGTCGAGGGGAGTCACAGAGATAAGCGGGTCACCAGTCCAATTGTCTAACCAGAATCTCATGGAAGAATTTCTCGAAACCATCCATCTAGCATTGTGCAAAATATTATCATAAGTGTCTCTAACAGAGGGCCAAATGGAAGAGGTCATGAAATTTCTATTAGCTCTTTTATAGTGGTTTGTAAAGAAAATGAGAATTGTCCTAAGCATATCCCCCAGGAGTTTCGTAACCAAGATTACAACAAGGCACATTGTCATGCACCAGTTCCCATTTGAGTCTATCTCAAAGCGGTGTTTTCGGGTTTTACCCCTAGGTACATCTATGCCAGATCCACCTCTACCTACATGTATCCAGATAGGGATGTATTTTCATGGGGAAACTCACAAAATCATTACATTACCAAAATTATAGGAAGTTCTTCTATACTAATATTTAAAGTCTATCTTATGGTAATGTGCTCTAAAAAGAGTTTATCTAAATCTAGTTTCCAAGGTTATTTCAAAACTTCCTTTGATACAAACTATAATGCCCTGACCCTAGATTCATAGAGTCGGTGCATTATTTTAATACATTGTCATGAATACAAGGAATCTAGTCCCGAAAGACCAATCAATTTAGCTGTGTTGGAAAATAGAGTGCATACATGAACATTACATTACACTTTCTAACATAAAATAAAAAAAAATAGTTCTTGAGAACACCATTATTACCTTTAGCTTAACCCTATATATCAATCATAATACACTTCTTGGAATCCTAGGAAAATAAAACATAATAATGGGGTGGGCTCAGATGCCCAGTAAGGGTAAATAATTTAGCAGAAGCTATAAAATTTTAAGGAAATATGTGTGATAAAAAACATCCTTTTTAAACATAAACTTGAACATAATATGAAAAAAGTAAATAAAAAATTACCATATAAACATGAACATGTATATTCTACTAGTCGAATAATCACATGTAATAACTAATTTCATAATGAGGGAATGCCTAATGCCGGACATCATTACCACATAGTCAAGGCCTTGTGCCAAGACTAAAAATAAAATTTTTGTCAAGGCCTTGTTCCAAGACACTAGTTTGTATCTTGAGACCTACTGATGCATCAAGGAGTTATAGAAGGCTCTACCCGTCACTTACTAAGTCCACTTCATTCCTCATATGAAAAACTTGAAACATAACATAAACGTTCGTATTAAAACTAGCATAAAATATTTCATTACATTAACCATAATCAATGAATGGTATAAAAATAGAACATCCATAGTCAAACATATCATAACTCATTCAATACAACATGTAATATTGTATTATAATAAATCAACCTCAATCAAAAATAATTTCCAGTAAAGGATGCTGACATAGTTGAAAATGATGAGTAAATTTTTTTGAGAGAAATAACCTTTTTGTAAAATAATTTAAAAGTCACACATTTATAAAGGAAGTAATTTAAAAGAGATTTTTGAATCAAAGTGTCCCATACCACTTTGAAACTTTTGAAAATAATTATCATTTCAAAACATTCATGTCCATATAAATAAATCCTTAAAATCATTTTGAAAACATGGACATTAATTAAAAAGATTTAGAAAGATAAATCTTTAAAACATTTAAAATTACAATCTTGATAAAGAGTACCTTTCACAAATCCTTAAAATATTAATTTTGAAATCATTTTTATGAAAAATGGACATGGGTGAAAAAAATTTCCCAGTAAATACTTACACATAAACAATCTCGGATAATAATGAGATTGAGGAATTAACCCTTACCTTGCACTTTCCTTTAGTCGAGGGTATATTTAACCTCCTGTATGAAGATCATAGTATGTTATTAAATTATACCAGAACCATATTAATATTTATGATATCATACATTATTAATTTATGACTTTATACTACCTATTTAATAATAATTTCCATGTTAAATTAATATTTTGGGTAAAAATTGTTTTCTTTATCGTACGTGTTTTAACTTGTTACTCTTGATTGTATCACTTAGATAAAGATTTAAATACTTCCAGAATATAAAAAATGATTTATATATCATATATATTTAGAATATTAAAATGTATAATAGACATATATATGAAATGAAAATCACCGTTTATGGAGACGGTAGTCCGTACGTACGCATAAACACTGTTTCCATTTTCATATCGTATTGAACGGAACTAAGTGAACAAGATATATGTATATATATATATATATATATATTTCCAGTAGAATTATTTTTTCATATATTACATACTTATTAGTAATATATATTTTTATAATCATCTATGAACGGTGAATGTGGAAATGAATCTAATCACGTCATGGAGACGATAATCTGAATGTATGCATGAGCGACAATATCATTTCTGTAAAGGTGTGGAATTGGATGGTATATTAATTTTACAGAGACATTATCATTTTATTTTCATTATTTATATACATATTACTCATCATTATATCCATCAAAATAACATAGTGTTGAATAACAAACTACACCACGGCGTGGAGACGGTAAGCCGTACGTACGCACACATGGTGACATTGTCATTCATAAGATGGATATAATAATGAATATAGTTGTTCAATATTTATAATAACATCATAGTATATAAAAGATAATGGTGTTATTATTTTCTAATTGAAATAACAAAGAAAGAGTAAGTGGAAGAATAAGAGAACTTGAAAGAGGGTGGTGAAATCATTACCTCTTCTTCGGGTTCTTCCTTTTGATTTGATCAAAAGGGATCATTAGGTTGGATTTATGACCAAATTAAGGCCTCTAGGACGATGGTAGGATAGTTGGGAGGATATTTGGGAAGGTTTTGGATGATCCAAATGGCTTTGGAGGGGTTAATTGGAGGGAAGGGAAAGTTCCTTTTTATAAGAGGGGTGAGGGTCACTTTAGGAAAAGATTAATGTATTAATTTATTATACAATCATATTAGGTTTATAATGGTTGAAAATGAATTTATTTCAAGCCTTAGGTCGTTATTGATCTAAATACACTCAAACAATATGTTTTAGACTAGTTTAGGTTACCATTTTAACCTTATCTTTTAGATTTAACTCTTAGTTAAATAGTTTAACTTTTACCATGTCTTCTTGTAATCTTACTCTATATGGTTAATAAACTTACTATAAACTTCCAAGAGAACATCAAGTGGCTCATTAATGAAATATATAATATTATTTAATCCCTTTGTCCGAACCTTACATTTTTGGGAATATTATATCAACCAATAATATAGTATTTGTTTTAAATATTAATTTATGTCAATTTTGACACTATTTCGTATTTTGTTTTTGTGAAAGTCATTAAAACTTTATTAATTAGAACAGGATACATTGAATAATCCCTAACATGTCATATTCACCTAGAAAATTCATGTATTTCATAAAAACATTGAAATTATATTTATTTTAATATTTATAATACCATTTATTTGATTCTTTCATTAATAAGGTAATTTCTGCATCATCATTGTGTCATTAAATAAATTAATTATTTAATATATAAAAATTATAAATAAAATACCATTTTGTATGAAATATCTTTAGATTTATAATGAATATTTATATTCGAATTTATCTTATTTATAGTCCTATATTAAAAATGGTTTAGTTATTCATCTTTGATTTTAACTATTTTAACTCTTCTTTAAATTAAATAATAATATATGTATTAATCTAATCTAAGTTGACCTAAAGGGTCATATTTTATTCTTAAGGTTGTTTTTTGTCGAACTAAAGTTATCCAATAGAATTAGGACATGTGTTAGGGAAATAATAATATCATTTTTACCCTTAATTACCCTATTTACTTTTAACTGTGGTAAATAAAAGTGAAAAGTTACTATTCACCAAAAATTATTTTTATCTTATTGAACCAAATTTTACTCCTTGATATTAACCGTGTCTCCCATATTTTCGAAATTCAACTCACAGAAGTGGTAAAATTATGTTTTATGTGAATTTGCAAAATCTCCTATGAGGTGGGTAAAAGACAGTTAAAAGTTCAACAAAATTTTTATATATCTAAAATTATTATAAACTGACTCCAATGAATTATGTTGAACATATAGAGGTATTATGTATCTATTTTGACCTAAAATAAATTTAAATAAAATAAATAATTATTTAAATAAAAATTCGGTTTTAAACTATAACTCAGTGTTTTTAACTATTCATCAAAAATTAAAAGTTTTTAGAAAAATACCAAAACTTCACCCTAAGTTAATTTTGATATTATGAATTCAATAATGAAGTATATTTTACCAAATTCAAAACATAGAAGTTTCATTTATTAATTTAAAATTAATTCCCACTGTCAAAACCAAAAGGTGTATTTTTAAGAAATGATAACTATCAAAAGTTTGACACTTGGTTATGTCCAATTTCAAAGTGAAATTATTTACAATGACCAGAATTGGATTAAATGGTAAAAATATAATCTATTTATAGTTAAAAACCATTAAAATGTATAATTTAACACTATAAATTATTTTGATTAAAAAAGTTGTTTTCAGTTAAAATATAGTATTTTTCACTATTCACCCAAATATGAAAGTTATCAAAAAAATGCCAAAAATTTATTGAAAATAAATTCTTAAATCCCGATTCTAAAGAAAAAGTTTATTTTTTTAAATTGAATATATAGAAGTTTCAAATAATGGACTTAAAACGGGTTCACCATTAAAAGGCGGTAAAAATATATTTTTTGAAAAATACTTCTTTTATCTGAAAAAAATGAATTAGTTCTTAAATTATGTCTAAGAAACTCATAATATGGATTCTAAAATTATATGGATTATATATAGTTCAAAATAAAATTAATATTATTCATAACTGCTTTTGGACTGCTCGTTTGGTAAGTCGTGGTGCGCTTGAACTCGATGTTGCGTGTAGTGTAAGTTATTGAATTACTTTGAAGAACTAATGTAATATGAAATATTGGGGTGTTAAAAAATATATCCCTGTCTAGATACAAATAGGTAGAGGTGGATCTAGAACAGATGTATCTAGGGAAAAAACCTGAAAACACCTCTTTGAGCTAGACTCGAACATGAATTGGTGCATGACAACGTTCCTTGCTGCACTCTTGGTTTGAAAATTCTAGGGGATATTCATTGGTAAATTCATGAGTTTGGTACAAACCATTACTTAGGGAATGAAAAAAACCCATAAGAATATTAGCTAAGAAATATTACATGGATAACCAATATTTAAACATATGGAATCATAAGTTAGGATATACTTCTCATTTACAATTTTATCCTCTTATGTTCAAGGTTTTCTTTTTTATGCTTAATAGCTAATTATTCATGCCCTCTAATTGTAAGTTGTTTTTCTTAGCTAATGGTGGGAAATTTAAGAACATGTACCAACAATCAATGTGATAGGGAATGTTAATATTTCTTTAATGATATGCCCGATATGATGGGAACAGGTGCTCAAAACATCATGACAGTACTTGCTTAGCTGGCTCAAGTTATAAATAATAACTTGAATCATGTGAAACAGCCTCCTTCTCCAAGGAAATAACAAGTTGTTGTTGAATCCTTCATGCAGCAATGGCCTCCCATGTTTAGTGGATCTTTCGTGTAGAGACCCGAAGCTTAAACGTACATGGACATTACATTATTTTAGCGGAATACTTAATACATAACAAAAACAGACACACAAGGACCGTAATAGTTTAGTGTCTTTGGAAACATGGAACGTAATCTTCTAATCGTGGTGAAAGATCTTCAACATCTCCCATAAAGATCATCCCCTTTTTTTCTTACCTAAAACCTTTCTTTATATCCTGGGGAAAAGAAAACATAAAAAGGGTGAGCTCAAATGCTCAGTAAGGGTAAGCATGGATAAAATAAAACATACCATATACATTTGAACTTAAAAACATGAACATAATGTTTAAACATAAAAATCTTGAGAAATGACATAAAACATGGAAGTACGTAAGACATAGATCATAAAGAAACATTAATAATGATAAAATAGCAGGGTAAAAACATGTAATTGGGGAAACCATTAAGCACATGATATGATTTCCATAGTAGCCAAGGCATTGCTGCAAAGACCATCTTAGTGGACAAAGTCCCTTTCTGAATCGAGTTTACTCCTCATTCCAGCCCTGTAATACTGAACCGGATTAATTTACCATTCCGGCCATGTCTATCTCATGAGATATAAATCATTACCCAATGCATTGGAGGGAGATATAGGTCCCACCCATCTCATAATGAAATCATTTTTACTTGTGTCACAAAATAAACATACATCATTCATAATAACCCAACGAATAAAATGGGGTTCATAAACATAGTCCCATCATCAAATAATCCATATAAAATAAATGGATATCATTTCATAATAAGAAAAGTGAAACCATGTAAATCATAGAGACATTATACTTGAAACATACACATATGAAATAATGTCATCTTAGATGGAAAAAAGGTTTTGATAAAATAGTTGAAATGAATTCTTGAGGAAAATATCCTTTTCTTCTTCAAAATCAATTTCTTTTCACGAAACGTCATGAAATTTTAAAAGAAAGAGATTTTTTTGAAAATAGTCATGAAATATTTTGGAGGAATCTTCATGAAATAATGCTTTATAAAACCATAAAAATCATTTCATGCCGTATATGTTAAAAAAACATTCTTCTCGTACTTTTGTCGGAAAAGTCAAAAAGTACCTTGTAGGGTAAATAAAAGAAAGATTCCATCCATACCATGGGGTAAAAGTCAAATTGGGTAAAAAGGACTTTAAACATACATGAAAACACTTTTATAAAACATGGACATGGATGATTGCAATAACCACAGTAAATACTTTCAAATAATCAAATTTGCATAAAAATGAGATTTGCAAAATTATCCCTTACATTAGGTCCGATATGCTTCGTAAATATCCGAACCTCCCGTATAATGATTTAAATAATGTTATTGACTTATTAAAGAATCATATGAATTGTTATGATATCATATATTGTTCACTTATGACTTTATATTACCCGTTCTTTTGTAAATTCCATGTTAAAGAGCGTTTTGGGTAAAATCGTTTCATTTGTCGTCCGTGTTTTGACTTGTAATTATTCATATGATTACATAGATCATGATTTCTTACATCCAGAATGTAAAAAATGATTTATATATAATATATATTCATAATATACATATATATAATATATTGATAAATGGAAATAAATACACCGTTCATGGAGATGGTAGGCCGTACGTACGCATGAACGTTGTTTTCGTTTCCTCATTGAATTGAATTGAATTAATTGGATGACATACATATACATATACATATATATATAAATCCAGTATCATTATTATGTCATATATTTCATGATTACTTATTATATATACTTTATAATCATTTATGAATGGTTAATCATTGAGAATGAATCTCATCGCGTCGTGGAGACGGTATTCCGTAAGTACGCACGAGCGATGATATCATTCCAATGATCATGGAATTTTATTGGAGTGTATATATACTATTATAGAATCAATATCACTTTACAATATTCATATATAGTTATTATTTACACCATTATAACCATCCAAGTAAGGTGGTGGTGGAAAATAGATTACACCACGGCGTGGAGACGGTATTCCGTACGTACGCACGTGCGGTGATTTCGTTTTCCGTAGGATGGATAGATGGTGAAATAGGGTTGTTTCATAATTATAATAACATATAAGTATATGAGTGATACAGATGTTATTACTTCATAATGAAACAACATAAGGAGAAGAAGTGGAAGAAGAAATAAAGTTGAAAGAATCGGTAACGGACATTACCTCTTCTTTGAAGCGCCTCTTTGAGTCCTCCTCTTAGGGCAGTAAAATTGGTCTTTGAAGAAGACCAGGACCTCTAGGATGTTTCTAGGGAAGTGGAGAAGAAAATTTGTCAGGGTTTGGCCGAGATTTGAGGCTCAAAGTGGTGTGAGGAAGAGAGGGATGATGTGCCCTTTTATAAGGGAGGAGAGGGGCACCTTTGTAATTCTTAAAAATATAAATTTATAATATATCTAAACCCACTTAAAAATCTCCAAAAATGACTCATATTCTAATATTAGATGATATATGGTTGTAATCGCATCAAAAAACCAAATTTAGACATGTTTGGATCTTATTTTAGACCTTATCATTTTGAATTATCCTTATTTAATCTATTTATGTTTATTTGTGGTAATAAAATTCTAAATTTTAAATTATAACAAATAATTACTTATTTGTTGTTAATTTTACATAATTGTTTAATTTATAACATTATATAACATATAAATATAAATTTATAATTTTTAAATATTTTTGTGATTTTTAAACAATTTTATAATATGTTATTTTTATAAAATAACAATAGTGTCAATTTTGACACTATTCATTTATTTGAATTTAAATAAAATATATACAGAAGATATGTTCGAAATAAAATCATTAACAGATTCATAAAAGGTCATATGTATCAATAAATATAGTGGATCACATTAAATGGTTCATATAATATTTATTTTATTATTTTTAAACCATTTATTTGGTTTATCTCTTAATAAAATAATTACTACAACATTTTTGAATAATTATTTAATATACTTATTTGTTGCATAAAAATTAAAACTAAAATCCTATGATGAATATAAATCTATTACCATTCACAATAATACTTTTACTCGAATTTATCATCTTAAAATAACAACATTCAAATTGTTATATTTATTAAATTATGAAGGTGACAGCTTTGGCATCATTTAAAATAAAATAATATAAGTGTCATAATCACTTTTATAAGGCTCCAAACGGTTATATATTCGGTAATTGGATGATTAAGGTGTATCTATACACTACCAATAAGGTTTTGTCCAGTTTGTGGGCCTTTTAGTGGGTATTATTATTTCAATAAAAACTATATTACTTATTTTCCACTTAATAAATAATTTTTGTATCATTAATGTATCACCATTTATGACAATTATTTAATCCCTAAAAATTCTAAATAAATTATCATGATGTAGATAATTGTATTAGATTTCTGGAGACTATTAATGTTCGAAGTATTATGATGTTTATCACTAAATTAAAATTATTATACTTATAAGATTTAAGAGAGTGACATGTTGTCACTTTCTTTGGTTTTAATAATAATTAAATTATTTTCAGGGTCAAAATTCCATAAAATGAATATAATCCAACTCTTAGGATATATGGGTCTACTTTTAGCCATCAAATAGAATTTTGGCATGTGTTAGGGTAATTTTATAATATTATATTTACCCTTAATTAACCGATTTACCTTTAACTATTGTAAATAAAATTTACCGTAGTTACTATTGATAATTCCCATAAATAAAAAGTAGCTTATTAACATAATTTGGACCCACTGATTCCAAATATGGAATCCATTTTTTCAAATTAAATACACAAAAGTTTCATAAATTAAATTAAAATTAATCCCGTTGTCGAAAGAAAACGAGTTTTTCTTTAATACATTGCAAAAGATTGAATTGATTTAACCTACGAATTTAATGTAAAATCAATTATAATGACATAAATTATATTAAATGGTAAAAGTATATTCTATTTAAACTTTAAAACCATTAAATATTATAATTTAACCATATAAATTATTGCGATGAAAAAAATTGTTTTTAATTAAAATATAGCGTGTTTTTACTATTCATCAAAATATGAAAGTTACCAGAATAATATGAAAAATTTATCCAAAGTAAATTTTTATTTCTTGATTCCAAATAAGAATTTTTTTTGTCAAATTGAACTTATAAACATGTCAAAAACTAGATTTAATGTTGGTGCGCCATCAAAAGGCGGCAAAACTGGATTTTTTGAAAAATAATTATTTTACCCGAAAAATTTATTTTGTTCTTATACCATGTTCTAGAAAATGTGTAAGATGAATAATAATTTTATAAAATTCAAAATTTTAGTTAAATACTATTCATAATGGCTGGTTCATAATAATATTATAATAATATATCGTTGTTTAGTAAAACCAAGTATTGCGTACAACTCACGCTATCGAGGAAGGTCGGGATTGCGTGTAATGGAAGCCAAGTCAGTGTTGCGTGTTGTGCAAGAATCCTTCGTTGTTTCGTATAACAGAATCCAAACATATTTCATTTATACATTGAATATATATATATATATATATATATATACTCAATGTTGCGTAGAATAACTATTATCAAAATTGTGTGTAACACGATCCAAGATTAGTATTGCGTATACTGCAAGCTAATACGATGTTGCGTATAGCGCAAGGTAATATTGGTGTAGCATAAAACACAAAAATTAAAAGATTATTTTTCATAAAATCTCAGGGTGTTACATTCTACCCCCCTTAAAATGAATTTCGCCCGCGAAATTCGTCGGGGTTATAAATGGTTTACTACTCGAAAGTTTGTTTAATAGAAACCCACATCGTAAAAATGAATACCAAAACATGGCTTTAAAAAATAAAGTATGAAATGTAACGGTTACCCAAATTAACTCATCACTGGGTTTCCACGTAGGATAACATAGGTGAAAATATGGATATGGAAGAAAAATCAAACCATCAAGTTCTGATGGAGAGTGGTAGAGAACATGGCTATGAAAAATTCAATAATCACAAAGCTATTGATTTGTGATGATCTAAGGTACCATCTGATTCATTGAATATAAGGGAACTAGGACAACATTTTTGGTTTTCAAGATCATTTCCCTAAAGTTGATGAATTAAAAGAAATACTTGCATTATTTGGTACAATCTCACTGTTGTTCGTGAATTGAACAATTTCCACTTCATCCCTTAAAGAAATGAAGTTGAATTTGTTATTCGTGATGTGTTAGCAGATCATGTGATAGAATTATGGGTCATTCCATATCGTTCAAACAAAAGGTTAGAAAAAGTTATAAGTCCATATTATGGTTAGATTAATCGTATATGGTTCCAAAAATGAACTTATACTTCATATATCATACCGCTTAATAAAATTAAACTAGTTTCTACTAACCAGGGACTTCCTGTAGGCCAGTGGTAAGCGATAAAGGCCAGTCACACTTCAGTTGTGGGTTCAATTCCCACAGCCTTGTCCAACGCGATGGGTTGTCGCCCGTCCTACATGTTGTCCTTTTTCTAAAACTATGTTACTATAACATCCCATCAATAATATCGAAAAAACTTATATCCTTAAACAATACTAACTTATGTCCAACATAATCCATTCCAATCTTTAGGCTTATCCATAATACTACAATCCACTCTCATAATCTAGTGAAAACAATTACCCGAGATTTAATACCATCGTTGATCCCCATATATCATAAGATATGTCTTGTTGGTCGCATTCCAAACATTCAAAGGCCTTAATCATGTATTCTCTTGAAAAATGAATACCCATTGAACCTTAGTGAAAACATGAATGCAGTAAAAAGTTAACACTTTCAACATACCAAAATCCTCAAAATTCTATATACTCAAACCATGATATCACTTAGTCCTTATATCAATCATGAGCTCATGAATACAATCAAACACCTGATTATCTTCTTATTCCTTCATTATGCGCATATCATCTACTTTACAAAAATATCTGAATAACCTTCCATGGTTACTGGTACCATTCAACATATACTTTCAAATAATTTTAAGAAAAACAATAGTGTAACAATCCTTAGATGATTCTTTATTCCATTGTACCATTAACTATACAACACAACTCTCGATAAACATACAATCATTCTACTACCTTATAAAACAACCGACTGAACATAAACACTTATTTCAGCTCATATATCATTTCTGGTCTCCTCATCATCATCCACATAAACACTACCCATATGACCATGCTGATTCTCTTCCTGATATTTTCATTTAGGGCATTGGTTTGCATAATTCCCCTACATTCCACATTTAAAACATCTAATCATTGTTGATGTCATAGCAATATCATTATCCTTGTCCATGGTGTTAACTGAACATTTTCCTTTGCACTTACTGGCTTTGTGTCCTTCTTTTCCACACCCAAAGCATCTTCCAGTTCCTTTGAAACAATCTCCCTGATTCCTCTTCCCACATGATTTACATGAGGGAAATTGAACTTTCTTTCCTCTATGATCATCATGAAACTCCATCTTTCTCTTATTATCTGAGTTGGGAAACTTACCAAAGTCGAGATTATTGATCATATTATGAGATTGCTAATTAGGCATAATAACGATGTTTGGAATTCCAGATCCCATTTCATTTGGTTTGTCATGAAGAAAATCATTCCATTGTCTATCATATCCTCCATTATGGTGAATCTTCCTATTTCCATCCATTTTCTAAAACCCAAAAAGAATAGTGTGAGAGGAAAAAATCATGCTAGGGAAAACAACATAGTAAAGGGGGACTATCCTCAATATCTAATATCTTAGGTTAAATTCTATGATCGTTACCGTAGTTCTAGGACTGTATCCTATACGTATACTTATCCTTAGGGACATCCCTAGACATGCCTTAGAAATATCTCAAGGGATCTCACTAACGTTTTCGCATCCTAGTTTCCAAAGGTTGACAAAACCGTTCCTCTGATACCAACTATAGAGACCCGAAGCATAAACGTACATGGACATTACATTATTTTATCAGAATACTTAATACATAACAAAAACAGACACACAAGGACCATAATAGTTTAGTGTCTTTGGAAACTTGGAACGTAATCTTCTAATCGTGGTGAAAGATCTTCAACATCTCCCATAAAGATCTTCCCCTTTTTTCTTACCTAAAACCTTTCTTTATATCCTGGGGAAAAGAAAACATAAAAAGGGTGAGCTCAAATTCTCAGTAAGGGTAATCATGGATAAAATAAATAATACCATATACATTTGAACTTAAAAACATGAACATAATGTTTAAACAACAAAAGCTTGAGAAATGACATAAAACATGGAAGTACGTAAGGAATAGATCATAAAGAGACATTAATAATGAAAAAATATCATGGGAATAAAACATGTAATTGTGGCAACCATTAAGCACATGATGTGATTTCCATAGTAGCCAAGGCATTGCTTCCAAAACCATCTTAGTGGATAAAGTCCCTTTCTGAATCGAGTTCACTCCTCGTTCCAGTCCTGTAATACTGAACCAGATTAACTTACCGTTCCAGCCATGACTATCTCATGAGATATAAATCTTTACCCAATACATTGGAGGGAGATATAGGTCCCACCCATCTCATAATGAAATCATTCATACTTGTGCCACAAAATAAACATACATCATTCATAATAACCCAATGAATAAAATGTGTTTCATAAACATAATCCCATCATCACATAATCCATATAAAAGAAATAGATATCATTCCATAATAAGGAAAGTGAAACCATGTAAATCATAGAGAAATTATACTTGAAACATACACATATGAAATAATGTCATCTTAGATGAAAAATGGTTTTGATAAAACACTTGAAATGAATTCTTGAGGAAAATATCCATTCTTCTTCAAAATCAATTTCTTTTCACAAAACGTCATGAAATTTTAAAAAAAAGAGATTTTGTTCAAAATAGTCATGAAATATTTTGGAGTAAGCTTCATGAATATAAGGCTTTATAAAACCGTAAAAATCGTTTCATGCCGTATACGTTAAAAAAACATTCTTCCCGTACTTTTGTCGGAAAAGTCAAAAAGTACCTTGTAGGGTAAATAAAAGAAAGATTCCTTCCATACCATGGGGTAAAAGTCAAAATGGGTAAAAAGGACATTAAAAATACATGAAAAAACTTTTATAAAACATGGAATGGATGATTTCAATAACCCTAGTAAATACTTACAAATAAGCAATCTCGGATAAAAATGAGATTTGCAAAATTATCCCTTACCTTAGGTCTGATATGCTTCGTACTTATCCAAACCTCCTGTATAATGATTTAAATAATGTTATTGACTTATTACAGAATCATATTAATTGTTATGATATCATATATGGTTCACTTATGACTTTATATTACCCGTTCATTTGTAAATTCCATGTTAAAGAGCGTTTTGGATAAAATCGTTTCATTTGTCGTCCATGTTTTGACTTGTAATTATTAATATGATTACTTAGATCATGATTACATACATCCAGAATTTAAAACATGATTTATATATAATATATATTCAGAATATACACATATATAATAGATCGATAAAAGGAAATAAATACACCGTTCATGGAGACGGTAGGCCATACGTTCTCATGAACGTTGTTTTCGTTTCCTCATTGAATTGAATGGAATTAATTGGATGACATATATATATATATATATATATATATATATATACATAAATCCAGTATCATTATTATGTCATATATTCCATGATTTCTTATTATATATACTTTATAATCATTTATGAATGGTTAATCATTGAGAATGAATCTCATCGCGTCATGGAGACGGTATTCCGTACGTACGCACGAGCGATGATATCGTTCCCATGATCGTGGAATTTTATTGGAGTGTATGTATACTATTACAGAATCAATATCACTTTACAATAATAATATATAGTTGTTATTTAAACCATTATACCCATCCAAGTAAGGTGGTGGTGGAAAATAGATTACACCACGGCGTGGAGACGGTATTCCGTACGTACGCACGTGTGGTGATTTCGTTTTCCGTAGGATGGATAGATGGTGAAATAGGGTTGTTTAATACTTAAAATAACATATCCGTATATGAGTGATATTGATTTTATTACTTCATAATGAAACAACATAAGAAGAAGAAGTGGAAGAATAAATAAAGTTGAAAGAATCGGTAACGGACATTACCTCTTCTTTGAAGCGCCTCTTTGAGTCATACTCTTAGGGAACTAAAATTGGTCTTTGAAGAGACCAGGACATCTAGGATGTTTCTAGGGAAGTGGAGAAGATAATTTGGCAGGGGTTGGCCGAGATTTAAGGCTCAAAGTAGTGTGAAGAAGAGAGGGAGGAGGTGCCTTTTATAAGGGAGGAGAGGGGCACCTTTGGAATTCTTAAAACTATTAATTTATAATAAATCTAACCCCACTTAAAAACCTCAAACAATGACTCATATTAGAATATTAGATGATATAGGGTTGTAATATCATCAACCAATCAAATTTATACATGTTTTGATCTTATTTTAAAACTTATCATTATGATTTATCCTTATTTAATATATTTAAGTTTATTTGTGGTAATAAAATTCTAAATTTTAAATTATAACAAATAATTACTTATTTTTTGTGATTTTTCCATACATGTTTGCCTTATAAAATTATAGACCATATAAATTTAAATTTTTAATTTTTAAATATTTTTGTGATTTTTAAACAATTTTATAATATGTTATTTTTATAAAATAACAGTAGTGTCAATTTTGACACTATTCATTTATTTGAATTTAAATAAAATATATACAGAAGATATGTTCAGACTAAAATATTTAATTGATTCATAAAAGGTCATATGTAGCTATAAAATTAGTGGATTCTGTTAAATAGTTCATATAATATTTATTTTATTTTTTTTTTAAACCATTTATTTGGTTTATCTCTTAATAAAATAATTACTACATCATTTATGTATACTTATTTAATATACTGATTTGTTGCATAAAAATTAAAAATAAAATCTTATGATGAATATAAATCTATTAAATTTTACAATAATACTTTTACTCGAGTTTATCATATTAAAATAACAATATTTAAATTGTTAAATTTATTAAATTATGAAGGTGACAACTTTGGCATCATTTAAAATAAAATAATATAAGTGTCATAATCACTTTTATAAGGCTCCAAACGGTTATACATTAGGTAATTGGATTCTTATGATGTAGATATACAATACCAATAAGTTTTGGTTAGGTTTTTGGGCCTTTTAATTGGTATTATTATTTCAATAAAAACTATATTATTTATTTTCCACTTAATAAATAATTTCTGTGTCATTATTGTATCACCATTAATGACAATTATTTAATCCCTAAAAATTATAAATAAATTATCATGATGTAGATACTTTTATTATATTTCAGGAGACTATTCATTTTCGAGGTTTTATGATGTTTATCACTAAATTAAAATTATTATACTTATAAGATTTAAGAGAGTGACATGTTGTCACTTTCTTTAGTTTTAATAATAATTAAATTATTTTCATGGTCAAAAGTCCATAAAATGAATATAATCCGACCCTTAGGTTATATGGGTATACTTTTATCCATCCAATAGAATTTTGGAATGTGTTAGGGTAATTTTATAATAATATATTTACCCTTAATTACCTGATTTACCTTTAACTATGGTAAATAAAATTTACTATAGTTACTATTCATAATTCCCAAAAATAAAAAGCAGCTTATTAACATAATTTGGAACCACTGATTCCAAATATGGAATCCATTTTTCCAAATTCAATACACAAAAGTTGTAGAAATTAAATTAAAATTAATCATGTTGTCGAAAGAAAACGGGTTTTTCTTTAAAACATTGCAAAAGATTGAATTGATTTAACCTACGCATTTAATGTAAAATCAATGCCAATGACATACATTATATTAAATGGTTAAAATATATTCTATTTATAATTTAAAACCATTCAATATTATAATTCAACCATTTAAATTATTGGGATGAAAAAAGTTGTTTTTAATTAAAATATAGCGTTTTTTTACTATTCATAAAAATATGAAAGTTGCCAGAATAATATGAAAAATTTAACCAAAGTAAAATTTTATTTCTTGATTCCAAAGAAGAATTTTATTTTTTCAAATTTAACTTATAAACATGTCAAAAAATAGATTTAAAGTGGGTGCGCCATCAAAAGGAGGCAAAACTTCATTTTTTGAAAAATACTTATTTTACCCGAAACATTTATTTTGTTCTTATACAATGTTCTAGAAAATGTGTAAGATGAATAATAATGTTATAAAATTAAAAATTTTAGTTAATACTATTCATAACGGCAAGTTCATAATAATATTATAATAATATATCGTTGTTTAGTAAAACCCGGTATTGCATACAACACACGCTATCGAGGAAGGTCGTGATTGCGTGTAATGTAAGCCAAGTCAGGGTTGCGTGTTATGCAAAAATACTTCATTGTTTTGTATAACAGAATCCAACCATATTTCATTTATACATTGAATATATATATATATATATATACTCAATGTTGCGTAGAATAACTATTATCAAAATTGTGTGTAACACGATCCAAAAATAGTGTTGCGTATAATGCAAGCTAATAATTATATACGAATGGTTAATCATTGAGAATTAATCTCATCACATCGGGGAGAGGGTATTCCGTACGTACGCACGAGCGATGATATCGTTCCCATAATCGTGGAATTTTATTGGATTGTATGTATACTATTACAGAATCAATATCACATTACAATAATCATATATAGTTATTATTTACACCATTATACCCATCCAAGTAAGGTGGTGGTGGAAAATAGATTACACCATGGCGTTGAGACTGTATTCCGTACATACGCATGTGCGGTGATTTCGTTTTCCGTAGGATGGATAGATGGTGAAATATGATTGTTTCATACTTATAATAACATATCAGTATATGAGTGATACTGATGTTATTACTTCATAATGAAAAAACCTTAGAAGAAGAATTAATCTCATCGCCCTTTGCGTATACTGCAAGCTAATAATAATATATGAATGGTTAATCATTGAGAATGAATCATATCGTGTCGTGGAGACGGTATTCCGTACGTACGCACGAGCGATGATATCATTCCCATGATCGTGGAATTTTATTGGAGTGTATGTATACTATTACAGAATCAATATCACTTTACAATAATCATATATAGTTATTATTTACACCATTATACCCATCCAAGTAAGGTGGTGGTGGAAAATAGATTACACCACGGCGTGGAGACGGTATTCCGTACGTACGCACGCACGGTGATTTCGTTTTCCGTAGGATAGATAGATGGTGAAATAGGGTTGTTTCATACATAAAATAACATATAATTATATGAGTGATACTGATGTTATTACTTCATAATTAAACAACTTAATAAGAAGAAGTGGAAGAAGAAATAAAGTTGAAAGAATCGGTAACAGATATTACCTCTTATTTGAAGCGCCTCTTTGAGTCCTCCTCTTAGGGAACTAAAATTAGTCTTTGAAGAATACCAGGACCTCTAGGATGTTTTTAGGGAATTG
This sequence comes from Viscum album, assembly GCA_963277665.1. Taxonomy (NCBI): domain Eukaryota; kingdom Viridiplantae; phylum Streptophyta; class Magnoliopsida; order Santalales; family Viscaceae; genus Viscum; species Viscum album. The sequence continues at coordinate 1,104,036,248 of OY728139.1, forward strand.
GAGAAGATAATTTGGCAGGGGTTGGCCGAGAGTTAAGGCTCAAAGTGGTGTGAGGAAGAGAGGGAGGAGGTGCCCTTTTATAAGGGAGGAGAGGGGCACCTTCGGAATTCTTAAAAATATTAATTTATAATAAATATAACCCCACATAAAAACCTCAAAAAATGACTCATATTCGAAGATTAGATGATATAGGTTTTTAATATGATCAACAAATAAAATTTAGACATGTTTGGATCTTATTTTAAACCTTATCATTTTGATTTATCCTTATTTAATCTATTTAAGTTTATTTGTGGTAATAAAATTGTAAATTTTAAATTATAACAAATAATTACTTGTTTGTTGTGAATTTTCCATAATTGTTTACTTTATAACATTATATACCATATAAATTTAAATTTATAATTTTTAAATATTTTTGTGATTTTTAAACAATTTTATAATATGTTATTTTTATAAAATAACAATAGTGTCAATTTCGACACTATTCATTTATTTGAATTTAAATAAAATATATACAGAAGGTATGTTTGAAATAAAATCTTTAATAGATTCATAAAAGGTCATATGTATCTATAAAATTAGTGGATCACATTAAATAGTTCATATAATATTTATTTTATTATTTTTAAAACCATTTATTTGGTTTATCTCTTAATAAAATAATTACTACAACATTTTTGTATAATTATTTAATATACTGATTTGCTTCATAAAAATTAAAACTAAATTCCTATGATTAATATAAATCTATTAACTTTCACAATAATACTTTTACTCGAATTTATCATCTTAAAATCACAATATTTAAATTGATATATTTATTAAATTATGAAGGTGACAACTTTGGCATCATTTAAAATAAAATAATATAAGTGTCATAATCACTTTTATAAGGCTACAAACGGTTATATATTAGGTCATTGGATGATTAAGGTGTAGATATACACTACCAATAAGTTTTGTTCAGGTTTTTGGGCCTTTTAATGGGTATTATTATTTCAATAAAAACTATATTACTTATTTTCCACTTAATAAATAATTTCTGTATCATTAATGTATCACCATTTATGACAATTATTTAATCCCTAAAAATTCTAAATAAATTATCATGATGTAGATAATTTATTATCTTTCTGGAGACTATTCCTGTTCTAATTTTTATGATGTTTATCACTAAATTAAAATTATTATACTTATAATATTTAAGAGAGTGACATGTTGTCACTTTCTTTGGTTTTAATAATAACTAAATTATTTTCATGGTCAAAAGTCCATAAAATGAATCTAATCCGACCCTTAGGTTATATGGGTATACCTTTATCCATCCTATAGAATTTTTGCATGTGTTAGGGTAATTTTATAATATTATATTTATCCATTAATTACCCGATTTACCTTTAACTATAGTAAATAAAATTTACCGTAGTTACTATTCATAATTCCCAAAAATAAAAATATTCCTATTAACATAATTTAGACCCAATTATTCCAAATATGGAATCCATTTTTCCAAATTCAATACACAAAAGTTTCATAAATTAAATTAAAATTAATCCCTTTTTCGAAAGAAAACGGGTTTTTCTTTAAAACATTACAAAAGATTGAATTGATTTAACCTACGAATTTAATGTAAAATCAATGATAATGAAATAAATTATATTAAATGGTAAAAATATATTCTATTTATACTTTAAAACCATTCAATATTATAATTTATCCATATAAATTATTGCGATGAAAAAAGTTGTTTTTAATAAAAATATAGCGTGTTTTTACTATTCATCAAAATATGAAAGTTACCAGAATAATATGAAAAATTTATACAAAGTTAATTTTTATTTCTTGATTCCAAATAAGAATTTTATTTTGTCAAATAGAACTTATAAACATGTCAAAAACTAGATTTAAAGTGGGTGCACCATCAAAAGGCGACAAAACTGCATTTTTTGAAAAATAATTATTTTACCCGAAATATTTATTTTGTTCTTATACCATGTTCTAGAAAATGTGTAAAATGAATAATAATGTTATAAAATTCAAAATTTTAGTTAATACTATTCATAATGGCTAGTTAATAATAATATTATAATAATATATCGTTGTTTAGTAAATCCCGGTATTGCGTACAACACACGCTATCGAGGAAGGTCGTGATTGCGTGTAATGCAAGAGAAGTCAGGGTTGCGTGTTATGCAATAATACTTCATTCATTCGTATAACAGAATCCAACCATATATCATTTATACATTGAATATATATATATATATATACTCAATGTTGCGTAGAATAACTATTATCAAAATTGTGTGTAACACGATCCAAGATTAGTGTTGCATATACTGAAAGCTAATACGGTGTTGCGTATAGCACAAGGTAATATTGGTGTAGCAAAAAACACAATACATTAATGAAATTAAAAGAATATTTTTCATAAATTCTCGGGGTGTTACATTCTACCCCCCTTAAAATGAATTTCGCCCTCGAAATTCGTCGGGGTTATAAATGGTTTACTACTCGAAAGTTTGTTTAATAGAAACTCACATCGTAAAAAGGAATACCAAAACATGGCGTTAAAAAATAAAGTATGAAATGTAACGGTTACGCAAATTAACTCATCACTGGGTTTCCACGTAGAAGAACATAGGTGAAAATATGGATATGGAAGAAAAATATAACCATCAAGTTCTGATGGAGAGTGGTAGAGAACATGGCTATGAAAAATCCAACAATCACAAAGCTATTGATTTGTGATGATCTAAGGTACCATCTGATTCATCGGATATAAGGGAACTAGGACAACATTTTTGGTTTTTAAGATCATTTCCCTAAAGTTGATGAATTAAAAGAAATACTTGCATGATTTTGGTACAATCTCATTGTTGTTCGTGAATTGAAAAATTTCCACTTCATCCCTTAAAGAAATGAAGTTGAATTTGTTATTCGTGATGTGTTAGCATATCATGTGATAGAATGAGGGGTCATTCTATATCTTTCAAACAAAAGGTTAGCAAAAGTAATAAGTCCATCTTATGGTTAGATTAATCGTATATGGTTCCAAAAATGAACTTATACTTCATATATCATACCGCTTAATAAAATAAAACTAGTTTCTACTAACCAGGGACTTCCTGTAGGCCAGTGGTAGGTGATAAAGGCCAGTCACACTTCGGTTGTGGGTTTTATTCCCACAGCCTTTTCCAACACAATGGGCTGTCGCCCGTCCTACAGGTTGTCCTTTTTCTAAAACTATGTTACTATAACATCCCATCAATAATATCGAAAAAACTTCTATCCTTAAACAATACTAACTTATGTCCATCATAATCCATTCCAATCTTTAGGCTTATCCATAATACTTCAGTCTACTCTCATAATATAGTGAAAATAATTACCAGAGATTTAATACCATTGTTGATCCCCATATATCATAAGATATGCCTTGTTGGTCACATTCCAAACATTCGAAGGCCTTAATCATGTATTCTCTTGAAAAATAAATACCTATTGAACCTTAGTGAAAACATGAATGCAGTTAAAAGTTAACACTTTCCACATGCCAAAATCCTCAAAATTCTATATACTCAAACCATGATATCACTTAGTCCTTATATCAATCATGAGCTCACGAATACAATCAAACATCTCATTATCTTCTTATTTCTTCATTGTGCGCATATCATCTACTTTACAAAAATATCTGAATAACCTTCCATGGTTACTGGTACCATTCAACATATACTTTCAAATACTTTTAGGAAAAACAATAGTGTAACAATCCTTAGATGATTCTATATTCCATAGTACCATTAAATATACAACATAACTCTCGATAAACATACAATCATTCCACTACCTTCTAAAACAACCGACTGAGCTTCAAAACTTCTTTCAGCTCATATATCATTTGTAGTCTCCTCATCATCATCCACATAAACACTACCCATATGACCATGCTGATTCTCTTCATGAGATTTTCCATTGGGGTATTGGTTTGCATAATGCCAATACATTCCACATTTAAAACATCTAATCATTGTTGATGTCGTAGCAATATCATTATCCTTGTCCATGGTGTTAACTGAACCTTTTCCTTTGCACATACTGGCTTTGTGTCCTTCTTTTCCACACCCAAAGCATCTTCCAGTTCCTTTGAATCAATCTCCCTGTTGCCTCTTCCCACATGATTTAATGAGTGAAATTGAACTTTCTTTCCTCTATGATCATCATGAAACTCCATCTTTCTCTTATTATCTGAGTCGGAAAACTTACCAAAGTTGAGATTATTGATCATATTATGAGATTGATGATTAGGCATAATAACGATGTTTTGACTTCCAGATCCCATTTCATTTGGTTTGTCATGAATAAAATCATTCCATTGTCTATCATATCCTCCATTATCGTGAATCTTCCTGTTTCCAGCCATTTTCTAAAACCCAAAAAGAATAGTGTGAGATGCAAAAATCATGCTAGGGAAAACAACATAGTAAAGGGGGAGTATCCTCAATATCTAATATCTTAGGTTAAATTCTATGATCATTACTGTAGTTCTAGGACTATATCCTATACGTATACTTATCCTTAGAGACATCCCTAGACATACCTTAGAAATATCTCTAGGGATCTCACTAACGTTTTCGCATCCTAGTTTCCAAAGGTTGACTAAAACTTTCCTCTGATACCAACTGTAGAGACCCAAATCTTAAACATACATGGACATTACATTATTTTAGCAGAATACTTAATACATAACAAAAACAGACACACAAGGACCGTAATAGTTTAGTGTCTTTGGAAACTTGGACCATAATCTTCTAATTGTGGGGAAAGATCTTCAACATCTCCCATAAAGATCTTCCCCTTTTTTTCTTACCTAAAACCTTTCTTTATATCCTGGGGAAAGGAAAACATAAAAAGGGTGAGCTCAAATGATCAGTAAGGGTAATCATGGATAAAATAAAACATACCATATACATTTGAACATAAAAACATGAACATAATGTTTAAACATCAAAATCTTGAGAAATGACATAAAACATGGAAGTACGTAAGGCATAGATCATAAATAAACATTAATAATGATAAAATAGCATGGGAATAAAACATGTAATTTTGGAAACCTTTAAGCACATGATATGATTTCTATAGTAGCCAAGGCATTGCTGGCAAGACCATCTTAGTGGACAAAGTTCCTTTCTGAATCGAGTTCACTCCTCGTTCCAGTCCAGTAATACTGAACCAGATTAACTTACTGTTCCAGCCATGTCTATCTCATGAGATGTAAATCTTTACCCAATGCATTGGAGGGAGATATAGGTCCCACCCATCTCATAAAGAAATCATTCTTACTTGAGCCACAAAATAAACATACATCATTCATAATAACCCAACGAATAAAATGGGTTTCATAAACATAATCCCATCATCACATAATCCATATAAACGAAATGGATATCATTTCATAATAAGAAAAGTGAATCCATGTAAATCATAGAGACATTATACTTGAAACATACACATATTAAATAATTTCATCCTAGATGGAAAAATGGTTTTGATAAAACACTTGAAATGAATTCTTGAGGAAAATATCCTTTCTTCTTCAAAATCAATTTATTTTCACAAAACGTCATGAAATTTTAAAAGAAAGAGATTTTGTTGAAAATAGTCATGAAATATTTTGGAGTAATATTCATTAAAATAAGGCTTTATAAAACCATAAAAATCCTTTCATGCCGTATACGTTAAAAAAAACATTCTTCTCGTACTATTGTCGGAAAAGTCAAAAAGTACCTAGTAGGGTAAATAAAAGAAAGATTCCTTCCATACCATGGGGTAAAAGTAAAAATGGGTAAAAATGACTTTAAACATACATGAAAACACTTTTATCAAACATGGAAATGGATGATTGTAATAACCCTAGTAAATACTTACAAATAAGCAATCTCGGATAAAAATGAGATTTTCAAAATTATCCATTACCTTAGGTCCGATATGCTTCGTACGTATTTGAACCTCCTGTATAATGATTTAAATAATGTTATTGAATTATTACAGAATCATATTAATTGTTATGATATCATATATGGTTCACTTATGACTTTATATTACCCGTTCTTTTGTAAATTCCATGTTAAAGAGCGTTTTGGGTAAAATCGTTTCATTTGTCGTCCGTGTTTTGACTTGTAATTATTCATATGATTAATTAGATCATGATTACTTACATCTAGAATTTAAAACATGATTTATATATAATATATATTTATAATATACATATATAGTATAGATTGATAAATGAAAAAAATACACTGTTCATGGAGACGGTAGGCCGTACGTACGCATGAACGTTGTTTTTGTTTCCTCATTGAATTGAATGGAATTAATTGGATGACATACATACATATATATATAAATAAATACAATATCAGTATTATGTCATATATTTCATGATTACTTATTATATATACTTTATAATCATTTATGAATGGTTAATCATTGAGAATGAATCTCACCACGTCGTGGAGACGGTATTCCGTACGTACACATGAGCGATGATATCATTCCAATGATCTTGGAATTTAATTGGAGTGTATGTATACTATTACAGAATCAATATTAATTTACAATAATCATATATAGTTATTATTTACACCATTATACCCATCCAAGTAAGGTGGTGGTGGAAAATATATTACACAATGGCGTGGAGACGGTATTCCGTAGTACGCACGCGTGGTGATTTCGTTTTCCGTAGGATGGATAGATGGTGAAATAGGGTTGTTTCATACTTATAATAAAATATCAGTATATGGGTGATACTGATTTTTTTACTTCATAATGAAACAACCTAAAAATAATAAGTGGAAGAAGAAATAAAGTTGAAAGAATCGGTAACGGACATTACCTCTTCTTTGAAGCGCCTCTTTGAGTCCTTCTCTTAGGGCACTAAAATTTGTCTTTGAAGAAGAACATGACCTATATTATGTTTCTAGGGAAGTGGAGAAGATACTTTGGTAGGGTCTGGCCAAGATTTAAGGCTCAAAGTTGTGTGAGGAAGAGAGGGAGGAGGTGCCCTTTTATAAGGGAGGGGAGGGGCACCTTTGGAATTCTAAAAAATATTAATTTATAATAAATCTAACCACACTTAAAAACCTCCAAAAATGACTCATATTCAAATATTATATGAGATAGGGTTGTAATCTCATAAAACAATCAGATTTAGACATGTTTGGATCTTATTTTAATCCTTATGATTTTGATTTATCCTTATTTAATCTATTTAAGTTTATTTGTGGTAATAAAATTCTAAATTTTAAATTATAACAAATAATTACTTATTTGTTGTCACTTTTCCATACTTGTTTTCTTTATAACATTATAGACCATATAAATTTAAATTTATAATTTTTAAATATTTTTGTGATTTTTAAACAATTTTATAATATGTTATTTTTATAAAATAACAGTAGTGTCAATTTTGACACTATTCATTTATTTGAATTTAAATAAAATATATACAGAAGATATGTTCGAAATAAAATATTTAATAGATTCATAAAAGGTCATATGTATTTATAAAATTAGTGGATCTCATTAAATAGTTCATATAATATTTATTTTATTATTTTTGAAACCATTTATTTGGTTTATCTCTTAATAAAATAATTACTACAACATTTTTATATAATTATTTAATATACTGATTTGTTGCATAAAAATTAAAAATAAAATCTTATGATGAATATACATCTATTAACTTTCACAATAATACTTTTACTAGAATTTATAATCTTAAAATAACAATATTTAAATTTTTTATATTTATTAAATTATGAAGGTGACAACTTTGGCATCTTTTAAAATAAAATAATATAAGTGTCATAATCACTTTTATAAGGCTCCAAACGGTTATATATTAGGTCATTGGATGATTAAGGTGTAGATATACACTACCAATAAGTTGTGGTCAGGTTTTTGGGAATTTTAATGGGTATTATTATTTCAATAAAAAACAATATTACTTATTTTCCACTTAATAAATAATTTCTGTATCATTAATGTATCACCATTACTGAAAATTATTTAATCCATAAAAATTCTAAATAAATTATCATGATGTAGATAATTTTATTAGATTTCTTGAGACTATTCATTTTCGATGTTTTATGATGTTTATCACTAAATTAAAATTATTATACTTATAAGATTTAAGAGAGTGACATGTTGTCACTTTCTTTGGTTTTAATAATAATTAAATTATTTTCATGGTCAAAAGACCATAAAATGAATATAATCCGAATCTTAGGTTATATGGGTCTACTTTTAGCCATCCAATATAATTTTGTCATGTGTTAGGATAATTTTATAATCTTATATTTACCCTTAATTACCCGATATTCCTTTAACTATGGGAAATAAAATTTACCGTAGTTACTATTCATAAATCCCAAAAATAAAAAGTAGCTTATTAACATAATTTGGACCCACTGATTCCAAACATTGAATCTATTTTTCCAAATTCAATACACAAAAGTTACAGAAATTAAATTAAAATTAATCCGGTTGTCGAAAGAAAACGGGTTTTTCTTTAAAACATTGCAAAAGATTGAATTTATTTAACCTACGAATTTAATGTAAAATAAATGCTAATGACATAAATTATATTAAATGTTAAAAATATATTCTATTTAGAATTTAAAACCATTAAATGTTATAATTTAACCATATAAATTATTACGATGAAAAAAGTTGTTTTTAATTAAAATATATCGTGTTTTTACTATTCATCAAAATATGAAAGTTGCCAGAATACTATGAAAATTTTAACCAAAGTAAATTTTTATTTCTTGATTCCAAAGAAGAATTTTATTTTGTCAAATTTAACTTATAAACATGTCAAAAACTAGATTTAAAGTGGGTGCGCCATCAAAAGGTGGCAAAACTGCATTTTTTTGAAAATTACTTATTTTACCGGAAAAATTTATTTTGTTCTTATACAATGTTCTAGAAAATGTGTAAGATGAATAATAATGTTATAAAATTAAAAATTTTAGTTAATACTATTCATAATGTCGAGTTCATAATAAAATTATAATAATATATCGTTGTTTAGTAAAACCATGTATTGTGTACAACACACGCTATCGAGGAAGGTCACGATTCCCTGTAATGCAAGCCAAGTCAAGGTTGCATGTTATTAAAGAATCCATCATTGTTTCGTATAACAGAATCCAACCATATTTCATTTATACATTGAATATATATATATATATATACTCAATGTTGCGTAGAATAACTATTATCATAATTGTGTGTAACACGATCCAAGAATAGTGTTTCATATACTGCAAGCTAATAATCATATATGAATGATTAATCATTGAGAATTAATCTCATCGCGTCGTGGAGAGGGTATTCTGTACGTACGCACGAGCGATGATATCGTTCCCATGATTGTGGAATTTTATTGGAGTGTATGTATACTATTACAGAATCAATATCACTTTACAATAATCATATATAGTTATTATTTACACCATTATACCCATCCAAGTAAGGTGGTGGTGGAAAATATATTACACCACGGCGTGGAGACGGTATTCCGTACGTACGTACGCACGATGATTTCGTTTTCCGTAGGATGGATAGATGGTGAAATAGGGTTGTTTCATACATATAATAACATATCAGTATATGAGTGATACTGATGTTATTACTTCATAATGAAACAACCCAAGAAGAAGAATTAATCTCATCGCTCGTTGCGTATACTACAAGCTAACAATCATATATGAATGGTTAATCATTGAGAATGAATCTCATCGCGTCATGGAGACAGTATTCCCTACGTACGCACGAGCGATGATATCGATCCCATGATCGTGGAATTTTGTTGGAGTGTATATATAATATTACAGAATAAATATCACTTTACACTAATCATATATAGTTATTATTTACACCATTATACCCATCGAAGTAAGGTGGTGGTGGAAAATAGATTACACCATGGCGTGGAGACGGTATTCCGTACGTACGCACGTGCGGTGATTTCGTTTTCCGTAGGATGGATAGATGGTGAAATAGGGTTGTTTCATACTTATAATAACATATCAGTATATGAGTGATACTGATTTTATTACTTCATAATGAAACAACCTAAGAAGAAGAAGTGGAATAATAAATATAGTTGAAAGAATCGGTAACAGACATTACCTCTTCTTTGAAGCGCCTCTTTGAGTCATCCTCTTGGGGAACTAAAATTGGTCTTTGAAGTAGAACAGGACATTTAGGATGTTTCTAGGGAAGTGTAGAAGATAATTTGGCAGGGGATGGCCGAGATTTAAAGCTCAAAATGGTGTGAGGAAGAGAGGGAGTAGGTTCCCTTTTATAAGGGAGGAGAGGGGCACCTTTGGAATTCATAAAAATATTAATTTATAATAAATCTAACCCCACTTAAGAACCTCCAAAAATAACTCATATTCGAAGATTAGATGAGATAGGGTTTTAATCACATCAACCAATAAAATTTAGACATGTTTGGATCTTATTTTAAACCTTATCATTTTCATTTATCCTTATTTAATCTATTTAAGTTTATTTGTGGTAATAAAATTCTAAATTTTAAATTATAAAAAATAATGTTATTTGTATAAAATAACAGTAGAGTCAATTTTGGAACTATTTAATTATTTGAATTTAAATAAAATATATATAGAAGATATGTTCTAACTAAAATCTTTAATAGATTCATAAAAGGTTATATGTATCTATAAAAGTAGTGGATCACATTAAATAGTTCATATAATATTTATTTTATTATTTCTAAAACCATTTATTTGGTTTATCTCTTAATAAAATAATTACTACAACATTTTTGTATAATTATTTAATATACTGATTTGTTTCATAAAAATTAAAACTAAAATCCTATGATGAATATATATCTATTAACATTCACAATAATACTTTTACTCTAATTTATCATCTTAAAATCATAATATTTAAATTGTTATATTTATTAAATTATGAAGGTGACAACTTTGGCATCATTTAAAATAAAATAATATAAGTGTCATAATCCCTTTTATAAGGCTCCAAACGGTTATATATTAGGTCATTGGATTATTAATGTGTAAATATACACTAAAAATAAGTTTTTTTCAGGTTTTTGGGCCTTTTAATGGGTATTATTATTTCAATAAAAACTATATTACTTATTTTCCACTAAATAAATAATTTTTGTATCATTAATGTATCACCATTTATGACAATTATTTAATCCAAAAAAATTCTAAATAAATTATGATGATGTAAATAATTTTATTAGCTTTCTGGAGACTATTCATTTTCGATGTTTTATAATGTTTATCACTAAATTAAAATTATTATACTTATAAGATTTAAGAGAGTGACATGTTGTCAATTTCATTGGTTTTAATAATAATTAAATTATTTTCATGGTCAAAAGTCCATAAAATGAATCTAATCTGACCCTTAGGTTATATGGGTCGACTTTTAGCCATCCAATAGAATTTTGGAATGTGTTATGGTAATATTATAATATTATATTTACCCTTAATTACCCGATTTACCTTTAACTATGGTAAATAAAATTTACCGTACTTACTATTCATAATTCCCAAAAATAAAAAGTAGCTTATTAACATAATTTGGACCCACTTATTCTAAATATTGAATCCATTTTTCCAAATTCAATACATAAAAGTTTCAGAAATTAAATTAAAATTAATCCCGTTTTCGAAAGAAAACGAGTTTTTCTTTAAAACATTGCAAAAGATTGAATTGATTTAACCTACGAATTTAATGTAAAATCAATTCTAATGACATAAATTACATTAAATGGTAAAAATATATTCTATTTATACTTTAAAACCATTCAATATTATAATTTAACCATATAAATTATTGCGATGAAAAAAGTTGTTTTTAATTAAACTATAGCGTCTTTTTACTATTCATCAAAATATGAAAGTTACCAGAATAGTATGAAACATTTATCCAAAGTAAATTTTTATTTCTTGATTCCAAATAAGAATTTTATTTTGTCAAATTGAACTTATAAAAATGTCAAAAACTAGATTTAAAGTGGGTGCGCCATCAAAAGGCGGCAAAACTGCATTTTTTGAAAAATACTTATTTTACCCGAAAAATTTATTTTGTTCTTATACCATGTTCTAGTAAATGTGAAAGATAAATAATAATGTTATAAAATTAAAAATTTTAGTTAATACTATCCATAACGGCTAGTTCATAATAATATTATAATAATATATCGTTGTTTAGTGAAACCCGGTATTGTGTACAACACACGCTATCGAGGAAGGTCGCGATTGCGTGTAATGCAAGCCAAGTCAGGGTTGCGTGTTGTGCAAGAATACTTCATTGTTTCGTATAACAGAATCCAAACATATTTCATTTATAAATTGAATATATATATATATATATACACTCAATGTTGCGTAGAATAACTATTATCAAATTTGTGTGTAACACGATCCAAGAATAGTGTTGCGTAGACTGCAAGCTAATACGGTATTGCGTATAGCGTAAGGTAATATTGGTGTAGCATACAACAAAAGACATTAATGAAATTAAAAGAATATTTTTCATAAAATCTCGGGGTGTTACATTTCGATCCCCTCCTTGCGGAATACTGGATTAACTTCATTGAAAATATATTCTCTATACTCTAGTGCTCAAAGAAGAGAAAGTCGTACTGACAGTCTATCATTTTGATGGGGAAGATGATTAGTGGTGGACACTAATCAAGAGTATGAAGACCTAAGAGGAAATTGATTCCATGGTTTGGGAGGAATTCAGGAGAATGTTTTTCAATAAATATTTTCCCCGAACCCTCCATCTCAAGATGGAAAGAGAGTTCCACAAACTCAAGAATAAACAAGATGAGTCCGTCGAGGCATACGAAACAAACATTACAAGGCTTTTAAGGTATGCCTATGGATTTTTCATGAACACTGAATGTATGGTGGATCAATTCTTTAGCGAACTAAAGTTGAGTCTATAAAAAGTGCTGGCAATTTGAGACTTCGAAAGCTATGAGGATATTTTCCACTGTGCGCTTAAGGTTGAAATAGAGATTAGAGACTCTCAATGGTATCATGAGCCCAATGAAAAAAGAGAGGACAATGGAATCTAATGTGGGTGGCCCCGAAAATAAATTCCATAATGGAAAGAATCCCGATCATCCCACGTGTAAAAATTTTGGGAAGAAGAATCCTGGGAACTATCTGAAGGGAACCAGGAATTGCTTCAAATGTGGAAAATTGGGACATCTGGATAAAAAGTTCTGATGGGATATGAAGAATCCTGCTTATGTGGAAGAATAAAGGAAGGTTCATATCAATACTCAACCTGTAGTGTAGTGTTACAACTAAAAAGAGCATGGGAATTATGTGAACAATTGCCCTAAGCTGAGGGTTGTCAGAGGAAATCAACAACAACCTCCAAGGAAACAAGGAAGGGATTATTCTATCACTACTAATGAGGTGGAGCAGGACAATGATGTGGTGAAAAGTATGATAATTATTCATTCAATAATAGAGAATTTTGTATTTTATTCTAGTTCTACACATTCTTTCATATCTTGCAAGTTTAGTAGAACTATCCAAACACCACCTCAAAATTTGGAGGATAAGTTATCTATGAGAAAAAAAATCAGGAAATCATTGCATCCATGATTTATAACTCCTCCCCGGATAACGTATGTGGATTGAACCTCCCAAAAAATCTTTTCATACTTCCATTAGTGGAGTTTGATGATATCTTGGGCATGGATTGACTATCTTTATACAAAGACAACATCAACTGTCGGGAAAGGGAGATCACTCTTCACATCCCAAAGTATCCTCCAATTATTTATAGGTGTAAGGGGGAAGTTAAATATCTATTAGAATCATCATCTCAAGTGTGGATATTAATTCCTTATGAGAAATCATATCTAGCCCAAATTATTGAGACAAAGGAGATAATCATGCTCAAAGACATGCCCATCATGAGGGATTACACTGATGTATTTCTTGAAGGCTTTCTTGATCTTCCTCATGACCAAGAAATTGAGTTCTCAATTGAACATATTCTTGGATCGCTACCTATATCAAATAAGCCTTATATAATGTCTATAGTAAAGCTGGAAGAGTTGGAGAAGCAGTTACAGGAAAATCTGGAGAAGGGTTTTATACGCCAGAGTGCTTCACCATGGGGTACACCAGTCCTCTTCATCAAGAAGAAGGATGGATCATCAATGCACCTCTGCATTGATTATCGTTAGCTTAATAAAATCATGATAAAAACAAGTATCCACTTCCACAGATTGATGAATTTTTCGATCAGCTTCGTAAGGCTACTTATTTCTCTAAGGGGTGGACCTTCGGTTGGGATATCACCAATTAAAGTCAAGGAAGGAAGATATTCCCAAGACCGCCTTTTGAACAAGGTATGAACACTATGAGTTCATATAAATTCCTTTTAGACTCACTAATTCTCCAACAATTTTCTTGGATTTAATGAATAGTGCCTTTAGAGATTACCTCGACAAATTTTTGGTAGTCTTTATTGATGATATTTTGATATACTCCAAGAGTAAAGATGAACATGATGAGAATTTGAATACTATGTTAAAGAATTTGATAAGGGAGAATCTGTATGAAAAGTACAATAAATGTGAGTTCTGGATGGATGAAGTATCATTCTTTGGGAATGTTATCACCAGCAAAGGGATATCTGTAGACCCTTCCAAGACAATGGAAATTGAAGAGTGGACCATGCCAACCTTTATAACGGAGATCTGCAGCTTTTTGGGTCTAGATGGGTATTATTGACGATTTCTGAAGAAATTTTAATTATTGTAAAACCCAATGACCAATATTACCTGGAAGGGAGTAAAGTTTGTCTGGACTCAAGAATGTGAAGGCTGTTTTAAGGAGTTGAAAAAGAGGATTATCATTGCGCCAATACTCACACTCCCAACAAGTGGAGAACTCTTTGTGGTGTACATAAATGCCTAAAAGAAGGGATTAGGCTGTGTGTTGACGCAAAATGATAAATTGATATCCTATGCCTCAAGGAAGCTATAAATCCATGAGCAAATATATCATATGCATGATCTGGAGTTGGTGGCTATGATATTTGCATTAAAAATCTGGTGGCATTATCTCTATGGGGAGAAGTGTGAGATATATATTTATCACAAGTGTCTAAAATATATATTCACAAAAAAACAGATTACTATGTGCCGTAAAATATGGATAGAGCTCATCAAGGATTATGACTGCTCAATCCACTACCATCCCAGTAAGGCAAACAAGGTGGCAGATGCTCTAAGTAGAAAGGATCCTGTATCTTTATCAATGATGAGAATTTAAAAAGATCCAATATTCTTATATTTTTAGAGGATGGACATGAGAATCATTAAGGGAGGAAAACCCTCAATCCTTTCTCAAAATATTTATCAACCATCCCTTATAGTGAAAATAAAGGTTGCTCAAAGGAAATATGTGGAAATTCAGAAAAGGGTGGAAGCTATTTGAAATGGGGAATCCTCTGAGTTAAATATAGATGAGGAATGAGTTACAATATTTGGGTCATGATTATGTGTACCGACCAATCCAGTGATAAAGAAGGAACTTTTGAATGATGCACATTACTCAACCTTCTCTATTCACCTAGGGAGCACAAAGATGTATCGAGATCTCCGAGAAAACTTTTAGTGGGATAATATGAAGAAGGAGATTGCTAAGTATACATAAATGTGCATGGTATATAAACAAGTGACGGTTGAAAGACATAAGTATAAGGGGAATATGAAACCGCTATCTATACCAAAATGGAAGTGGGGAAACATCACCATGGAATTTTTCACTGTACTTCCAAGGACATCCATAGGAAACAATGCTATATGGGTTATTGTGGATTGTCTTACTAAGACAACTCACTTTATCATAATGTAAGAGGAATTCTCCATATATAAACTTTCACAGATATATATTAAAGAGGTGTTAAGGCTTCATGGAGTACCAATATCTATTGTATCTGATTGAGATCTTGGATTCACCTCAATGTTCTAGAAAAGTCTCCAACATTCTCTAAGCACTAAACTGAACTTCAGTATAACCTATCATCCTCAAACTGATGGTTAATTAGAGTAATCTATTCTGACACATGAAGATATGTTGAGAGAATGTTCTATGGAATTCAAAGGAGTATGGGACCAACATCTTCCACTGATTGAATTATCCTACAAAAATAGTTTCTACTCGAGTATTTTAATGGCACCATATGAAGCCCTTTATTGGAAAAGGTGCAGAACCCTAGTGTACTGGGATGAAGTTGGTGATCGTAAACTTCTAGGATCTAAAATGGTCGAAGAAATAGTGGAGAAGGTGAAAACCATTCAGCAACACATCAAGGCATCCCAAAGTCGACAAAATATTTACGCAGACAATCATCGACGAGACCTTGAGTTAAAAGTTCGAGAAATAGTATTTCTATTCATATCTCCATGGAATAAGGTCATGAGATTTTGGAAGAAAGGAAAGCTAAGTCCTAGGTACATAGTTCCCTTAGAGATTTTTGATCGTGTTGGGGATGTGGCCTATCGACTAGAACTTCCACCAACCATGTACAAAGTAAATAATGTCTTTCATGTATCCCTCTTAAGGAAGTACATACCAGGCCCTTCACATGTACTCTCTTCAGAGGTGGTATAATTGGAGAATGATATTTCTTATGAGGAACAACTAGTGAAGATCTTGGATCATAGAGATAAAGTTATATGTAACAAGACTACTCACTTGGTCAAAGGAGTATAGTGGAACCATAATTATGAAGAGGCAACATTGGAACTGGAGGAGTCAATGAAGGAAAAGTACCCGCACCTATTTATGGCTTAGAATGTAAAAAAAGAAATTTCAATGATGAATTTTCATAAGGGGGGAATAATGTAACGACCTAATGTTTTATCAATGGAAATTCATTTCTTATAATTATTTCATATAATCACATGAAATCATAACATAATAAACTAATAATTACTATGTTACCTTTAAACATAAAATTGTCACCTCCGTGTTTTGAATTTTGAAAATCCGATATACACGGTTGTGATCAGTAAGTTGTTTGGAGTCTGATAAGAAAAACTTAATTATTGGTGAATAGTAACATACCATTATGAATAGTAACCTAACCTTATGAATAGTAATATGACCTTTATTAATATTATATCATCTAAAATAATAGTATCCACATGAATGAACATATAAATAAAATTTAGGCATCTTATAAGTGATAATATGACCATAGTAAAAGTATTGATATTTTTGTAAGTCATTAATTAAAAGTAATTAATTAATTTAAAATAAAATTTATTTTACTAAAAGGTGTTCATAAATTATCAATTTTATGTCTTCTGGTTTTAAGATAATTTTATAAGACCTTATGTAATTTTTTAAAGCATTATAAAATCAGTTATAGTTTTAAAATCTGTATTTTTCAAGTAAATTATAATTATAATTTAAAATTAAATTAATCATATATAAAAAATTACTTTTAAAAAATGGAGTTCATTTTTTTATTCTAAATGTCAAAAAATAGTCAGGTTTCATTTTTTGAATTTTTCTAAAATACATGATTTTTTGACGAACAATAAAATATGATAATTCACAATAAATGAAAATACCTGAATTTATATATCATGCATGAGTCATGGATGATGTAAATGGCCATTGGTTTAAACTCAAATGCACATAATACTATTTTTTTTCAAAATAATCATTAATATTTCTTGTCTTATCAAAAAATAACAAACTAATGATTAAAATATTAGGAAAACCCTCCTCCCGTCCACTATAAAAAACACCCACACTCCCCTCTTCTCTTCACTCCTCTCAAGCCTTTTTAATTACCTAAATCCTTCCCAAATCTCTTCCCAAGATACTATACCACGTTCATCAGCCCTCGGTCTCCTCAAAATACCAAATCCTCTCCCTTTAAGAGGCTTTCAAAGCAGATAATCTCAAGAGGTAAATTCCTCTTTCCGATTCTTTTATTTTCTTTCAAGTTATTTTCTTTTATTTTTTCCTTTCCTAAACCCCTTCACCCAAATTG
Source organism: Viscum album (assembly GCA_963277665.1). Lineage (NCBI taxonomy): Eukaryota > Viridiplantae > Streptophyta > Magnoliopsida > Santalales > Viscaceae > Viscum > Viscum album. The sequence continues at coordinate 1,104,054,395 of OY728139.1, forward strand.
TATGATAACTAAAGTAACATATATTAACTAGAATTATATTATTCTAATGAGATATTTTATCATAATCTCTCCTTCCCCCTCCTTTTATACTATAAATGAAAACCCCGTCTGAGATGTGTTGATTTATCACATTCAATGATGACGTGTTTTCAATTTGAATTACCACCTTCTAGACAGGTAATGAAACCATTTTAATGGTTGAACCAGACCCTAATATATTTATTTTATCTTATTTAATGTTCTATAATCCTTATAAATTCATGATGTAAAATAATAATACAAAATAAGTTAATTATGAGCAAAATCGCAAATTAATCCAAGCGTTTATCATTAATGTAATGATTTCACTTAACTCAAAATAAAAAAATGAATTTTACAACCATGTAATCTTTTGGATGTTCAATAATAAAATATAAATTCAATTCTAGACAACCAATCTCATCATACATGTGTATCTGAACATGAATATAAGTGAACCGATCATTAAAACCATGGAAACAAATATATCTGAACAAAGAAACTGAATCTCATAACCAATCAGAAAGGTTATGAATGAACTAAAAAGGTTATAATAAATCATTTAAATATAAAATATGTTTTTTAATTCTTAATTAATGAACCTAATTTTATTATTCAGGTCATTAATATCAAGTGGAGAACACCATCAAACTTAAGGAAACAGATCATCTCTTTCTCACATTTATTCATGAATATCCTCTATGTTATGACCTTTTATGTATAATTATTAATGATGTGGTATAATTTATCACATTAACCCTACTTCCATAATGATTTATAAAATAATAGAAATCCATTTATCTCTCACTAAGTCCTCCTAAGTACACCTGATACCATGCCGATATTCTGTAAGGGATTCTACCCGAACCGCCTTTATTCCTTAGGGTTTCTATATCTTTCCTTTTACACAAATGAATTTGTATTCTATTTTTATGTAAAACTTATACATACTGTGTATATTATCCAAACTCATGTTTCAAGATCTATTCCGCATTCTATTTTGGGTATATACATGCTTTTTAGTGATTCCCTCCTCGATACTTACCAACAAGCAAACTCTTTTTAAGGGAACTTCCCAAATTTTTACCCAATTTCAAGTGCAATCTACCATTTGTTTTAAGCCACCATTGTTTTTATAAAATCATCATTTTCATTATGAAAACATTCTTGTTTTACTTATAGTTTTATATAAAATACTATTCCCTTTTGATTTTAAATTCTATTTAGTATTTTCCTTAAAACCGCACTAAAATGTTTTAATGCTAGGAATTTCCAAAATAGTCTTCTTAGATGTTATAACTTATGTTCGAAATCACTTACCATGATATATGCATATTTTTCCTTATTAATTTCCATGTATGTTTTAATTACTTTATCTCATGGACACTTCTATGATACGCTCATTCATTATGCTTTATGACATGAATGTGATACCCATTTCTCTCCATGGGTTCCCTTATATTTATGTATGATTGATTATGTATGATTATGTATGTGGAAAGAATATTCATGAACATGTTAAGATGGGTTCACTCAGATAGTGGTCTAATGAATTGGGTAATGTTTAGTCTCATGAGACGTTATGTGCAACGGTCTTGGCGATTAGCCTTGACTCATGCTACCATGTGCAACGATCTTGATGGCAAACCTTGACTTGTGATCCTCTTTGTGAAACGAGCCTTGAATCATGCTAAAGTCAAGATTTATGTTGCTTCCACATCATTATTAATTCATATTTATATGTTCCCATGTTTATATGTTATGATTCTATAAGCCATTTTATATCATTATGTCATGATCTATAACCCTTTTGCTAAAACCTTATTCTTATGTTTATTTCCTTCATGTGATTTTTAGCCCATCCCTTTGTTCATGTGATACCTAGGGTACCCTATGAAGATGTAAGGGATCAATGTAAGTTAGGATATCTTTTTGAATATTAAATAAAGAGGTGTTTTTTAGTTCCATGTTTTCAGTTTTATATACCTAGTCTTCAAAGACACTAGAATTTATGATCCTTGACTTGTACTCTGATGTTTAATTATGTCCAAAATAATTTAATTTTATGTGTAAAAGGTTAGGGTCACTATACCCTTTATCTCTAAATTTTTAATATCACTAATAAATATCTCCCTGTTATAAGTTATTTTTATTAGCAGTGATAAAGGGATACTATATCAGAACTTTTTTAAGTGACGATAAAGACCCCCTCCTTTTAAATGTTTTTTAGAACTGATAAAGGGGGACTTTATAAGCACTTTTAGCTAGAATTGTGTAAAACAATTTTTTAGTAGTGTAATTTGAGGCACACAAATGATATAATATTTTAGGGGTAGAGACTCATAAGAATTTTAGGCACCTTCTCATGGTGTACGCCCTTAGTAATATCCAGTATAGGATATTATAAGAACGAGACCCGCTAGTAAGAAAACCACATTTATATGTGTCATTGGATGCTCCAATATGCGGATGTGTTTATTGATCCTTATACTTTAATATTGTTATTAATGAGTATTACAAGTCACATACTTTGATTTATTAATGAAGACTATAATGACATATGTTCGTGGTGAGGTAGGATATATTAGGTGCGTCACGAGTAATATTTCATTAATGAATAATGCGGGAAAAAATTTGTTCCATATATTATTTAATGGAAATTAACATCCTTGGACCTTTAATGTAAATGATATATCCTAAATAAATCCATGTCCATGGTGTTCTATAGGAATGCTCAATTTCCAGAAAGTTAAAGAAAGAGACATTGAGAACATAGGCTGATGGCACTAACATGCAATTGGATTGATTAGAGATATCGTGGTAAAGAGATTATATTACATAGTAAGAATATGTATGATGTATTATGTCATTGTAACATTAACTTATTTATATATTGGTGTCTTAGCATATTTCTAGATGCTAACTTTGGACTTTAGGATGCTTCGCCTAATGTCACTGAGAAAGAGGCTTAGAAGGTCAAACACTAAGTCTATCCAAAATCTTTGTTAAATAATATATTATTATTTATTATATAAAAATTTGAATAAATATTGAAATTTCACGTGGTTTAATAATTATTCATATTTTCTTGATCACATATATTCTTTCACCAGTTACTCGATATAATATTATGTAAGAATAATATTTAATAAATATTTATTTACTATTTAGTGAATATAATATTTGTTTTGTTATTGGTGAATAATGCAGTGATATTTATTTATTAAATAAATAGTCAATATTCAAGGCCTGACGAATATTGTGGAGGAATAAAAAACTGAGTTTAATGGTTTGATTAGAAATAATATATATTGAATATTATTTGAATAAATAATATTTAATTTAATTCATGAGTTTAGAGAATGTCAAGAAATAATAATATTATGATTATTATGAACATGAGGTTCCCAAAGGATTAAATAAATAATAAAGGGTGCATGTGTAATTGTTATTTTCTAACCCTAGCATTATATAAACCCAATTACATTATTTTCTTAATAGAGCTAATTCATTTGTGTTGTATTCAAATAGATCCAGAGAGAAACCTCTCAAATCCTTACAAAGATCCCTCTCTAAGAATTCTCTCAAGAACGAAGAGCGATCCTCCTCCACTACCACTTTCAAGTCAAGAGTGATCGAAGAGAACCCTTTATTGAAGTGGTTATCAGGGAGATTAAAGGTGAATGATGAAAGCGTTAGGAACAATCATGTTAGCACCTAGATATTCCTACGTTGATGTTCAAAGGTTCATGCAACACATGTGGATCATTGTTGGAGAGAATATACCCTTGAGTCCTACAACGCAACGCTTGCATAATGTAGAGACATTGTCATATCCATTATCAAAGAAAGAATTTCTCACAAGGTAATTATTTAATTGCATAAATTAATTATAAATGATATGTGAAGATCCTGTGCTTTGGTTCTGATATTTATCCATTATCTATATTTTTTATTCAATTATTTTGATCATGGAATTTATCATCATGTAAATCTTAGATTATTCATCGATCATGACAAAATTCAATGTTGGTCACACCCCATATGGCACTTTCATTATGCCCGAAACCTACACACATCCTATGAATAAATCATAGTCCTGGTTGAACACAACTAAATCTTATATTACACACAACATGAAACTCTTTATATGCATGTTGTGATATTTATAAGAAGTGGTTTTACAATTTAAACTAAGGAATGCATTTATTCATAATGTAACACAATATATCCATGAATAAATCATGGGATAAATTAAAAAATAGTTTCACTTCTATGACCAAAAAATTATTTTGAAATATATTAGTATTTTTTTATTTGTTGGATCAAAATTTGCATCATAAAATAAAATTAAATATATAATTAACACATTGGTTAAATGGTAAATTGCCATGGGTTATATTACTACAACAAAATCATCCAATAACAACACTAAAAATAGTATTTTTAATCACAAAAAAGTACTGACAATCATAGTTCCATTAAAAGCACTAGGCCTTTATCTATGCTAAAATAAATGTGGTGATACATGAGATATTTTAGCGGTTCTATTTTAACATTGATAAAGGGGGGCCTTTGTCAGTGTTTTTTAGTGCTGATAGATAACAATTTTATTAGTTTTGTTACTAGCATGGATAAAATCCATACTACTATAGTGTGATGATAAAATTACAGCACACCCTAACATCAAATAAAGGGATCATAAAATACATAATTGAATTAAAATAACATTTACATCACAAATACAAGATAAAAACACTATATTATATACATTTCAAACATTGGTATGTAAAACTACATTATAAAGTTCAATTTCTCACAAGAATTCAAAAACATCAATGTTCCATTGTCTTTACCCCCTGACCCCCTCTTAAAAGAGCCCGATCATGCTTTCAGTTTCGAAGCAAACCACCCCAACTTGAGAAAAATAATGAAACTGTATAATAAAAAAATCTAATGTTAATAATAATATAAAGAAATAAATGAAACACAAATATGAAATAATCCATTTATTAAATATCAATTTTAACCAAAACCACACATTTTAAGTCATACCAAGAACATCATGTATTGGATTGAGGTGCGATTTATTCTTTCAAGTCACATCATTTCCTGTTGTTTTGAAAAGAAGGTGCTCTTGAATTGGATCACATCGATGGTGATATGAAACTATCACCACTGATGTGAGCCAATTAAAGAGCACTTTATTTTGATAACAATAACTTTTCAACTATCACAACATTTATTGTTCATATTCAAACATTATATATATATGAAAATTAACTAAATAATTATCAGATAAAAATGATAATGAAATTAAATGATGAGAAAATTAACTAAATATTTAGTATGAAATAAAATTTTCATGATGTTTTTATACATTATGATTTATGTGTAGACAATTATTATATGTAGTAGGAAGTCACATTTTAAATTGTTGTGTATATTTTTTTGGGCCACTACCATAAATGTGGATTTTAAAAGAACTATAAAAAGATTTTATCAATATTAAAAAAAAAAATTTAATCTAAGAACTGTTAAAAGTGGGGTCCCTTTTATGAGTGCTAATAAAAGCACTAATATGAGACACTTTTATCAGTGTTAGAAAAAAATGCCGATAAAAGACCCATTTTATCAGCACTAAATAAAGTGCTGATAAAAGTCAAAAAATTGTTTTTATGTAAATTTGGAGGGGGATACCACCCCATTTTATCAAAAATTGTCTCTCCCACCCACCTCCCTTTAATTAGGTTCTAGAGGCCCCTACCCATTTTATCTGTGCTAAACCTCCTCCCGAACACACTCGGGTGCCCCTATCTTCAATGAGTTTCAAACCTGAGACCCCCCTCAAGGAAATCCACCTTTTACAATACCCCATATTGTTTTGTCCTCTATTTTTTTATTTATATATTTATTTATATATATTCAATTACATTTTTTATCCATATATTTATATGTATTTATAGAATTATTTTTAAATAAATTTATAAAATATGTTTTGTTTCTCTGTGTTTATAAATTCACACACACACAGATATATATATATATATGCACGCATGTGTGTGTCTATAAATATAATTATACAAATTTATATTTATTTACATATATTATATATTAATATTTATATACATATATTATAATATATAGATAAATATATTTATGTTTGTCAATACACACACAAAAATATATTTATTTATATATAAACAATGTATATACATTGTATAAGTATATACATATTCATATTTTTTTACTTTAAATAAAATAGATATAATTTTTTATTTAGATATGATTTATATATTTATATTGGTATTTTATATGTAAATATGTTTTCATATTTATTTATAAAATTAATTTTTTATGTGTAAATATATAAAAAATATATATATTTGTATATATTTAATTATAAAAAAAATACAACTTGAGAAATGTTAAAATTTTAATGTCATAATATCTATATGAGTGTAATTATTTAGAATAAATTGAGTCTCCACCCAAAAAAATATATTAAGACTCCATTAAATGAGGATGAAATTCCCTAAAATGTTAAAAAATGGGGGTATCTCGATAAAAAACTCAGTTTTGTAGGCCTTTTGAGCATTTTTTGACCCTAAAAAATGATGAATAGGGTTACCGGGATCACAAATGAATTGATCCTTTTGCAAGATTTGATTTTACATATGGAAGAGCTCAAATAGACACTAGGATCAACAGTTATGACCGTTTGATGTTTAAGTCATGTTTTCAATTTATTTAAGATCATTTATGAATTTATATAATTTTTATCTTTAAATTGTTATTAAAAGAATATTACTCAATAATATTTATATATTTTTTAATTAATATAAATTTTAAATTATTTTATAGACCATTTCTACTAAATATCCTATATATTAAGTGCGCTGAATATTTTTCGTTATATTAATCATATTTTATAAAATATATTATATTTATATCAATATAAATATATTTATATATTAATATATGATTTTTAATGATATATAACTTTTTTATGAAATATACCTTTTATCAGTGTTAAAAATAGTTGTTTTAGTACTGATAAAAGACTTACTTTTATCAGCGCTAAGAAAAGTGATGATAAAAGTACTCATTATCAGTGGTAAAAAAAGTATTCATAAATAAGTTACCTTTATCAGTTCTAAAGAAAATGATAATAAAGAGCTATTTTTTTCAGAGATGATAAAGATACCCCCTTATCAGTGCTTTTTTTAGCGCTGATAAAGTGTAGATTTGCAAAAAGTTAAATATATGGTAGTGGGTAATGCAAATTGATACATGTATAGGTGTTAGCTTGCTCAATTGGTAATCAACATTATTTATTTATCCATAACTTAAATTCAAATAAAAGTGTTTTTATCAATGTTAAAGTTAGCACTGATAAATACATACATTATCCCCCCTGAGGATAAGTTTGATAAAACATTTACATCATCAAATAGTTTCACTTGTTTACCCATAACACCATTTTGGAATATCTCATCATTTATTTGTGAGTTTTTGGATAATACATTTTCATGATCAAATAAAAATAAAAATAAAATTATTTTATGGGATAAATTGGCATGGGTTGGATGCAGGGTCAATGACATGGTTGGGATCACTATAACATCCACCTCATATGTTTTTGGAGAAGCCTTCCCACCATACAAAGCACTATAAATTCCAAACCATCCACAGATCTAGACACCTCTCAGCCTAGGAGTCAGCTTGACATCTTGATAACCCCATGGACCCAGAGACTATTCTGATGCCTCTTCCACCTCATCTCCCTCTCCTTCCTCCCACCATTTTTAGGGATTATAAATAGAGATGAATTTATAGGTCCACATACATGATTCTCTTGGGGTAAAAATAGTTCAGTGAATAATAATCTATTGGAAATATTCAAGAAGGGAGTGGTGGAGGTTCCATTGGAGATCAAGAGAAACGTTTTGGCAGGGGATTGGGGGAGCCACACTCAGATTCCTCACCATACCCTACTCACCTTCCTCTCATCCCATCACAATACTGATGTTTTCTCCATGGGAATTTAGGACGAATCCCTGATTTCCTTCATTCCCCCTCACAACCCCATTTCCATCCATTATAGGTATCCTACATCTATCCCTTTATTCATCTCAAGGAACTGGTGTGTGATGGATCTGTGAGGCATTTTAGGTTGTTCAGTTGTGTGGATGATGAGTCATATATATTTCTTGGGGAACTAAAATATTAGGATATGAAATTACTATCCCTTCAATACAATGATAATTGTGAGATAAAATAAACTAAAAAAATGTAGAGATAAAATGAACACCAAATGTAATGTGGAAAACCCCCCAAAATTAAAGGGGTAAAAAACCATGGGAAAATAGAAGGATCTCACTATGGTAAAATACAAGTTCATATTCTCTCTCAATTACAAATAAAAAACACTCAAAAGATTATATATTAAATCTATGGAGAAACAACTCATAAAATAATGCACTCAAATCTGATGATGTGTTGCTTGAGAAGCCAATGATGAAAACGTTTGGGGGGAGATCCTTTTTTATAGCCTAACCTCACCCACCTTTGGCCTCCCCTCACATATACTTTCTATCTACCAAACATACCACTCATGTATCTACAAGTCCGTTCAAGGATCAACCCCATATGAACTTATTAGTACCAATAACCTTCATTATGAAATCTTTTAGACTTTCCTTACTATGAATTTTATCCACATCCACACTTCCTTCCTCCAACACATCTCAAAAAATGATATTTTACACCAATGTGCTTTTTCCTATAATGAAAATATGGATTCCTTGAATTTTGAAAGGCGATATAACTATCAAAACACAATTAAATCTTCTCATGTTTGTGTCTGAGATCCTCTAACAACATTTTCATCCAAATTGACTCTTTTAAATCCAATTTAACTTCCACACACTCCACCTCTATCTTGGATAAGGCCACAAGAGACTATAATTTTCAAATTCAACTCATAGCTCACCCTGAAATAGTAAACACACAACCATTAGTGTATTTCCTATGGTTATAATCACATAAAAAATATAAATAAACATAGCCTCTGATTATAGAATATCATCATCCATGACATTAAGCAACATCTGAGGTCTCCTTGATGTATCCCAGGATCCTCTTCACCATGTTCCAATGATCCCATCCTAGATTGTCCATGCACTGAATAACTTCTCCCACTGCATGTGCAATGTCAGGTTTAGTAAAAACCATAACAAACATGAGAATCCCCATTGCTAATGCATATAACACTCGAGACATTCCTATCCTCTCTGCTTTACTACTAGGATTCATCGTTGAGGATAAATTAAAATTAATGAGAAGAGGGGTAGAAATTGGATTATAGTCTTTCCTGCTGAAGCATTTCAAGATATACCTCAATCAATTATTCTATGATAGCTAAATATTTATATTATTCCTTTCTTAGTGGATTTGAATCCCATGAATCTTTTTTGCAAGTCCAAAGTACTTCATATCAAACTCCCTAACCAAATATGCATTCATCTCCTAAATTTGATAATTTTTGGGGCCTGCAACAAAAATTTCATCCACATAAAATAGTAGAATGATAGAATCATTACCATATGGACCCTTAAAATATACAAAAGGATATGAATTCAGTATTTTTTATCCAATGATCATGATATATGAATCAAATCTCTTGTACCAACACCTCAATGCCTTTATGTGCCTGTAAAAATATTTTTTTAACCTTCAAACTAAGTTCTCTTTACCTTATTCAAGAAAACCTTCTAGTTGGAGAATATAGATTTCTTCATCAAGATCACCATGGGGAAAATATTATTTCACATCTATATGCTCTAGATGTAAAGTGTATGTAGCACACATCGCCAAAACTACCGGAATAGTCATCAGTCTAATGACAAGAGAAAATATTTCATTGGAATAAATACATTCCTTATGATCATATCCTTTAACCACTAGTCTTTATCTATATAATTACACCTAGTATATTTCATCCCACTTGATATTATAGGCCCATTTTTTCCCAATGTACTTCCTTCTATGAGGCAATGGAAGAAGTTCTCACTACTACAAAAACGACCTATATCAGCGCTAAAAAAGGGCTTTAACAGCTCTCAAAAAGTGTTATAAAGCTTAGTGCTAATATAGGGGGGGGGTCCCTTTTATCAGCACTCTGAAAAGCGCTGATAAAGGCCCCGTTTATCAGTGCTAAAAAAGCGCTGATAAAAGACCCCTTTATCAGTGCTTTTAAAAAGCACTCATAAAGGTCAAAAAAATTTAAAAAAATAAAAAAAATAAAAAAAATAAAAAAATTAAATATAATATAGAGGGAGTGCTTTTATCTGCGCTTCACACCCCCTTAGGTTCTTTTATCAGCGCTAGGAGGTCTCCCACACGATGCCCTTCCCGCACATCCTTATACGCACGCACCCCCTTCGCTTCCACCCGAACTCGAACCCGGGACCTCCCCCCTTTCGCTGCTGCACCTTTACCACTATGCCATTTCATTTTGTTCTCTATTTAGTTATATATATATATATAGTTATATTTATTCATATATTGATTCATATATTGATATAGATTCATATTAATATAAATATATTTATTCATATATTAGTATATATATATATATTAATTCTTATATTAATATATATATATATATATATATATATATATATAGTTATAATTTTTTATACATATATTTATTTGTATATTAATATATACATATAAGATTAGTTTTAAATACATTTACAAAAATATATATTTTTTATGTGTGTTTATAAATAAATAAATACATGCATACATACATAGATATATACAACACACAAACATATATATATACAACACACAGACACACACAGACACACACACACACACACACACAAGCACATTTATATTTATGAATAAATACACACATATATATATATATATGTGTGTGTGTATTTGAAAATCCATAGAATGTATATATAAGATTATTTTTAAATGAATTTATGAAAAAAATATGTTTTTGATGTTTGTCTATAAGTAAATAAATAAATAAATATATACATATATAAAACACACATACACACACATAGACACCCACACACACATAGACACATATATATTTATGAATAAATACATATATATGTGTATTTGAAAAGCTATAAAATGTTAAAACAACCATAACTTATAATCTAGAATTCCGTTTCAATTCCACAACTAGTCAAATCGAATAAAATGAAACAATCTTCGATATTATATGTGGTACTGGCCTAACAAACATCTGGATCAAAAGTTATACTTGTTTGAATGTTAAAAAAGTGGGGTATCCCGACTAAAAACTCAGTTTTGGAGGCCTTATGGGCCTTTTTTGGCTTGAAAAATGTGACAGAGGCTTTTCCTAGGTAATTAGCGCATAGAGCTCGTCGCAGGATTCGATTTGATATATTATAGAGCTCAAACGGACACCCGGATCAAAAGTTATGGCCGTTTGAAGTTTGAGTTACACTTTCAACGTATTTTAGATCTTTTATTAATTGTTTTGATTTTTTTGTCCTCAACATGTTATTAAATTATTTTTAATCGATAATAATTAGAATATTATTGATTAATAATTTTTTTTAAAATATTTTTAATCCATTTTCACTAACGTTCTTATATATTAAATTTAATAGTCTATTTATATGTATCAATAACATATTTAAAAAATATATATTGTATTTATATCAATATAAATATACTTATATAAAAAAATATTATTTTTCATGTTAAAATATTTTTTTTGAAACTCGACATTTATCAGCGCTCGAGAAAAGCACTGATAAATCCCCCCTTTATCAGCGCATTTTTTGAGCGCTGATAAAGGGGTAGCGATTCCCTTGCTAGTTTTTGGCATAGTGTCCTAAGTCTTGTTTTTGTGAAAGGCTTTAAGTTCCTCCTATATCACCACCTTTCATGAAGATAAGTCTGGACACTGGGTCACCTCTACAAAAGATGATGGATATCCATCCTCTGTTAATAATTTATAAGCAACATTGCACTTAGTGACATAATCTGAGTACCATATTGGTCACTTTTCTCTCAATTTGATCGTCATAGTTCAGGATCATCCAATACTTGATCATCATGATTTGGTAATTCCTCAAAGGAAACTAGTTCTTCATTTATTTTGTCCTACACCTTGACTATTTTAGTTTCTTTAGTTTCTTTATTTATTTCATTATTAATTTTTATTTTCACATTTTCTTCTACAAAAATGACATCGCTGCTGATTATAAGTTTTTGGGTAGTGATATCCCATAAACAATACACCTTTACACCATCAGCATATCCCAAGAAGATACATTCTCTGGATCTCAATTCAAATTTCATTCTTTCCTGGACATTAAATAGTGGTTATATAGGATTTTCAAAAGTATGTAATTGAGAATAATCAGTGGTTTTACCGATCCACATCTCCATTGGTGTCTTCATATCGATTGCCACTGAAGGGGATCGACTAATCACATAGTAGGAGATATTCATTGATTTTACCTGGAACATCTTGGAAACTACTTCGGTATTCATCATCTCCCTTATTCTATCAAAAATGGTTCTATTGATCTGTTCTTCCACTCTATTCCATTGGGGAGTGTATACCGCTATGAATTTTCTATTGATTCTCTCCTATTGACCAAAATAATCAAACACCTCACTTGTATATTATCCACCATTATCAGTCATCAAACACTTGATTTTATTTTCATGTTCAATATCCTTATGTGCTTTGAATGTTTTGAAGAATTAAAATAAATACATTTTACTCTTAATTAGAAACACCCAACATCTCCAAGAATAGTCATCAATAAAAGATACAATGTACCCTATTCCTCATAGGGACACAATAAGTTATATCCAAACTTTAGAATGGATCAAATCCAAGTTCTCATTTCTCTTTACCGTTGACTTTCCAAACTTTAACCAGTGTTACTTACTCAAAACACAATTATTAAAAAATGGTAAGGATACATTCATAAGATCAGATAAAAAATTACGATCAGAAAGAATCCCCAGGCCTTGTTCAGACATATGGAAAAGAATTCGATGCCATAACATCGTCAACACTTCCATCAAGGTAGTTGATGCAGAAAGCATCTTCACTTCCATGTATTTTCAAACATAATTATGTAACATTTCTTTGATATATTTTATACCTTCATCACCATAAGAACACCCTTCACAATACTCACCATCCCTTTCTCGTTATGCGTCTTTCATACAATATCATCAAATTATCCCAAGGAAAAAATGTTCTTCTTGAGGCCCTTCATATAGAATACTCCTTGGAAGGTTTGAACTATCTTATTATGAATACTTAGTTTTATGGTTTCAAATCCAATGATCTTTAAGGTATGATCATTCCCCATGTACTGAAGTCCTTTTTAGATAGTTTCATATTGATCAAACCATTATCGTTGAGATTTCATGTGCCGTGTTTCTCTTGATTCAATAATCCATGCATCATCAAGATGTTGTCTAATTCAGTAGTCTTCTCCACTTCACTAACTAGTACATATCCATTTCTGAATGTACCTTCCAAATTTCTTTGAGAGATCTACTCACCACCCTTCTTATTTCAATAGTATTTTTTGACATTTCCTCTTTTACCAAAATTGTATCATCTAACATTTTTCTTCTTGCTCCTTAATTTAGACCTTCTGGGATTCTCGATCCCACTAGAACCATTCTCTATTATTATTCCTCTTTCCATTGAAAATGATTCCACTTGGTGTGAAGTTGTCTATCTATATTCCTTGTTATTATGATGAAATTATTATTCAAGAACCAAAAATGAAACATAGTTGAAGGGAAACATATCCATTATAATATTATTGGTCAGGTTGATGATTATTTGATCACAAAAATCTGATAAACATTGGAGAAGAATCTTTTAACATTCAATATTCACAATTTTATAGATCAATGCCTTAAGATGATAAAATATGGTGTTTATGGTGTTGATGTGGTTGGTCACCAATGCTAACTCCACCATTATAAGAGTGTATAAATTTTTCTTTAGGAATTTTTTTTGTGGAGTGAATTTTCCTCGTACAGCTTTGTTAGGGTATCTCAAATTTCCTTCGTCATCTTTTTCTACGCAATGATTGATAGGACCCCATCGTCCAAAACCAAATGGATGCTGGAAATAACATTTTAATCCATGTAATTCCATTTATCCTACATCACAGCCACAATTCATTGTCTAATTGGTTATCAGAAACTATATTTCTACAGAACTACTTCATCTTCATTTTCTACAATAAGAAATTATTTCTATTGAATTTTTTATCTCGAATTTCACTACCACTTGGACATGCCAATAGTCCATAATCTCCTCGATATAGAACCTCTCCTTTGATACCACTTGTTAGGATTGAAAATAATTATATATTCAGTACAATGATAATTGAGAGATAAAAATATTGTGGTAAAATATGGAGATAAAATGAGCATCGAATGTAATGTAGAAAAACCACCCAAAATAAATGGGTAAAAAACCATGGGAAAATAGAAGGATCTCACTAAGGTAAAATTCAGGTACAGTCTCTATCTCAATTAAAAGGTGAAACACTCAAAATATTCTCTCTTTAATTTATGGATAAACACCTCACAAAATACTACACTCAAATATGATGATGTGTTTCTTGAGAAGATGATGATAAAAACTATCAAGGGAGATACCCTTTAATATCATGACCTCACCCTCTTTTATCCTCCTCTAAATTAAATTCCTTTAATAAAATTAAATTGGGGAATAAAGTTAGGGTGTAACCCTCTTTGAATGAATTGAATGCGATAGCCATTAATATTATTTTCTCTCTCTAAAAGTCTTCCAACATAAATAACCTGTTTTCTCTGCTCAAGAAGTATGGGATGCCCAAGAATATGAATGAGGACATGTTCCTCATCAAGGGGAACTAAATTATTTATGACTAGGATCCCTTCCCAGCACACCAGGCACTGAAAGACCTATATGGGAGTTTCAGGTTCATCATCTATGATGCTAGGGCCTCCACTATCTTCACCACACTAGTCCATCTTCCTCCTCTCAAACCACCCTTAAAATCTAAACATACGTTCATTTATTGATGGTTTTGGGTGTGTTTGTGTGGGGATAATGGATCATAAGAAGGGATGAGACTATTTTAGGGAGTGGGGTAAGATGGGTCAGTTATTGATATCCGACAGCATGGACACCATTAAGGTGAGTTGTGAGAAATCATACGCACCCTTCCCCATAGGTAAAGAATTCTTCATGATTTATTAATGTATAGAGGTGGTGTGTGATCTTTGTAGTTATCTAGAGGTGATGTTGTAGGTTGCATATTTTATAGTGAAGGGAGGTTGGTGTGCCTAGAGTACTCAGGTAAGAAGATGATGGCCATGCCTAGAACAGATAATGAGGGTGTCCTCTATGGGGCCAACTTCAAGGTCAACACATGTGTAAGGATCAACACTTCCACACCACATGTTGGATGAAATTACAATTGGGTTGTGTAGGGCCCACTCTTATATAACTTCTATATGTTCTCTTTCTATCCTTCAATTTTCTTCATAACCCCACTAGTACATTCCCACTACTTTTAAAATCGTAATTGTTATAGGTCAAATAGTTTTATAACACCTATTTAAATTTATTAAATTTAAATGAAATTAATTAAAATTGGTACCATATTAAGACTATGAATGAGGCCAGGGTAGTCTTGGTGGTGTTGAATACATTTATATAATAATCATTAAAAATAACAAAATTTTTATTTGAGTTTAACTTCCAAGGTTTTCTTTCTAGTTTTATACTATGTGAATACATGTACACTCAAATTAAATATGATTTATCATATGTTTATCAATACAGATACATTATTTATATTAGAATATCATTTGTGTCATTAAATACCAAATCATGATGGGGAATATTATTAAATAAACAAATTTCATCCATTGGTTGATTAATGTTTTTTACTCTTAATGATTTCTTAATCGCTACTTATTCTCAAGGAAAACCAATTACAAAACCATCATCAAAAGTAGGAATAGACACCAAATATTCTTGGAAATAATTCATAATGATCTATATATTTGGTCCAATACATCCTTTTTGTTGACCATTTAGGTGTTTTATAATATTGATTAATGCATCCACTAGATGGTTCCTTCTGTGCAAATAAATGAAAATTATTATTTTTTTGAAATTTAAATTCTTTTTATTCCCTCATAATTTCTACGGCATTTGATGGTCACATGAAATTTATGGAATGTTCTTGTATTTGGATAATATTTATTAATTCATGTTAAATATATAATTTATTAAGTTCTCTATTTTTAGAAATAAATGACTGGTCAAACTATCACTTTTTTATTTATTTTTATTTTCCTAGATCAGTGATATAAATTTAAATATTAAAATAAGGATGAACTCCATCCATGTAATACTGAAATTTTTTCTAGCAGGGAAGGATTGAGATCTTCATAAACGAGATTCAAAAAAAATCTGAAAGCTATTGAGGAGATAATGAAGAAATCAATTTTTCACATAATATCGAAAGGAAAATATTAAAAGTAACAAAATAGTGAATTATAATTTATGTAAATAATATTAATTCACGACCTTAATAGTCATGTACATGATTTTGGTTCCTATAATAGAAGAAACATGAGATGGTGGATGATATATTAAAATTTATTTTAATATTTCTATATCTGAAACCAAGAGAGTGGATCTTGCACATCAAATTTATAATTAATTTATTTAATGTCGGAATAAATGATTACCTTGGCTTTGGAACCTTTCTTCATTGATGATGTTGATCATTTGAAAATGACCCTTTCAAATTTCCTTCATTGATATGTGAGGATCCAAGGATATAATCCCTCCAGTGGTGATCCACACACGCTCCTTTGAGCTCTAGGAAATGCTAATTGATCTCCAGGTGATAGCATGGGGAATCAATTATCTTGCATTTTTTGCGTTGAATACATGTCCTTTAGTTTTGAAAGAATCTCTCATGTGTTTTTTGTTCTTGAGAGGGAGAGAAAAGGAGGAGGTAATTCATGAGAGAATTCACTATTATCAACATGTATTTATTCTTAATTACACACTCTACATAATATACATTGCCTTATATTTATAGAGCTAGGGTTTAGGTTAAAATAATTATTTAATTGTATGATGTCCATTAAATAATATTATAACCTTTAATGAACCTCACGACTCATAATAATAATAATATTGTTATTATTTTGTGGTACATGCTAACTTGCATAATAAAAAACATTATTTAAACTAATTTTTAATTAATATTTGTCACCAAATACTATCTTGGTCCATTAAAACTCCTATATCATTTATTGAACACCTGAATAAATATTTAATTTAATTATTTCATTCATCAATAAATATTTTAAACTGATAAAATGTGAATAAAATTATCCCTTGATCTTGGGAATATTATTTATTCAATTAATTAAATTCAAATAGAATTTAATTGAGATCATCAGAAACACTTAGTGTGCGACCTTCTAGGATTCTTTCTCATGTAAATTAGTCATGATTTCCTAAATACTAAGATTACCATCTATAAATGGGTCAAGTAACTCAATAATAATAACTTAATATCACAACAACGACAACCACATACTAATTATAACTGTGTAATATAATCCCCTTACCGCAATATCTCATCAAGAAGGTTTCACATTCGTTTCACCAACCCATATGATCAATATGTATTTATTTGACTATATGAAATAAATGCGGCGTTACAACCTTACCCTGAAATTTAAAACAATATTTATATTCCAATCAAATGGTTTAGATATCAACTTCCATAAAGATGTATGGGACAAATCCTCCATTGACCTATCCATTAATGAAATGTAACTCATAACACCCCCAATGTATTCAAATTCACCATTAACTGTTATCATAATGGTTTATGAAATACATCTAAGTACATGAGTCATAACATGCATTAATAATAATCTTAAAGTCTATGGATCATATACATGCTCGTAGATAGGAATATCAGATAACACCAAAACATGTCGAATTCCTTCTAGCAGTTCTATTCTTATAATTTCATATATTATATATTACCAAGTGCGAACTTCATGTGAAGAAGCCTCATTTTCTTAAGAGTACTCACAATTGAAGGTATATATACTATATATATCACATCATAGTATGTTATCCAACCATAGAACTATATTAAGAATATTATCATAGAACTTCAAGGATCTCATCATAGCGGGGAACTGTTATGACCTTATCAATGCGACAAATACTCTAGTACATTATTACATTAAATTAATATAGAAAAATAAAAAATATGGATTAAGATGTTTAATTAATATTTAATACCTTGAATATACATGCAATCAAAGTACAATAATTTGGTCCAAGGACACCAACTCCAAAAAACTCCAATTTGGATTGGAGCTAACATCCTATAACTTTCAGTCTGCTAGAAATTACATGATAATCATGTTTATGTTGAGTTAAGGATTTGTTCAAGGGTTCCGCTATGTTTTCCTCTATATAAATATTTCTCACTACAACCTCACCTCTCTGAGAAAAATCCCCCAAGAGATGATAATTCCAAAGTATGTGCTTCATCTACTGATGTGAACTTGTCTCTTTTGCAAGATACACCATTGAAATATTATCACAATAGGGTAATATAAGATCTTTAATTATAGGTACCACTTTAAGATCTTGGAAGAAGTGGTGCATCCATACTCCTTCTTTAGTTTCCTTAGAAGCTGCAATTTACTCAGACTCTGCTATGAAATCTACGACCATAGCCTTCTTTGAGCTATTCCAGCTCAAAAAACCTCCATTAAAAGTGAATATGTGTCCCATTTGTGACTTCATGTCATCTTTATTAGTTTGGAAACTATAATGTGAATATCATTTGATGAATATTTCCTCATCTTCTTTATAAACCAGGAACATATCCTTAGTATGCCTCATATACATAAGGGTAGTTTTGACTGCCATCGAATGGCGGTCACCTAGGTCAACTTAATATATTCATACCATACATAATTCATAGTTAACATCTATCCTAGTACATAGCATACCATACATGACTAACTCAATTGTTTATGTGTATGTAATCCTTTCTATTCTATATCTTTCCTCATGTTTTAGAGGACACATTTTCCTAGAAAGATGAATGTCATGTGATGCTGGAAAAAATACCCTCTTGGATTGTTCCGTACTGAATATATTCAGTATCTTGTAAATGTAAATACATTGAATTAGGCTGAGAAACCTCTTGGATCTATCACGATGGATATTGATCGCATGAATATATGATACCTCACCCAAGGCCTTTATAGTGAAGCATTTATTCAATCACGACTTAACAAAATGTAGTACTAGTATTTAATTTACAATAAGTAATATGTCATAAACATATACTATTAAAGAAATTACCACACTTACACTATTTTTTTGATGGATTTGGGTGGCATTTATGGTTTTTTAGTTGTATGGATGATGTGTACTGGTTCTTTCTCAGGGGATAGAGAAACTTGTCCACTCTGCTCAAGCGGTACAAGTTACCAAAGAAGACGAATGAGGCCATGTTCATCACTGAGGCATACCATGTTCTCTGGGAATGGGGACCCTTCTCGATTCACTAGTAACTAAATGATATGGATGGGATATTCATGTTTTTCATATACAATGCATGATCCACCACCACCTTCTCCACACTAGTATGTATTTCTCTTTAAGAACCACCCTTCAAATCTAAACAGACATTCATTTACTGATGGTTTTGGGTGGATTTTATCGAAATAAGGGATCATAGGAAGGGGTGAGACTATTTTTGGGAGTGGGGGAAGATGGTTCAGTGGTGATCTTCAACAGCATAGACACCATCAAGGCAAAGAGTGAGAAATCATACGCACACTTCACCACAAGTAATTATTTATTCAGGATTCTGTAACGCCCCGACCCTAGTTACCCAGAGTCGGTGCAATTATTACATAACATTGGAATGATCACAAGAAAGATCAAATCTCGAAAGACCGATTGGTTTAGTAGCCTTGGAAACACTAGATATATTCATAAGTTTTATATTACATCATAAAATGAAAAACTACTACAACAACATAATGTCTCCACAGACCACACTATTATCCCCTCATAATATCCCTGCAGGTCATTCATAACTTACTTCTTCACTTCCTGGGAAAAATAAAACATAGAAAAGGGGTGAGCTCAAATGCCCAGTAAGGATAAAAATCTACCGGAAACTTGCATAAATAAGAATAAACATTTAAGGCTATGTATAACTAAAACAAAAGCCTTTTAAACTTTAACTTCAACATAGTATGGAAAAAGTAAAATGAAATAATTCCATTTACTTGTTCACATGGATATTCTACTAATCGAATAATCACATGAAATATCAATAACCACTTTCATAATGTTGGAATGCATAATGCCAGACTATCATAACCACATAGCCAAGGCCTCGTGCCAAGACTACAAATAAGATTTTGCCAAGGCCTTGTGCCAAGACACTAGTTTGTCTCATGAGACCTACCGATGCATCGAGGAGCTATAGCGGGCTCCACCCATCACATATTAAGTCCAATGCATTCCCATATGATATGGTTTAAACATAACACAAACATTCGTATTAAAACTAGCATACAAAATGTCAATAATTTCACCATAAACTATGAATGGTATAAAAATAGCACATCCACAATCAAACATATCACAAAACCTTCAATACATTATAGAAGTTTTGTATCATAATAAATCAACATCAAATAAGCATAAAATCCATCAAAGGATGTTGACATAGATGAAATCAAACCACTTTTTAGAGAAATATCTCTTTCAATTTTTGAAATCATTTAAGAGACATATAAAATAAAACATTTTCTTTAAAATATTCTTATAATCTTTTAAGGAAAGCTTTTAAGATTTTATAACGGCGGAAAATAACCGCACCCGCCGTATAAGTTAAAAAAACATTCTTACCTTAATTCTGTCGAAAAGGTTAAAAAGGACCTTATTTTGAAAACGATGGAAAGATTCATCTTATAAAAAGTAAAACAAGGGTATAAATGACTTTAACCCATATTCTTGTAAATAATAAAAATGTTTTGGAATACATTTTGAAGAAACATGGATGTTGATGATAACGAGATCCCAGTAGATTATTACGTATAAACAACCTCGGATAATGAAGAGATTGTGAAATAACCCTTACCTTGTACTTTTCCTTGGTTGGGGTAGGTTAACCTCCTGTATAATGGTGAAATAATTGTTATTAAATTATACAAGAATCATATATATTAATATGATATCATATATGATCTTTTAACATTGATTTGTTAATGATATCTTTGAATTATCGTTGTTTCGGGTGTTAACTTACTCGTTTTCTTTTATATGTTTTGTTACATAATCCATGTTTTTCATGGATAGGTTGTATATTTTTCATATAAAGAATGATATCAAGTCCTTAAACATCATTTTTAAATCATCAAATGATAATTATACTTGAATGGATACGATGGAGAATGAATCTCATCGCGTTCGTGGAGACGGTAGTCCGTACGTACGCACGAACGACAATATCATTATTTTGATATTAAAATAATATATAAATGGATGGTATATCATATATACAGAATAATTAACATGTTATATTTATTATTTACATGAGTTACACATCATTATTATAACCATCCAAATAATATTATATTGAATAACAATTACACCACGACGTGGAGATGGTAAGCCGTACGTACACACGTATGGTGACATGTTATTCAAAGGGTGGATAGAATACTGAATATGGTTTTACCATATTTATAATAACATCACAGTATATATATGATACTGGAGTTATTATTTTATAATGGTAACAACAAAGGAAGAAGAAGTGGAAGAAGAAATGAACTTGGAAAAGGGTGGTGAAATCATTACCTCTTCTTCGGGTTCTTCCTTTTTATTTGATCAAAAGGGATCCTTAGGATGGCTTTATGATCAAACTAAGTCCTCTAGGTTGTAGTGAGGGAAGTTGGGAGAGTATTGGGGCAGATTTTGGCGCAACTAAAAGGCTTTGAAGGTGTGAAGAAATGAGAAGGAGGAGTGCCCTTTTATAAGAGGGGTGAGGGGCACCTTTGGAAAAGCTAGAAATATTAATTTATAATAAATTCATATTCGGTTTATAATGGCTCCAAAGTTTATTATTTAAATTTTAAGGTGGGGATGGGTCGAAAACAACTCAACCAATAGAATTTAGACAGGTTTGGGTCATTATATTGACCTTATCTTTAAGTATTAACTCTTAGTTAATTAGTTTCACTTTTACAATGTCTTTTTGTATTTTATATTATATGGTTAATAAACTTACTATATACATCCAAGAGACCCACAAGTGGTCCATTAATGATGAACCTATCATGATATAAGTCACTTGGACGAACCTTAGATTTTTAGGAATTTAATATCAATTAATAATATAATATATTTTTTAAGAACTCTTTTATGTCAATTTTGACACTATTAAACAGTTTATTTTTTTGAAACTCATAATAGATTGATTACTTCGAACAAAGTAAATTAAATCAATCCTAATATATCATATTATCCTATAAAATTAGTTTAATTCATTAAAAGGTTCATATTATATTTATTTGGGTATTTATAATATCAATTAATTTAATTTTTCACTATTTTAGTAATTACTGCATCATCATTGTGTCATAAATAAAATAAATTATTTAATGTCTAAAAATTATAAATAAAATATCATTATGTAGGAAATAGTTTTAGCTTTCTAATGAATATTTATAATCTAAAATCCAACATATATAACCCTATGTAATAATTGTTTTTCTAAAAGATATATTCTTGTGTCTTTTTTGTATTCATTTTAACTTAATTAAAATAAAGTGTCCCTATCACCTACAAGTGGTACCGTGGGGTCCCCAAATCTATCCAAAGATGCCTATGGTCGAACATGTATCAACCAATAAGTCTAGGACACGTTTTAGTGTAATTTAGTATTATTATAATATAATTTGCTAACCCTTATTTACCAGATTTACCCTTAACCATGGTAAATAAAATATTTACCACAGTAATTATTCAAAATGTCTAAAAATAAAAGTTACCTATTTACACAATTTGGACATCCTGATTACAAATATGGAATCCATTTTTCTAAATTCAAAACACATAAGTGGCAGAAATTAATTTAAAATTAATTCCCGCTGTCAAAACAAAAAGCGTGTTTTTAAGAGATAATAACTATCAAAAGATTGACACTTGTTTATGTTCGGTTTAATTGTAAAATTATGTCCAATGACCAACATTATATTAAATGGTAAAAATATATTCTAAATATACTTTAAAACCACTCAAATTCATAATTTATCACTATTAATTATTTTGATTAAAAAAGTTGTTTTTAATTAAAATTTAGTAATTTTCACTATTCATCAAAATATGAAGGTTATCCGAAAAGTACCAAAATTTCACCTTAGGCTAAATTCGATATTCCTAATCCAGAAATGAAGTCCATTTTAAAATATAAAATATATATAATTTCTAAAACTAGGTATTACTATTCATAACAGCTAGTTTGATTGGTTATGGTGTGTTAGAACTCGGTGTTGCGTACAACACACGCTATCGCATTATTCGAAGGGAAACATAACGTGGAAGCTTGGGGTGTTACATTCTCCCCTCCTTCAAATAATTGAGTACTCACAATTTCTAGGGTATTTCTGCATAAAAATACTCGGGTGGTTCTTCATCATAAGTTCCTCAGGTTCCCACGTTGCCTCTTCCATCTTATGGTTTCTCCATAGAACTTTTACCAGACGAGTCGTTCGGTTTCTCAGCACTTGTTCTCTTGTATCAAGAATCCTGACAGGCTCTTCACAATAAGACAGATCAGGTTCCAGTTCTAATTCCTCATAGGTGAGTACATGCGTTGGTTCTGGCATTTATTTCCTCAACAGAGATACGTGGAACACATCGTGAACTTTGGAGAGACTTGGCGGCATTGCCAATCGGTAAGCTACAACCCCAATTCGTTCTAGAACTTCGAAGGGTCCGATGTACCTGGAACTCAATTGACCTTTCTTACCAAAACGTATGACTCCCTTCCATGGAGATACCTTCAGGAAAACATGATCACCGACTTGAAATTCCAAATCCTTCCTTCGATTATCGGCATAGCTCTTCTGCCTACTTTGAGCTGCTTTGATGTGATTTTGGATTACCTTCACCTTTTCCACCGTTTCCTCCACCAGTTCTAGGACTACAAGTTTTCTTTCACCAACTCCATCCCAACAGGTTGGTGTACGACATCTCTTTCCGTATAACGCTTCATATGGTGCCATCTGAATACTCGAATAGAAGCTATTGTTATAGGAAAATTCTACCAGTGGTAAATATTGATCCCACATACCCTGAAAGTCAAGTGAGCAATATCTCAACATGTCTTCTAAGGTCTGAATAGTCTGTTCTGATTGTCCATCTGTCTGAGGGTGGTAAGCAGTGCTCAAATAAAGTTCAGTATCCAGGGATTTCTGAAGACTTTTCCAAAATCTTGAAGTAAAACGGGGATCACGATCAGAAACAATCGATAGGGGTACTCCATGAAGTCTCACAACTTCATTAATATATAGTCTTGCTAGACGTTCCAGGGGTAGATCTTCTCTTATAACAAGAAAATGTGCTGACTTGGTAAGATGATCAACAATAACCCATATTGCATCATTCCTTCTAGGAGTCTTTGGTAGCCCCATGACAAATTCCATCGTAATATTGTCCCATTTCCACTCCGGTATGGGAAGAGGTTGCGTGACTCCTCCAGGCTGTTGCCTTCCAGCTTTCACTTGTTGACAAACCATACATCTTGACACAAAATCAGCAATCTCCCTCTTCATGTTGTCCCACCAAAAATGTTCCTTCAAATCTCTATACATTTTCGTGCTCCCAAGGTGTATAGAGAAATCTGAACTATGAGCATCATCCAACAATTCCTTTTTTAGATCAGGTAAATCGGGAACACAAAGTCTCTTCCCGAATTTCAAAATTCCATCTTCATACACAAAGTCTCTCATTCTCCCATCATTCACAGCTTTAATATTCTTTTGAAATTCTTCATCATCGGTCTGAGAACTCTTAATCCTTTCTAGTAAAGATGGTTTGGAAACCATTTGAAAAAGTATTGATGTTTCACCTTCCCTGGTTATTCCCATGTCCATCTTCACTAGATCCATGAAAATTGGATCCCTTTCAATTCTCATATTGTTCAAAACTCCATGGTCTTTTCTACTCAAAGCATCTTCCACCTTGTTTGCTTTCCCCGGGTGGTAGTGTATCGTGCAATCATAATCCTTGAGTAATTCAAGCCATCTCCTTTGCCTCATGTTGAGTTCTTTTTGTGAGAAAATATACTTCAAACTCTTGTGATCAATATAAATCTCACATTTTTCACCATAGAGGTAGTGCCTCCATATCTTCAAAGCAAAGATCACAGCTGCTAACTCGAGATCATGAGTAGGATAGTTTTGTTCATGAATTTTCAACTGTCGTGATGCATAGGCAATAACTCTATCATTCTGCATAAGGACACAACTAAGTCCTTTCTTTGATGCATCACTATAAAAAACGAACCCATCATTCCCCGATGGTAGAGTCAATATAGGATCATTGACTAATCTTCTCTTCAGTTCTTCAAAACATTCTTCACACTCTTTTGTCCAAACAAATTGAACCCCTTTACGTGTGAGCTTCGTTAATGGGTTAGCCAATCGGGCAAAATTCTAGACGAAACGTCGATAATAACCTGCCAAACCAATAAAACTACGTACCTCAGTTATACTCATAGGTTCTGGCCATTCTTGGATTGCCTTGGTCTTAGAAGGATCAACAGATATTCCATCTTTAGAGACAATGTGGCCAAGAAAAGAAATCTTCTGAAGCCAGAATTCACACTTGCTAAACTTCCCATATAATTCATGCCTTCTCAGAGTCTTCAAGATAATGCGCAAGTGATTTTCACGATCTTCGTAGGTTTTGGATTATACCAAGATATCATCAATAAATACCACCACAAATTCATCGAGATACTCCTTGAAAACTCTTTTCATTAGATCCATGAATAGAGAGGGTGCATTAGTCAATCCAAACGGCATTACGGTAAACTCGTAATGCCCGTACCTGGTTCGAAATGCTGTCTTTAGAATGTCTTCCTTCTTCAAACACAACTGATGGTATCCAGATCGAAGGTCAATCTTTAAAAAGTATTGAGATCCATGTAGTTGGTCAAATAAATCATCAATACGAGGTAGGAGATTCTTGTTCTTTATCGTCATAGCATTGATCTCCCGGTAGTCGATACATAACCTCATAGATCCATCTTTCTTTTTAACAAAAAGAACAGGGGCTCCCCATGGAGAAACACTAGGGTGAATAAATCCATTATTACTCAATTCCTCTAGTTGTTTCTTTAGTCAACTAATTCTACAGTGTCCATTCTATAAGGGTTCTTCGATATGGGCCTTGATCCAGGAATTAAATCAATGGAAAACTCAACTTCTCGTTCTGGAGGATGTCCAGGTAAATCTTCCGGAAATACATCTACAAATTCTTTCACAACAGGTACATCCTCTATTTGAACATTCCTTTCCTCACCGACAGTTATTTGATTCTCTTCCTCCCCAATAATTGAATTAAGTTGAGATACTGGGGGTGGATCTAAATAAGAATTAGGTGGTGACGATTCTGCTCTAAAGATAAGGTGTTCCTTATCATCATCATCAAGAATCGTAACCTCTTTACTCTTACAATAAATTTTTGCATCATGGTCTGAAAGCCAATCCATACCAAGGATTATATCAAATTAAATCATGGGTATGATGATGAGATCAGTAGGTAAAGAACATTTAGGTGCTCTAATGGGAACTAATCGACAAAACTTTGTTGCAATGATACTTCCCTTAGGAGTTTTGACCGACAATTCCCTTGTTAAATCAAATTGGAAATATCTAATTTTCTTAGCAAACTGGGAAGATATGAAACAATGCGATGATCCTGAATCGAATAATGCATTTGCTAAACTTGAGGAAACCATTATATTACCTGCCACCACGTCTTTCGGAGCTTCTACCTAAGCAGTAGTGATAGCATAAGCCTGGCCTTGATCCCTTGGCATTTTCTGAGGTAAGTTCTCCTGACGCTTAGGACATGAATTTTCATAATTCCCCATCTCCCTGCAATTGTAGCACTGAACGTTGGTAGCTTCCTTCTTCCCCTTGCAATCACGAGCTTGGTGGCCTTTTTCACCACACTTGTAATAGACTCCCATTCCCTTCAAACAAGTACCAGGATGTTTCTTCCCGCATTTACCACAAGATGGATATTCAACCTTTCCCTTCTTCCCCTTATTTCCATTCCCAGATTGATCAGCAGGTCTCTTCTTCTCTTGCTTTGCTTTAAAGTCATAAGACTTAGAGAATTCTTTTTCGGTCTTGATAGCACATTAGACAATGTCTTCGTACGACGAAAAGGATTGTGAGACTAATGCTCGACTAAGAAATGGTTTTAATCCATAAAAGAAACAATCAATCTTACTTCTTGGGTTATGTATATAATCTCCAGCATACCTTTCTAACCTTGTAAAGTTAGCCTCATACTTTGTGACATTCTCATCCTCCTTTTGTCTCAGACTCAGAAATTGCCTTTCCATATCTGCTCGATGGTCGTGAGGAAAGTATTTTTCTAAAAACAGATCTTTGAACTTACTCCATTCCATATTTGATACTTCATCATCTTCCTTCATATTTTGAATTAATGACCACCATTGATCAGCATCTCCAGTGAGGCGGTAAACTGCCATGATAACTTTTTCCCTTTCACTACTCCCCAAAGCCTGAAATATTTTCTCTAGGGAATTTATCCATTGCATAGCTACTAAGGGATCTGTACTCCCATTGAACGTTGGTGGTTGTTGCCTCATGAATCAATCTAACATTGATCCTCCATGCTTGTGGATCAGGGTGCTCCATACGGGTAAGGTTATTATTCATAACCTAAGTATGTTGTCCCACTATGGTGATTAGCTGATCGGCACCAGTTACATCACCAGCTCCACTATAATTATCTTGAGCAGGAGGGAAATCCCTACATGGAGTGAGTGTATTGATACAGTTTCCATTTCTTCCACTAGGCGCCATTTCTAAACAATGGCATAAACTAGATCAGTTTATGAATCAAAATACATAATCCCATACTTATAAACACTTAACATAATTTGAACTATTTATGGATATAATCCATAATCATAAAAATGTTTTCTTTGAGGAAGTATATACTCATAAACCCTTCATAATTATTTGTAAGGAAAATGAGAGTTATCCTAAGAATATCCCCCGGGAGTGTCGTAACCAAGAGTGCAGCAAGGCCCGTTGTCGTGCACCAGTTCCCGTTCGAGTCTAGATCAAAGTTGTGTTTTCGGGTTTTACCCCTAGGTACATCTGTGCCAGAGCCGCCTCTACCTGCTCATATCCAGACAGATATGTATTGCTCTGAAAACTCACAAAATCTCTACAATACCAAAATTCTAGGAAGTTCTTCTATACTAATCCTCAAAGTTCATCTTAGGTCTACGTGCTCTAATCAGAGTTTATCTAAATCTAGCTTCCAAGGTTTGTACTAAACTTCCTCTGATACCAACTGTAACGCCCTGACCCTAGTTACCTAGAGTCGGTGCATTATTACATAACATTGGCATGATCACAAGAAAGATCAAATCTCGAAAGACCGATTGGTTTAGTAGCCTTGGGAACACTAGATATATTCATAAGTTTTACATTACATCATAAAATGAAAAACTACTACAACAACATAATGTCTCCACATAAAACACTATTATACCCACATAATATCCCTGTAGGTCATTCATAACTTACTTCTTTACTTCCAGGAAAAAATAAAACATAGAAAATGGGTGAGCTCAAATGCCCAGTAAGGATAAAAATATAACGGAAACTTTCATAAATAAGAATAAACATTTAAGGCTATGTATAACTAAAACAAAAGCCTTTTAAACTTGAACTTCAACATAGTATGGCAAAAGTAAAATGAAATAATTCCTTTTACTTGTTCACATGGATATTCTACTAATCGAATAATCACATGCAATATCAATAACCACTTTCATAAGGTTGGAATGCATAATGCCAGACTATCATAACCACATAGCCAAAGCCTCGTGCCAAGACTACAAATAAGATTTTTCCAAAGCCTTGTGCCAAGACACTAGTTTGTATCATGAGACCTACCGATGCATCGAGGAGCTATAGCGGGCTCCACCCGTCACATATTAAGTCCAATGCATTCCCATATGAAAAGGTTTAAACATAACACAAACATTCGTATTAAAACTAGCATACGAAATGTCAATAATTTCACCATAAACTATGAATGGTATAAAAATAGCACATCCACAGTCAAACATATCACAAAACCTTCAATACATTATAGAAGTTTTGTATCATAATAAATCAACTTCAAATAAGCGTAAAATCCATCAAAGGATGTTGACATAGATGAAATCAAAACACTTTTTAGAGAAATATCTCTTTCGATTTTTGAAATCATTTAAGAGCCATATAAAATAAAACATTTTCTTGAAAATATTCTTATAATATTGTAAGGAAAGCTTTGAAGATTTAATAACGGCGTAAAATAACCGCACCCTCCGTATAAGTTAAAAAAACATTCTTACCTTAATTCTGTCGAAAAGGATAAAAAGGACCCTATTTTGAAAACGACGGAAAGATTCCTCTTATAAAAAGTCAAACAAGGGTATAAATGAATTTAACCCATATTCTTGTAAATAATAAAAATGTTTTGGAATACATTTTTAAGAAACATGGATGTGGATGAAAACGAGATCCCAGTAGATTATTACGTATAAACAACCTCGGATAATGAAGAGATTGTGAAATAACACTTACCTTGTACTTTTCCTTGGTTGGGGTAGGTTAAACTCTTGTATAATGGTGAAATAATTGTTATTAAATTATACAAGAATCATATATATTAATATGATATCATATATGATCTTTTAACATTGATTTGTTAATGATATCTTTGAATTATCGTTGTTTCGGGTGTTAACTTACTCGTTTTCTTTTATATGTTTTGTTACATAATCCATGTTTTTCATGGATAGGTTGTATATTTTTCATATATAGAATGATATCAAGTCCTTAAACATCATTTTTAAATCATCAAATGATAATTATACTTGAATGGATACGATGGAGAATGAATCTCATCGCATTCGTGGAGACGGTAGTTCGTACGTACGCACGAGCGACAATATCATTCTTTTGATATTAAAATAATATATAAATGGATGGTATATCGTATATACAGAATCCTTAACATGTTATATTTATTATTTAAATGAGTTACACATCATTATTATAACCATCCAAATAATATTATATTGAATAACAATTACACCACGACGTGGAGACGGTAAGCCGTACGTATGAACGTATGGTGACATGTTATTCAAAGGGTGGATAGAATACTGAATATGGTTGTACCATATTTATAATAACATCACAGTATATATATGATACTGGGGTTATTATTTTATAATGGTAACCACAAAGGAAGAAGAAGTGGAAGAAGAAATGAACATGGAAAAGGGTGGTGAAATCATTACCTCTTCTTCGGGTTCTTCCTTTTTATTTGATCAAAAGGGCTCCTTAAGTTGGCTTTCTGATCAAACTAAGGCCTCTAGGTTGTAGTGAGGGAAGTTGGGAGAGTATTTGGGCAGAGTTTGGCCGAACCAAAAGGCTTTGAAGGTGGAAGAAATGAGAAGGAGGAGTGCCCTTTTATAAGAGGGGTGAGGGGCACCTTTGGAAAAGCTAGAAATATTAATTTATAATAAATTCATATTCGGTTTATAATGGCTCCAAAGTTTATTATTTAAATGTTAAGGTGGGGATGGGTCGAAAACAACTCAAACAATAGAATTTAGACAGGTTTGGGTCATTATATTAACCTTATCTTTAAGCATTAACTCTTAGTTAATTTGTTTCACTTTTACAATGTCTCTTTGTATTTTATATTATATGGTTAATAAACTTATTATATACATCCAAAAGACCCCCAAGTGGTCCATTAATGATGAACCTATCTTGATATAAGTCACTTGGTGGAACCTTAGATTTTTAGTAATTTAATATCAATTAATAATATAATATGTTTTTAAGAACTCTTTTATGTCAATTTTGACACTATTAAATAGTTGATTTTTTTGAAACTCATAACAGATTGATTACTTCGAAAAAAGTAAATTAAATCAACCCTAATATATCATATTATCCGAGAAAATTAGTTTAATTCATTAAAAGTTTCATATTATATTTATTTGGGTATTTATAATATCAATTAATTTAATTTTTCACTATTTTAGTAATTACTGCATCATCATTGTGTCATAAATAAAATAAATTATTTAATGTCTAAAAATTATAAATAAAATATAATTATGTATTAAATCTTTTTATATTTATAATTAATATCTTTAATCTAAAATCCAACATATATAACCCTATGTAATAATTGTTTTTCTAAAAGATATATGCTTGTGTCATTTTTGTATTCATTTTAACTTAATTAAAATAAAGTGTCCCTATCACCTACAAGTCGTACCGTGGGGTCCCCAAATCGACCCAAAGATGCCTATGGTCGAACATGTATCAACCAATAAGTCTAGGACACGTTTTAGGGTAATTTAGTATTATTATAATATTATTTTTTAACCCTTATTTACCAGATTTACCCTTAACCATGGTAAATAAAATATTTACCACAGTAATTATTCAAAATGGCTAAAAATAAAAGTTATCTATTTACAAAATTTGTACATCCTGATTCCAAATATGGAATCCATTTTTCTAAATTCAAAACACATAAGTGGCAGAAATTAATTTAAAATTAATTCCCGCTGTCAAAACAAAAAGTGTGTTTTTAAGAGATAATAACTATCAAAAGATTGACACTTCTCTATGTTCGGTTTAATTGTAAAATTATGTCCAATGACCAAAATTATATTAAATGGTAAAAATATATTCTAAATATACTTTAAAACCACTCAAATTCATAATTTATCACTATTAATTATTTTGATTAAAAAAGTTCTTTTTAATTAAAATTTAGTAATTTTCACTATTCATCAAAATATGAAAGTTATCCGAAAAGTACCAAAATTTCACCTTAGGCTAAATTCGATATTCCGAATCCAGAAATGAAGTCCATTTTAGAATATAAAATATATATAATTTCGAAAAGTAGGTATTACTATTCATAACAGCTAGTTTGATTGGTTATGGTGTGTTAGAACTCGGTGTTGCGTACAACACACGCTATCGCATTATTCGAAGGGAAACATAACGTGGTAGCTTGGGGTGTTACATCTTTAATGAATGGAGGCAGTGTGTGATATTTCTAGTTATATGGAGGTGATTTTTTAGGATTCATGTTTCATAGTGAAGGGGGGGGGGGTGAGCTTGGGGCATCTGTGGAAGAATATGATGGCCATTCCCAGAATAGACTACACGGGCGTCCTTTGTGGGTCCAACTTCAAGGTTGACACATGTGTGAGGATTGGAGCTTCCGTGTCACGTGTTAGAAGAAATTCCAATTGGGATATGTGGGTCCCATCTATATAGTCCTTCTAGATGCCCTGTTTCTATCCATACATTTCCTCATGACTCTACTAGTAAATTTCCACTGCTATTAAAAGTGGAGTGTGGATGATGGGGTTTGTTAAAAATCTTTATATAGTAATCATTGAAAATGAGAAAATTTTGATAAATAATTTGTTTAGATATATTGATACAATAATTATCTTAAATGATCATTTGTGTCATTCAGGACCAATCATCATGAGAAATATTATTAAATAAACATATATCATCTATTGGTTGATTAAAAAGTTTTTACTCCCAATGATTTCTCAAGTGGTACTTGTTATCAAGACAAAATAATTATAAAACCATCATCTAAAGTAGTACTCAACCCCTATATTACTAGAAATAATTCATGGTGATCTATATATTTGGTCAAATACATCATCTATGTTCCATTTAGGTGCTTTATTATATCGATTAATACATCTACTAGATGGTTCCTTATGTGTTAATAAATGAAAATTAATTTTTTTTTAAAATTAAATATTTTTATCCACTCATATTTTATAAGATATTTTATCATCACATTGAATTGATGGACTGATCATGTATTTTGATAATACTAAATTTAGGTTAAATATATATTTTTTTAAGTTCTATATTTTGAAAATTAAATGAGTGGTCAAACCATAACATTGTTCTTTATTTTTATCTATGCAGGTGAATGTTATAAATTTAACTACTCACATAAGAATGAACCAAATCCATTTAATATTGAAATTTTTTTGAGTAGGTAAGGATTGAAAGATGTATAAATGAGATTAAAAAAATATGAATGATATGGAAGTGATGATAAATAATTCAAATTTTAATGTAAAATTGAATGGTGAAGCAACATAATAGTTGAATAGAATTTATGTAAACAATATTCATTCACCACCTTAAAAAACCTTCATGTACATGAAAACTAATAAATCAACTACTTTCATAAGGATAAATGTTATTTGTTTAATAATGAACAGAAGTTATGTATGTGAGAAATAGAAAATGAACCATCCAAGTATGTTTTTGAGGAATCTGTGTAATAGTCAACTGAGATGAACTCATCGACAAGTGACCTAGAAAAGTTAAATGTATCATTTAAAACATTTCTCAAGATTTAAAAAAAATTCAAAATAAGAAACCTGGTAAAATGAGGTAAATTATAACAAATATACTTTACTTGATTCTAGAATTGATGAACTAACAAGTTTGTTATGACATAGAGATATTATGTTGACACAAGAACAGTTCACTCCTAACATGATTTATAAAACTCACAATTCAAAAATACACTTTAATGATCGATTTCCATAATAGATTTCCATAACTTCAAGAACCTAGGAGTTATTGAAGTTCCCTAGGAATGGGTGAACCACTAGGAAGGATGTGAATTATCATTGGTGATTAATATTTTAAAATTTCATTCACTATGAAATTATATTCCATTTAGGATTAAATCATGATCCTATATAATATTTTACTCTACCTTTCCTGGATAAAATGAAATAAAAAATAAGACAAAGCATAATTATTTTTATAATGTCTGCCTCACAAGGTGGGTGACAACATCCTTAATGTGATCAGTTGTAATCTCAATTCACATATTTTAAACTAGTGTATAAAAACTGGTTATAATTTGGATTGAGAAGGTACTATCCTCCATTAAAGACATACACTTAGAGATTTTTCTAAATAGGAAACCATAGGGTAGGTTCGATTTCTACTTCCCCGGGGGAATCTATTGTCTCCTGACATATAAAAATTATATTTTTACTGAATCACTTTGGTCTTCATAGATGATCCAAAAATAGAATGAGAGAGATCACTTTTATTATAGGATTTTTTTTGCAATAATATTGATTATCCTCTTGAGCCTTCAAGATAAAAATAACTGATTATACTCACCTCTTCAAGAACCAAGATCATAATAAAGAACATCTATAAACTAATTAGTTAGTCTTTCTTATCTATCACAAAAAGTCATTGATATTATTATCAACCTTTTTATCACTCTTGAATCACTAAAGGCTTAGTATCATGAAAGTTTCTCTCTATACTCTTTTGAACTCTTCTTTCACACTCTATTTGTTTTCAATTTTTATAAGTCTTTTGATACTCAAAAATATTCTCTACTATAAGGACCAGCCTTAAAACATTACATAATCTTGAATTAAGTGAATAATTCACATTGAGAATATTTCAGGTTTAGAGTTTTAGAGAATTAGGCCATAACTATTACATATCAACTTTAAAATTACATATAGACACTACTAATCAGAATCAATTTTTTTTATAAAATCTAAACTCTAAAAAAGAAACATTTCTAATTCCAATGTTTTATAAAACATGACTTTTCTTTGATCCCATCCTTGACTCTATTCATCATTAAGTCCCGCGAAAAACATTTCAATAACTTGGGATGCACATAAAAATCTCAGTAAGGGACAAACAAAGAAGGAAAACTATTAGTTTTTCAAAACAACAAGTAAACCATGAATACTTTATCATAAGTAATACTTTTCACCTTTATGAAGTAGCAAATACACTTCACTGAATAAAAGATCACTGCTTACCCTTTTATAACAAAAATATTACCATAAAACCCATATAAAGAACGCATAGCATATAAAGGTAACATGGGACATAAATATACTTAAATGGAATAACCATATGGCCGACTTTCACAAATATCACTAAATAGAATAGCCATACGGCCGACTTCCATACCCAATGCATTGGAGGTTATAATGTAACAACCCATCATTGTTTATCATGACACCACCCGCCATTTGGTTTATCATGTAACAACCCGTAAAATGTCCAAATACCATTATAAAATCATAGAACACAAAATATTGAAAATATAAACATTTCACTAGTAACATTTCATTTTCAATCACAATATATCATTTCAAGATATCGAAAAAATCAATGCTTTATCAAACCATTTTCAAAACCATTTAATAAAGATATTTTTGAATCAAAGTGTCCCATACCACTTTGATGATTTTAAAGGAATTGACATAATAAAACATTAATGTCCATTTAAATATATCCTTAAAAACATTTTTAAAACATGTACATTAATGAGAACTATTTAGAAGAATAAATATTTAAAACAATATTCTAGTTAAGGAGTTCTTAACCAAATGAGATATGCTTGAATACAAATAATTGAGGAATAAAATTTAATCAAAACATTATAATATCATGAAAATAAATATATTAACGGTATAATATGCCAAAGGATAGTATGTATGCCATATCAAAGTAAATTGGCACATAATAACAATGAAGTCTCAATGGAATGTAAATTGAGACAAAATCCCTTATAAAGATGGTATCCTTTGATTAAGGATAAATCAATTACATAATTATGTGTGAAAAATAATAATACACCCAATATAAGTGTATATTAAGTTTAAACCAATCATAGTTAATTCACACATATTAATAGGATGACATATTCAATAAGTACAAGTTTAACCCAAAGAATTTAAATTGTGTTAAGAAGTTTCCTTGAAAACAATTCGACAGCCTATCGACGTCACATTAAAATTCAGAAAATGAGTTGATGGGATAAAAAAGGGTATGTAATCACTTGGACATAAAATTTACATAAATAAGTATATATAAGAACATATACCAACATAATAAAATGTAAATTAAAAGACCTAACAAAAAGAAGTCTTTTAAAAAGAGGAGGGTGAAAGGTTCCCTTACCGATTTGGTAACTTATGAAACATACGCCACATGAAAGAAGGATCATAAAATGAAGATTTAAATACCCATAAATTAAAGTATATTACACAAAGAGTACAATCATGGGAAGTACATACACCACACAAAAGGAAACCGTGGAAAATATAGCATGAATCTCACGAAAATAAGAAGTGAGATGAAATCCCCTTACCACGTAGTAATCAATCAAGTTGTATGACCAAAAGTTAATAACCAACAAATTATTCATAGAATAGCATGAATATAATTAGAATAATGAAAATATATATCAAATGGAAGTACATAATACACCACATGGAAGAAATAAGTGATGAACAATTGAAATCTCATGGAATTAAAAGTGAGATAAGAAATCCCTTACCTCGTGTCTGACTTGATCCATTCGTTCTTTAATCTCCTGAATAATAAACTAAAGTTAATTTATACTTTATTAAGAACCTTTTTAAACTTTAATATTCTCTTTATATCACTTATTACCATGTTATAGACATTATGTAATCATTTATATCATATATTATATCATTAACTCTATCCTTTATACATCCCACATAAGTAATTAACGAGTCACATCACTTTGAGGGGGTGGTAGTCCACACTTCCTCAAATGATATTATCATATTTACCCACTATGGAAACCATAAAGGTTTGATATAATTGGGAATTAAATAAGAATAAAGAAATCGTAAACATAATATATATCATATATAAATACATTTATATCATAATGGCCACCATGAGAGGCGGTAATATGTAATTGAACAATCATCGCTTCGTGAGGTGTTAGTTTTCAATCAACAGAATCATTATGTTCTTCATCCATTAGATGGAGGTGTGTGTAAGTGTAGTTTGAATCCTTCTCATAACAAAATCCTAGTATAATTAGGAGACTCGTGTTTTTATAACATGAAGGAAATAAAAAGATTTTAGGGGTTGGAGAAGTAAAATAAAAAAACAATTTAAGAGAAACTATTACCTTTAATTTGGGTAACTCTCTTTGGTTTGAACCAAAGGACTTCTTGAAATGCCTTCCGCCTAAGTTAAGGCTTCTAGGAGGAGGAGAGAGATGTAGGTAGTTTAATAGGAT
Source organism: Viscum album (assembly GCA_963277665.1). Taxonomy (NCBI): domain Eukaryota; kingdom Viridiplantae; phylum Streptophyta; class Magnoliopsida; order Santalales; family Viscaceae; genus Viscum; species Viscum album. Next base: position 1,104,092,025 of record OY728139.1, read on the forward strand.
GGAGTATGAACGAGCCAAATGGCTTGAGAGGTGTTAGTAATTGGATAGAATTTGTCTCCCTTTATAGGGGAGAGGAGGGGCTCTTTAAGAAAGTGTGAAAATATTATTTTATAAAATAATGATATTCAGTTTCTAATGGTCCAAAAATAATTAAGGTTGAAGATAAGATGACTCGTATTCTAAATAAAATCATCTAATTAGAATTTTACATGTTTTAGATAATAATTTAATCATTATAATCTTATTTATTTAAATCATTTATTAATGAGGTCAATGCTGCATCATTATTGTGTCATAAATAATTTAGTTTATTACATGTCTAAAAATTCTAAAAAAAATACTATCATGTAAGAAGTCGTTTTAGATTTTGAAATAATATTTATAATCGAAAATAGGAATTATATAACACAATATAAAAATTAATTACTAAATGATTTTTGTTAATGTCAATTTTGTCTTTACATTAAAATAATTAATCAAAAGTGTCATTATCTTTCATAAGTGGCTCCATGGGGTCCCAAAATTGACCGAAGGATGCCCATGGTCGGCCAATACTTATCCAGTAAGGTTAGGAAATGTGTTAAGGTAATTTAAAATTATTATAATATTCTTTTAACCTTGAATTACCCTATTTACCTTTAGCCGTGGTAAATAAGTCCAATGTTACTATTCACCAAAAATTATTTTCATCTTATTGAACCAAATTTAACATAATTATAACAACCACGTATTTTGGATTATCTAAATTCAATTAACATAAGTGGTGAAATTTCATTTAAATGAAAAAGTCTGTTTGTTTAACCACCACTAAGTGGTTTCACTATTCATAAAAAATTGATGCTTTTCAGAAAAATTCCAAAAATTTAGCCTAAGAATTATTTGATATTCCAAATTCAAAATTGATGTCTATTTTTCCAAATTCAAATTATATAAGTGGAATTAATTAATTTTAAAATTAATTCCCATTATCAAAACAAATAGCATGTTTTTAAAAAACAATAACTATTAAACGATTGATACTTGTTTATGTCCAATTTCAAAGTAAAATTAATTCCAATGACTAACATTGGATTAAATGGTGAAAATATATTTTAATTTCACTTTAAAATTAATTAATAAGATAATCTAACCATATAAATAAATTAGATTAAAACGCACTTTTGAATTAAATTTCAATATTTTTCACTATTCATTAAAAAATGAACTTTATCGGAAAAATACCAAAAAATTACCCAAAGTAAAATTTCATGTCCCCATTATAAAGAAGGATTTTATTTGGTCATATAGAATGTATTAAAGTAACCATAACTAGATTTAAAGAGGGTTCTCTATTAAAAGGCGATAAATTTTCCATTTAATGTAAATTATGATTAAAATTAGATTTATTCACATTTTAAGCCGCTCACTTTTTTTGGATAATGTAAATAAATTTAACAAATATTTATAATATTATTGTAGTTAGTCTCATTCATTACTTCCAATACAACAGCTAGGAGTTAAATACCATTTAAAATAATAATATTATATTATTAGTGTGCAACGTAAGATTCCAATGAAACTCGTTGTTGCGTATCGGGTACGTTATCGAACATAGCAACCCCTTTAAAGTAAAATTAATAATTAATTAACAAATATTAATGAATATGAAAAATTTATTATTCTTCATTTACATGGGATGTTACATCCTTCCCCACTTTTGAAAATTCCGTCCTCACAATTTTTATTCACTTGTCAAAATAAGTGGGGTTATTTATCCCTCATAGCATTTTCAGATTCCCACATTGCCTCTTCAATCATATGGCTTTTCCACAAAACCTTTACCTGGTGAATTACCTTATTCTGAAACACTTTCTCTCTACGGTCATGAATTTTTACTGGTTGTTCTTCATAAGAGAGATTCTCATCCAACTGAACTACCTTTTGGCCCAAAACATGAGATGGATCTAGCATATACTTTCTCAACATCGAATCATGAAAAACATTGTGTACCTGGGATAAGATTGGTGGTAAAGCCACTCTATATGAAACGAATCCAACTTTCTATAGAATTTCATAAGGTCCAATGAACCTCAGACTCAACTTTCCCTTTTTACCAAAACACATCACACTTTTCCATGGAGACACATTGAGAAAGACATGATCTCCTATATCAAAAGAAAGATCCTTCCACCAGTTATCTGCATAACTTTTCTGTCTTCTCTGATCTGTTCTCATGTGATTCTGAATCAACTGATCTTTCTATACTATCTCTTCTACCAATTCTGGTCCCATCAACTTCCTTTCACCTACTTCATCCCAAAATGCTGGAGTTTGAAAATGATTTCCATATAATGCCTCAAATGGAGCCATCTGTATATTGGAATGAAAACCGTTATTATATGAAAATTCAAGCAAAGAAAGATGTTAGTCCCAGCTTCCCAGGTAATCCATCGAACAACCACATAAGATATCTTCCATGGTCTGAATTTTTCGTTTTGACAGCCCATCTAATTGAGGATGAAAAGTTCTACTAAAGTTTAATTCAGTACCCAATGACTTCTGAAGGCCTTTCCAAAAGTTATAAGTAAACTTGGGATCACGATCAGATACAATGGAGAGGGGAACTCCACCCAAACTTACTATCTCTTTAACATACAATCGAGCAAGTTTATTTAGAGAAAAAGTATCTCTAATAGGAAGGAAATGATCAGATTTAGTCAATCGGTCATCTACAACCCAGATTGCATTATTACCTCGAGATGTCTTTGGTAATCCCCCAACTAAGTCCATGGATATATTTTCCCATTTCAACTCTAGCACCGGTAGAGGATGAAGCATTACTTTCCGTAACTGTTTCCCTTCTTTAACCTCCGGAAAAGTCAAACACTTCATATTAAAATCAGCAATATATCTTTTCATTCCATCCCAACAGTAATACTCCCGATGATCTATGTACATCATAGTACTACCAGGATGAACTGAAAATGGAGAACTATGAGCTTCATATAACAACTCATTCTTCAACTGTGAATGAAAAGGCACACATAATGTCTTTCCAAATCTCAAAACACAATCATTATCAATGTTAAAATTAGGCAACTTACCATTCTGAACCAACTCTACCTTTTTCTGAAACTCACTATCATCGTTCTGTGCTTTCTTTATTCTGTCTGATAGAGATGATCTCACTGACACCTGAAACAAAACCGATGAATTTCCCGCACCAACAAATACTTTTCCATAACTCATCAAATCGAAAACCAAAGGATATTGTTACAAACGAAGCAAGGTTAATGAAGCATTTAATTTTTCGACTCAAATAATCAGCCACTTTATTTTCTTTCCCTGGACAATAAAGGATCATGCAATCATAATCCTTGATTAATTCCAACCATCTCCTCTATCTCATGTTCAATTCTTTTTGAGTGAATATATACATCAAATTTTTTTGATCTTTATATATTTCACACTTCACTCCATAAAAGTGATGCCTCTAAATTTTTAAAGAAAAAATAATAGTAGCTAATTCCAAATCTTGTGTAGGGTAATTTAACTCATGTGGTTTCAACTGACATGAAGAATAAGAAATTACCTGATCATTTTGCATTATGACACAACCCAGTCCTTTCAACGAAGCATCACTGTAGATAAAAAACTCACCATTTTTGGAAGGCAGTGCCAAAAATGGACAATTCACCAATATTCTTTTCAATTCCTGAAAACAATAATCACATTCTTTTGTCCAGATGAACTTAACACCTTTCCGAGTTAACTTAGTCATTAGACTAGATAACCGTGCAAAATTTTCAACAAACCTCTGGTAATAACCTATCAAACCAAGATAACTAAGAATATCAGTTATATTTGTGGGTCTTGGCCATTCATCAACAACTTTCTTTTTATTAGGATCAATAGTTATCCCATTTTTTGAAACAATGTGACCAAGGAAAAAAACTTTTGTAACCAAAACTCACACTTGATGAATTTACCAAATAGTTTATTTTCATTTATGTTTTTAAAGACAACCCTTAAACGACTTTCATGTTCTTACTTACTATTTGAATAAACCAAAATATCAACAATGAACACAACCACAAACTTATCCAAGAATTCACAGAAAATTCTATTCATAAGATCCATGAATACAGAAGATGCATTGGTCATCCCAAATGGCATAACTACAAATTCATAATAGTCATATCTATTACGAAACATAATCTTCAGAACGTCTTCTTCCTTTAATTTCAACTGATGGTACCCCTACCTCAAGTCAATCTTTGAAAAAAACAGAGCTCCCTGGAGCTGATCAAACAAATCATCGATATGAGTAAAAGGATACATATTCTTAACACTGATGTTATTCAATGCTCTATAATCAATGAAAAGTCTCATTGAACCATCTTTATTTTTAACAAACAAGACAGGACCACCCCATTGTTATGTGCTAGTTCTAATGAAGCCTTTTATCTAATAACTCTTGCAATTTCTTATTTAACCCTAAAAGTTCAATTTGAGCCATTCGATAAGGGGGGTTTTGAAATTGGCTTATCATCAGGAACTAAGTCAACAATAAATTCAACTTCCCAATCAGGTATAATACCAGGCATCTCATCAAGAAAAACATCAAGGTACACATTTACAACTAGCACATCATTAAACTGAATAGTTCCTTTGTTTTTAACCATATGTGCAAGGTAACATTCATTTCCATCTTTTACAAGTTTCTCAGCTTCCTGATATGTTATCAGCATCAAGGGTTCATTTTTGTATACAAACTGAAAATCATTATGAGAATAAACATCTTTAGCTCTGTAGTAAATCTTATCAGGATAAACAGAAAGCCAATCCATGCCCAATATAACATCAAACTCTACTAGAGGAAAAATAATAATGTTTGTAGGTAGATTCTTTCCGCAAATAAGGACAATAATGTTATTATGTTTTCTTTTTGTCTCAACATTTCCTCCATGTGTTTATATCATAAGTTTAGTATTCATATCATGAGATGGAATTCCCAATTTACAAGAAAAATTCTCAGAAATGAAAGAATGTGTAGATCCGGAATCAAACAACACATTGGCATAATTTGAACAAACAAACAGTGTACCTGATACTACTTCATTTGATGGCCCATCATCTGCTGAAGTAGTTGGAAAGGATTTTTACACCCCTTTCTACTTGTACTCTGGCTGATTTCCTTTGTCTGGGTTCCTTTTTGACACTAATTTGTGTAATGACCCATTTTTTTGCGCTTAAAACATTTTACTGACTGTAAATCGGATTTTGTCTTACCATTACCCTAATCTTTTTCAGTGAAATTACGAGCCTTATGCCCCATTTTACCACATTGGTAGCACTTACCAGAATTCAAAAGACATTCCCCAGTATTCTTTTTACCACAATTTTCACAAACTGTAAACTTATGTTTCTTACCATAAGACTTTTATGAAGAGTTATTCCCTTTCTCCAGCCACCTCGACCTCTTATTCTGTTGTTTGTCAATGAATACCTAATCATCAGAAAACTCCACTTCCACCTTCTCTGCAAAATGAACAAGTTTTTCATAACTTTTGAACTCCGAAGAAGCTAATGCCCTTGGATACATAGGCTTTAATTCTGAGTAAAAACGGTCGATTTTACTATCAAGATCACGTATGAAATTTAGAGCATACCATGCTAGTCAAGTGAATTTATCATCATAAGCATCCACTGAGTCATCCTCCTGCCACAATTCCAAGAATTGTTTTCCATCCTAATACGAACCACCTTAAGAAAATATTTCTCAAGAAACATACCTTTGAATTCATCCCAATCGAGATCATCAATCTCTTCACTATCCCTGATATTTTTCACCATTGACCACCACTGATCAGCTTCACCTTCAAAATGGTAAACTACAAGACTACCCATTGGATGTTTTGAAAAACCCATGACATCAAAAATATTCTCTAGTGATTTAATCCACCCTTCAGCTAACACAAGGTCAGATGATCCTCTGAATGATGGGGGATGTTGTCTCATGAAATGCTCCACTACTGGCATGTTACTCTGTGGTTGATCTGGCTGATCTCGTACATGGATACCACCACCATTTATCACCTGATTCAACTGTGCCATAACTGCAACAAACTGTTCAGTTCCAATTATGACCATCTTAGGTTGCTGATTTGGAAGGTTGTCTTCCTCCTGATGTCGTCCCAACATAGCTGCCATGTTTCTTCTACAGAAAACCATTCTAAAGACAGAAATATCTTAGGTGAAACAACATGGTAATCTGTATATGCTACATGATATCAATATTAACATAAATTACTTTTTGGATATTAATTTTATAGTACCCTAACTCCTAATGTTACCTAAATCGACCTCTGATACCAACTGTAAGGACCCAAACTTAAACATTACATTATATTGAATTAAATGAATAATTCAAATTGAAGATATTTTCAGGTTTAGAGTTTAAGATAATTAGGACATAACTATTACATCTCAAAAGATTACAAAGTAGGAATTTCTACCCAGTATCCTTTTTTTCATAAAATAAAAACTCTTGAAAAAATGGGTCATGTCTACTTCCATGTTTTAGACAGAATGACATTTCATTGATCCCATAATTGACCCTATTCATCTTTAAGTCTTGTGAAATCATTACAAAACATGGGATGAGCATAAAAGGCTCAGTAAGGGTTATAAAACAATGAATGAAAACATTTGGTCGTAAATACATAAAAAACATGAACTCTTTTACATACCTCATGAAATCATAATATTTATGAAAGGCACATAGAAATCATAAATTATAAAGGTAACTTGCAGCATCCATACCATACTTACATTGTAGCTATCACAGCTACAGAGGGAGTTACTTTGGAATACCCATCATAGTATATTCCCTAAATCTCTAAGGAGAAACATTCACATTTTCCTCCGTCACGTTACCCAATACATTGGAGAGCTATCTCATGCTCACCCACACTAGGATTATCACAGAAAAACTCGTATACGTAAATAATTCCCAAGAACCATAACAAGATCATAACACATAACATAAGCATAAAGGAAAGACAACAGTTCCAAATTGCAATAGGGAAATATCATTTCAAGATATTGAAATAATAAATCCATTCTCAATGTTATTTTCAATTCCAAAATATGTAAAAAGATTATATGGTATTTATTTTTTTCTTTTAAAAACCTTCTGGCTTGTTAAGGAAGCCAAAGATCAAATAATACTAGCGGCGGCAGAAAGGTCGTTGTCATCGCTTACGTAAAAAAACTATCCTTTTTGTCATTTTGTAACACGCTTCGCATAGAAATATTCCCTTTGAATGAAATGAAAATTCAAAGGTGTCTATATAGCGTATAAAAGAAAATCGTGTGTTAAAATACAATATGCCTCAATGAAAGGAGATTGAGATGAAGTCCCTTACCACATGTCCGACTTGACTCGAGCGTTCTTTAATGTCCTGAATAATAAAATAAAGTTAATTTCTACTTGATTAAGAACCATTTTTCATGTTTATTATTCCTTTTATTTCACTTATTTCCTTGTTATAAACATTATTCAAACATTTAAGTTAATAACGTTCATTTTGTCGATTTTTGGTACTTGAGTCAAAAATGGACTTTTTAAAATTACGTGTTGTTAATGTGTTCAAAGGTTTATTATATACATAATGATATCATGAATTGGATATCATATATATCATATATATCCATCATATACATTTATTTATAATAGTACATAACATTTGGAGGTAAGAAATGAAATACATCGTTCATGGAGACGGTTAGCCGTGCGTACGCATGAACGCTACTTTCATTTTTATTTATTATATTAATGGAATTAAAACATAATGATACATAGGTATATTATAATTCTAGTATAATATCATTAACTCTATCCTTTATACATCCGACATAAGGCATTAACGAGTCACATCACTTTGAGGGGGCGGTAGTCCGCACTTCCTCAAATGAGATTATCGTATTCACCCACTATGGAAACCATAATTGTTTGATATAATTGGGATGTAAAGAATCATAAAGAAATCATAAGCATAATATATATCATATATAAATACAGTTCCATCATAATGGCCACCATGAGAGGTGGTAGGATGTAATTGAACAATCATCGCTTCGTGAGGCGTTAGTTTTCCATCAAAAGAAACATTATGTTCTTCATCCATTAGATGGAGGTGTGTGTAAGTGTAGTTTGAATACATCTCATAAAAACATCCTAGTATATTTTGGATACTGGTGTCATTACAAAAGAATGAAAATAAAAAGAGTTTAGGGTTGGAGAAGTAAAATAAAAGAAAACAATTTAAGAGAAACTGTTACCTTTTATTTGGGTAACTCTCTCTGGTTTGAACCAAAGGACTTCTTGAAATGCCTACTACCTACATTAAGGATTCTAGGAGGAGGAGAGGGATGTAGGGAGTGTAATTGTGCAGAGTTTTGATGATCCAAATTGCTTGAGAGGTGTGAGGAATTGGTTAGAAGTGGTCTTCTTTTACAAGGGAGTGGAGGGGCTCTTTAGGAAAGTGTGAAAATATTATTTTATAATATAAAGATATTCAGTTTATAATGGTCAAAATATAATTATGGTCGACGATAAGATGACTCATATTTGATATAAAATCATCCAATCTGAATTGGACATTTTTTTGATAATAATGTAGCCATTATAATCTTATTTATTTAAAACATTTATTAAAGAGGTAAATACTTCATCATTATTATGTCATAAATAATTTAATTTATTCGATATTTAAAAATTATAAAAAAATAATAACATGTAGGAAATCTTTTTATATTTCCAAATAACATTTATAGTCGAAAATAGGACTTATATAACACCATATAGAAATTAATTACAAAACGATTTTTGTTAATGTCAATTTTGTCTTTACATTAAATTAATTAATATAAATTGTCATTATCTTTCGTAAGTGGCTCCATGGGGTCCCTAAATCGACCCAAGGATACCGATGGTCGGTAACTACTCATACAATAAAGTTAGGACAAGTGTTAAGGTAATTTCAAATTATTATAATATTCTTTTAACCTTGAATTACCCTATTTATATTTAACAGCGATAAATAAAAGTCAAAAGATACTATTCACCAATAATTATTTTCATCTTAATGAACCACATTTTACTTCTTAATAACAACCATTCTGTTGGATTTTCTAAATTCAATTAACAGAAGTGGTAAATTTTCATTTAAATGAAAATGTCAGTTTTTTAACTACCACTAAGTGGTTTCACTATTCATCAAAAATTGATGTTTTCCAAAAAAATACCAAAAAATCAGCTGAAGAATTATTTGATATTCCAAATTAAAAATTGATGTATATTTTTACAAATTCAAAACATATAAGTGGAATTAATTAATTTTATAATTAATTCTCGATATCAAAACAAATAGCATGTTTTTAAGAAACAATAACTATCAAAAGTTTGATACTTGTTTATGTCCAATTTCAAAGTGAAATTAATTCCAATGACCAAAATTGGATTAAATGGTAAAAATATATTTTAATTTCACTTTAAAACCAATTAAAAAGATAATCTAACCATATAAATAAATTAGATTAAAAGGAACTTTTGAATTAAAATTCCATATTTCTCACTATTCATTAAAAAAATGAACTTTATCTGAAAATTTTTAAAAAATTACCCTAAGAAAAATTTGATGTCTCAATTCTAAAGAAGGATTTTATTTGGTCATATAGAATGTATTAAAGTTTCCAAAAATATATTTAAATATGGTTCTCCTTTAAAAGGCAACAAATCGACCATTAAATTTAAATTATGATTTAAAATAGATTTATTCACATTTTAAGCCGCTAACTTTTTATTGGATAATTCAAATACATTTAACAAATATGTATAATCATATTGTAGTTATTTTCATTCATTACTACCAATACAAAGACTAGGAGTTAGCTACCATTTAAAATAATAATATTATATTATTAGTGTGCAATGTAAGATTCCAAAGAAACTTGTTGTTGCGTGTCGGGTACGCTATCAAACATAGCAACCCCTTTAAAGTAAAATTAATATTTAATTCACTAATATTAATAAATATAAAATATTTATTATTCTTAATTTTCTTGGGATGTTACACACACCATGTATTCATGCCCATCCATGTAGTCGATTACATGCTCAGACAACCGTTGAAGGGGTAGTTAGCTATGTTGCGTGCACACGTCGATGTCATGTGGGTCACACACCATAAAGAAGTACATGTCCAGGATGAGAACACATGTCTAGATCATGTGGGGTACATGCGTAGGTGAAATATATAGGTTACATGCTGGGTATAGATTTTACACAACATTTACATAGGATCCACACGACATGTTTGGATGGAGTACATGCCTAGGATAGGATTTTAGAGTAGAGATTGTGTACTTGGGTATACATATCGTATACCTCTCATTTTCTAAACTATTAATATTTTATGCGTTTTTTATTCCCTAGAGTCATAATTGGATGTATTAGTAGACCATGTTTTACATATTTTCATGTATTATGAGATAGTGGACACCATGGGGTGTTTTGAGGCATTTTAAGTGGCGTTTAGGGATGATAGACTTAATTGAGTGGTTTATCATCCAATAGATGAATTTGTTTATCTGTGGAGGGTGAGTGATATAATTAGTACCACATGAGGTCTTACTAATAGACAATGGGATTGTAATAGATTATATAAGGACATTGTCAGATATGTCTCAAAATTGATTAAAGTTAGTGGGACTATGACCTGACTTGATGAGATGATTTGGTTGGTGGTTCAGATAAAAATAGAGTGAGACACTGATCTGAGAAGGGTCGTGGTCCATCTTCCCTGACCAATTCATTTATATAATTTTCCAATGAGGACTTCTCAATTCTAATATTATCTATTCTAGACAAATATTACATGAGATTCTTGGGACATGTATTGTACGGTGTGTTAACCAAAGTATTTAGTTGTTCCTAAGGATCCCATTTATGATGACACTATTTACATACTCGTTATCAAGATCATGTGTATGATTTCATCAACTATATTTTCATAAGATATAGTAATGGATACATTCATTATATTATAATTTTGAGGATCCCATGGGGGATACATTTTTCTACATTCTAATTTAAAGGACCCCAATACATATTCTTTATATTATGGGTGGACCTTAAGGATCCTGAATACGATGGATTCTCTAAGATTGATTTAGGGTACCCAGTGGGTGCCACGATGTTTTATGATCCCAATGAAAGTCAGTTATTCTTTAGGGGATAGAAGGTAGAGAGTTTACCCTTAGAACCCATACCAAACTTGTGATCCCAATGGGCTATGAAAGTTGGGATTGTTATAGGTATTCTTACATCCATAATCTTTAGGTAGGATTTTACATTATTTTTATTAATATAGCTATGATTTCTAGAGGTTCTTCCTTGTAATAAGTTAATTTTTATAATGTTGTGGGGCTTTATTATGGGGATTCCTAGTAAAAAAACATAATATACATATTCTGAGGCTTTTTATTAGACTCTGGTTATGGGGATTCCCATAGGTAGTTCTTAAGATCAAACTATTGAGTTAACTTATTTATTTTTATTTACAGATATACTACATGTGATCCAACTTTTAGGACATACAAGGTGACTGTTATTGTACAATGCATTCATAGTTTATGGATATGGTGTTACATAGTGGACATGGTGTTTATCATCATTATTTGAATGTGTTAGGCAGTTGAATTCTTCAGTAGTGGACATGGAATTGCACTATTATTATTATGATTAATGGACATGGAGTTACTCATTTTTGCACACAGAATTTAATAGTAGAAATGGAAATCCATGACTATAAGGAATTATAATATTACATCATCGATACTTGGATTCTATATTATAGAATACAGTAGACTGGCTCATTAAATGAATAGAATAAATTGTTTTGAGAAATTTGATATTGAAATTTTTATCAAATGATGATGATGATCATGTGATGAGAATGGGTGTAGATTGAAATCTTGAATTCATAAAAATATGATAAGTGTAAATAATAATGGAATGAAATTCATGCATATAGAGTAATTCTATAGAACAATATACAAATCGAATAATCCCAAGTTGATTTTTTTGGAAGATGTGCATGGATGATTACGACAGGTAAAATCAATTTTTTGAATGAAAATTATTTTACAAGGAGGTGACATGAATGTAAAAAAAAAATATTTTTGAAGTGTGAGGTTTAGAATATAAAACATTCATACACAATGCTACACCAAAGTGTTTTATATGAAGAATAATTAAATATAGAAAATGAAAAATGAATACCACCAGAATGTCGGGAACTTTATCAAACAGTGAATGTGAAAGTGACTAAAAAATGGAAAATAAAATGGGAATAAAATTTATTTATCTTAAAATAAGAATGAAAATGAATGAATATGGGAAAAAACAAACCAAATATGTTTGAAAAAGATAATGATGAAACCAAAATATTTTAAGATAGATAACCAAAATGGGAAAAACCATAGGACTATTACATAAATACAAATCCAAAAAAAATAAAGAGTACATGAAAAAATATCCGAGATATGAGAGTGATGTAAAAAATAATACTCATAAAACGTAGATGATCAATGTCATAATGTAAACATAGTCTTAATGTCGTCTAGAATGATAAAAACATACTGATAATGGAATCAAAATAAATCTGGCCATAAAGAGTAGATGAATTCTATATGAATAAATGGTGCATAAGAAAAACACAAGGATTCAATGGAAGACCACTATAGATGAATTAATGTGAAGCTAGTGTAACTTTGGGATGGATTTAGATTACATAACAGCTGTGAAAACCAAGATGTGTTGTTCTTGGAAGAGGAGAGAGTGGATCGTAAAAAAAACTTTCATCGACCCAAAAAGATATTAGTCTCTTGAAAAGATGCATAAGTCCACTAATATATTTTATTTATTTATTTTTAAATGATACACGTGATGGGTTCTTGGTGACAAAAATCAACACAAACACTCACTCTGTCTAAACATGGATTCAACACCAACCATGCTATTAGTCAGTAAGTCTCAAATTTACCTATTGGTCATATCACAGTCAGTACGTCTGACCCATTTTTATATGTGCGGATGTTCACTAGATTTGACCATCTCAAATCAAGGATGTCACTGATCTGGGGAAATAAAACATTGATATGTTTAGACCTTACATGAAACAATGGATTCATTAAAAAATATATAACACATTTACTATCAAAAAATAAAGCATACCATTCCTAATTAAAATTTATGTCTTGAATTAGTGTTTCCTAAAAAATCATTACATGCCTCTATTGATATAATATTCTCATACCTGGTGGTTTATAAATTAGAAAATAACTATAATATACATATCCATCATACAGCTCCCACTATAAAAGTTGTCCATTGTCATGAATTATACATGAATTCATATCTCATAATATATATGCATCTATAAATCTGAAACACAATGGTTCCCCACTTCTAAAAAAGTGTCAGACCAGAAAATAAAATTCAAGCAACCCTAATATTTAATTCCCTATATATATAATAGTTAGAAAATGACTAACCACACTAAATTCATGATTTATATCAGATCAATTATATACCATCACATGCATAAAACATCCGATAAAAAATGAATAATTCATATCCACCATCTCACTTGTAACATTATCAATAGAAGGTGACTATTTATATTTTAGATTATAATATAAAATAATAGGAGTATTTCCACCCTTTCTATGTATATATAAAACCACTAATGAATATTATATTTATATATAACTATAATATCATGGACTTTCTTTTTTTGAGAGATTGAAATTATAGATTTTTTCATGATAGAACAAAGTCATTCATCACAAACGGATGATTTTTTTCATAAAACTATCAATTCCAGAAGCATAGTGGAAAATAAGGATCATATCATCAACATAATTCAAAAGGATGAAAAATCATCATCAATAAATCTATGAAAAAACAAATGATAAAATTTTTTCTTCTTGAAACCCTAATGAAAAAATGACACATTGAACCTTCATATACCCCTGCCACATAGAATTTTTTAGAATATACAAATTATTTTACAACCAGAAGATATGATACTTCTTTTATGTTTCAAAACAAATCCCTCTATTTTCCCTATATAAATATATTCCAATAGATCTCTATGGTGGAAATATGTCCTCAGATAAAACTGCTAAATTTGTAAACCCATCCAGTAGCTATTCTAAGATAACCCTACTGGGTGAAAATTTTAAAACATGTGTGAAAATCTCATGGAAATCAATAAATTTCTTTCAATAGAAAAATTCAAAAAACAATAATATCTAGGTTTCATAGAAAAACCATTATTATTCATTTTTAATTTGATAAATCCACTAATTTTTTAAATCGTACTAAATTTTAGGTAAATTCTCAATATCAAAAGCATGGTGTTTGTGTAATTATCTCATCTAATCATCCATTTATATAACCCATATTTCCTTCTAATCACTTTCCATCACCACGTTAATGATTCTAGTTCACCCCATTAAACAAACCACACATACTCATCAGGAGAATATTGAGTAGAAATTGTATGATTCCATGATGATAATCAGAGTAGAAATACTGGTTCAATAAAAACCCTACAACTAGATCATTATAAATAATAGGTTCATCAAAAACATTATCTTCCACTTGTTCACTCTAACTGTCATTTTTTACATAAACAAGATCATTAGAATGAACAAAATGATGTAAATATGACTTAGAAAATGGTTCACAACTGAATGTGACATATAAAATTATTGAATTATATTTCTCTCCCTTATCAATGTCTACAATATTTTAATCGTTCATTAATATTTTGTCATTAATTTAGTTTATTTTCATCAAATAAGGATCATAAAACCAATTCCACATACATTTCTTTCATAGAAAATATAAATATTCCATTATAACATACCATAATTGTTTGGTATCTTAACTATAGGAACATGAACAAAATTTATCCATCTGAAAACATAAAAGTGATCATAATTTATTTATTCTTCATAAATAATCTTGTGAAGATTTTATGGCTATAATTAAACAATGAATGATATATTGATAATATATGCATCCATAAATAAATACTCTCACAATAAATTTCCAAGAAAAATTTCATCCAAAAATATGACTTTTAATCTTTCCAACCAATTCATATTAATTTTCTCATGTACATCATTTAGTTGAGGTGTCTTAAGAGGCATATTTTGATGTAAATTACTTTTATATATAAAACAATGATCAAAATTAAAACATTAATCACCTCCATTATTATTGGAAATACATCCCTACTTTTTACTAAATTCTCCCTCAACTAAAATATGAAATTTCATTAAAAAAATGTGTAGCCAAATTTTTTAATTAATAAAAAAATGAAAAAAATTTGAGTATCCATTAATAAATGATTCAAGATAAAAGATTAAAATAAAAATAATATACTTTAGTGGAACCCAAACATCATAATATACCAATTTAATAAACATTGACTTCATTTGTATTGGATGACTATTGAAACTTAATATACTATATTTTCAGTAAAATAGTGATAAAAATTATCCAATTTGACACATTTCCAAACTGTAAGAAAATTTATATGGGTAAAACAACAAATACCCTTCACACTAATTTTTAAGAGCCTCTAATTATATAGCATGGAAGAAACACTACAATCAACATTACATGTTTTATCATATGAAATATACCATCTAAAACTATACAAATTTAAATTCTTCCTACCTTGAGCCACTATCAAGGAACCCTTGGAAAGATTCAATTTTCCATCAGCA
The DNA here is from genome assembly GCA_963277665.1 of Viscum album. Classification (NCBI taxonomy): domain Eukaryota; kingdom Viridiplantae; phylum Streptophyta; class Magnoliopsida; order Santalales; family Viscaceae; genus Viscum; species Viscum album. The sequence goes on from OY728139.1 coordinate 1,104,107,877, forward strand.
AACGTACTGATAAAACTATCATCATCAAGAACACCAGTAAAAATAATATTATTTTCTAACCTTAGGGACATGTCATAAATTCATTGAAATTAATTGAATTCCTATTGTGGTCTATAATTAAAAAAATTTTATAAATAAAATGTTAGAATCGCCATTATTTCCATTCATTAAAATTCCAAAATTGCATCATATATATAATGTAATCAAATCCTACATGAATTTTAAAGGAAAGTAGGTGCCGCTATAAAAAATCTATAATAAATCATCATAAGAAATATTTATGATTCCATAAATAATTATAAGATCTCCTTCTATAGAGGTAAAAAATGATCATATCCATATCCTTTTTTCATCAGTATTTTTCCCATCCTTATATTATAAAATTTAAATGGATTGAAAAAAATATTAAGAATTCACTTATTATCAAAATAATATAATTAAAATTAATTTTTCTTTGACATGGAATTTCATCATCCATGCCTTTAACGGGTGCTGTTATATCTTTGATTCATTCCATGACTCCTCCCCAAATTCCCTGGGACAAAAATAACAAATGATGATATAACCTTAGTACTTATATGGACTTATTAATTCAGAACATCATACATGAAAAACAAATTCCACCGGACCATTCCTAGCACAACCAATTAGTTTAACACATTAATTCTTCAATGAATTAGGTAATGTATTGGGAAGATAAAGCACTAAAACCTCATCTAAAAATTTTAATAATCATATCTCAAAAATGATAAATATAGCCCTAACAATCACTCCTGTAATCATAAAATGATGAAAAATATTTATACCTAAAACTAATCACCATTTTGAAGAGAAACAATTAGTATATCCAAACATAGATACTTAAGTCTTCTAATGATCCCCCATAGAGATCCATCATGATAGATTTGAATCTAATGATCCTTCCATTATCATTAACCCACTAATTAATTATATCGTAGGACATCTCATTCTAAAATACCAATTATACATCATACATTTTTTTGTACTTCTAGGAAAAATACCCCAGTATATTTATTCACATGAATAATTGAATATACATTATTTTTAATAAGTAAATTGAGTAGTTGGAAACATTAAATGAAATCATATTATTATAATTATCTTATATAATTTATCTATATTAATGTTCTCTTGTAATACCATATATTATGAATTATGGAAAGATATGATTTCACAAAAAAAAATAAAGTGATCAAGAATATTAATAAATATTAATTACCTTTAATAATGAAATCAAATTTAACATTGCTGTGTTGAAGCCAAAAAATTATGGGAGTAAAATTAAATTATGACACTAGAAATTATTAACATGGAAAACATAAATTCAAGACCAATTATAGAAATAATAATCCACTAATAATAAAGAGGGCTCAACAAGAACCCCTAATGATGACCAGGATCTCAAAAAAACTATTGCAAAAAATAAGATCAATGGAAGAAAGAATATGCATTCTAGAATCATCCAAAAATGAAGAAAACACCATGAAGTGGAAATAAAAATAGATCTAACAATGATATGAAGATGTTCATGGTCATAATAAAAGGTGTATATGAAAAACCATATCACTAAATTAAAGACCACCCAAGAAGAATAAAAATCCGACTGGGGGAATTTGGTTTTGGTTTAAAATCTTATTATCACAAAAAAAATATAGATGTTTGTCCCCAAGAAGATGAAATATACTCACCTATAAAAAATGGAATTTGTCTCTCTAAAATTTTTTCTTCTAGTTAAAATGATATGTAACTCCCATTATATGTTTTTTTGAATTTAACAAATCACAAAATTATGGACATGTGAGGAGGAACCCAATCATGAAATAGGTAACAAACTGTTATGGTATCCAATTGATGATAAATCGTAGGTATGTCATAATTTTATAAATCAGGTGATGTTTTCTTATGATTTATTGAGTATGTTGAATAGAAGAGAAAAAAATGAGAAGTGTATATGTTATAAAATCAGAAGTTTGTATACAAGAAAGAAACATTATAGTCTAGAAGATGTTCATCACTATAGAGATGAAATGATGATACTAAAATTAATATTTTAAATTAAACAATGAATTACTACTTCTAGTATCTATCAATATTTCATAAAGATGAGGTCTATATGAATAGGAAGGATCTTAACACCAATAAAGAATAAAATTTATGATTGAGAAATGATGGAGAAGTTTTATTGTATGACTGTTCAAACGACTTTTAGAGTAATGTTCTTGTTTCTTAATTTCAAAATCCTCAAATATTAGAGGAGTATATGGAATATAACTGACATAAAAATGTATTATGAATACATGCATTAATGAATCATGAATGAATTGTTGGTATGATGTGATCTTTGAAGCCTCAAGCGTGATATTATCCAATTATGTGATTTTAAAATATATATAAAGAAGTATTTTCACTAGAATGAGCATATTGGATCCCCAAAACAAATTATATATAAAAGTTTTTGTTCTATAAGAACCATGAAATCGATGTGGAATTATGATAAATAAATTGCAATTAATATAAATTGAGAGAGATGAAGGGCATTATATTTATGTAAATCCAATTTTTTTTTTCAAATTTGAGTTAGAAGATCAATTCCACCATTCATGATGTGATGTCTATGACTCTAACCCAATATTAGGGAATATTTTAATGCTTGAATTATACATAGATGTCTAAAATATTATTGTCTCATAAATTGCAGAATTTTTTTAATTATGTTTAACTAAATATCAAATATGATAAAAAATACAGTTGAATATTTGGAATTATAAAACATATCTAGGATCACTGAGTATATAAAATAGTTTTAATTCATTTATAGAAATATATAAAAATTGAAGAAGAATTTATGATATTCAATTTAAAGTAGTGAAACAATTTGTAGGGGATGTTTAGAACCATAAATTTCATGAATTATTTTTTTGAGCTAATGTTTATTATAATTTTGGAACATCATATTCATTAGAATTTTGATAATTCTATAACATCAAGTTTTAAGGAAATATGGGATTAATAGAATACTTGTTTCTATGGAAAAATGTTCTATATTAGGAATTACATTTTAAAAAATAAGAATAATATGTGTGTTAGCGTTCTATAGTGGAGGAAGATTCAATTTAAGACATGTTAAAGTTTTTGGAATAATTTAAACTAATGGGATTAAGTATTATATTAATTTGGGAGACTTATTGTATATCATACACACTAGGAGTTAAGGATAATAACAACCCACACCAATTTTAATTGATAATATTTTTATTTGTGTAAAATCATCTACATGAGAGGAGTCAACATTAAATGGATTATATTATCATATAAAAAAACAAACCTCCTAAAAATATCAATATTCTATTTACATTAAATTATATTTATATAATAATGGAAAGTTGGTGAGGGCTCATGTACAGGTTTAATATATCATAACTGATATCTGCGGTTCAATCATAATAATGAAGAAATAATTTAATCTAAACAAAATTAATGAACGTTGGTCACCCTAAATTCACCCCCTCTATAGGTGACTGAATAATCCCATAGGAATCTCAATTATTTTAAGAGATTATAATACCTCAAATTGGAAATTCCAAATTCTTAAAAATTGTGCTATTCAATGATTTATATGAATTCCATTTTTAAAAAAGTTAATAGAATATTTCTACAATAATATAAGGAATTTATTTTAGATCAAATTGAAATATAAGTTATCAATAGTTGTAGCAACCTAGTAGGTTTGTCCAAATCAATATAAAATGGTAGAAGTAATCTCAGAGAAAAAGAAATTTATTCTCTGAGAATTGTTTAAAGGATGATTCAATATACTAAAAGAAAAATAAGGTTGATGTGTAAAAAAATATTTATTAGAATTATTCCTTTTAAATTAGAATGTTTATGCTGTAATGAGGTTATGTCAACTAAATTCATTGAAGAACCCTATTGTAATGTGAATAATAAAATAATGATATTATCCCTTGGAGTTTTCACATATATATCTTACTTAACCAAAGTAATATATAAATAAATATCACATATTGAATAATAGATTGAAAAAAGTTAGGATACATTAGGAAAGAAGTTCTGAAAATGAGAAATTACCAAGCACCCTATAGATTTAATGGAACAGTCTGTCCAAATCCACATTGAATGAGTACCTATAGTAGAAGAATAATTAAGAAGTTTAATTTTTAGAAAAATATATTAGGACGATTCTTCATAAGTCATTAATTAATTGAAAGAAATCATTTATGTTATTAAAAGTTTGTTATAAAAAAACTTATAGTATAAAAGATAATGAAAAAACAATTGGATTTGAGTAAAAATAATGAATAAAAACATTCTAATGTTATTATTTTTGACACCTTCATCGAAATAATTCAGTTTAAGGATTAATGTATAACATACAGTGATGAAAATTTCACTTATATGGTAGACGAGTTTTAGAGGAGTTTTTGTGAAGTATATTTTAATAGAATATGTTAGGGAAAATATATACAGACGGTGGGTTACTCTTGATTAAGTTTTTGATGTTATGACTACCCAAAATGTAATCGAGGAAAGATGAGTAAACATAATTGGTAATTACTTCAAAGTGATGAGTACGTTGCACAAAGAAAATATATAAATGTTTTAAGTTTAATGTAAAGATAAAATGATGTGTCTTGAATATTAGAAGAAAACATTAAATTTAATGTTCCTTGAGGTAATGATAAAATAATGGTACATGGGATATATTTAAGATTTATCATCTAAGGAAATTGAGAAATTAGTAACTACCAATGAAGAGAGTATTTCATATGGAAATAATAAATATAGTAAAAATAAAAATATGAAATCCCCAAAATTATTGTCCTCTTATAATCTGAATAAGAAGGTAACCCCATGTTATGATGAATTAATACACACTAATTTTGATAATTATTATAGTTAAGGTTGTTTTTGAAGATAAATATGGGAAAATATTGGTATGGAGAATCCCACCACCACAATATATGTGAAAGAAAGAAGTAAATAAATAGAATCCCATAAGGTGATCATAAAGATGAAGTTTCAAAACAGCCTTCCACAAACTGAAAGTACAATAAATGGATGCAGAGTTGATTAATTTATAACTACTTGTTTTCTGTAAAGTTTAAACACAGACTATCGAATTTTAGAAAAATGTTTTAGGTACTATAAAATTGATAAGGCCTATATTAGGTGGCATTCAAACTAAATCTATGTATAATTTATCTAATTACAACAAAAATTCCAAAAATATTAATAATATATTAAAACCCAATATATATTAAAAATTGTATATTTTGGATATTGTAGATGAAGTGATCATGGTGATGGTGATTTATAGGTTCTAACAACCATGAATAACTCAAAAACAACATATATATGAATAAAAAACAACCAAACAAAATTAAAATGAATTTATGGTAGATCTATCTTGGAGAGTAAAGGAAATACTTTTAAAATAATGGATTCCCTAAAGATGAATGTAACCTATGATATTAATCCTATGAAAATATATTACTTATATGGAAGAAAACGACACCTCATAGATAGTTTTATATTTTCCATGACTGTTCAAGATAATTCTATAAAGCTCAAAAAAGAGATTCAATCCAATAAAAACAGATGAGGATTGGAATGGTGGAAGAAATATTTGATGAGGGATTATACGTTCATCAGAAGTTCAATATTAAGAGTAACTTACCAGAAGATAACAAATTTTTTGGAGGGAGTAAGAAGGTTGGACACAATAGGGAAAAAATCATGAATGGGTTTCCCATAAAGTTGAAATAAATAAATAAACAATTTCATAATTTGTAATATAAAATGGGTTTTATAGGAAAAAAATATCATCAGAATAAATATTAAACTACTTTGAATGTTTTTATGATTGTATAACTAGAATAGTTAGAGTAAGTAAAGAGGATGTATTTAGAAGAAAATGAAAAAGAATTTTTCTCGTTAATTGAAGATAAAAAAATATTCCACACAATGAAAAAATAAATTTAATGAAATTAAGTTCATATATTCAAGAGAAGTTAGTATATTTAATAAAAATGTTGATTTTAGGATGAAAAGGGGAGCAGAAATGATGGTTATTTTCAGTTTTAGAAAATACTATCAACCCTATTTATCTACCTTAAAATTAATGTTTGATCTCAATTATTCTTAAATAAGGTTTGATGAAGTAAAATGTAAAAGGGAATTAAAGGTGATATAATACATTGAGTAATTCCACAAGAAAGTAATATGGTGATTTGTGAGACCTAATGAATTTCAAATAAAGAAACAATATGTAAGTAAACAAAGTTTATGATACCGAATTTTATATATTACTATAAATTAAATAGCTTTATTTCAACAAGAAATTATAAGGTAATATGGGTAACCAATAAAAGTCACAGATATATTATTTTTGGTGTTATCATAAATTAAGAAATAACGAACTCAAAGGATAAAGATCAAGATGATGAGGAAGATGTTTTAAATAAAAATTTAAAAAAAAAATTGTTCCCTTCATCTATGTGTAATGTAATATTAACAATAATATAATTAATTTACTCTTTAAAACATATTTTATAGTAGTTGGTATCACATTGTAAAATATATAGATAACCATTTCTTTTGGATTTAATCACACATGTTTTCTTCAGTGAGTATGGTTCATTTGCGCTTATAGTTGGTTTATTATTGTCTTGTTTCTATATAAAATGTGTTGTTATCCATATATCATGAATTTACATGTGTATAGACAATTGAAAAGTTAAAAAGGGGATAAAAGAAAAATTGTAATGAAAGTTCAACCCTCATCCTATGTTTTCAATAAGGGTGGTTCAAATTCACATTTTAAAGGGGAAGAGAAAATTGATAATGAAGATCTCTCACATATGATATTTTTAATTTGTTATCCAAATGGGGTAGGCAAATTTATTTAAGTTAATGATAATTAGAGGTTCGATACAATCACAATGGGGGATTTTCATTTAGACAACAGATTATGTTGATTAGGTATTGTATTTGTTTCGATAAATAATTGAAAATATAGTATGATGAGGTAATTTAATATAGTGCATGAGTGTACCCAAAGTAAATTCTCCAAAAGAACATATTATACAAGGGATAAATAATTGGATTTAAGAAAACCAATAGATGGAAGAATGTAGAAAAATACTATAAATCATATATTTCATAAATAAAAATATACATTTCCAAAATCTAATTCAATAAGTATTTAATGACTAGGCTATAATATGTGTATAATAAGTAAGATCATTTCTATGATGACTAATCCATATAATCATGAATTTATAAAACAGTTAAATGGATCCATAAAGTTAGAAATATGATTTTTTATGAGTCTTAAGTTGTGTATATCATGTATATCATTCTATTTACATTTAACAAAACAAGTGTTATAATGGCGGCTAGACATAGACAAAGTTATTTGAATAAGAGGATAATATGTTAAACAACTAGATGATTAATGGAATGCAAATTATGTTACTTTTCTAGAAATCGATCACAATTGAATATCCATGTTATGATTTTTGAAAGGAAGATAAATCAATGAAAACACTATAAGATATATCATGTGATTTTTTATATGGAAGTACAATTTTCATAATCTTTTCCAGTAAGGATCTCATGCAGCATTTGTGAAACCTACACCATAACAACCTCAACATTAACACTTTTTTGAACTTATAATATGATAATATTTAATTTATAGATAAAACAATTATGATGGTTCTAAAATTTTATTCCATTATTTATGTTAAATATGAATAATATCATAATATGATATACAGATAAGATAAAGTGCCTGAATTAAGTGAATAAAACAATGTCAAAAATATTGGATCAATTGACCTATCAATGTTGAGAAAATGGATACAGTCATTATTATTGGATCTTAAAAAACACCACATAAAGAAAATGAGAGAACAATGAAATCATAAATTCATTATTAGATAAGTAGTGCAATGAAAAATAGAGTAAAATGAAGGTATATTGAATATTTCAATTAATATTATACGACATGTAACATTTTGGTTAAAAAAAATACTAAAAGATTTTTATTCATGTTTTATACTATTAAAACCATTTTGTTAGAGGAGACATATTTTATTGAGATACTTCAAAAGAATAAAAAATCATTCTAATGTGTGTAGTTGTGAGTATGAAAATACTATGCACAATTCCAAACAAATTATTTTTAGAGGATGGACACCAGTTAATATAAATTGGAAAATATCACTTGAAGAGGTCTAGGAATCATATGTAGGCTAGGAGATGATAAATCTCAGGTGAAATGAGTGTTTAAATATTTGGGTGATGTGTTACTAAAATTTATCGAGTGAGAATATTGATAGAGTGGGAGAAGATATAAAAACATTATGCAACCAAAAGCTAGAAGAAAACCAAGAACCTTGGTAGACAGGAAAATCTTCAACATTACTAAGGTAAAATGATAATACCACAATGAATATTAGAAGTTGGAAAATTAGTTTGACTAGATATAGGATCTATAAATATCAACAAAATTAGATGAATTTATGAACGGAAATTATATCTACACCCATATAAATTGGATTTTTTTCATAACCTATGATCATGTGGTTATCTCGTAAGAGTGATCATATGACAAGCACAATTAATTTCTCGTAAGGCTAATTCCAAAATATTTGAATATTAGAGAAATAAATTAAATATTCCATATAAAAACATGAAATGTATATACATGTTGGATGATATAATCAACATATTCAAACAAAGTTATTATCATATGGAATTTGATGCTATAAGCGTGATGTTATCAAAAGAAGTGAAAATAAAATATGCATGTAGTTCTTAGTACACCGAAATGAGAATATTGGAATCACTAGATGTATTTTTATGTTAATATTTGAGTTCACTAGAAATTAATCACCTTATGGATAATTTTTTAGAATTAAGTTCACCTAAATTTAATCGAGTAAGATAAAGTTCTTTTAATTTATTTGAACTCAAATTATTTATAATGATTTTTAGATGTATGATTAAGTCTAACATTCAATAAATGAAGTAAAAAACCATGATATTTTGAAATAATAAAATTAGATTTAATAGAGTATATGACTTGAAAAACCTATCTTATATGATAATCTAACACCTATATAAAAATAAAATTCATTTGATATAAAAATAAGTATTTTTTAGAAAAAAAATCATTCTAAAAGAATCTTTTCTCCCACTACACATACCTAAATTAAAAATAATTTTTCCACTTTTAATAATTTTGGGCCAAATACTATTACTTATTTAAATTTAAATATCAAAATTATCTTTGTAATATTTATTTTGAAAATTTTAATAATATTAATTTTTTTTGAATTGTAGAAAATATTTATTTTTATTAAAAAATAATTTTTTATAAAGTATTTACAATCCCATTTTAGTTTATTATGATTCAAAAGTAATATTAGTTCAATTATATATTTATTAATAATTTTTTTATTGTAACCAATTTTATATTGAATTTTTTATTTAGTTCTTCTATATGTATGAGAATTTTCAATTATGGAGACACGCATTCACATGGCGTCTACGAATATAATATTAAATTGGATTTACCACTTACATGAATCTAATTTTGTAAAAAAGATTAAATTTCGATATTCATAATAATATATATTACATAATAAGTTAAAATCAATATTTTTACCATAACTAATAGTGAAAATAAAAAAAAATTCATGGATAAGGTATTGATTAGTTTATTGGGGGACTAAAATAAGAATATAAGGTTTACCAATGACATAAAACATTTAAAAAACAAATTTTCATGTCATATTGTGTTATTAAAATCTTTAGGATTCAATAATGACCTAATAATGAGGATTTTTTATGATACAATGTGGGTTTAATTGATTCCATTAATACATTCCATGTATTTCACCTCCTGGAAATATAAAAGGACACCTACTCTCATCCCCACTTCATACATCCAAAGACATTTGGTTATGAAAATAGAAAACCAAATCACATAAATAATCCCTTATAATCATCATGGATCACATGGTCTAATAATAAATCCATCATAGGTAACAAATTTTTTTGCAATCCAAATGAAGTTCTCTAAAGAATATGTAACGTTAATAAAGAAGCATTGTTATTTTATTTCTTCTTCAACCTCAAAAAAATCATATTTAGCCTACATTATATAATAAAATGAATATATTACCAATATATAGATGTTATTATATTAATTTAATGACCAATATCCATATCCTCTTCCACTAAATGTGAAATTAAAGCATTGATCATTGGTATTGAAAAATAACTCCCCACAAATCGATGTAATTATTTCTCCATCACCAACATTAAAGGTTGGATATATTTATGGATTTAACTCATGTGAAAGATACTTATGATATTTTTATAATTGAATAAATAATAATATAAAATAAACCTACATAATTTTTTTGCCTTTTAAATTGAAATTACTTCGCTTGTGTTTATGGTTGACTAACCCCTCATGAATTGTTGTGATTCATGTATCTCATGGGATTTACAAAGAAAGTTATAATGATATATTAACTGAATATATATGATATATCTGAAATTATATTGATTATTTAATATTTATATATCTTCAAATTCATTACCCTTTAATTTATTAATTGAATGACAACATCACCCATGCGTACGTACGGTCTATCGTCTTCACAAAGAGACGTGATTTGTTTTCCAAATATAGAATAAATTAATGATTCTAAAATGTATATAATGATTATATATGATGTCTATTACATCAATATTCCTGTTTATAAGATGTATTAATATCCTATACCAAAAAATAAGAACATTCCTAAAATACACACATGTGAAAATAAGGTAAGAACCGAATCAATGATAATAATGAAATAATACTAACAAACAAGTTGTAAAATTTTATCATAAGATCATATATGATATAGAAAATATTAATATGATTCTTATATAAATTAATAATTTGTTCAAAACCCATCATATAGGATATTAAATAATGTTCAACCAAAAGGATGAGTGAGGTATCCGACTTTATCTTAATTTCCCTTCATTGAGGCATATTAAAATCTTATGCTCCAAATTTTCTATGTATGGTGAATATACTGCAACATTTTCATTTACTACCATATTAATTCATAAATCATTATATTTTATTTTTTAAATTGAATTTTTTAATCTTAGGGTCTTTTAATTAAAAATTACTATATAGTAACATATTTCTTACCTCCATTTCATACAATTGGGCTATATTTCATATTCATTCCATTTGAAAATATAAAATTATGTTTTTTTATTAATTTTCAATATATTACACTATATTTGTTATATTTTATGATGTTTTACATTTTATATAGATAAAAAATTCATCGATTAATTACCAATTCAATGTTATTATGTTTATAAGGGGTTTTGTCTCAATTTAAATTTCATTGGGACACATTTTGTTAATATGGACATACTCAAATTTATGTAGTTAATATACAGACACATTGATGTATATATTATAATTAACAATTTATTAATTATTTTATTTTAAAAACTTATATACTAAATAAATAAATCTTCACATATAATTTCTTGTTTTGTATTCAAATTCTTAACATTCACTTGAGACAATAAATTTCTTGTGGTCATTTTCCATAGACATTTCGTTTCTATTAAAAATAAATATTACTATTGCCATTGATATGATTATTTATTGATAAGTATAACCGTTTACATATGGTTTTTAATTTGAATGTATTTTCATTATTTAGGAAATTATTGACAAATTTGCATTCTTTACTCCATATGGATATTTGATTATAAGGAGCATTATCCATGAATTAAATAAATTATTCAATTAATTAATATTGTTTTAGACATAATGATATGGGTAGGTCCAAATTTTATATAACCCCTAAATTGAGAGATTTTATCATGAGAACAATCAGTTAGGTAGAATTAGTTAAATGGGTTTCTAGTGTATAACAAACCATAGGTTTTGAAGAATCTTGTGAAAGGTTTTGACAATAGATTTATGGGACACTTAAGATCCTAACATCAAATAATAAATCTGTTCCATCATTAAGATTTCAGTTTTTATTATCTGTTATATTTTCACAATGATATTGTCTCTTGAGTAATTTTATTTTCATTTTACTTATTAAATGGACTTTGATTATGGTTATTTAACTTTTGATATCAATTAGGCCTTATCTTGTTATCAATGGTATTTTCATAATGATATTTTTTAAAGATGAACTTCATTATTACTCTATTGATTAAATGTAATTATGCTAGTTATATTTTAATATTGATTATTTATTATCTTATTTTAGATGATATTTTTCAATGATATTATCCCCAAATAAATTTTATTCTAAATTTATTGGTTATATTACAATGGTTTTTGGTTATCTATCTTTCCATATTGATTTTACTTTATATTATCATGATAGTTTTTTATTCTTATGAAATGGAATATCTTTTATGATATTTACCTTTCCCTAATGATTATATCTTATTGATTATGTTTCATTCAATCATGACAGCTTCATTAATACATAACCCTTATTGAGAATATTTTTTCAACATTAGTTTGTTTAATTTTATGTGAATATCAGAAGTGTTCTATGAATGATATGAAAGGATATGTCTGATAGAATAATTATATTCTCAAAAAACATTATGTTTTAATTTTTTTATTCAAATGTAATATGAAAATCATGTATGTATCTAGTTTACAAAGATTATTAAACCATTTATTCCTTCATAATGTCATTCATTGTATCTTATATGAATATAATAATGTAGAAACTCACTCATGGCCACTGGGATTGAGGACGTTATAGATTCCACGACCCGTCCTCGGGGCCCGTGTCGCGACTGCACCAAGACCGCCTCCTATAGGCCAAGGGTTGGCGACTTGCACTAAGGCGTAAATCCCAAAAAAAGGGAAGGCATTGCCTTTATAAAGTAAACACGCACAACAGAGTATGCGTGTGAAGTAAGCACTAAGTAAAACGGAGTACAAAAGTAAGTGCTGGAAAGTAAATGGCCTAGTATACAAACACATCTAAAAGTACATCACAACTGAAAAGAAAGTACGTCTGTAGTAAAGTAAAACAGCAGCATCGAGTCATCCTCTAGAAATCCCACCTGAAGGGTGGGTACAAATGGTCTCCTTGACTCCTCAGGTCCGGCCATCCACTCCGTGTACATACTTCTAGGTGGTCCACCTTCGGGTACCATCTAGCTCCCCAAGCCTCCACCTCGATCAGTGTCGTCTGACGTCTGCATCCAACACAATGTAGTGCAGGCATAGCCTGTGCAGGGGTGAGTATACGATACTCAGTAGGGACGCCGAGACCCCCAAAGGTCTCTCAGAATCCTCGAAGAATAAACCACAAAGGAAACATAAAATCATGAAGTATCAACGAACTCTACCTAGATATATGCCCATACATATACCTAAGTGATCAATTACAGTTTGTCTCCAACTCTCGAGCCTAGCACAACCCATTCCACACAAGAAAACACAACCTAGTCCACACAGTAAAAAAAGTCAATCACATCAATGACAAAGGTTGAAGTCAAGACTCAGCTCACACAGGTATACAACTTCGTATAGTGATAGAGATGATCAGATGTAGCCACTAATTCATCTAATCTGTCGGACCCACATAGGATACAAGAGCAGCTAAGCTATCAGACCCACAAAGGATACAAGAGCAGCTACTCCACCAGACCCACACAGAATACAAGTACAGAGGTCAATACTACCAGACCCACACATGATACAAGAACAGTATCCATTGCCGTCAAACCCACGGAGGATTCCAGTATGGTAGTCATCGCTATCAAACCCACGGAGGATTCCAGTACAGTAGTCGATGCAGTCGCAGCCAACTCTAGGGTTCCCGCACACATCATGCTCGATTCTGGGAGGGTCCGCTCCTCAAGAAAAAGAGTCAATACATCAACTATCACGAAGTCCATAGTTGATGTATCCCAATTTTCTGTCTCATCAAAAGAAAACCAATGCGATAGACGGTGCATCAATCAGACGCCCGGTCTGAGAGTTTTTCGTATTAACGTTCTAGGGGCCTAGTTGGTTTTTAATCTAAAACCAACCTGACCATACTCTAACTGCGTCCAAACCTCAAGTAGAGTATACCAAAATACCATCTCAACCAAAGGAATTAAATGCAGTTCACAGAACGTCAATCGGACGTCCGGTCCTTATGTTATAAGCGTTTCCGCTCCAAGGGCCCGATTGGTTTCGGGTCCAAACCAACCCATCCGTATGAAAAATATGCCAAAAACTCAAGAGAAATAATCCTAAAAGACCGTCTTGATCCCTGGATTCCTATGCAACTAACGGTGCATCAATCATAGGTCTGTAGCTCAAGTAATGAGCAAAAGACCGAAAAACTGTCTGATGTGGGGGTCTGGGCCCAGTCTTGCCCGGCCCAACCCCCCTGGGTCAGCCCGAACTGGGTCGAGCCGACCTAGGTCTGTCTTGGGAGGGCGTGGTCCGACCCGGACGGGCGCGACCCGGTCCGCGTGGCCCGCCCCGGCCCGGCCGGGGGGGGGGGGGGGGTGTGCCAGCTCGGCCAACGAGCCGAGCGGGGGGCGCGGCCCCCCTGTTCCATGGATGCGGTGCCAGGGTGGTTCCGCTGGACAACCTGGATCCCACGCAGCCACGAGATCCTCCTCCCACACCGCCGTGAGCGATGCCGCGGCGGGCTTCTGCCGGCGGCATTTTAGGGCGCTGCCGCCTCCAAGCGGCCGGCCGACACCGTCACACCGGTGACCCGCACCGCCGTGGTACTCTGCGGGCAACCAGAGTCATTCTGCTAGTCCATTTTTGCACTTTTCTATGCCTATGATCATCTCGGGACCTGAGCTTCACTGTGAAGGCTCTAATTTTCCTTTTCAGTCCCGTTTCTTCGTAGCCAATCACCCCGCGCATCAAGAACAAAATAGCGGTGGGTCTGGGATTATTTGTTAACCCACACCCTTCGCGTTAGAGGTTCAAATAGTCGCCCAACAATTTAAATTTCAAGTACGAGGGTATAAATCTCATGAAGGAAAAATATATAAATTTTCCCTTACATCAACAATTGATGTCGTACGTCGGTGTTGCGATAGACGACATCACGGGGAAAGTGATCATAGGCGACATCAGAGTGCGCTGAGGAGGAAGCGGCGTCTCCTCTCTTGTCGTGAAGAATAGAATTGGTGGCATGTAATCGTTCTTTGAAGAACCAATGTTCTTCATCGAAGGAAATTTCATTCTTCGTTGGAGGCTAGATTTCTTCCAAAATCTCAAGAGCTCTGCCGATCTTCCTTTGCACAAAAAAAGGTCTCTCCCAAAAATAAAATAATATGATCCTCTTATTATTTTATTACACATGCAATGTAACTTCCCAAAATTCAAATCACCACATTTAATAGACATGTTGACAATTGATTAATGGAAGGGAGAAGAAATGTCCCAATTAATTAAACTTGTTGGAAAATAATTAATAGGGAGGGTTTGCCAAAATTAATGAGGGGGTTTTAAAGAGTTAGAGGGAAATTGAATGGTTGGGGCTCATGTAGGCCCCACCTCTCTAACATCCACCCTTGGGTAGTTAGGTGGATATGGGTCCCACCATTAGCTACCAATGGGAGGAATTGACCACCATAGATATAAAATAAAATTGTACAACAATTGTATTTACTTCTCAAATAAAACCAAAATTATAACTTCGACCCCAAATAAAATGCAATTTTTGTAAAAGTCCCCTTAAGCTATTTCAGGCGCAGCAAGTTCATCAGTGCCCTTAGATTTCAATTCTGAGCACTGGTTCAAAAGATAGAAAAACCTACTCATTCGTTCACTGAACATACCTGAGCTGAACTTCGAAAATTGATTTCGGGCACACCGGGCCTCGGAATCATGTGTCGTTAGAAGCCACATACTCATAAAATTCCAAAGTATTTAAGAAAGAAAATTCCTTGAACTTTCCGGATCTTTAAATTACTCCAACCT
This sequence comes from Viscum album, assembly GCA_963277665.1. NCBI lineage: Eukaryota > Viridiplantae > Streptophyta > Magnoliopsida > Santalales > Viscaceae > Viscum > Viscum album. The sequence continues at coordinate 1,104,123,943 of OY728139.1, forward strand.
CAGGGATTTATGTCCCCGTAAAGCTACAAAATAAACTAGGGAAAGAAAAAGGGGTACTGAGCATGCATCTGAGCCTCCTGCTACCATGTGCTCTCCAGAAGGTTCCCGTGATGCCAGCGAATGCACACTAGAGGATTCGACCACCCATGAAGGACCATCTCCTGTTGATCCTCGATCTCCACTGGAACCTCCAAGAATGTCGCCCCTTCGTCGATGTCTATCTCAGCGTGATCGATAATATGTGTCAGGTCGTGCATGTATCTCCTCAGTTGAGATATGTGGAAGTCATCGAGCACCCGGTGCAATTGAGGTCGAAGGGCCAGGTGGTAAGCCACCTTGCCTACCCTGCTAAGGACCTCGAATGATCCGATGAAGCATGGAGAAAACTTTCCGCCCCGACCAAAACTCCATAATCCACATCGAGGTGATACCCGTAAGGAAACGTGGTTGCAATCCTCGAACTCCAGTGGTCTCCATCTCCTATCAACATAGGACTTCTGTCTACTCTGTGTAGTCCTCATCCCCTCCTAGATGATCTGCACCTTCTCCGTTGTAGCCTGGACCATCTCTGGTCCTACATGTGCCGACTCCCCAGGGTCAGTCCAGCATAGAGCTGATCTACATGGTCGTCCGTACAGTGCCTCGTATGGTGCCATCCTAATGGTGGAGTGGTAGTTTTTATTATACGAAAACTCTACCAAGGGTAGGAAATCCTCCCAGATGTGACCAAAGTTAAGGACATATGCACGGAGCATTTCCTTGAGTGTCTGAATGGTCCTCTCCGTCTGGACATCCATCTGAGGGTGAAAGGCAGTGCTCAGGCATAGCTGCATCCCAAAACCCTCATGTAACCCCTTCCAAAGCTGGGAAGTAAAGAGAGTGTCTCGATCAGAGACGATAGATAATGGCACACCATGGAGTCGTACGATCTCCTAGACGTAGAGGCGTCCCAAGCTCTCTACTGAGTCCTTCTTTCTGATCGATAGGATGTGGGTCAACTTGGTGAGTCGGTCGACAATCACCCTGATAGAGTCATGCCCTCTGGAAGTACGTGGAAGCCCCATCACAAAATCCTTGGATATTCCATCCCACATCGACAACGGGACCTCTAAGGGTTGTACCAATCCTACAGGTACCTAGTTCTCTGCCTTCACTTGCTGACAAGTGAGGCATTGAGAAACGAACTCTACTATAACCTTCTTCATACCCAGCCACCAGTGTTGTCGTCTGAGGTCCTGATACATCTTCGCTACTTGTGGATGTACCCCTAGAGGGGAAGTGGGGAACTCCCTCAGCACCTCCTCCTACAGTACAACTGGTACCATGGTACATCCCCTGAAAGGGATGACGTGCTCCCCGCCTTCAGAAAATCCATCGAGTGCCAGCCCTGAGGATATCTGAGCACGTCGTGCCTCACAATCAACGTCCCCATGTTGTGCCTCTCTGGCCTGCTGAAGTAGTGGAGGAGTAACTGTGAGGGACTGTAGATAGGCAGCCCATCTCTATCCATAATGGATATCTTCAAAGAGGCTAACTACTTCGTCACCTCTCCAAATAGCTAAATGCCCGATCTCCTTTTGAGATCATCAGCCACAACGTTCCCCTTCCCAGGAGTATAGACAATATCAGAGTCATAATCTTGGAGGAACTCAAGCCACCGCCATTATCTCGGGTTCAGGTCCTTATGTGAGAAAATGCACCTGAGACTCTAGTGGTCAGAGTAGACCATAAAGCGCTCACCCATCAAATAGTGCTGCCACATCATCAGGGTGAAGTCCACTGCTGCTAACTCCAGGAAATGCGTATTGTAGTTCTTCTTGTGCTACCTCAACTGCCATGAACCTTAAGTGATCACTAATCGCTCGGGCATTAGGACACACCCATGTCAGGTCCCTGATGCGTCGCAGTACACTACGTACCCTACGCCCTCCTCTGGCAGCCTCATGATGGGCACACTGGTCAATCTTTGCCTTAGCTCCTGAAAGCTCTACTGACATCTGTCTGACCACACGAAGGGTTTCCCCTTTTCGTCAAAGCTGTAAGCGGTGATGAAACTCTCGAGAAGTCTGGCACAAATCTCCATTAGTACCCAGCCAGACCTAGGAAACTCCGCACCTCCGTCGCATTCTTGGGTTGCTCCCAAGGATGTACTGCCTCGATCTTCATGGGATCCACTGCAGCTCTCGGCTTTGAGACGAAGTGACCCAATAAGTGAACCTATCGAATCCAGAACTGGAACTTCGAGAGTTTACCATAATGCTGGTGCTCTCAGAGTGTATCCAGTACAACCTGCAGGTGATAGGCGTGCTTCTCCTCGGTAATCGAGTAAATCAGTATGTCGTCAATGAAGACTATGAAAAACCGATTGAGGTAAGACTGGAATATTCTATTCATGAGACTCATGAACACCGATGAAGCGTTGGTCACGCTGAAGGGAATATCAGAGAACTCATATTGGACATACCGACACTGGAAGGTCGTCTTATATACGTCATCGTCTCAAACTCTGAGCTGGTTATAGCCTGACCTGAGGTCTATCTTCGAGAACCATCGTGCTCCCTTATGTTGATCGAAGAGATCGTCAATCCTTGGAAGAGGGTACATGTTCCTCACGGTCATCTAGTTCAGGTGACGATAGTCAACACACAACCTCAAGCTCCCATCCTCTTTCTTGGGGAATAGAATCAGAGAAGCCCAGGGTGAAACACTGGGTCAGATGAATCCTTTCCCCTGTAAGTCCTCCAGCTGTACCCGCATCTCACGATGGTCGGTGGGAGCCATCCTATATACTGGAGTAGATATCAGTGATGTTCTGGGGTACATGTATATAAAGAAATCTACCTCCCTATGAGGAGGTAGTCCTGGAACGTCGTTAGGGAAAACATTCGCATACTGATCCACCACAACAGGAAAACTCAGACTCTGCACGTCAACTACTCCGGGGATGAGACTATCCAACTGATGTGTGATCGGCTACCATATCCTCTACGTAAGTCCATCTTGTGCTGCGAAGGTTCCCTTCTCGCCAGTGAAGTTGAACCTGGTCCCATTAGTCAGGACACACCGCACTTTGTGCCTAATACAGTCGATCTGAGTAGGGACTATAGATAACTAGTCCATACCCAAGATGACGTCGTAAGGAATCGATGCCACTATAAGAAGATCCTAGCCGAAGATCTCGCCTCCTAGAGTAACCTCACACTACCATAACCAGTGTGTAATCATCGAGTTTGCTTTTGTAGGAGTCTTTAGTCGTAAGGATCGAGCCAACGGCTCCGCCAGAATCTCCAAGCTCCGAACAAGGGCAATGGCAATAAAATAATGACTCACACCTGTGTCTATAAGAATACCAGCAATGGTGGAGTAGACATAGATAGTACCTCGAATCATCTCAGGTGCGCCTTGGTCGTAAGCCTCCGCTGCCTGGAGCTGAGCCTGCCTCTGCCCGCTAGCTCCATGTGGTCGGGGTGGACCTCCTGGGGGTGGTGGTGGAAGAGCCTCAAAATGTCATCCACCACCCGCTGCTCGGACAGCTCCTCTGCCTCGTCTGCTTGCTCCTTGTGGACCTCCACGATCGACCCTCTGCCTCTGCCTCAGAGGTCCCTCCACTGTCTTCTGCTAGTCTGCATGGCGTGTCAGGCAGTCACAAGCCATGTGGCCTTGCCCACGGCATGCATAGCACTATTTTCTCCTTGTAAGGCTGGCTCTGTGCCGTTTTCCCTGCACAACCCAACCTGTATCCTGAGGTCACCCACCTGAAGGCCTGGTCCACTTGGACCCCTGCAACATATGTCAACTGTCGGCTACAGAAGACTCCGCTCTGTGCCGTCCTGTGGTGGGTCTGGCTGCTGGTGGTTGCTCGACGAGAAAGATCTCCACTAAAAAGGCTCGCTCCATCACCATCGCCCGCGTCGGGATGATGAGGGGAATCATCGAAGTTCTTATCTCATGCCTCAGTACCTGCTCAATGGTCTAGTCCTGTAAGAATGAGTCATGTACTATGTCCCCAGAGTAGCGTGAGAGGTCGGTATATCTCATCAAGTACTAGGCTACTAACATGTTGCCCTGTCACAGCTGTAGTAACTCATGGATGTGCACCGCACAGAGGGTGGTTGGAACAAACTCCGAGTGGAAGAGGCTCTTGATGTCCTTCCAAAGTAGAGATGCCTCATCGTGCACTTGGAGCATCAGACTCCACCATCTACCTGCTACTGCATACAGGAGACTCATGTCAAGGATCACCATAAGGTCTGCAGGTGTCCCTACAAATATGAATACTCTGATGATAGCCTCCATCCAATCCTTGGCTGCCTGAGGATCCGTCTCTCTGCGGAACATGGGAGGCCTCTATCGCTGAAACTCGTGAAACAGACTCAGGCGGAGTGCACTCTCCGCTGCGGGGGCTGGTGGTATCGGTGGCCCAGCGGGTAGGGGTACTTCTGGTGCCTCCACTGTAATGGGGCCCTGTACCGAGGCCTCATCACTCGGTGGGCTACCATCCAGCACGTAACTGGGAACCCTGGCTGGCTGCCTTCGTGGGGCCATTCTAAAAGGAAACAGGTGTTCCACGGTCAAAAAGTATACCTGGTGAGCTGACACAAAGTAATCACAATGAAAACCTTGAAAGGAAACACACACGCAATTAGTGTTTTCATGCACTGAGTCAGAAATCAGATATCGGGGTCCTGGTGTATGGATATGTTGTTTGCCGCACCAACACTAGACACCTTAGACTAAAAACCACACTCAACACTCTTAACACTATTGCTTCATAGAAAGGAATGATCAGAGTCCTGAGTTCTACGGTAGAACCGACTCCTCTGATACCAATTTTTCACGACCCGTCCTCAGGGCCCGCACCATGACTACCCCAAGCCTGCCTCCCATAGGCCAGGGGCTGGCGACTAGCACCAAGGCATAACTCCCAAAAAAGGGAAGACATTGCATTTACAAAGTAAACACACACAACTGAGTATGCAAGTGAAGTTATCACTAAGTAAAACGGAGTACAAAAGTAAGTGATGGAAAGTAAATGGGCCTATATACAAACCCAACTGAAAGTAAAGTACAACTGAAAAGAAAGTACAACCGCCGTAAAGTAAAACAACATCACCGAGTCGTCCTCTGGAAATCCCACCTGAATGGTGTGTACAGATGGTATCCTTTACTCCTTGGGTCCAGTCGTCTGCTCCGTGTACGTCCTGCCAGGTGGTCCATATCCGGGTACCGTCTAGTACCACAAGCCTCCACCTCGATCAGTGTTGTTTGTCGTCTGCATCCAACACAACGTAGTGCAGACATAGCCCATGAAGGGGTGAGTATACGATACTCAGTAGGGACCCCGAGACCCTCGAAGGTCTCTTAGAATCCACGAAGGATAAACCATAGAAGAAAGATACAATCATGATGTATCAACTGACTCTACCAAGATATATTCCCATACATATACCTAAGTCATCAATTATAGTTCGTCTCCAACTCTTGGGCCTTGCACAACCCAGTCCACACAAGAAAACACAACCCAGTCCACACAGGATGACAAGTCAATCACATCGATGATAAAGGATGAAGTAATAACTCAGCTCACACAGGTATACAAATTCGTATAGCAATAGAGATGGTCAGATGCAGCCATCGATTCATCTAAGCTTTCATACCCACATATGATACAAGACCAGCTAAGCTATCGGAGCCACACAGGATACATGACCAGCTACTCTGCCGGACCCACACAGGATAAAAGTACAGATGTCTATACTGCCGGACCCATACAGGATACAAGAACAGTAGTCCTCATCTTCTAACCCATGGAGGATTCTAGTACGGCAGTCGTCACTGTCGAACCCATGGAGGATTCCATTACAGTAGTCGATGCAGTGGCAACCAGTTCTAGGGTTCCCACACATAGCATGCTCGATTCTGGGAGGGTCTACTCCTCGACCAAGAGAGTCGATACATCAACAATCAAAAAGTCCAGAGATGATGTATCCCAATGTACCATCTCGTCAAAAGAAACCCAACGCGGTAGACGGGCCGTCAATCGGACGCCCGGTCTGAGAGTTATTGGCTTTTCCGTTCCCAGGGCCCGGTTGGTTTTTAAGCCAAAACCAACCCGACCATACTCCAGCTACATCGAAAACTCAAGTGGAGTATTCCAAAAGAACCATCTCAACAAATTTAATTCAACACAGTTGATGACACGTCAATCGGGCGTCCGTTCCTTAAGTTATAAGTGTTTCCGCTCCAAGGGCTCGGTGGGTTTCGGGTCCGAACCAACTCAGTCGTAGAAAAACTATGTCGAAACCTCAAGTGTAATATACCTAAAATCTCATATTGATCCAAGGATTCATACTAAATTGATGGTACATCGATCGGAGGTCTGTATCTCATGATTTGGGCAAAAGACCGAAAAACGGACCGAAGTGGGGGTCAGGGCCCGGTCCGACCTGGGTCTGGGTCCGGTCCAGCCCGGCTGGCGGGGGGGTGCACCAGCTCATCCAGAAAGACGAGTTGGGGGGGGGGGGGGGGCACGTCCCCCCTTTTCCATGGACGCTGCGCCACGGTGTCACTTCTGGTTAACTCGCATCTCGCGCGGCCGCATGATCCTCCACCCTCACCGCCGTGGCCGATGCCGCGTCGAGCTTCTGCTGGCGGTGCATTGGGGAACCGCCGCCTCAAGGCGGCCAGCTGGAACCAGCCACCGCCTCCGGCCGCCGGTGCCTCCGTGGTCCTCTACGGGCCACCAGAGTCATTACGGTGGTCTGTTTTTGCTCTCGCCTGCGCCTGTGGTCATCTCGGGACCCGAGCTTTACTGCGAATGCTCCGATTTGCTGTTGCGGTCCTGTTTCGTCATCGCCAATCACCCCACGAATAATGAAAAAAATAGAAGTGGGTCCGGGATGGTTCATTGACCTGCACCCACCGCATTATTGGTTCAAATCATCTCCCAACAATTTAAACGCCATGTACGAGGGTATAACTCTAATGATAGAAAAATATACAAATTATCTCTTTCCTCAACAATTGATGTCGAACGTCAGCGTCGCGGTAGATGGCGTCGTGGGGAAATAGATCGTAGGTGACTTCAGAGTGCACCATGAAGGAAGCATCATCTCCACTATTGTTGAGGAGAATATAATTGGTGGCACATCATTGTTCTTCGAGGAACCGACGTTCTTTGTCGAAGGAGACGTTGTTCTTCGTTGGAGGCCAATGTTCTTCCAGAATCTCAAGAGCTCTCCCTAACATCCTTGGCACAATGAAAGATCTCTCCCAAAAAAATAATAGGCTCCTTATATTATTTTATTACTTAGGAAAAGTAACTTCCAAAAATTCAAATCACCACATTTAATAAACGTGTTGACAATTGATTAAAGGAAGGGAGAAGAAAGGTCCCCATTAATTAAATGAGTTGGAAAATAATTAATAGGGAGGGTTTTCCAAAATTAATGAGGGGGTTTTAAAGAGTTAGAGGGAAATTGAATGGTTGGGGAACGTGTGGGCCCCACATCTCTAATATCCACCCTTGGGTAGTTAGGTGGCTGTGGGTCCCACACTTAACAACCCATTAGAGGAATTAACCTCCCTAGATATATAATAAAGATGTACAACAATTTTATCTACTTCTCAAATAAACACCAAATTATAACTTCAAACCCACATAAAACGCTTCTGGGGTAAAAGCCCCCTAAAGAATTTTTTGGTGCTGCGAGTTCATCGTTGCCCTGGGATTTTAATTCTGAGCACCGGTTCAAAAGATAGAAAAACCCGCTCGATCGTTGACTGAATGTACCTGAGATTAACATCAGAAATTGATTCCGAGCACACTGGGCCTCAGAATCAAGTGCCTTCAGAAGCCACAGACTCGTAAAATTCCAACGTATTAAGAAAAAAAAATTCTACAAATTCTCTGGTCTTTACAAGAGAAGGAATAAAAAGGAATTCTATTAGATATATCTGTAGCTTGTTTTAAGGAAACACATATTAGGGAATAAAACCATATGATATTTTTGAGCATAAATATAAAAAACATCCTAAATATTTGATAAGGTATATATTATGAGTTTTGATAATGAAATATATTAGTGTCTTGATACTAATGTTTGATTTATTTCTAGTAAATATTTACCTAGGGGTAATAAATTTGAATAAGTTATGTCGTTCTTGACTCGAGTGTTACTTGGAAAATAAAAATTGGACTTATTGTGGTCCTAGTTTGACACTCCTGGGAAAAATAATTTAAATAATTGACATTTTCCTTACAAACAATTATAAAGGATTTGAATATATGATGTAAATAAATGAACTATGTCAAAACTAATGTCTCTTATATAGGAAATATTATTTAATTATTTAAATATCAAATAAATAATTACAAGTTTTTTCAATAATGATTATTTTTTCTCGCCCAATATTTTTTGCTTTAGTTAATGGAATGAACCTAAAGGAATCATGATGACATTGAATATTATGGTCAATGTTGTGGTTATGAGGAACCAAAGTTGATAAAGATTGAATTGAAATATGTCATGATAATTCGTAATCCATTACCCCAAAATATGATTAACAACCTACACCTTATCCTACCCTTCGACTCACTAAAGAATAATTGTTTTGATTTCACTAACAGCTACAGTGGTGGTGACTATAGAAGAATCAAGGTTTTATTTCCTTCATGTTGGAAATATGGGAAGAGACACCCTAGTAACTGTCTCTATGGAATGATAAAATACTTTATTTGAGGAAAATATTGGAATAATGAAATGAGTTCCCATGAAAAAATGAAGTTAATTTTTGTAAGAAATAAATTTCAACAAAGGGATACATTTATAGTTCATTTTCATCAATGTGGGGAACCTAGGAATTAACCATGTGAATTCAAATTTTAAAGGTCAAATCCTAGGCCAAATAAGGGACTATGTTTAAATAGAGTGTTTGAATTATTTATTTAGATTATGTAATTATATTGTAGTAGTATTTTTACAAGTGATTTTTTGGCTATAAGAACAATGAATCTTATAAGGATTATGTTAATTTTGGAAGAACATATGTCTTCATTAATACATGTGTCATGGATGACACTTGGGGGTTATGGGGTTAATATTGATCATATGATCATAGTCTTAAATACATTATTATGTTTTATGTGATGGGTTCCTACCACGATTAGAACATTTTGGGAAATATTTATAGGAATACAATGCATTGATTCAGAATATGGGCAATCTATTTGATGATGAATTACATTATCTATTATAAAAAATAATATTAATGGTATTGTGAACTATAAAGTATTATAGTTTCTTGGATGTTATAATAATTATTGTTTAATACACCGTGGGAACGGTATAGGAATATTATTAATACATATTTAGAAATAGGATGACCCACATTATGGGTGAAAACCCAACAATTTCAAAAAGTCTATGAGGATTGAGCCCACATCCAAAGGGTGACACGGGTATTTCACCTACCACTAGACTACATGATGTTCCAAATAGTATGTCATTGTTTTTAATTAAATGATTTGATGGATAACTATTAATGTTAAACTAGTGATGTTTTTTTCAAGGAGTATATATTAATTTATTATATTGTATAACATGTGATAAATATATTGGGATTAGAAAATAGTTAAAGATAGATAGAAATACATGTCACACTTTTATCGATATTACAATCATTGAAAAATAATTATAATACTTCAGGATTAAAAAATAAAAACATTTTTATTCATTTCCTATAGTAGGTGATGAATTGGAAACTGATTGAGGCATAAAAAATAATGAAATGTTTTATTATGATAAATAAATATATCTTTTAAATTTATTTATATTCCTAGATAGTAAAATAATTCATCAATAATAAGAAAATGATATTGAAAAAATATCATACTATTAAATTAATATTATATGAATCAAATGGACTTTAAAAAATCATTAATTTATGTTTTTAGGTCCTTAATATTATATTTATCATTCTATTTATTGGGTATAATGATATTTATCACACTCTATAATTATTTACACTTTTCTTCCATGTCCACATTATCACTTTCAACCAATTTTCTTCTATATAGAAACCGAGTTCTATGTCATTACATATTAATTTTATTACCATTATCTCTTTTTAAAACCAAGAATTATTAACCATAATTATCATGTGGGTTTTCTAGATATTAATTTCCAAATATAAATCCCTTGAAATCAGAGCACAATTTAAAATTTAGATGATGTAAATTACTAAAGGTGGGGAGAAAGTAATAATGAAATATTATAAAATAAGAACATTTTAGATATATTATATGGGAAAACATATAGACTAAACAAGAATATAACACCTTGCTAACATAGGATATATTTATTTTGATATAAATTTGATCGCTTTTTTATATTGGAGAGCACACAACTCTCAGAGTAAATAAACCATAATATAGTATACCATTACAAAATTTCTGTTAAATTTGGGTTTATTAATAGTAATAACTAATTAATGAAAATACATGGATTAAATTTATATAATATATTTATAAATAAAAATCATTTGGAAGAAAAATAAATGATTTTTGGAAAAATGTTTTTTTCTAAAAGGTGGTATACTCGCGCCTTACACACATAATAAAATTATTTTTACCAATTTTAGAAAATTTATTTGGGAAAAAATAAAATTTATTCTATAGATTTCAATGTAAGAAATATCTTTTGGTGAATGTTTTTGAATTTTTTAAAATGTTTTATTTTTTAATGAATAGTAAAAAATAACAGTTTTAAAAAAAATACTAGTTTGATTAAAGGATTTATGAGCCATTTTTTGTTTTAATACGTTTTTAAGAATAAATATATATCAATTATATAATTATAAATCCAAATTAATTAATTGTAAACCATTTAATATTGAATTTTGTTATTAAAACCTTCTATACTTATGAGAATTGTTTCCTTTGAAACAAGTTTTCACATCACGTATGATTGTATAATTTTAAATTGGATTCAAAAACTTATATGAATGGAATTTTGAAAAATAAAGTTCATATGTAGAATCATAATAACATATATAATCTAATAAGATCAACTTAATATTTTACTATATTTAATAGTGAAAACAATAAAAATTAATTACCATGGTTAAGGTAAAAATAGGTTTATCGAGGGGGTTAAATTAAGATGAAAAGGTTTAAAAAAGACACAAAACATTTCCAAAACCCATTTTTGGCCCTATATATACCATATGACCAATAAGGATTGGTAATTTACAATTTGTAGGTATATTTAATGATAAAAATTTGGGAGTAGTTGATTCTTTTAAAAAATTCAATGTTTGTCATCTCCCAAACACACAAAAGGACAACCACTATACTCTAATAATAACAGTTCCAAATAAATTTTTCTTCAGAAATTAACATACTAAATAAATTAATTAATATCATAAAAACATAATGGATCCCCAATTATGATAAAAAATCCACCATCAGATGGATTTTTGTGTAATCCGAAAGAAGTTGTCTGAAGAAGATGAAATGTTCTTAAAGAAGAGTTTATAGTTTTTTCTTCCTCATACTCCTTGGAATATTATTTAAACTTGATTATATAATAAAATTAGTATATTAAACATAATTATATTTTATTATTATAATTTAATTACAACTTTCTATTTCATATTCAATCAAATGGTAAATGAATCTATCGATCGTGTGTACGGAAGACTACCGACATGCGAATTGACGTAATTGTGTTTCCATAACCACCATTAAAGGATGGATTTAAAAATGAATTTAGTAGACATATATTATAATTATGATATGATTAAATTTATTTAATTATTTTAACACAAATACCCTTTTACAATCCACACCATTTTAAATGTGATAACTTCACTCATGTGTACGACGGACTACCCCCTCATGAAGTAATGTCATTCATTTTTTTACTTTTTCTTTAGAAGTAAAGTTATGAAGATAAATTTAATGATTATTATTTATATATATGACATATTATTTATTATTTAAGATTAATATATCACCCACTTACTTAACCTTTCACTCATTAATGGAATTATATCATCGCTTTTGTGTATGTACGACCTAACGTCTTCATGAAGTGATGTGATTCATTTTCCTTGACAACCTTGATGAAAGAGTAAAAAAATATTTATAATGATTCCATATGATATTTGAATCATTAATATACTTTTTTATATTATTTATATATATCCTATATCTAATAACTAGGATTTCATTACACAAAAGGGATAAGAAAACAAGGGAGTTGACACCAAAATAAATGAAAACAATGAAATATTATTAACAAAACAGAGAAAACAATATAAAAGGATAATATATGATATTATGAATATTAAAATGGATATTTTATTAATTAATAACATTAATTAAACCATCATACAATATTTTAAATCACGTTTAATTAAGTGGATGTGTATAATAAGGGATTGCGTCTCAATTCCCTTTTATTGACGAATATTGTAATGATATGCACCTAATTTACATTATACAAAGTATATTTTAACCCATTTTTCATTTAATGAAATGAATAAATCATAATTCATGGTATTTTATGTTTTATTTTGACTTATCACAACTAAGTGGATTTGAATAGAAAATTACGATGATATAAATAATTTAATAACTGGATTTCATTTCAGTGGGTTATATTTCTTCATAATTGTCTTCGATATTCAATGATTATGTGTTTAGATAATGTTGAATATATTAATATGTATTTTAACTAGATTATGTGGATAAAAATTTTTATCACTTAATTGAATTATTTTTTAAATAACACTTCAACGTAATGATTTTTGTGATGGATTTCTTCTCAATTGCTATTTTATTGAGATAATTTTTCAATATTCACATACACAATTTTATGTGTTGTATTTTCCAAAACATTGATGTATTTTACTTCAATACATATCTAATAATAATTCTATCATTAATACATATATTACCAAGGTAACTATTTCCACCACTCATTTATTGTTTAATTTTATGATTCTTAACCATCTATTGTGATAATCACATTTTTTTAATCATTTTTCTCTAGAAAATATATTTCTCTTAAATATTCATTTTCATTATATCATGTATATGATTATTTTTTAAAAAGTATATAATTTTGTCATATTGATTTTAATTTTAATTTTATTTTAGTTTCTGTAAAAATATTGATAAATTTGTTTTCTTTACTCAATACAGATATTTCAAGATAAGAACATTATTCACATATTATCTCAATTTTTCAATATATGAGGAATTATTTGGTGATATATAAATGGGTGGTTCCCTATTATAGATATCCCCTCAATGCATCACTGTTTTAATGAGTTGAATTTTTTTTCTAGACTTAGTTAAAAAAATTTCTTGTGTACAACTACCAACCAGTTTCCAAATTTATTTAGAATAGTTTTAATTGTATAGGTTTCATGAATTCTATTATCCTGATGTAAAATAATTAATTATTTTCTCCATTAATAAATCAATTATTATTATACAAGACATCTTTACAATGATATTATCTCTTTATTCATTTCAATCTCAATTATTTTATTAAATTTCATTTTTTTCATATATTACTATATTACACTAATCAGCCTTATCTTGTTTTACAGCATATTTTTTAAATAATATTATCTCAATATGCATTAAATTCCTAGTTTATTTATTAAAAGGAATTGTTTATTTAACGTTCTATATTTATTATAACTTGTATTATTTAACACGAGATTTTAACAATGATATTATCACTAGAAGAATTTCATTCTCATTTTTGGATTGAATTGAATGTGCTTTATGATATTTATCTTTCTCAATTTATTATTCGAAATTTAATCATGATATTCTTGTTATTTATTAAATGTTATGTGTTTTTATATATTTACCTTTCCATATTTATTATACCATGTTGATTAATATTCATTTACTAATTATATCTTCCATTTTACGTAACCACTACTAAGTATTTGAGATCACCCATATTTTTTGTTCTTTACTAGTAATGTGGTATGTGTATTAGGGATGATATATAATGATATACTAGACGGAATAATGATATTCTCCAAAAAAAATTATGTTGTAATTTTTACATTCAAATAATATATGGTAATCATATATATATATATAGTTTACAAAGACTAATAAACCACTTAGTTATTTGAGATGAAAGTCCCTATATCTTATACCATATAAAAAATTAGAAACTGGATTTGGGAAACTAGGGTCATCGTTGTTGCATGATTTTTATTATTCAAAATGATTTTTGAGAAATAACTTGATTTATTGATTTTTTTGAGACCTGATAATGATTTTTTACTCTTAAATTATAGGATATTTCTAAAGGAATTTACTGAAAATTTAAAATTAATAAAATCTCATAGTTCTAATATTTTCAATCATTCGTCTTATTAGGGTGATTATTGTATTTAAAAAAAATATTTAGATAATTTATAGTAGTCCAAAGAATTGACATGAATAACTTTTGTGAGATACTCGAGTGAATCATTGAAAATTGATAATGCATGTTGAAAACCATAGAAATCTATGAATATCTAGTTTAATGGCTTCTTTTAGGATGATAAGAGCATCATTTTCAAAGAAATTTAGAAAATTTTGGAACATCATGTTACAAAGAATGGTGAGAAGACTAGAATATTATACTCTTAAGAAGAATGTAGGAGATGTAGTATTAATTTTACCATATATAGAAAATGTTCCTCATGTAATAACTCCAAAATTATAAGAAGAACCTGTGAAATACCATTTCATGGTTTCAGAACTATGTAAAATTACAAAAGACTTGATAATATAAATTTGTGAGACTTGGCATGTGGGGTTCACTCTATGGGAAGAATATAATAACATCCCACACCACTTTTAATTAATGAATGTATTATTAGATGAAAATATTTGACATAGTAAATGTTTACATGGAAGGGAGTAGGTGATAATGTAATGATATTGCTCCAACATATTTCATATTATTTATATTTTTATGATCTAAAAAAAATACATTTTCTCTAATGATTATATTTTTAAATATTTTATCATGTTTTAATCTTATTTTTTTCAATTATATTTTAATAATTAATTATTTATAGGTTCAATGAATTTTTTATTTGTTTAAGAATACTACCTTCACGAGGAATTTCTCTATGTGGTTATAATTTTATATAATGATAATGATAGCCACATGAATTTTATCTTGATGAGGAATAGATATGCAAATTTTCTATACAAAGAAATTTCCTAGGTGAATAATTATAAGGTGGGTAATTTTACCTATTGGATTTTAGATATGTCATTTTCTACTACTATGTAGTGATCCAAAATCAGATACGTCCTTCTAAAACAAGGATATTTTTTACCATATGATTATTTAATGTGAAAACTAATATTATTGAAGTTAAATTAATCTATTTAATATTAATTTAATTTAAAATTTATTTCAAAATGGTTACAAGTTTCAAAAAATAATGTACCATATCTTATCTTACTACTCACTGCTTTTTTTCAAGGTGAATTTTAGAAAATAACATGTAGATTTTTACCATGGGGACTGAATTTATTAGATGTCATGATATAAAATACTTTACGATAATACATAAAAATTTATTTGAACAACAATAGTATCAAATAATTTCTCTCTATATTGAGTCATTCAATGTTGGTATTTCTATGTGCTAAGAACAAGAATTGTAATGATAGTCTTATTTTTTAATAAGCACTATTTCATGATTATTATTTTAGTGCTTTCAAGACTCTCCTTGAGGTATAATTAGTTATTATCCTCTATCTTAGTGAACTCTTATATTATATATTTGAAATTTATGGTAAAACTTGTAATATATCAATTTTTTAATACTGTATGTAAGGAATACATATACTGATTGATGAACGTTTTTGGTTTTATAAAGCCATGTTAAATCTCAAAAAAATATCATAGATTTATACCAAATAAAAACTTCTTGAAATTAGTCAGGTAATCCCCATGGAAAGGATTGGTTGTAGTTAAATAACCAATTCCATTAGTTGAGTGTTTGTAGAGAGGATTGTGGGATCTATGTTCGAGAAACTAATATAATTCATTTATGTTCAATATCTTTGTTAATATTGTTTTTTACTATTTTCTGATTATGATAGGAAAATATTAGAATCTATCAATACTTAAAATGGGGTAGTTTTATGTGAAGAAATTTTCATGAACTCAATTCAATCCCCACTTGATTATTTTTCCTTCTCTTATCTAACCAAACATTTTTATTAGAGGTAATTTTCATTAATTTCACAAATCCAAAAGGGTAAATTCTGAATGATCATCTTAAAATTGCATTTACGGTTGATAATACTGATGGTATTTCTATGGTTATAGAACTATATTTTAATGGTGGGAATTTTGGATTTTGGAAGAGATGAATGATTATTTACATGAATTACTTTTTCTAAAATACTATTTCAAATATATTAATCCCAACCAATTGTAGAAGTAGATCCTAGAAAATGGGATGCCACTATACATGGTGAATGTGATCATAACTCAAAATATTTAAATAATATTATATCTGGACTTGTCCTAGATGAGTTGAACAATGCCTAAAAACATTCTACATTATATGATACATTGGAAAAATATCATTTACTTATGAAGGTGTTGATAATGTTAGATTACTCGGGTAAATGACTGAAATCTTAATGTTTCACACATTTAGTGTTATTAACAGAGGAATAATAACATAGATGAACGGATGGAGAAAATAAATGGTGAATAATTTTTCATCTCTATGAGTACTAATTCTATAATTGGATCATTATTGATAAGTTCTAAGAGTTCCACCATCCAAATGGAGTGGAATTTCAGTTTCCATTAGGAAATATACTGATGTGAGTGATTTAAAAATAAAAAATATCATTAAAAAATATTGTTTTATGAGGTTGAAATGGAATCTAAAACTATTTTCCACAAAATAGTTAAAAACATGATTTTTATTTGAAATTATTTCAATCGAAGGATGATAAGGAGATATGTTTTATACAAATTATTGTATCATTTGATGATGATAGATCAAGGATTTTTTATTCTAATAGTTCTATGGATCAATATTCCAGTAAGTTCTTAAATTTCTATAATAATAGAAGTTGATTCAAAAAATTATTCCATAATTAAAAAAATATGATGGATGTTATAAATCTGTCGGGTTCTATGAGTTAATGAATCATGAAAATATCAACCCATATTTTCAACAACATCATGAAAAAAGGAAATCATATAAAAAGTAAAAAATAGAAAACAAAATTTGGAAATAAGAGTAAAACAGATATGAATTCCACCGATAGTGATTCAAATTATTCTAGTGATGAAACATATTCTAAATCCACAGTTGAAATATCAAATTAAAATTCTAATATGTTATTTATTACACAATCTTATAAGGTAAACTCATTTTATTCATCGGAGCATGAATATGACTCTAATGCTGAAAATATATATTTTGAAAAATGAAATGAATATTTTTATATACTTGAAACTGAATAATAATTCATGGAAAATATAAATAAATCCATTATAATTTCTTATTTTTATTTTTTTAAGTGAAAAAGGGGAAATAAAAAACAAAATTTTAGACATAAAAGTTGAACTATATTTTTTTCCTCTAATAAGGAGCATGGAAATAAAATTATAAAATTTAAAAAAAGGATTTGAAGGAATTAAATACTCTAATAGTTTTTTAAACTATTTTAAAATTACTTTAATCAATTCCTTTTTAACAATAAAATTTATTGTGATATTATTGGGATTATAAGAAAAGGTGAAAACCCATAGCAATGGAAAATATTATTTTATGCCAATTACAAATTACAAAAACATGTCTATTGTTATATGTTTTCACTTTAGAGAATTATTTTATTAATATTTTTATAACTTATTATATACTCACTTTACGGATTTTATATGAAATTTTCATAATTTGTGTGAAATATTAATGTTTAAATATCAAATATAATTTTATAGAACTATTTGAATTCATCTAAATTCAATTATATTAATTATTTTAATAATAAATATCACCTTAATTATCTAAATTGTATGATTTCTCATTTTTATAGTTCCTTACTAAAATTATAATATTTAATTAGAAGGGACCTTTGGCCAAATCATCCATTTGGAGGGGCATATAGTCCACATAAGAATAACCAACAAATCTGTGTAGAAACGGGACCATCCATAAAGATTGAATTACTAGTCTCAATCCAGAAATAAAAATTCACTTATTCCCCGTCAAAATTCGGGGAACAATTCAAGGAGTCATGTATAAACATTTCAGGGCCCAAATCCAAAAATAAGGGGTCCAAATGAAGCTTTGAAGTCCAGCACACATTTCTATCTGGGAATTCATATCCGCACAAAAAATTTAATATTTCTCCTGATAGATATATATATATGAGCATTGATTTTTTAGTGTAAAATAGGAGATATAGGCGACCGACTTTTTTGAAAATATAATTCAGAAATGAGGTTATCTTCCTATTAAAAAAACCCATTCACATTTTGTCCATCGAAAATGCATGGATAGAAATGGATAGTTTTACATTGTTTATTAAAACTGCCATAAAATTGGATCCATAAGACCAAATACATCCAAATTTTGAGATACTACGGAAAAAATTTAATATCTACAAATTTTAAGAATAATTTTTATCCATATTGGGATTCTTAAATATCCAATGTTTTATGCAAGTGGATGTGTAGTTTTTGAATGAAAACTGCCCAAAAAATTCAGCTATAAATTCATCCACATCCTCTCTTTGCAATAGGTTTGTAATTTAAGAGCAAAGTATTATAGGATGTCATGTCCAAGGCTCTTCCAAAGGCTCGAGAGGATCGTCCATACTCAATTTTTTACTTGAAAAATCATTCCTCTTTGTTTCATTTCATTTACTTCTGCACTTTTCTTCATTTGTAATCTCATAAGTGTTGCTTTTTATAATTCTAGTTTATTGTAAGTTTATTCTTCATATTCTATTTTAATCATCCACCCACTATTATTAAATATTAATGATCTTAAAATATTTGATGTCCTGTTGAAAGTGGTTCCCTTATTTTTCATCCTCATTGAATCAAAATTTAATTTTAGTTCTCATCAACATTTGTGTGTGTGTGTTTGGCACACAACTCTTTTCTTATCACATTATCATTATTATATTATTAACTCATCGTCATAAACATAATTAACCATATGTCTAATCCTCGCAATGGATAAGTAAATCTACCAGTGGGGTGAGTTAAAATTTAGGGATGTTATGTGATTGAGAGTCTTTTCTTGATGAGTATTATTTAATTTAACATTGTGTATATTGAAATTATCATGTCATGGATTAATGAATTGTTTTGTTTAACTTTTGGTTTACATGGATTATTGGAACCATCAATAAACTGCCATCAATATGATCTTATTGATATTAGAATCTGATGTTTTGTTAAGACATGGATTAAAGCCTGAACACAAAGGAATTCCAATCAACGTTAACTTGTGAAGTGGGTGTTTATTTAAATGAAATATAAATCAATGATTAAGGATATCAGAAGCATAACTCCCTAATAATAAACTCACACCAATATTTATGAAATTGTTAAATCAATCAATCATTTCAATTAATCTTTCCAAAAAAAACCCCAAAATCAAAGTCAACTAAAAACAATTGACTAATAAAAAGTATCATTATCAAGGATTGAACCCAAGTGCAGCTATACACATTAGCATAGCATCGGAACCATGAATAGTCAATAGGAGAAAATCATCCACACATTCAAATGGCACCATTTACAGTGATGGTTCTTTAAGTAGTTATCTGTTTTTTATTTTTTCAAAACAAAAAAATATTAAAAAATATAATAAAAAAAAATCTTCAAAAAAACACAAAGAAAAACCCTTCTTTGTCATCCTTCATAAAATAACTAAATGCCCCATACCCTCCCAAACAATCCCTCACAACTATTGGACCATGAAATAGAGCGGACTCTTTTCCAACTTAGGAGGAACATTAGGGAAATAAAATCACTCAAGAACCAGTCATTATCCAACAAATTGAACTAGATATCTCCAATCCTAGGAAACAAACACTTAAAGAACTCACTGCCCCTAATATGAATTACCAACCTCTTGGTATTCAATATCCAAAAATCTAATATAACATCAAACTCAAATTGGGTTTGATTCATCTTATACCCCATTTCCACAGGCTAGCCGGTGAGGATCCACATCTCCATCTTAAAGAGTTCCAAGATTTGTGCTCTACTATGAAGCCTCAAGGGGTTTCTGAGGAACAAATCAAACTTATGGAATTACCTTTGTCCCGAGTTTTCACTACTATGTCAGGAATTTACTACCCCCTCATGGTTCCATAACCACATGGAATGATATAAAGCACCTTTTCATAGAAAAATTCATTCTTCCTTCTCTTACCACTTCTATCCGAAAGGAAATAAGTTGTATCTGTTGATTCCAAAATGAATAACTCCATGGATACAGGTAAACGTTCAAAATTAATTTTGAAACCATCCCAAAACACAAAATCCAAGGCCAAATCTTTATCCAATACTTCAATGATGGGTTATTATCTATGGAGAGAACTCTCCTTGATGTTGCAAGTGGCAGTGTTATTTTTGATAAAACTCATTCAGATGTAAGAGATCTCATGAGAAACATGGATGAAAACACACAAAAATTCCATACTTGAGCACATGCTCAAGTGAAAAAATCCCAATATAGTCAATATATAGAGCCAAAAAAGATAACAGAGTGGATGAGTGAACTTACAGGTCTTGTGAGACAACTAACTGTGGAATCCAAATCCCCAACCTCATCTTCTCCACAATCTCTATTCTATAGACCTATCAAGAATTGTGGACTCTGAAACTCCCCATCTCATCCAACTGACACATGTTCACAACTTCAAGAGGATCAATCTGATTCGTCAGGACCAGTGGAACTTAATGCAGCATATGCTCAGTGGAATCCCAACCCTCAATAATTATGTCAGTTTGTTAAAAACATCAACCAACCCCATTCTGAGCCCTTCTCTTCTACATAAAACCTGATCTTGAGATATGGGAATCCCATTTCTCATCCCCCCACAATAACAACATCATAAACAAAACCAATTTCAATATGGTCAAGGTGGAGGTAACTTCCATCGACCATACACTTTTGTTCCTCAACCTTAGAGGATAAATCCTACTCTTCTTCCTCCTAGATTCCACTATCCTAGTGAGCCTTCTGAATTCCCAAACCAATACAATTGATTTCCCATGAACTAAAATCAAGTAAATCCCTACCCGGGAGAAGCCTCTTCTTCCAAAAAACCATGGGAAAGTGCAGTGGAAAATCTTTCTTCCATTACTCATTCCAACCTTAAAAATATTGAAACCCAAATAGGTCAAATTGAATCCCACCTAATCCAACAAGAACAATCAAATTCTTCCCAAGTCCTAGCATAACCATTACCTAACCGCAAGGGTAATGTAAGTATAATTTCACTTAGATATGTAAAGAAAATTTATATTCCTCATGATGATTCCTCCAAATCCCATTTAAATGTTGACCTAGAAAATGAAAAGAAAAAGAAACATGAAAATGAATATAAATCCATTTACTCTCCTCCTTCCATTACACTTATGAACCTAATTCCTTTTCCTCAAGCCATTTCTAATCCAAAGAAGTCCTTTGAACCCAATCCTAAAATGATCAACTTGTTTTGACATGCTGAAAACAACATTCCCCTCTTAAATTTTATAAAACAAATCCCTATGTAAGACGCGTTTCTTAAGGAATTGTTCTCCTATAAGAGGAAACTTAAGAAATTTGAAATTTTTCCACCTAGCAGTCTATTAACATAATGGTCAAAGATCCAAGAACATTTACGGTTCCATGCCAAATTAGAAGTTCCAACTTCAATGATTAACTCATAGACCTTGGAGCCTCAATTAATTTCATACCCAAATCCATCTTATCCAACCTTGTTCTAGTTCTCTTACATATAATGGTTGTTGTCATCTAATTGGACAATCAAAGCATTTCTAGTCCTGAGGGTATAATCAATGATTTCCTTGTTAGTGTGAATGATCTTATCTTCCCTGCTGATTTCTATGTCTTCAACAAGGAAGGTGAGACAAACTCTTCTAGGTCTCCATTAATTCTAGGAAGAACATTCCTAATGATAGCAACAACCAAAATTGATGTCCATTCAGGCATCTTACCCCTGGAATTTGGTGACCAACTAGTCAAGTTCAACATTTTCGAAGCCATGAGATACCCATATGCGGATCACACTAAATTCTCAGTCCATTCTTCTGAGGATACATCTGAGTGTCAATTGATCCTCAATCCATCGTGTTCATTGTATTCTAATAATAAATGAGATTGTGAATTTTTCATCCTTGTTAACCAAGTCTTAAATGGGGAAGTTGATGTTGAACTCTCAATCAAAGACTCTATAAATATAGAGGATCTTGAAAACTTTCTTAAATCCCAAATCAACTCTAATATCTACTTCTACACCATGGACGGTATGAAAGAAAATTAATTTGAAGCAACTGAAATCCCTTCCTATATTCCTAAGTTGTCTAATACTCAAATGAGATATGATACTAATCTAAAACCTCTTCATAAACTCCTAAAACATGCATTCCTTTTTCCAGTATCACTCATATCTAGTCATTATCGTTGATTCACTTAATGAAACCGAGGAGTCCAAACATGTTTAGGTTTTAGAATAAAATAAAAAGGCCATATGTTAGACCCTAGATGACATACAAGGAATCAACCCTCCTCTTTGAATGTATCACATCCACCTTGAATAATCATCCAACCCAATTAGACAACCACAAAATAGACTCAATTCACTCATCCTTGTGGTATTTAGAGAGACAATCACTAAGCTTAACCAATCTCGCATTATCTACCCAATTCTTGATAGTGAATGGGTTACTCCAATTAATGTTTTACCTATGAAGGGGGGATAACCGTTTTCACAAATAAACATGGTGAGTTGGTCACAACTCGAGGGAAAAACAAATGGCCTGTGTGCATCAACTACTAATAATTGAATGTCAAAACAAGAAAAGATCACTACACTCTTCCATTACATGATCAAATTCTAGAATGATTAGTTAGAAAATAACATTTTTTTTCTTTCTTGATGGATACACTGGCTAATTCAAAATCCAAATTGCACCTATGGATGAATAGATAACAACATGCACATGCCCCTTTGGAACATATTCACATAGAATAATTCCTTTTGGCCTATGTAGGGATCCTACAACATTCCAATGGTATATGATGAGTATATTTTTGGAATTCACTGATCATTTCATGTAGGTCTTCATGGAAATCATTTCCATTTATGGAGAGTCATTTGAATCCTACTTGAATTCACTCTCTTCAGTCTTTAAAAGTGTGTCAAGTGTAACCTAGATTTAATTTTGAAAAATTTCACTTCAAGGGTGCAAGTGGGATTTTTCTTGGCCACATAGTTTCACAATAGCGTATTGAAGTTGATCCTTCCAAAATTAAAGTGATCCAATCACATCCTGAACGAACTTTTGTTCAAGACATCCGTTCATTCCTCATTCATGCCAGTTTCTATAGGTTATTCATCTATTACATTAGTAGGATTTCCCTTTCACTCACTCAGTTTCTCCCAAATGATGTCACTTTCCATTTTGATGAGGTTTTCAAGAGATCATTAGTTGAACTCAAAACTTCTCTTACATATGGCTCGATAATCCTACCCCATATTGGTCCTTACACTTTGAGTTGATGTGTGATGCTTCTGATAGAGCTGTTGGGGTTTTTCTATGTCAAAGAAAAGGAAAAATTCATCATGTTATCTATTATGCCTCAAAAACATTGTATGAAACTCAATTTAACTATACTGGGACTAAAAAACAACTTTAACGAGTAGTTTTTTCCTTAGATAAATTAGGTCCCTATATCTTAGATTCCTAAATCATCATCTTCACAAACCATTCATCTATAAACTTCTAACTCAAGAAAAGTGATTCCAAAATGAGGATAATAAGATGGATCCTAATTCTTCAAGAGTTTGACCTTGAAATCAAAGATAGACTTAGAAAAGAAAAAACTATGGAAGATCCCCCGAGTAGAATTTCTAATTCTTTTTACTCATAATTCATTGATCCTGAATTTCCAACTTATCACCTTTCAGCTCTCACTCAAAATTTACCATGGTTTTCCCCAATTGAAAACTACTTGGTTGTCAATATTTTTCTTTAAAATTTTTCATAAGAAAAAAATGGAAGCCGAAAAGTGATTCAAAATTATATTTTTGGGAAGATAATAAACTATGGAAAACATGTGCACACATGTTAATAAATAGATGTGTTGATCAAGATGAACATTCGTCCATCATAAAATTTTTTCACTCACTTCCTAGAGGTGGACACTTTGGACCACAAAGGAAATCCCGAAAGGTATTAGATTATTGATTATTCTGGCCTTCACTCTTCATGTACTCACATGTGTTCTGTCAATCATGTCTCACTTTCCAAATGTTTGGCCCAATTTCAAAATTGAAATAAAATGACCAAAACGCCCTTAATATTATGCGAGATCTCCCATGTTTGGGGAATAAATTTCATGGGACTATTCTCCTCTACCAATAGATTCTCATACATTATTTTGAGGTTGATTATATTTTAATGTTGTTAGAGTAAAAACCCACTAGAAAGGATGATTCCCATATAGTTATTGAGTTCCTAAAGACACACATTTTCCACCGATTTAGAATACCATGAGCCTTGATAAGTGACTTAGGATCCCATTTTTTGAAATTGGACTATTGAATCTCTTTTGAAAATTAATGGGATTGTACATAACACTTCAACTTCATATCACCCCAATACAAATGGCATGGAATAACTTTATAATAGAGAAGTAAAAAGATTTCATGAAAGAATTGTAAAACCTGCGAGAAAAGACTGGCCTATAACACTTGGGGAAGCACTTTGGGCTCATCGACCTGCATATAAAACACCCATTGGGATGTCTCATTTTATGATAGTTTTTTGTAAATCATGTCATTTTCCATTTGAAATCCAACATAATTCTTTTTGGGATGTGAAAACCTATAATTTTGATTGTGAAAAATCTGGTGATGAATTATTTTTGAAATTGGCTGAACTGGAGGAGTTTCATCTAGAATCCTATGAGAATTACAAAATGTATAAATAAAAGGCTAAGGTACTCCATGATAAACAAATATTTTGAAATTTATTCGATTAAGGTGAAAAGGTCTTACTTTTCAACTCCCGATTTTGTCTTCACCTAGGTAATCTTAATTCTTATTAGAAATGTCCATTTATTGTTTCTCCTGTTTACTCATTCGGTGGATTGAAAGTCCAAGACCCATTTTCTCAATGGATATTCACGGTTAAAGGACTTCTGTTAAATCATCACCATAAAAGGAAACACATCTCGGGAACAACATCAACAACCATCAGATCCATAGTAGACCCACCACCAGATGGTGGCGGTGACCCTCTAAATCAAAACTAGGGGCACCTCTTCCCCATTTACTCTCTCTCCCCATTCCTCTCTTTCCCTATTTCTTCTTCTTACTATGTCTTTCATTTCATTACCGATTTTTTCATCAACCCCTTTTTTCTATTTATATTTTATGTGGGTGTGTATTTAAAAAACACTAAAAAAGTAAAAAAAACATTAAAAAACACAAAAAAAAGTAAAGATTCGTGATTATTCAACTTAAAATTTTGAAATTTTGTTTAACAATTTTGGGGAGTCAAAAAGGCATTTTTTCATCTAATTTTTTTTATTTTAATCATGTTTTTGAATAAATAATTTTTTATGAGGAATAATAAATTTCTAATGCTCATTTTTTTATTTTGAAAATGATTTTCACCAACCGTGAAGAAAAACATTATCTTTCAGGACAAGGTCACCAATGTACATATTTTAAAAATGTGTGTTATTTTTTAACCCCCATTTATTATTCTTGAGTTTGTGGACCTTTGAACTGAATTGCATACTTTAGTGTGTATTAATATGATAGAGGTATTTTCTGAACCACATGAGAATTACAAAAGCCAAATAGTCTCCCATTTCTCTTACATTAAATCTATACTTGAAAGCCCCATCGAGCCTATGAAAACCTTTTCATTGATATCCACATTAAAATCCCAATACCTTATCCCACCCAATATCTAAATGAATTTTCATTGCATAATTTTTGGAAACTTAAGTGTAGTGGAATGGATTTCATTTTATGTACCCTTTGTTGGTTTCACCATGTTATCATAGTCTTTAGGGTAAGAATCCATTTCAGTGATGAGGAGAGGTTTTCATTCAGTGGGTTCTGAGACTATATATATTTTTATCTTGTTCCAATGTTATTAAAAAGAGTTCAAAAAATTATGAAAAAATAAAAAAGTAAACAAAAGAATTGATTATGTCTTGGGTGGGTCAAAAATAACTCTTCCTCAACGTTTGATCTTATTATAACTATTACAGTTACTATTGTAGGGAGATCAATCATGGTTTGGGAGATGAGTGTGATATCTTTTTCAAGTTCAACATTTGTAAAATAAAGATAAAGAACACTTATGTCATTGGGAGAAGTTTTATGTTTCGTTAATATTCCATCTTCTCATTCCCTTCAAATTTTATTCCACTATTTTCCTTTATTCACACAATTTTACCATTGTAAATATGTGTTTCCATTTTATTCCATGTTTTATTTCAAAAAATATTTTGAATTTATTTTCCCATGTCGGTGTTTTACGCTTGTTTCATCTCATTTGAATACTAAATTCCTATCATCCCATAGCCACCTGAAACCCCCTTCAATATACCTCTAGATTATTGTGAAATTTAAGATATGTAATTAAAGCTAAGAGATCTTTAAAACTCTATGATTAAAACATCTTTTTTGTTGAGTAAGTGAACCTACCGAAATAAATTTTTATCATATTGAAAGTAGTTAGTTTTGAGTGCCCAAAATTTTCATTTCTAAATTTGAGCATGAAAAAAGAGTTATTTTTGGATCATTTTTTCTGTAAAATTTGTGGTGGAATTCAATATGGATGAGTGAAATGGTCTAAACCTCTCCTGAGTAGGGAAAACAAAATTTTAATATTTTTTGGTCTGTGAAAAATGATTTTGTTATGTTTTTATATTTATTACACATGAGGACATGAAAAAGTCTAAGTGTGGGGGAGTTGTTGTTGTTAATATTTTCATAACCTATTATATACTACCATTATTTTTTTAATATTAAATTATCATAATTTTTGTGAAATATAATGTTTAAACATTACAAATAATTTTAGATCACTATTTGAATTCATCCAGATTCATGTCTGTTTACTATTTTCATTATAACTCTTACCCTATTTATTAAAATTTCAATATTATTCATTTTTATGATTCCTTTGTTAAATTATAACAATTCATTAGGAGGTAACTATGGACAAATAATTTATTTGGATGGTTATATTGACCACACAAGAAGACCCAATGAATCTGTGAAGAAACTAGACCTTCCATGAAGATTGAAATACTGAGCTCAATCAAGAGGTCCAAATTCATTTATTCTCCTCCAATATTCAAGGCACAATTAAAGGTGTCATGTATAAAAATTTCAATGCCAAAATCTAAAAAAAAGGGGGCCCAAATAAATCTTTGAATT
The DNA here is from genome assembly GCA_963277665.1 of Viscum album. Lineage (NCBI taxonomy): Eukaryota > Viridiplantae > Streptophyta > Magnoliopsida > Santalales > Viscaceae > Viscum > Viscum album. Next base: position 1,104,151,676 of record OY728139.1, read on the forward strand.
CTATCCCACATTTCGGTCCAAGAATTGAGATCATCACATAAAATTTGATATTTCTCTTTATAGAGACATAAATTTGAGTTGACATTTTTAGTGTGAAATAGAAGATATATGAGGAAGACATTGTGGAATAAATCATTCATATTTGAGGGAAAATTACAATTCAAAAACACATTCCAATTTTGACTATCAAAAAATCATGGATAGAAATTGACACTTTAACGTTGTTTTTGAAATTCGCAATAACATTGGATCCATAAGTCCAAATGCCTTAAAAATTTAATAGATGAATGAAAACATTAGTATCTCTATCATTGATGAAAAATATATCTCCATATTGTTTTGTTTGAAATATCAAATTGGTGATGCATGTATACGATTAGTTTTGAAATGCATTCATTCGACAACATTGGGCTATAAATACATCCCCTCCTCTCCTTGTGAGAGCATGGAATTTTAGAGAAAAGGATAATTGGTTGGAATGACCAAGGATATTCCAAAGTATTGGTAGGATATTCCGTACTCATGTTTTTACTTGAGAATCCATTCCTCCTTTCATCATTTTATTTACTTTTGTGATTTTTATAATTTTTAATCTCGTAAGTGTTGTTATTGTAATTCTATTTTAGTGACTGTTTCTTATTAATGTTATATTTAAATCATACACCCTCTATTCTTAAATACTAATGTTCTTAAAAAAATTTAGATCATTTTGAAACCACTTCCTTTATTTTGATTCCTCATTCAATAAAAAATTTATTTTTAATTATCACCATTGTTTGTGTGTGTGTGTTTGTGTTTGGTGCATAACTCTTTTCTTACACTATTATTTATCATATATTATCAACTCATAATCATAAAAATAATAAACCATATTTCTAATAATCTTTAAGGATTAGTAAATCTACCATTAAGGTCAGTTAAGGTTTATGGATTCTATGCGATTGGGAGTATTTTCTCGATGAGTATTCTTTAATTTATCATTGTGTATGTTGGACTTATCATGTAATGGATTAATGACTATTTTTGTTTAACATGTTGTTCTCATGGATTATTGGAACCATAAATACACTACCATCAAAAATCTATGATTGATATTACAATATTAAGTAATTTTAAGGCTTGGATTAAAGCCATAACATTTAGGAATTCTAATCAGTGTTATCTTCTGAAGTGGGTATTAATTTAAATGCAATATAAACCAAATCTCATGGATATAACAAGAAAAACTCCCTTATAGTAATCTCACCCCAATATTTTTTAAATTTTTAAATCAATAAATTATTTCAATTAAACTCTAAAAACAAACCCCAACAATCAAAATACAATCAATTAAAAACAATTGACTATTAAAATTATCATCGCTGAAGATTTGACCCGGGTGATGCTATACACATTAGCAGAGCTTTGGAACCTTGAACGGTCGATAGTAAAAGATCATCTGTTCCATCAGAGAACATAAAAATTATTCTAATATTTTTATTATGATAACAATAATATTTTTGAGTTAATAATTTATTTATTTTAATATATTTAGAAAAACTTTGTGCTGGAATTCTTATTAGCCTAAGAAGATTTGGATTCTCAAATCATTAATTTCAAACATTTTATAAACAAAAAGTACATGTGTACAAAATAATATGAATTGTTGATTTTAATTTTAGTGAAATATTTATGTGACCATAAATCAATAATATTGTATGGATAGTGTATTCTGAATGCATTTGTGTGGACATTTCTTGTATTTCCATTCACTATCCAAAATTGATGAAGGCTATGTCACATTTAGTGACAATGGTAGTTGAATTGTTTTTGTAGTTAGATCAGTTGTCATCATAAGTTGTCTTTTTTTGGATGGACTAAAACAAAACCTTATAAGTGTCACTCGACATTTTAGTAAATGTTTTTATATTTATTTTACAAATAATGCATGTTTTGTTTTTAGAGATACACTCCTTAATATTAAGGAACCTAGAAATGAGGATGTCTATAATTTTGATATTAATTCATTATATAGAAAATTTATGACCACTTTTAATTATGACATTAATAAATCATGGATTAGGAAAATAATAATTTTAAATTATATTGTTTACTCTATGAGAAACGTTTCTAAGAAAATTTTAACTTATGATTTACATTTAATGAAATTGAATTTTATGAAACTACTAGATTCTGGTTAAATAGTTATGAAACAAAACCCATTTTTAAAACAATTAAACTTGTTTCTACAACTAGAACATTGGATCATATCAAAAATATTTTTTTACCATATAGAGTATAAATATTAGGTGAAATAAACTTTATGAAGGTGCTAGTTGATGATGTCTGTATATTTACTTGGGTTTTATTTTGGATTTTTAAATTTAAAATTTTTTATGTTTTTATATGTTTTTTTAAAATTGGTTCAATGAATGAAACATGGAAAAATTATTTTGTTGAGATGTTCCAATTGGGATAATTTAAAAAACATGAATTTAAATAATATTGTTTAAATATTGGTTTCAAACATACTTTTTCTGCCCCTAGGAAACCCCAAAAAATGGAGTTTTTGAAATGAGTAATATGGCCTTGGATGAAATTAGTAGATCTGAATTATGTGAATATAACATGAAACATCATATTTTGTATGAATTTATAAATATAAAATTTTATTTCATTAAAAGTGTAAACATTTGACTTATTTTATTGAAAATGCACTATTATCTATGGAATAATTATAATCCAAAAGTTGTCTACATTAAAATGTAATCTTGAGAATTTTATATATACAAAATTAAGAATTGTTTTTGTAAATTTGATCCAAATAATGATGGCTGAGTATTTATTGGTTATTGTAAAACGTCTAAGTATTATAGTGTTTTAAAATAAATATCATTGATTTTTGAGAAGTTTACTCACGTAAAATTTGATGAAAGTGATTTGTTTGATTATAATGGGATTTAAGTTGATGGGTTATTTGATTTTTTTGAATGCATGAGATTTTATCCACTCTTTTAAAACATAATGGATGATGATTTGGAACATGAATTTGGTTAAACGAGTCATAAAATGATAGGTAATAGAGAACTTAAATGTGTCCTTCCAAAACAACCTCGAACATTGATAATTCTTCGAATAGATTTTATAATAGGATGCTTAGACAAAGGAATTTTTAAGATAATTGGTTTAAGAAACCTTAATAATTCAATGCCTCTATATCTCAACATGAGCCTAAAACTATAGAATATTATTTATTAGATGAACCCTTTGTTCTAGTATGTGATAATATTTAAACCAATTTAAAAGGAACAAGGTATTAGAATAAGTTAGTAGCCATATTATTATCCTATTATTTAAAAAATGTGGGTTTTATAAATATATAGATTATTATGTATCGATCTCTATGAATAAGGATGGATTAGTGGCTAAAGGGTATACTCATTAGGAGGGAGTAAACTATGAAGGATGGTTTTCCCCCATCCCAAGATTATATGGAATTATAATTCCCATGGACTATATATATCATATGAAATTTATGTTATATTATGTAGATGTTATATTATTATTTCTAGTTTTTCATATGAATGAATTTTATATTTATAAACCTATGGTTTTGAAGATTTTAACATTTTAATTTTTATTTTATACATAATAAATATCTTTATTATCTTAAAGAATCACCTAGAAATTTGTATAAGAATTTGAGGAATATTATTTTATCAAATGAGTTTTTTTGTGTGGAAGAACCCACTATTTTTAGAAAAAAATTGTTATATATATCGTTAGATCAAATAAATATTGATATTTCCATTAATAATTGTAAAAAAATATTATGTGTTTTTTTTAATTTCATGAAAATATATTTAGAAATGATTAATACGGGTGAGTTATACATATTTATATGATTTCAAATTTATTAAAAAAATATTGGGAATGTTCTAAAATAATGAAAATACATAAATGACTTACTAATATAGTTTGAATATGAAAGTAGTAAAGTAGAATTAACATGTATGGTTTTTAATGAAATACTTGACTTGGATGAAATTGGGGAACCAACTAATGAACATATGTAAAATATTTATTAGGATTCTACTTTGTTTGATAGGTAATATATCATACATTATGTCTGTGGTATCCTTAAGAGGGTGATTCTAACAAAATTCCAAATAATATCATTTTAATGCAACAAAATAATGATAAATTTTGTGGGTGTATACTGGGTAAGAGGATTTACATAGGAAACTCTCACTTTCTAGGTAAATAATTGGTTTCCTAGCATAGAAATAAATATTACATAGTTGAATTATCTACTGATAATGTGGTGTAAATAGTTGTTTGTTGTTCTTGTACACATGTTTTTTTGGATAAAATACACCTTTATGGGTTTTTTCATCAATTATTATGATGTTTCAGTCAAATGTGATAAGTCTGGTGTTATAAAAAAAATTATGAATCCAATAAATCATTTGATTAAAATGAATATTGATCTACGAAATCATTTATTGAGAGACAATTCTTGGAACTTTATATCACTGTTGAATTTATATCTAATAAAAATAAATAAGATGATATTATTTCTATGCCCATTTATTCTAAGTGTATTTATTTTATTATGTAAAAATTTGTGATATTTAAAAACGAATGAATTTAAATTATTTTAATTCTATTTATTTTCAATATATCTCATATTATTAATTTATTACTAATATCCCTATATTCTAATGCATTTAGAAATTTAAATTATTATATTTTATTATAATTTATACTAAAAATACATTTAACATTTATATTATCCTTGAAATATATTTTATATTAATTAAATATTTTCATTATTATTTTTTGTTATTTTATTTATTATTTTATGTCATATTATACCGTAAACCTCAATTGACATATATCCATCTCCAAAATTGGGTACATTACCTAACCATGAAGTTAACCATATCTTATTACACCATTCACCTACATCCTCTACCGTTTGAAATCAAACAACCACACCCCTTGAGTTTCATGACCATAAAATGATCTATTAGATATGGGGAATACTACGTGCGGATGTTATTGTGATTTCAGATATTTGAAGAAATTCAAGCCCGGTGGTGCACATCCCTATGTTTCTTTTGGGAATGTTGTAGATATGGAATAGTTTAATTGAACATTTTTGTGGATGGGAATGGTATTCAAGTTCTTGTGATGAGAATTTATTATTAGAAGAAGTCATGTACCTTGGAAGAATAAGAAGAAAATGAATTTATATAGAATGAATTGCTTAATTTTATAGTAACATAGGATATGTTATTGATTAATATAGATGGGAAATCTATATCAGTCACATCTATGGGAATGATGTATATCATGCACTCTCCACATGAATGTGAGTAAATTTTTAGTCAAACTGTATTTCATAAAAGGTTAGTAACACCCTCTAACTTATATAAGTATATTTTTAGTCATCTAATTTTGAGAAGACATCAATTAAGTATTTAAAATCTAAGAGGAAGGTACTGTACAAATTCAATCAAAATATAATTAATCAAAGAAAATGATAAATTTAAAATACATTGTTTGAGTAAATGTATCACATTTAAGTTCGAATTAAAAATGCAATGATAAATCATCCATGGAAAATTATTAGGATTATGCACCATTTATTTCATATAAATGATATTCTAAATTATTAACCATAAGGAAGTGTTTTTTCATTGAATATAGAGTAAGGATGTGAACATGAATGAGGGAGGGGGGAAGATCAGTTCCATAAGAGAAAAACCTTATCAAGTGTTTTTTAAGATCTCTTGGATAAAACTAGGTTGTTTCCCCCAACTCCTCAATTATTATTAGAAAAGAGTGTGATGATTAAGTGGTTGTAACATATCATACACCACTAATGGGGAGTATCCATTGTCCTAAATTCCTCGAGATGCATCAAATGATGAGATGGTTATTACATGGGAATTGAAATAGTCTATTGTTACCAGATCATAGCCTATGAAGAATACATTCAGAACAGTAGTGGAAGACAACCAGTTTCAAGAAGTTTTAGTTTCTTGAGATACGAGATAAGATGAACCAGAGGTGTATTCTACCATAATATCAATTGGAGCTCATGTGGAAAGGCCAAATGTGATTCGATCTAGTGTGTCTTCTTCTAATTATAGGACAGAGTCTGAGGTTGAGAAAAGTTTTGTGGATGCACTATCCCCATCACGTAAAACTCATAGGTATAGAATTGGATCTATGATCATTGAGGAATATAGTGATTACTCACATACCCTAGAGTATTATACATATTCTTCATATGATGACCAATAATACGATTCATTAAGAAAGAGTTTTTTTGGATTTAAGGGGAGAAATATATTCAAAATTATGCATCAATAGTTATGAAAGATTATTGATAATCTCAAGGGATAATATGATGAGCCGTTTAAAGAATTTATATATTCAAGGGATTATATTATATAAATGAAGAAAATATCATTTTTTAGAGATAACATTCATATGTTGGTTGGGATGATGGTCTCTACATTAATAATCTCTAAATAGTCCATCCAATTTATTCTCATATGAATGAGGACATTGAGGAAATATAAGACCAAAAGTGTGGACTTAAATGAGTTTGAAAATATTAGTCTAAATTGAATGAATGTGTATATATTTTGGAATAACCATGAGATATGATTTATAACCATCTAAAGGTCCAATCAGACCATTTTTAGGCGTATCTTATCAAAAGTTAGAGCATCGAATAAAATATAAAGGGGGTATTTTATACATTGAAAAATATGGTGGTGATACAATTATAATTCATCTATAGATTTCAGAAAAGTGACACTACTAATTCAAAATCTATAGGGATATTGGATCTCCATACACACTTTTCCGGACTCCCTTTATATTCGAATTCAGTTTTATCATCGATCCAGTCATTATAAAGATATATTTTCACTCCTTTTTATAATTTCAGGAAGAATCTATTAAGAGAGGTTAATAAGTTGGGAGAGTTTTTGACGACATGTTTTTTGGAAAATACGTTCCCTTGAAAGAAATAGTTATATTTCCTTATTAATTTTATCCTACAATAATTTCTATGAACAATGAGGCATTAGAGGTTTCCAATAAAATCAGGCATACAGTTTCATCATTTAGTAAACCAATCAGCAGAAATCATCATATCATTCCAAATATAATGGAAAGGATCAATGATGGATTTAAAAATCATTAAACAGACACTTCTAAATGGGATTCTAGTTCCTCATTGTATGATGAATAACCTGATGTACTAGTTAGTAACAAGTGAAATGTGATTTCTTTGTAAAGGATAGTAAGAACTCTTGCACCATTCTTAATGACTATCAGTCCATTAGTTTCTTAAGATGTGACCTACAATGTTATTTTTTTCTCAGGTAATTATAAATGATATAGATAATAGGGATCCCATGTTCACCTCAATAAAATGGTGGTTAATCTTATTTCATATGTTTATGTACATAATTCTAGCGAAGTTGTTTACAAAACCCCTACAAATTCATCAATTCCACATCTGGTAAATATAGTAATTATTACTCAATGTCCTTTTATAAGACAACAAGAATTCATTTATGGATTTATGAACTAAACTTTAGGAACTTTATCATTGATTCACTTACTAGGTTGTACAACATTGTTTGAAATCTACAAATTTATATATTGGCAATAAGATAGATATTGGTGTTCATGATATTTAATATCTCATAGTTATAAGGGATTATGGATTAAAACATCATTATAATTATATGGGTTCTTAGAATAAATTAGACTATGTGTATGATCCATCTAGTATCAATAAGATTGAACAACTATAATATACTTTTGTGACTAAATCTACTATTGAGACTGATGAAATAATGGATACCACATCAAGGCTTATAAAGCCAATGTAGTTTAGAAGTGTTGGTTCCTATTATTTTAGAAGTGATTTTAAGAACCTTGACCAAGTTTTTATAATTCATACATACCAGTCTACAGATAGGTATTGTTTAGGATCTCATGATAGTTCAAAATTAGAAATTATTCGTGTTTTCCTTCCACTAGTGGTTGAACCACATACTTTCTTTCCTCCTTCCCATACTTTACGATACCTCCACCCAAACCTCAATCATAATATGAACCTATCCATAATCGAGGGTCATCTGCCAAATATAGTGTGTATTTATTTTTTTGTAAGTTGGGAATTTATATTTTTCTAAAAGTGTTCATTTTTAATAATATTTCTATTTATATCTTTCTTTGGTTATATTGAAAATGATTCTATATAATGTTTTTTATATTTTCAAATGATTTAATTTCTATGATTATTGAATTCCAATACTAGATAATTAACATTTATTTTCATCATTTTATCTTCACTGGTCATAACTCATAGTTCATCAATAATAATGTTCTTCCTCTCATTACCCTTCATTTTTATGTTAAAATTGGAGTGATGACTAATAAATATGGAGAATAAAATTCAAAAATAGTATTTTAAAAAATTGTATAAAATATATATTTCCAATAAAACTCTTTAAATCTTTTAAAATTTAAAATTTAATATTTATTTGGTTTTGATATTAACAAAAGGAGGATATTCTCAGACTTATAATGTTTCTTTAAAAAATCATATGTGGTTTATGTTTTTTTATTTAAAAACCTCCGAATGTTTCTAATTTCTCTATTTGTTATTATATTTTTCACGTGTCATTATTATTTAGTTCCAACAATATATAATCTACAATTTTACGATGTTTTTTAAAATTTGACTATGTCTTAAAATATTAGACAAATGAGGATATTGAATATGTGGTTGTAATTATATAAATCAATAAAGAAGGTTGGTTAAATTTTGAAAACGTGAATAATAGCTACATGATTTGGAAACCTAAATAAAATTTCTACATATTGAATGACTAGGTGGATAAATTTTGCTACATGAATTCAAAAATATGTATTTCCTATTCCTAGTGATACAAAATCATGTACTTCTTTCCACATCCTTGGTATTTATAACTGTTAAATTTATTCAATGTAAAAATTAATATCAACCTTATCATATAAAACAATAAATTACCTTTTTATGAAAAAAATGTTTCTAAAAGGATTCATTTAACATGATAGAAATTAGAAAGGACTAACTTATTGATCACTGATTTTTCCTATGTAAATTTAAAATGGAGATATGGGGTCTTACCTTAAGTAATGATTATATTATATACAATTTTTTGAAATAGTTTCTGAGAATAAATACAATAGTAAGAAAACAATAAAAGTAGAAAATACCCTCTCTACCTCATTATCTAAGTGTTCTATGTGGTTATTCATCATTGATATGAAGAATAACAAAAAAATTATTTCTATTGGTATTTTGTAAAATTATTATTGTTATGTTTTGATGACTCTCTTGAATATATTATTCATAATTATTCTCTCTCATGGAGTACTATTCTATTTTCTTCAATCAGTTTCATCTTCCAACTATATTATACAACATGTAATCTATCATTATTAATTATTACATCTAGAACTAAGAACCAACTATATCGTTTATTGAAAACTATTGTTCTTATCAATCATTTTCTGATCCCAGAAAAAGAGATCCTGGATTTATTCTAGGTGATGAGTAATTTCACTTAGTTGGGAAGTTACTTAATAAAGTACTAGTTCTGGTGAAATAAAAAATCTCTAGTATTTGTTCATTGGTAGTGTGGACTATGGGATATGTATACCATAATCCTATATAAATTCATTGTCTTTGATTTTTTTTAATATATATTTTCTGTATATCGATTATGATAATAATATGTTAGGATTATTTCATACTGTAAAAGAGGGAGGTTTTTTGTGAATAAATTTTTGTTAGCTGAACTCACCCCCACTAGAGTATTTGTGAACATATTTTCCATCCAAAAATATGTAATAATATGATGGAAAAGGAATAAATAATACCTTTTTTATTTTTAGACTAATTTATTTGAAATGAAATAGAAAAAATTTCTAAGCACACATACTCATGATTCAAATATATTAACCCATGATAGAGGTTTAATCAACATAAGATTTTTTGAATTTAAGTTAATATTAGTTGGTAAATATTGGCCATCCCTGACTAATCCCATTCTCAAGGTCACAACATGATCCCCTAAGAAACATAGTACTGCTTGAAGTCATTATATCCCATTGGATTAATGGAGAACTTGATTTTATTCTTATTAATATATTATTTATCTCAGTTCTCATTCAGTAGTAATGGGACACTTTTCCATTATTGAAATTTTGTTTTTATAGTGTTTTAATTCTTAGTCAATAGTTTTGTAAATATTGAATAATATATATTTTAATTCGACAATCAATTATGAATATAAATTCAAAGTGTCTATATACAACATTACGTATGGATAATTATTTTTTCAATACAATGGATAGTATTTTACAAGTTTCAATCTATTTGGGTGTAATAATTTCTCAAGAATATAAACATCAGATATATTGAGAAACTCACTGTTATGGTTGTTCAAAAGAAGTCCATAGAAATAAAGGCCCACCACAAACACACTAGAAACAATTTAGAAAAATCACATAAACAATTATAATGGTATAATTGTACTATAGGTTTATATAAATCATGATATTCCTTTAAGATATTTTTAGAATTCATAGTGAAGATGTTAATACAGTTGATAAGTGATACCAGATCATCATGGAAGGCTTATAAGATGATATCATTACCAATAATTCATCAATACTTAATTGGTAGATTGAATGTAATCCCAAACTCATATTTACTTAGAAATAAAATTTATCATTTTTATAAAAGTGGATAAATGAAATATTATATATATATATAGATTAATTATTCTATTATTACATACAAGTATTGTTTCAAAAACAACAACACAATAACTAATTTATTCCAACTAATGTAACTAATGATTAACATGTTTACTATAATCTAATAAAACCCCATCATTTAGGTTCACTAGTGTTAATAGAAATCATTTGTTAAAAATATTCTATAGCTAGAAAAGAACCTCCAATAAACACTATGTTTATATATATATATATATTAATGATCATATATACACTATGGATATTCCAATATTATTCCCCACTGAGTATCATTTTATAGGGGAATAAAACTATTTTGAGATAGCGGATGTAGGCTAGACTTCAATTATGTCTTGGGTTTATACTCACATGAGTTGGAATATGAACATAGTCATAACTATGATTAGTGTGTGAAGTGTTTCCAAAGAAAAATCTTATGTATGAAATTAAAATTAAATATGTTTTTTATATACACCTTGGAGGGTGATATATATATATATATACAATTTTATAATAATTAATCCTTAAAATATTTGGTAGATGTAATGATGATAAGATTAATATATATGTATGAATTTATAAATATAATTTATATATTACTTGTGATTATAAAATTGAAACACTATATTTTTGTTTTAATTATATAGTATAAAATAATGATTTCTAATTTAAGGGCTGTGTAATTCATAGTCCACAATAATAACTTTAATTGAGTCAACATTATAAAATCCTTTTAATATCTATATATAATTCAAATATTATTGGGTCATTATATTTGGATATCGGATTTCAATGAATTTTCCTTAATGAGGATCATGTGAAATATTTTTACATGCCATACAGAAATTTAATGGAAACATTAATAAATTATAATAAGATATGAAAATTTTATATAAACTTTTAAGGATATAAATAAGAATAGTGAGCATTGAGTATATATTTAAAATTAAATAGATCCACATGCCTAAAATTTTATTGGTGGATAACTAAGGTTATTAATATAGATATATTAATAATATATAGAATGAAAATAATTAGTCTGGGGAGTTTTTTAAAACTAAAGAATGTGTCTCTGTAATTATAACAGAAAATAGAATCCTAGTTATAGGGAATGAAATTAAAAAAACTTATATCTATGGGGTTTTTAGTATACTAAATCTACAAACCTTGAAAATATGGAACAATTCATGGCCATAATGATTTCATGTCATGTGGCATAACATCTCTCCAAGAAAATGTGATTGGAAAATTGATGAGATAATGTATAAATAATAACTATCTTAAGTGCTATGAATTTTTACAATATTATGTGATATATAATAATATTTTATATACATTTTATATGGATTAAAAATATCAATAATAACTAATGAAATGACTAAGACATGAACATAGAACTACACGATAATACATGGGAATATAAAATTGGATGAGTCGTGGGAAACGGAAATATGATAACACATGTTTTTATGGGGATATAAATATATTTTTCAATTACATCGTTTTTTTAAAATGCGTCAATGTAAAGATATGGTAATATATAATATATACATAGTACAAAACATTATTTCCATATAAAAAATAACCATATAAATTGTGGCTTATTATGCGTCTTATGAATTTGTTTAATAATCATTTGTTCAATTTTTGGATTTCAAAAATATTAATTTCAAGATCATTAATATTTTAAAATAAAACTATGGTATTATACATGTTATAATATTTATGAAAATGTAATATGTAGTTGATACTTGAGAATATTATAACAGGATATATTCCCTCGAAGTGATGATAGAAAAATAATCAAAATTTCCACATAGATATGTCACTATCCCAACCCTATCCATTGAAACGTTACATGCACAATAGTTGTAACCATACTATGCGGAATAAGGTTTAACATATGATAAATAATTATTTTTTTGATGTTTACTGTAGTGAATGTGGGAGTCTATGGGTGTTTTCCACTAGAACTAACTACTCATAAATTTAGATAGTTCATATATTTATAGACCTGAATATTAATAAATACAATATCATATATTGATTAATGTTATTTGTAAAGTTAATTTGAAAATTTCAAAGAATATCTATCTCATTTAAAACGTTTTAACCAATTCATTACTATATTGGGAACCTTGATATGTAGTAATGATACTCTTAAACTTTGAACTATATTTTTATAACATCATTTGATTAGATTCAGATAATGCTGGCTATATTTTTTTAGCACTCATTAGTAGATGAGACTACATCTTATAAGGTTCTCAGTTGGAAACCTCTAATACTAGAGATTGTAAAGAAATTACCACCTACAGGATTATCAAATTTTTACAGGTCATTATATTTTCATATATATGTGTTTATTTGTGTGTGTGTGTGTGAGTGATTGTAATGATCCCTAGAGTTTGATATTATGAATAATTAATATCGCTAGTAATGTTATTAGATATATTGTTTATAACCATGATTCCATATGTTCATTATAAATTAGGGTACATTGGGTGTGATCCTTATGATGTGATATTAATAACTTAGGTGAGGAAGGATTTGTGTCTCCCATCTTCATGAAATATTATTTCATTATACTGTGAATGATATATATCTATTATAATAAATTTCATGTCTATAGTGCACTAAAAAGTCCAATTGTGGATTCCAAAAAAACACATATCAATCACATAGGATGTTGACATAATTATGAAGCCTTCTTGATAATATATCAAGTGAATGGGATTTTATTACGTTGGTAAAAGTCTTATTGTTTTCCAAAATTTTAGTATTATCTCCCTATACTTTGGTGACTTTACGTTTTCCTAAACACTAATAATTCACTTTTGTCATACACACATAATGATACTAAGGAATAAGCCTAAAGGCTATCAAATTTACTATATTATTATATCAATTAAATTCTAATTGATTTTGAATGATTAGAAGAAATTTTATTCTCCAATGAGTGGAATAAAATATATTAATGATTTATTAATCACTAAAATTAAATAAATATTTATTTGCAATGTAATTGTTTAATGACACTCATATATAATACTTATTTATCTCAAGGTATTCAAAAGGTAATAAATAATTATATTTTAAATAAATAATTTATATAGTTACGTTAAAATTGTGTAACAACCCAATAATTTATATAATATATTTCTTTTATAATATATATAGTTTCATGGATAGATTTTGATCCACATAACACCGGGTTTAAACAAAACAAGCAGTATGCACACATGACACCATTAATTTAAAAGTATGTTTTAACAATTTTAGAAAATTTATGATAGAAAATAAAAAAAAATTTATAAGTAATAACATAATAATGAAATAAGGGTGATTTTATGGCTTTTTTAAGAAAATTTTCTTTTTTTGATGAATACTGAAAATTCTGAATTTTAATTGAAAAACCCATTTTTAATTTAATTTAATTATAATGATAAAATATAATTGGAAATGTTTCATATAAAACCGTATTCCATAAATATATTCATTAATAAAATTTTGGCCATTTGAATTACCTTCATATGTAATTTTGTTAAAATAACTTCATAAACTCTTGAACATTTTCTCTTTAAAAACCCACTTTCTCATCGTGTCTATAGGATAAATTATAATTTAAATTATTCCACTTATGTGAATTGAACATGGAGAAATAGATTCCTTAGCTGAAATAATAAAAAATATTATTATTAAATATTATAAATTTATTTTTTTCTAATAGTTAGGAAAACAGTTAAAACTAATCACTACTGTTATGCTTACAATGAGATTTTGTGTATTCCATGCGTGTCTATAAAATATAATTATACAAACACATTAACCTTTTTTTCAAAAAATATTATTTAATATTTAAAATAATTATTTAAAACTTGTCATAAAATTAATTTTAATTTTTTAAAATGACAAATGATAAATGTAAATAAAAAGATACAAGTTACGACGGTAAAAACCTAAAAGAGTAAAATTGATTAAACGTAATGACTATGGAATAACATTATAGAATTTCTACTTTTTGTGTGTGGTGCAGAGTTTAATAAACTAAATCATCCCCTAAATCAATTATTTACCAATTTATGAGGCAATTACGATAATATTAACCTCCCAATAGTGAATAATTTTTGGTATTTATAAAAATGACATTTATCCTCAATTATAAAAGGGAACTGACTCCCATTAATTTATCAAACTTGTCAATACATTTTTATTCAAAAAAATATAACCTAATCACTTCCCAAATTCCATCCCCTCATCCTAGAAGACTTATTTTGTGCATATATCCAATCTAGGATGGCTTGTGTGAAAACCTAAAGAGGATACACTAAGATGATGTAATGTTATTCAACGAGCTTTTTTATTTCATTACTTCCAACACATCCTTAAATTATTATTAATACTTGATAATATAACTACTTCATTATCTTATAGATATATATGTATTTTTTGTTATGGTAATTACCTTTGACCACCTCCAGTTCTATAAAATGTTTTACAAATACTTCAATTGTGTTTACGATGAACTATTGCCTCATGAAATGATGTCATTCACTTTTCAATTACCTTATCCCTCAGTTGGGTATATTTACAGATATAATATATATATATATAATATTTATAGAATAATTTTAAAACATTATTAATTATATAATACACATATAAAAATATATATCTTAAACCATTCCATTATGGAGGAGACACGATAAGTTCACTTGTTTGTATGGTGGACTCCCGCCTTGCAATGCAATGTGATTGATCTTTCAATAACTCTATACATGGATGGAGATATGGATAACTATAAAATTTATGTGATTTCTATGAATTAATGAAGATATTTATGAAATACATATCATTCTTAGAATATAATATATACCATTTTCATTCTTATATTATCACTTAATGAATGATGATATTGTCTTTTAGGTCCATGTGGACTACTACCTTTAAGAAAATATGTGACTCTCCATTGTCATCACAACACATGGATGATCCATATATTATATTTATAAAAATAATATTTTATATTTTATATTATCATCATTTTGAAAATATAATATATTACTTATATTATTTCAATTACGATCCATGAAAAATAGAACGGTTAGTCATGCGTATGTATGGCCCACCATATCCAATATGACAACACACTTAATTTATGAAAACATAAATTAATATTTGGTATTAAAAGTATTATTTATCTATAAATATTATAATCATTTACATATTATTATTTTGTTGAAGATTGAACATTATATATTCAATAAGAACCGGAAATTTTAAAACCTAACATGCATGGAAAAACATGAAAATTAACACCTAAAATAATGAAAATAAATAATGATAATTAAAAAAGTATGATTATATTTTATAAGAGGATCATATATGATATTATATATATATATATATTTCAAATAAGATATTGAAATTTTTAAAACCAATATACAGTATTTTAAATCACATTTAACAAAAAGGAATCATGAGGTAAGAGAATTCATCTCAACATATATTCATTTGAGAAATATTTGTTATTATTCACCAATTGTCTTACATGTGGTGTAAATAATACCCCATTGAAAATTTAATTTCATGACTCATTCACACCTCATAATATTTTATGTTTCTATTTGAATTTTATCATCCAATGGGATTTGACTAGAAAATTTCCATGTGGGAAAAGTTATTGCACAATCTCAATTATTATTGTGATTTTCAACATTATTTTGAAAAAAATAACATTAATTGATCATAATTAATTGTAAATTATATTTATATTAAATTTAAATATTCATTTGTGGTGGATATTATTACATCCTAAATCATATAACATTTCATTATTGGGTGTTTACTTTGAAATTTATTTTATTAACAGGGGAAATATTGATAAATATCTAACCTTTACTCAAAACATAAACTTGATGATATGGAACATTGTTTATGATTTACATTGATTATTCTATATATGATGAATTCTTCAGACATGCAAGACACAGGTGGGACCTGGTTAGTGATAGACTCCTGATGCATCAGTTGTCTCATGAGTTGAATTTGTTTCCAAAATCAATGGTTTTTAACCCAATATAGTTAAACCATCTTTTGAACGGTCTTTTATATAATGGTATCATCTTCCTAAGAAATATAATTTCCACTAAAAAATAATTTCATTCATTCAGTATTCAATAACTATTATTATCCATGAGATTTTCGTAATGATATTATCTCTAGGTGCGTTTTATTTTTAAAATATTTATTAAATTGTTTATGTATTTAGAAATTTACCTATCAATATTGATTATTCTTTATATATTCATCAATTCATATTATTTAAATGGAATGTGTGTTTAGTATTTTACATTTCTATCGGGATTATTCTATAACTCATTATGATTTCCAAGTCATCGATTAAATAGAATGCATGTTCAGATATTTGCATTGCAATAGTGATTTTTAATTACTGATTCATTATATATTTTTTCATTATTAACCCTTATATATCATTTGAGCTAACCCATATTTTTTACATTACATAGGATATGAAGAATTATTCTTTGAATCCATTTTAAGATATGGTGTTTATTTTCTATTGTTATCAAATATGTTTATTTTATATCTAAAACATTATGTGGGTATCGTGTAAGTATCTAGTTCCCCAAAACTGCTAAACAGATCGGTCCTTATGATTTTATTCCTAGTGTCTATTATAATGTAATAAAGAAGACACCGGCTCCATGCGACTTGGTACATGGTTGCTGATGTTGGTATCAAAGGATGATTAATTGAAACCTTGGAAATTAGATTATAGAAAATATATTTTAGGGAATATACCCCTATGATAGAAGTTTATAATTAGTATTGAAGAAAATACTATAGTTTTGTTCAGGTAGATATTATCTATTCTCTCTTAGCAATGCATCCTTGTATAGATACTAATAGTGTACATGGTTCCTGTACACAGGTTAGAAACTGTAATAACTCCAAAAAAAGCTGATTTAGGATGGCCCGAATTGTCACTTGGTAAATGATAAAGGGCCTTACTGTCCATGTAGTTTTATACTCCTAGGGAATATAATCGGGATAATATAGTTATTCATGATAAACCATTATGATGGATTTATGCATAAAGATATATTCGAAGAAACCATATTTATGATTCAGAGATTTATAATGCCTACATTTTTAATTTATATTATGTGTTACTCTATATTAATAATTAACAATTAAGATTTAAACTTTATAATTTTCTGATAAGATAAAGTGTATGAAATTGGTTAGAAATTTTTTTAGGAAGGGAAAAGGTTATCAATAATTGTGGATAATGTAGATATTTATATGTCAAGGATCCTAAGATGGCTGTTATTGGAACTGGGAAAATTATGGCCACATTAGGGAATCTTAATAAAGACATGAATAATAACCTTTCTTTTAAGGAGGAACATATTCCATAGTGTGAATATCTAATGATAGATCACATTATTTTATATAATCCCCCATCATTTGGTTTGAATACTAATCCAATGGTAGTCATGAAATCTAGTATGTCTCTAGATAAGATATTTACGAAATTTGGTTATGGTGAAAAGTAATTTGTTACACATGAAATGTATTCTCTCAAATATGATGATGATTGATATTTTTCTATAATACATAATAATAGGGAGGTAAAGTAAATATAAATCACAAAATTGAAATATTATAATCAGACATTCTTCAAAAAAAAATATTCCAACATGATCATAAAATATAAATGAAGATAAACTTTTGCAGTTTAAATAAAAATAAAAAAGAATGTTTTATAGTGTATGAAAATAACATTAAAAGTTTATCTAGAGATTTTAAATATTACATATGAAACATGGATGCATGATTTAACATTTTTATAAATTTCATAAGACACATATCTGATGGGTGCAGGTCCCTCAATATTTTTCATTATGCCATGAAATAGTTTTATGTGCCCTTAAAAAGGATAAGGAATTATCTAAAATATACATATTACTGTGAATAATTGAGAAAAAGAAGTCATATAAACAACATGAAAAAGTGAATGAGTCAAAGAATAAGAAAAATAAGAAGCATTTTCCCTCATGTAAGAACTGTTCAAAGAATCACCCAGTGAAATGCCTGAAGGGAATGCGTTTTTTTTATAAGTGTGGATAAATGGGTCATCAGGTTAATGATTGCATGGGAAATAAATAAAAAGTGATTATTTATTGTTTTAACTGAAATAATATAATGAACTATGAAAAATTTTTTCATATATCAAGGTAATCTACTAAAGAAGAGGCCAAGGGGAGGTCGAGATTATGTGATTAGTACAGTTGAGGCAGTAGTACCTAGTGATGTGGTAGAAGGTAATTTAATCCAAAAATTATATTTGGATAATGATTTACCTGATTTTGGATCATATAATTAATTTATATCTACATGTTTTCCATAAAATTAGATATTTCCATTTTAATTTAATAACAGGGAAGTAAGTCAAAACTCCAATAGGATGTCTCACCACAATAAGGATGTTTCAACCAATCCCCATTATGGGAAAAATCATTATTTATGTTCATAGCTTACTATCATACCTATGACAAAAACAGATATAATATATGGTATGTACTAGCTTTCAAATTACAATTCAATTTTTTTTGTAAACAGAAGTAAATTGTGATTTAATTTTTTACGAACATTTTCTTTTTAAAAACCCTATTTCTCATCGCATGAGTAGAATTAAGTTTAAATTAAATTCTGCAACATTTATTAATTTAATTTGGAATAATGGATTTCATATTTGGAATAAGAATAATTTATGTTATATTATATGTCTAATATACTATTCGACCAAAATGATTTGTGAAAATAGTTAAAATTCATTATCATGATTATGGTAAAAATTGGGTATTGCACTGTACGTTCATTTTTATTAAAATTATTTTTACAAGCACATTTTTTTATACAATAAATCTATTTTAATATTGTGAATAAAAATAAAATTTCAATTTCATTGTTAAAGGTTAAATTACCTTGGTAAAAAAATATACATGTTACCATATTGAGAAACAAAACGGGGAAAATCACGTAAATTGAATGACTATTAAATAACATGATAATAATGTGTATAAATTTTATGGTCTGGTAATTTATCAAAAAAACCCAAAAAATAAATTATTAATTTATTTTGGAGGAACATGATGTATTTGGAATTAAAAAAAATACACCCTACATTAATTATAAAAAATCACTCAATCCCATAATGTATTCTTATCTCTCAATCCATTTTGATCAAAAAAATTCCAAATGATTTTCCAACTTCCCAAAGCTCATCCAAGAATCCTTTTTTGGAGAAAAAATATAACTTATGAATGCTTGGGTGAAAACACAACGAGGATAGCTGAATAATAGGTAACATTCTTCAACAAGTTTTTTTATTTTATTTATTAGCCCCCCTCCATTAATTTTTATTCAAAAATGATAATATAATAAGATAAAATTATATTAAATATACTAAGATTTTTTATGTTATTTTAATGATCTATGAGCACCTCTACATTCATCAAATGGGTTATGAAATCATTATTTGTGTGTATGTCAGACTACCTCCTTGCGAGTCGATGTAATTCATTTTTTCTATTCCCATCTATCTCGGTTGGGTATGATGATGGATATTATATATATATATATGATATTTATAATATATTTATAAATACTTAGTAATTATATAACATATATATATTTTATTAAATTTCATTATGTTGGGGACATGAAAATTCTGGTCATGTGTATGGTAGACTACTATCTCATGAAGTGATGTGATTTGTCTTTCAATGACATTTTATATGAAAGGTTACAAAGATAAATTTATAGATTATCTGTGATAAAAATTAAATTATAATGATATTAATGACATAAATATATAAATTAAAAGATAATATATACCACTTTATTTCATACCTTTTCACTCAACAAATGATGATAACGTGGTTCGTGTACATGTGGTCTTCCACCATCACAAAATGATGCAACTCTCCATCATACCCACACTACATGTATGCTGTATAGAATTATATACAAATAAATAATATATTACGTATGATATTTTTATAATTCAGGAAGGATTATGTATTATTTTCCTTCTTTCATTGTGATCATTGAAAAATGGAAACATTACTCATGTGTACGGATGGTTGACTATCTTCATGATTGTATCATGATTCATTTCACAAAATAATTTTTTATTATTGATATTAAAATTATTATTTAATATTAAATAACATTATTATGTCATGTTTATTATTCTATAGATGATATATCTATTTAATATGCACAAAAACCATATCTTTCATGAAAAAACATGACTGAGAAAACAAGGCAATTCACACCCGAAACAATGTAAATAATGAAATATAATCAATGAATGAGTGAAAATATTTTATAAATGGATCATATAAGGTGTTATGAATAAAAAAATTTATTTTATAATATAAAAACATTTTTAAAACCCATATATAGGTTTTTAAATAACATTCAACAAGAATGAATCATTAGGTATTTGACTCTGCCTCAATTTTCATTCTATTGAGAATTAATTGAAATTAGGTAATAGTTCACATTCATGTGGTATTTATATTATCAATTTGACATGTAATATCTTGGTTCATTGATACCTCATCATATTTCACATTTTACTTTGAATTATCTCATATAAGTGGACCTGACATGATAATTACCAAGTTATAAATGTTATTGCAAAGTCTCATTTCCTTTTGTGACAATTAACTTACTCTTAAAAAAACAAATTATTTTGTCAAATTATTCACTGTACATTATTTTTTTTAAAAAATATCCATATTCTTATGTGATGTATATTATTATTTCATAAACAGTATAGAATTTTTACATATTATTTTTTAAAATTGAAATTCATTTCATTAACTTGGAAAATATTTATAAATATGTATCCTTTGTCAAAAAATTATAATTTAATATAAGGAACATTATTTATGGAATAAATCATATATTAGACATATAAGGACTGTTTTGGACATGAAATCCAAATGTGTGGCCTTGTTAGTGATATCCCCTCGATGCATTAGTATTCGCATGAGATGAATCAGTTGGACAAATCAAATGGGTTTTTACCCAATAGTTTTAAACCATCTTATGAATGGTGTTGATGGTAAATGTATCATGTTATTGGAAAACATAACAAATAATAATTTAAAATTTACATTATTGAGAATTCCATTATTATTATTATCCAAGATAATTTTCCACTGATATTATCTCAAGATTCATTTCATTATCATATTATTTATTCATTTCAATGTGTTTTTAGATATTGATCAGTCCGTATTTGTTTTTCCTTATCTATTCATATAGTAATGTTAATTAATAGTATTTCATATTTAGTTATTTACCTTAACATATTGATTATTCCCCATATCATTATGATGTCCAAGTAATTGATAAAATGGAATGTATATTCAGTTAAGTATTAAACCATAGTGATTACTTGTTATCGATTCATGATAGCTTCCACCATACTTAACCATAAAAATGTGTTTTATATCACCTTTATTTTGGTTTATTTCCCTAGGATATAAAGAATAATTATTGGAATTAGTTCTCAAGGTTGGATTTAATTACTAATTATTATGTATTATGTTTTATTTTCAATTACCTATGTAAAATGGGAATCATGTTTTCCATTGGTTCTCCAAAGCTGAAAAACTGGTTGGTCCTTCAAGATTTAATTCTTTACAGCTATTCCAGTGTAATAAAGTAGAAAAAAGCTCCATTTTACCGGGGTTAGGGTCTTTACATACTAAATAAATATTTAATCACTATGTAATGAAATTGATATTCATTAATTGAACTAATACAATTTATTTAAAGATTTATTCAATAATTAAATAAATATCATGGAGGATAATTTTACTGAGATTTGTGTTCAGTTATAAATATTTAATTACATGAATTTAAAATAATATTTATTTCCCAAAGAGTTAGTATAAACTAAGAGATAAAATAAAAAAATTATTATTTTAGAAGGAATGGTGTTTATTACGGAATGAATATATAACTAGATGCCCCTATATAATTAATTATTGTTAAAACCTTGATCTTGGATAATAGATAATCATTCCAGATAGAAGGGATTGTGTTAGTGATCAAAGTTATCAATCCTAGATGATTGGAATACCATGATATCACTTGATGATAAAACTAGGACACATAAACATCACAGATTCATTCTTGGATCACTACTAATTGTATTATATCATTATATCACCATGCTGCAAATGATGTGAGGCTGAATAGTTTTCATATGTATAACATGTTCAGACATGGAATATTTCCCATGCACACTGAAATTATTTTATTTAAATTAATTATAATTTTTAAATATATATTACCTCCCCCTTGGATATACAATATTTCATAAACTAATATTAATTCCATTCCATTTACATGTCAGTTTATTTCTGTGTAAATCGTAGATTATTATTTGATTTAGAAAAAGGATGAGTTGGCCACGTATTAATAAGAAATTATATTTTTTATGGAACCTCTATGTCACCTAAACTAATTAACTTCTACTAGATAGAGTCATACATAACCAAATCCATATCAATAATGGTTTTCATTCCCTCATATACTTTCACTTAATGAATAACTATACATTTTGGTTGACAAAAAAAATTAACAATTTTTTGTCAATAAAACCATCTTCAATGCTCAATAATTTCACTAAGATTATTATTATATAAATAACTATAATCTATATTTTATCTGAGGGGATGGACCAACCATTATAAAATTTCATTGTAGACCACAATGGATAATTGTTTGATGTAAATGTGTAGTTCATAGTTCTAACTACCCGATAGTGGATAGGATCAATGAAGGATAATATTTGTTGAGTATCATGTCATTTCTCTATAGGGTTAATAGTTACATCACAAGTGAATTTTTTTAAATTGAAAAATAGTAAAATAATGAATTAATATATTTTGGTTATAATGTCAAAATAGTGTATCCATCATCTATCATTGAATTGGAAACAAAAAAACTTACTTATGATGGTGTATCTATAGAGGTTGTGGAAATAAATTATTTTTACCCATAAATACCAATTAATTAGTTATGAAAATGTAATTTTTCAACCACCACTATTTCACTTTTGATGTTGTTTCATGTTACCTAAGGATCTTCCTAATGAAATTATGCGTCTCCCTGATGTTTCATGTAAAAATTCATTTAAAAGATTGAATTTTATGTATTTACACTGCCACAACAGTTCAATAATGGTTTTTGTGGATTATATTTCTACACATGCTTGGGGTTTCTGCCTATATTTTACTCAAGATCTAGTTTATAATATACTAATTCCTAGTATTAATTTTAATATTCATTAATTAACTCACACTCTTAAACAATTAATTTTTTAGTTAACTGGATATGAATTAAGAATATATATTGGATGATTGGAAACAATATTTCTTGTAAATTTCTAAAATATAATGTAATTAGAAACATAATCTATTATTGTAATAATATAAAAAATCAGGGAACATGTTTAATCAAACAAAAAAATGAAACAAAATGAGAAACCAAGATTAATAGTTCATATGAGTGTTTCACTGAATATCTTATTATTTCTTGATAAAATCCTCTAATATTAACATTCCTTATATTTTTATCTTCACAGCTATGTAATAATCATGTTTCTACAACCATGTTGTTTTATTTTGTCTTTTACATTGTAAATAAAAAAGGTTGATGCTAAATGATGATTCATATAATGGTATTTTACTCTGAATGTATATGGTATTAGAATACAAAACCCCAATTAAGAACCCAATTGAGAAATACTAAAGATTTTCAAATGTTGGATATTATATAAGTATTCACTTAATAATAATTGTTTAGAAATTTTGTACATTTTATATCAATATTCAGTTCAATCAGATCTTATCCATTTTCCTTCATAATTAATATCTGAAACAAATCATTCCTGTAAATTAATGAAGGATTCATAACCATTTCATAAATATATAATAGAGTCATGTAGTAGGCAATAATTCCAACAAAAGGTTTTTAGGTGCCAGATCGCCCATCCTCTCTACCAATATGATTTCTTAGTCATTATTGGTCAGTACTTATAATTTGCACCTTACTTTGGAATGTAGGTCCCATTGGATATAGAACCACTGGGTGTTTTTCGTTTTATATAAAATAACCCAATGGAAACCATTTTGAAATTGCATTTTCAACTCCAAACACATATTGAGTGGGAAACAAATGATTTGGATACTTTCAATCAAAAAGGATCTATTTGATGTTAATCGTTAATGTGTAGTCATTTATCTATATACAAGTTGTGTTCTATGCCACCAAAATTGGGAGGTTATTTATCAACTATCATTGTTCTTCCAAACAACCTCTTTTATATGGAATACTATTTTTGAATGCATTAATATTCATCACCCACTTGTTAGATCACTCAAAAAAATATCTTACATTCACTTATTGACATTTAGAAGTTAATGAAACTTACGAATCTCTTCAGGGTGGATTGTGTGGAGGTAATAGACATCATTTGGATTGGTAGAAACAATTCCATTCATGGAAAGATCCCATTCAACTCTCCGTAAACCCGTAATAACATTATGGTTGAAGTGAAAAATGTTATATCGATTCATGAAGACTACTGTAGAAATTCAGTGAGAGACCTCACTGTTCTGAGGCAGCTAAAATATATGCAAACATTCCACAACCTTTTGGCACATATGATGACTTCTAGATATATCCCATTGTTATCTGGTAAAAATGAAATACAAATGGGTCTTTGAGGAGAAACCCTTGGACAACAGGTTATGGGTTCATCTTTAGATATCACAATGGTGATTTCATAGAATATCTTCAGGGTCATTGGGGTCAATTCACTACCTTGGATGAAGAAAGGATTGGGTTTATCGAATCTGTCTGCCTAGAAAGTCAAAAAAATTGAGAAATATTTGGTTCGACTATAATTCATCTACAGTTTTACCGACCCTCAGACTATGACAGATTGACCTTTAATAGATGGTCATAGTGAGATGGTTGAATTTTATTTACAATCTATATTTTAAAAATTGTATAATGACATATCATTTGTGATTCAAATTATATAGTTGATGGTATTGCAAATAAAAGGCTGACCTAGGAGGTGTGAATCTTATATAACACTTTTCCTTGTGATTTGTCCCCCATTTTCAATGGAAAAAATGTAGAATTCCTTCCATAAGTCTCTTCTAACATTTCTTTTTCATACGTAAAGATCCTATGATATCATTTTTCCAAAAGAAACTAGTTACTAAACATATTTTATTAACCCAGAATGTGTTGTTAATGAACCGTGTTTAAAAATAATATTTTAGAAACATGTTAAATTCATATATAATTTATCCCAAATTAGAGATAAAAATAATTTTTTATCTGCAAAAAACATTATCAGTGTAATTAGATAGAATATTCAAAATTCAATGGACAACATATAACAAAACACCAAGGCACCCATAGATAAATAAGTAAATGCATTAATGAATTAAAACATTATACGAATGAAACAATGATGTATTGTCCCTATACAACTATATATCATTCGGATATATCGAAAAACGTGATCCATGATCATATATACTCAAATTATATTTATTTGAATTATAAGTATCATTACACACATGTACACATAGGAATAACCAATAACACATAAAACAAATTGAAGTCTAATTGGTGGTTCATGTTCTTATAACATCCAAATAATAGATATTATAATGAATTAAACTCATGAGGAGAAGTTTAAATATCTTATAATTTGCATACATTTGATGATATATTTCATTAATATCACATAGTATTATATCATTTTACTATAGAATAATTATTTAAAACTATTTTAATAGAGCATGATGATTATCATCTTTTTTGGGAGTTGACATGAATTTATTTTTGCGAAATGTTCCCTTATGAGATTAATTTATAAATTTAACAAAGAAGAATGATCATCATGAGAGAATATATTAATTAATATTCATGATAATCAATATTTTTGTAATATAATGTTCTATGTTGTTTAGTATTTGGAACCAACTCCAGTATAGATGACACTGAGATTATTTTTTGTAGGTTTATCTCATATTATCATGTTCCTTGGTGAATTCCATATTAAGAATTTGGAATTTCTATTACATGGATCTTAATTATTATCATCATTCTCAGGATAGATTTAGTTATGATCCATGAGTTATTAGGATTAGATGGGAATCTATGCTTGTTGGGAGGGTATGATAAAAGGTTTGGTTGGTGGATAACTGAACCATATAATACCATCAAGTATAATGATTTTGAATTGAATTGGGTGTTAGGATGAATTTTTTAATTCCATATGAAACTAAAAAATTATGATCATGTGATACAATTTTTCATTGGTTGTGATGCCAAACATTTTTAGTAAAAGTTTGTTTTTTGATGAAAGGTTTTTTATAAGTTGAATTAGATATAATTAGGAGGAAATCTTGATGGAAATTTTAAAAGGATTTGAATGAAGTGTCTTGAGTATTGTACTGAGTATTTCTAGGAATATCATGTACATACCAATATCATTTTTGGATAGTGGATACATGTATGATTCAATTGAAATTATTCAACTAAGAGACATTTTAAAATTTCAAATTTCAGATAGTAAGAAATGAGATGACCCAAATTGTTCTAACGGTTGAGAATCCATATGGTAAGGATTTTTTTAAGGACATATAAATTAATGGTTAATTTATTTAGATAAAACAAATTCTATTGGAGGACATGTAATGTCAAAAAGGATCCATATAAGGAATTTAAATGTTTGAATGCCTGTAGAAAATATTTATTTATGTGATCAATGTCGTAAGAGGTGACTCAAATACTAATGTGAGACTTGGAGGAAGGGTGGGGTGTATTGGATGAGAATTTTATCTATAAGTTCACAGTCATGCTATAAAAGTGATTAGTATTCTGTGGAATATGTTTATATATAATTTAATGTCTTGATTTTTAGGTGTGTCATACATAAAGAATGGGATACTAATATTTTGTATCATGTAATGGTAATTTATTACTTGTTTAACGTCACACAACACAATACATAAGAGATTCCTATAGAAAAATAAATTTTTAAGGGTTTCCCAAAATTTTTCTAAGTGTTAAAGATCCATGTATTTGTAAGACATTTTTCTATGTGATTAATAAAAGATTCATATCAAAAGAATCTTAGTATCAAGGGGTATATATTACGTATCAATGTAAGGGTTTTTTATAAGAAAAAAACTCTACAGATGAAGAATGGAATTGGTATAGTTCCTTGAGTAATGGGTGTTTGGGTAATATATAAGGGTCACCAAAGGATGTGTAAGGAGATCATTGAAATTTGGAAGGGTTAACTTTGTTGTACATAAGGGATACCCTGGGATATATAGAGGCTAACTATGGATAACCATATAATAGGTATGTGTTAGAAATTTGTAATTTAATTAATACATAATGGTTGATTAGGATGGTATGTTAGGGTTAATATAAAATGTATAGTTAAAAATATTATAAAGTACCCTAATGTATAAAGGTAGAACTATGATATATAAGGTCCAGTTTCCTAAAACATAATGATTATTAGAATTGGAGATATGTTCTGTACCAAAAGATAATATGATATATATGGGTGACACATAAGGGTGGACTTGATAATCAATGGATCTAATTTTTTTCAAATGAAGTTGTTATGTGATAATTGTTTTATTATATGAAGGAGGACACACCATGTAGTCTTGGGTCATGTGTATTTTGGTTATACATGGAGTCATGAAATCACATCATGATCACTACGATTATGTGGTGAGGAGGGTTGCAATGAGATGTCTCATGTCATTTGGGTTATCTAGTGGGGAAGCATTGTACCAATATGATGATGTAAATACTATATATATTATTTTATGATGTTTTTATTATCCAAAATGGAATAATTCACACTACAATGTGTCCTTATGTAGTGATCTCGAGCTTTTTGTTTTTTTGTGACATTTTTACTACTATGTGATCAAAGATCGGTTGTGAGACGTGTGTATAATAGATAAGTTGTATCATAAGCCCTCATAATAATTCAATAATGGAATTTCTATCCAATCTTCATTTACATGGGGTAGTATTTTCTTTTAGTTATTTAAAATTACAAACCCGGTTTCTTGTTCTCTATTTTTGAGATTTCCAAAAGGGGGAGTTAATGCACCCCTTCCTTTCTACTTTTTATGTTAAAACCACATAATCCATGTTAATTAATGGTTTACAAACTTATTATTTAAGGTAATACTTTATCCTCCTTACACAATTGTTTTATACATTATACATTAATTTTATTTATTATAGGATAATGATTGATGGTGATTAAACCAAGGAAGGTATAATTAGGCTTATATGATGAGGATTTTGTTCAATGGTGTTTGATAAGAATGTCAGAGGTGGTGGCATTTTTCTCTCACGTTTTTGGACATGGGTGGATTTTTGGAGATTTTATAAGTTATTATCCCTCATTAGAGATAATTTTTTTATTTGATTATAATTTTTTTACAAATAATCACTAGGTGTTTTGGCTTGAGATAGTGTCTTGAGAAATAGAGTGTCATGGTGCAGGCATAGTCCAGGATGGTCAAGTCATGGTAGTAGTATTAATATGTGTTTATGTTTGGTTATCCCTATAATACTAAAACATACTAATTTTTTTATAAGACAGTGAATGAACACAAGGGAATTTGGGTTTTAGTGAAAATGATGTGTAATCAAGAGCATTATAATTGATAGAATCTGGTGGAATTGGTCCTCCGAGGTTGGGAGTGAGTGATCTAGTGATTGTTGAGCGAATTAGAGTCTCTTTATGAAAATATCACCATGGTTGTCAATATAAAAGTAGTATTTAGTTGGGTCATGTGGTAAATCCCAAGGCTTTTATTATTTTCAAGTTGCATGATTTGGACCTCCTAGTGATTGGTATATATACTAGAGAGGAGTAGGCCAAGGAGGTATTAATAAGATAACTATACATCTCGTATTTTTTGGTAAATACTCACTCAAGAGCCTATTAGAGTATTGTTTAAAATTTTCTGTATAATTCCACTAAGGATGGATGTAATATGTTGGGGAGTGTTTCTACTAGATATTCTCTTGAGATATCTCATTAGGGAGATGTGATATGGGACCCTAAAGTGGAGCATTGAAATTGTCATGATAGTTTTGAAGAAATTTACCATGAGGTCTGGGGAGACTGGGCTTATATACACCTTATGGATCAAAATAAAATTATATTGTGGGAATTAGTATAGGTATTATAAATTTCATCTTAATACCCAAACCCAATGGTATGGGGGTCACCATAGAGTGATGATTGTGATTTGTTATAGAAGGTAAAAGACCTGGCTCAATTCCTAATGGATACCAATATCAGAAATATTGAATTTTTGATGTGTTTGGAATATTGGGATTATCTTATAGAGATAACATGAGTATATTAGCTTGTGTGTGTAGAAAGGTGTAATACATGATGATACTAAACAAGGTAATTTCATTTATAGGCATATCTAGGGGATAAAATACGGTGCATGTGGGTTATGTTACCTTTCCATTCTTGTTCTTGTGTATGTGTTGCTGATTATGTGTATGCTTGATGTGAAGACCAATTATTTGAATTTCCCTCCATGTGAGGGTGTTGGTAGGAGAATCCTTGAGTCAGGGTGGACTGGTACACATGTTATGGTGAGACCCACCGTAAGAGTGGTTAGTGGTTACTCTGATATTGAACAATTCTATTTGTGAAGTGTCATACTGAGTGATAGGGTGTTGATGGGTATTTCTTTGAGTGATTTGGTATCAGTCCAATTTTGATGTTGAGTTCACCCATGAGAGTAAGGAGGTAAAAATGGATGTGATATAGTTCTGGAAGTAATTCCACCCCAAAACTAGTAGGCAACTTTTATGGGCCACATAGAGTGAAAGGGTAATGGTCAATGTTTTACTAGAAAGGCCCACTAGGAGAGAGGGGTGAATACGATGTGATTTCACACAAGTCCCAACTTCAGTGAACATGATGTTATTTCTCTATTTTCTAATGAGATGGTATATGAGACACATACATGATATGTGATGATACCATGAGTAAGAGTGTAGTGTTATAGACATGGTATGAAAACAATACACTAAAGCATCATATATTGGTTAGGATTTATGTTTTTAGGTGACTGTTCATTGACTTTGGAGTTTGCATATATAGTTGGCTTTCATGGTGTCCTGGTCATTATAAAATTTCCTAGAACACATGCTTATGTTCCATATTTTATATAAATTTTAAATTCCTCATGTATACATAAATATATGATAGTATGTATTAGGGTGACATTGTGAAATCCTATTAATATGTTTTTCTCAAACCCTATATGGGAACATCGATGTGTGCGTAGACTTCATATCTCTTACATAGGTCTGAGTATATGTTTTGAAATGGATAATATGTGAGAACATTGATATGGATTTGAGATGGGATATATGAATGGTGGGATATAAAATGGGATATATGATTGTATAACTGAATATTATTTGATTATAAAATATATGTGCTATTGGTTTATGTGTACTCTATATAATTGTTATGGAGTTTTTTTAGTTATCAAATTTTTAATGGTGGTTTTAATATTGAAGGTATTGTATCCATGATATGTTACTCAATACAATGATGATACATGGAAGACTCCCGAAAAATAGTGGGGGGATATAATTTCATATAGAACCATGGATTAGATATTTTTGAGTGATTTAAATGGTAATTACAAAAATTATTAATGATCCCCCAAAATTTCATTTTTTTCTATGTTTATTAACTTTTTATCAATGTTAGCAGTCTCTTCTACCCTGTTATTTCACAAAATACGTTTCTTTAATCATCGTAATTATTACAGACTAGTGATAATGCTTTTGGAGTCTCATTTTATGATATTAATATATTATATTTGACTGAAACATTTATGTGATTTTTGTTATAAATAATACATATATTGAAGGAATTGTTGAGTTACTACCTTGGGCAAAAAAACTAATAACATTGAATTGTTGTCATCAATTTTTCTTCCAACCGACAACCATGCACCTCCAAATATATAATTAAACAGAAATATTTAGGTCAAATAAAAAATCAAAGAGAGGAAATAAAAATTTAATAATAAAAAATAAATAAATACTGTTATTACACCCTATAAAATAATGACAATTAATTTATATGGTTACATATAATTGATAATTATAATAATTATAAATTAAGTTAATTTAAAATAACTAATTAAAAAATATATAAAATAAATAAATTAATAAATAAATTAATAAATTAAAAATCATGAATAAATTATTATATGGAAAACATGAATTTCACTTCAAATGAAGATGAATGAGTACATCCACTAAAAAAACAAGTACAAAAAATGCGTAATGATATAAGTGGCTTAGTTTTCAAATGAAATCAATGGATAATGCTATGTAATAATAGAGAACCATCTCTAATCCCACATACAATGAATGAAAATAGATATAAAAATATAAATACAAAAATTAATGATACAAATAAATAGGAAAACCCAATGAAAAGATCCTATGAAGAATTATAAATCCAATATTATAGACTATCCAATAATTTTATCTAAAAATTATTTACAAAAAATAGAATCCAATCATTATGATATCATCAATATAGTGGTTGTACGAGTATTATTACACCACAAACATTTTATGGTATGTTACTATTAAATATTTTAAATTCATTAGATAGTGTATATTGCATGAAGAACTGATTCTTTATAAAATAGCACTTGGTTATATATATGAAATAGTCATAACCTATCCAATAAACTTAAATTTTCCACTTCTGTGTTTTGAATTTCAAAAATGGGCATATATAGTTGCGATGAGGGTGATATTTGGAGTCTCATGGAATCAAATTAATTTTTTGTGAATAGTAATATACCCTTATAAATAGTTACTAAACCTTATGAATTTTAATTTTCCCTTATGAATATTAATATGTCCTTTATGAGTTGTAAACTTACCCATTGAAGTATAAATAAAATTTAGGTACCATAAAAATAAAGGTGAATATTTTAAGGGTCATTATTTTTCAATTAAATTATGTTTCTAATTAAAAATTGAATAACTCGTATTTATAAAATTATTTTTAAAAAATAGAGTACATTTTTCTATTCTACAGATCAAATAATTGTAAGAGTGAATTTTTTATATTTTTCTGAAATACTTGAATTTTTTTTTGAATAGTAAAATACAGTAATTAAAGTATAAAAACATTATGAGATAAATAAACTATTCCATGAATCATGGCTGATGTATGAAACATTTAGATCAAACTCCCACACATTTATTTCTTTTTCGGTTCATTAAGATCAATTGCAGAACACATTCAGGCTTAAGGTAACAGTTTCCTCTTCTCACTTTTAATATCGTTAGATTTCCTTTATTCACCACTTATTTCATGTATGTAGTGTATGTGTACTGACATTTGATATATATTATCAGTATTATATTTATATCCATGGTATTATATGATTAATTTTTTGGTTATTAATTTTTGGTCATATGACTCGATTGATTACACCATGGTAGGGGACTTTGTCTCAATTTCCATTCCATTAAGACTTACATTGTATTGTAAAACTAATATTTATAATGTGGTGTATCTACTAACAATTTGAGAACAATTTTCATTTGAAATTATAATTCTGGTAAATATCCATTTTCTTATATCATGGATACGATAATTTTTTTAAGCCATATACTATTTCACATATAGTGTTTATTTTGAATGTTATTTTAACTGTAGAAATATTGATGAATCTGTATCCTCTATTAAATATGTGTATTATAACAGAATATGGTTCTTTTATTAAATTATTGTATAAATAGTGATTTCAACTGTCAGTGATGTGGGGATTCTACTACTGCCCCTCGATGCATCGATAGGTTTAATGAGACAAATCAGTTGGTGGCAAATCCTTTGAGTTTGTTTCCGAAAATCTGACAGGTTTCTACCCACAGACTTAAACCATCTCATTGGTATAATGGTTCATGTTCCCGATACATGATGTCTAAAAAATAATCATTATCTTTATTCCTTATTTAGTTATTACTATCCATGATATTTTCACTATGAAAAAATATATGGCTTCATTTTCATTCTCACCTTATTTTTGGAAAGTGTTTTCATTTATTCATCATGCCATATTGGCTGTGACTAATTGATTATGATTAAATTATTATAGATTCATTATTACACTATCTATATCCCTTCCTAATCATTTTATCTCACCTATATTATGTTTCCATTCCCCAGGTTATGAAGAAGACTGCCTTGAATATACTTAAAAGGAGGGAGTTTATTTCATGTTGTTTATATATCAAGTTGTATTTTCTATCTTTTTAAGGTTACATTAGGTATCATGTATATAATCTGGTCTTCAAAAACTACTAAACTAATCAGTCCATCATGATTTATTTCATATAAGCATGCCAATATAATGAAATATTACACCATCTCCATGCTTCGGGGTTTGGGGCGTTAGAGTTTGTATCAGACGATGTTTAGCAACAACCTTAGAAACTAGATTAAGGAAACATTGTTTTCTGGACATAACCCAAAATCATACATTGAAGATTACCATAGAATAACATCCTCTAATTGTGTGAAATTTAATTTTATGTGGGTCCTCCTAGAAAATACATCTCTATCTGGAAAAAATAAGTGGAAGTGGTTCTGGAAAAGATTTACCTAGGAGTAAAAACTCTGACAAGGAGTTTCAGGCTTGTCCCAAGATATCCTGTTACATGATGATGGGCCTTACTGTGCAACTAATTTGATACTCATGGAAGATATGCTTAGGATAATTCATATTTTTTATAAACTATTATAATGTATTTAAAAGAAAATATAAAAATGTTTATGATTATATGATTAGTTGCGCATAAATTTTTTTATTATCAGAAGTGTTTGATACTTAGAAATTATGAACTATGGACTAATTTATTTTATTCCATTTTTAGTGGTGTCACCTAATGGAAGAAGGGGAATTGATACCTGTGGAAAATTTAGGAATTTCCCCATTGATCATGTCAACACAGTCAGTGTTGGGGAAGATCAGATCATGAAAATATTGGGACAACATACCCAGGTTGTGTCGAATAATCTTGTAACACTTATATTGGATCATTTCATGTTGTACAATCCCTTATCATTTAGTGGGACTACTAATCAAGTGGTATATGAGTAGTGTATCAAGTCTAGTAGAAATATATTTTTGGTACTATGATACAATGAAAATGAAAAGTTTGTACTAGAAGTATATTTCCTCAAGGGTGATGCTTATTAGTGGTGTTCCTTGACCCAGAATACCATTGAGGAAGAAGAAATAGAAGATATAAAATGAATAAATTTTACAGAAATATTCTTTGACAAATACTCCACTCATGAAAAAATTAACTAAAATGAAGATGAAATTATTTATCTTAAATCAAAGAGAAAAAGAGTGTATAGAGGATTATGAGGCTACCTTAACAAGATTATCCAGGTATGCTATAGATTATGTTCATGATATAGAAGATAGGATTAATCATTTCTTTGAAGGTCTTAAGTCCATTCTTCAAAGGGAACTGGCCTCTCAAACATTTTCACCATACGATGAAATTCTATTAATCAATATAGAGAAGGAATTTTATAGATCAAATTTTTTCAAGGGAAATAAATAAAATAATTGGAGTTATAATAACCATGGAAAAGCTGAATCACCAATTAAGAAAAAGGGAATGAAACAATTTCCATTATGTGAGAACTGTGGAATGAATCATCCTCGAGAATTCTTGAAAGGAATGGTAGTTTTCTGTACGTTTTGAAAAAATGGACATTGATACAGTGAATTCATGTGAAAGAGACAAGTCAATGATGTTCAATGATAAAATTTTAGAGATATGGGATAGTATGAAAATTAGTTTCCTAAGTGCCAAGTAAACATTCCTTAGAAAATGGCACGAGAGAAAGGGAAAACTTATGAGATTATAACTATGGAGGTTGAAGTTCCTAATGGTGTGGTGATAGGTACTTTAATTGTTTCATCAAACATGGAAAATGACTTATTTCATCTTGGATCATTGAATTCATTTCTATCTTCCTATTTTTCTAAGATAATTAGACATGTACAATTTTATTTAACAAATAAGTTGTCAGTCAAAACTCATTAGGGATGTATAATTTCAATAAAGACGTGTCGATCGTTTGACCTCATTACACATAAATGTGCTTTAGTTTATAACCTTATCATCATACCTATTATTAACTTTGATATAATTATCGCTATGAGTTGGCAGTCAGATTATGATGTGAAGATCTATTGAAAGAAGAAGGAATTTACAAATTTTTAGAATGGGGTAGAATCCCTTGTCTTTAGAGTAGAAACCTCACAATGTAATTCTAATCTACATCCACACCCATTAGCTCTACGGAATTAAATTCTTGTATTATAAGAGAACATAATATCTATGAGTTAGGAAATAAATCTTCAAATTGAGGATGTACCTATTGTGTAAGAATACATTGATTTATTTCCAAAGGATTTACTAGGACATCCTCTAGAATAGGAAGTTGAGTTCTCTATTGATTTAATTCCCAATGCAAGACCTATATCAATGAATCCCTATAGAATGGCCACTGTGTATTAGTGGATTTAAAGAATAAATTAGAGGAATTAAGTGATAAAAATTGTATCCACCCCAATGTTTCTCTATGGGGTTCCCATATTCTCTTTCTAAAGAAGAAAGATCGATCTATGAGGTTGTTCATTGACCACAAGGAGATGAATGATATAAAAATAAATAAAAAGTATCATCTACCAAGAATTGGTGATTTATTTGATCAACATCATGGAGCCTAATATTTTTGGAAGATTGACATTTGATCTGGATATCATCAGCTGTTTATGAGGAAAAAAGTTATTCCAAAGAGAGTATATCGAACCAGGTATGCGAATTATGAGTTTACAATAATGCCATTTGGAATGTCTAATTCACCCTATGTTTCTATGGATCTAATGAATATAAATTTCAAGGAATTCCTTGTTGAATTTTTTATGTAATTTATCAATGATATTTTGGTATACTCCAAAAGCTACAAAGAACATGGGAATCACTTGTGGATTATTCTAAAAAAATCTTAGAAGAAATGAATTGTATGGGAAGTTTAGAAAGTGTGAATTTTGGCTTCAATCGGTTTCTTTTCATGGTCAAATTGTCTCTAAGGATGGAATCTTAGTTCTTCATGTGAAGATCAAGGCAATGCCAGAATAGACCATCCCAACAAACATAACTGATGTATGTAGTTGTATTAGCTTAGAAGGTTACTATCGGCGTTTCATCAGGATTTTCCCAACTAGCCATCCCGCTAACCCTGCTCAAGCGGGAAGGGGTTATTTTTTTATGGTTGAAAAAATGTACATAATTAATTGAATAATTGAAAATAAGATTGGTTAATTCTCTAATTCTGACTTTCCCATATGGAAATGAAAGAGTTTTGATATATAGTGATGCATCTAATAATGGACAAGGTATAATCCCTATGAAAAATGATAAAGTTATTTTTTATGCCTCAAAGAAGTCTGTGAGTCATGAAAAAATATTACCCAACTCATGATCTAGAGTTAGTAGCCGTAATATTTTCACTGAAAAATATGGAGAAATTATCTCTATGGTGAAGGATGTAAGATATATATGGATCACATGAGTTTAAAATACATTTTTATATAGAAAAAACTCAAAATGAGGCAAGGATGATGGATTGAGTTACTCAAATATTTTGATTGTTCTATAGACTACCACCCAAGAAATGAAAATAAAGTGGCATATGCATTAAGAAGGAGTGATCATGGACTTCTGAGAGATCCTATAATCATGGATCTACTAAAGATGGATATGAGAATTGTTAAGGGAGGGTAAACATCATTCCCCTTTAAAATTATTTATAAACTATATTTACTTGATATGATAAAAATTTCTCAATCTGATAATGAGAATCTACAAAATAAAATTAAAGTTATTAAGGATAGATGATTGGAAGACTTAGTGTATGAGGATGGAGTTATGCAATTTTTGAAGAGGATATGTGTTCCATCAGTACCTGATCTAAAAATGGAACTATTAGACGATGAACATAGCTCAAATTTCTCTATACACCTTGGTAGCACTATGGTGTATATAGATCTGAAGGAAAATTTTTGGTGGGATAAACTGAAGTGAGAAATTGCTGACTATATGTCATGGTGTCTAGTTTTTTGACAAGTGAAGGTCGAGAGACAACATCCAAGAGGGGTAATGAAACCTCTACCTATTAATATATGGAAGTGGGATGAAATTATGAAGGACTCTCTCAGAGGACTACTGAGGACACCTAGAAGAAATGATACAATATGGGTAATTGTAGGTCTTTTCACAAAATATGCACATTTCCATAC
This sequence comes from Viscum album, assembly GCA_963277665.1. Taxonomy (NCBI): domain Eukaryota; kingdom Viridiplantae; phylum Streptophyta; class Magnoliopsida; order Santalales; family Viscaceae; genus Viscum; species Viscum album. Next base: position 1,104,190,093 of record OY728139.1, read on the forward strand.
TATGAAAAAGGATTTACCATGTGAGAACCTAGAAAGACTTTATATTAATGAATTTGTAAGACTTCAAGTTCCACCTCTATTAATAGTGTTCGGTTACGATCCCTGAGATATATCAAAATTTAGGAAATGTATCTAGAAGGATTTGGATATTGAGCTTCATATGAGTACTTCTTATCGTACCCAAACCGACAGATTGTCTAAAAGGAATATTCAAACAGTGAAAGACATGTTGAGATCATTCTCTCTTGACATTCAATGTGTGTGGGATAAACACTTCCCAATGGTGGAATTTTCCTACAATATCAGTTTCCATTATAGAATTAAAATGGATCTATATGAAGCATTATATGGTTAAATGTGTTGAACTCCAACTCGTTGGGATGAATTTAGGATGAGGAAACTTATAGGCCAAGAACTTATCGAAGAGACAATTATAAAGGTAAAGAAAATTCAGGCCCATATTAAAGCAACCCAAAGTATGAAAAACAGTAATGTTGCCAACTAGAGAAAGGATTTCTAATTTCATATAGGAGATCATGAATTTCTGAAAGTATCTCAGCAGAAGGGTGTATTATGCTCTAGTAAGAATGGGAAACTGAGCCATAGGTTGATCAGGCCATTCAAAATTCTACAATGAATAGGAGTTGTAGCTTACTGTTTAGCAATGCCACCATGTCTCTCTAATGTTCATACTGTGTTCCAAGTGTCATTGTTAAATAAGTACATGCCATACCCAATGGATGTACTCACCTATAATTAAATAGAGTTGGAACCTGATTTCTATTATAATAAAGAGCATATCAAGATCCTTAACACTTGAGAGAAAGTTTTGAGAAATCAGAAAAATCGTCTGGTAAATCTTTTATTGAGAGACAACAAAATGGAGGAGGTAACATGGGAACTTGAGGATGTTATGAAGAAGAACCACCTATATCTTCTTAAACGGATTTATAAATGCACTACTTGAAAAATAGCTTTGGGCGACGGGAATATATCTCATCGCAAATAGTTCGTCTAAGAGGTTATCTGCAATGGGGGAATCAACCCGTCACAAATAATTTGTTATTTACGACGGGATTTGGGGTCCTGTCGCAAATATTTAGGATCCGTTCGGTGCAGTTTGCCCGCTAAACCACATGAAGGTTATTTGCGATGGAGGGATTCCCCCATTGCAAATAGTGTGTCGGTTGGAGGATTTTTGCGACGGGTCTCATCGCAAATACCCAGCAAAGGTAAATAGGTTTTTGCGACAGGATGTTGTCCCGTTGCAAAAAGTGTGTTGGCAAGAAACTATTTGTGAAATAACCCATCGTAAATACACTTTTAACCGAGGACAATAATTAATGTGGACGAAGGTATTTGCGATGAGATACCCATCGCAAATAGCCCCATCGCAACTAATCTAACCTATATATTTCCCCCATCCGTTTTTTCTATTCTTCCCCTCAATTATCACTATCTCTCTCTCTGAACTCTATTTTTAGTGTGAAAAATTCTGCGAGCTAGTTTTTTTACGAAGAAGATGTGAAGCCATCTACATTAATAGGAGATCAAGTTTAAAAGTATTTATATTTAATTTAATTTAGTATTTATTTCATTTTTAAGTTAATTTTAGTAATTGTTGATTAGTTGTAATTAAATTAGATTTAAATTGTTTTGTTATAAGTATTTATTTGTAATAATAATATGAAATTATTAGTACTAATTCTTAATAATTAGTAATAATTATTAGTTATTGATGATAATTAGTATTGTATATAAATAATTACCAGTAATTTGTAATTAGTAGCTGTAATTTGTAGTTAGTAATAGTAATTAACCCTAATTAGTAATAATTAGGGGTAATTAGTAATAATTAGGGGTGATTACTAATAATTAGGTGCAATTAGTAATAATTATGGGTAATTACTAATAATTAGGGATTTTAAGTAATAATTAGGGTTAATTGGTAATAATTAAGAAATAGTAATAATTAGTAAAATATAGTAATAATTAGTAATAAATAGTAATAAATAGTAATAATTAGTAATAAATTGTAATAAATTGTAATAAATAGTAATAAATAGTAATAATTAGTAATAAATAGTTATTATTAGTAATAAATAGGAATAAATAGGAATAATTAGAAATAAATAGGAATAATTAGTAATAAATAGGATTAAGTAGGAATAAATAGTAATGAGTAGGAATAAATTGGAATAAATAGGAATAAATATGAATAATTAGTAATAAATAGTAGTAAAAAGAAATAATTAGTAATAAATAATAATAAATAGTAACAAATAGCAATAATTAGTAATAATTAGTAATAAATAGTAACAAATAGTTATAAATAAAAATAATTATGAACAAATAGTGAAAAATAGTGAAAATTGGTAATAATTAGAAATAAATAATAATTATTTGTTATAAATATGAATAAATAGGTATAATTAATAATAATTTGTAATAAATAGGAATAAATATTAATATATAGAAATAAATAGTAATAAATAGTAATAATTGGTGTAAATTGTAATAAATAGTATAAAATTTTAAAAAATATTAAAACATAGTAATAATTTGTAATAATTAGTAATCATTAATAAATAGTAATAATTAGTAATAATTAGTAATAATTACTAATAATTAGTAATAATTAGTAATAATAAGTAATAGATAGTAATAAATATTAATAAATAGTAATAAATAGTAATAAATAGTATGAAATAGTAATACATTCTAATAAAAAGTAATAAAGAGTAATAATTAGAAATAATTAGTAATAATTAGTAATAATTAGTAATAATTAGTACTAATTATTAATATTTAGTAGTAATTAGTAATAATTAGAACTAATTAGTAATAATTAGTACTAATTAGTAATAATTAGAAATAATTAGGAATAATTGGGAATAATTAAAAATAATTAGGATTAATTAGGAATAATTAGATATAATTTGGAATAATTTGGAATAATTAGGAATAATTAGGAATAATTAGGAATAATTATGAATAATTAAAAATAATTTGGAATAATTAAGAATGATTAGGAATCATTTGGAATGATTAGGAATAATATGGAATAATATGGAATAATTAGGAATAATTAATAATAAATAGTAATAATTGTTTTACAAATTTTCAGGTGTCTCAGCATGCTGATAAAATTGATAAGCGACTATGTATATTGAGTAGCCCACCATCCAAAATGGTTAAATATTATAATGCATATGTGGTGAATGGTTTTCAATTTCATACACATGTACATGTGGAATCCAAAAAACAATCAACAATGGAATTTCCTTGAGAGGATCGCATCATAGAGAAATTGAAGTTGAATTTTACAACAAACTGGATGAAATTTTTGAACTGTGTTATCTTGGATAGAATTACATAGCGATGTTTAAATGTCAGTCATTTGATACTGAGAGATGCTTGCATGTTTATCTGACTCATGGAATTGTTGATATTAAATATAAATGTCTTCTTGCGATAAATGAACTATTTTTACTGGCTCAAGAATCACGTAAAATTTATTACACAAAGTATTGTGCTACGTCAAGAGATGTGACTGATTGGTGAATCATAATAAAAATGAAATCTCGAGAAAACCAGTTTACGCAAACTGAATGTGGTTCTACTAAAGTGGAAAGAACCAAAATTTTTCAAGAGACTACTCAAAATCCATTTTTTCACAAAGAGATGTGAATATCGATGGTGACACCCCACAATTAAGATCAATGGTGACAATGATGTTAACGATGTTACAAATGAGTTTGAAATGATAGGAGATGATGAAACTGAAACTCATATGTATATTGATGATGCCAAGGGGGAAAATGAAGACATTGACATCATCAGATATGATGATGATGATGATGAAGGTGAACATTGACATTGTTAAATGCTGGTTATAATCATAACAAATTTATATCTATATATTATAGCTATTTTCAGCTATCTTCTTACAATAATAATTATGTATTCCAGATAGAACCTGATCTATTTCTTGAGTTAGAGGAGACTGATCTACCTTTGGATGAGGGGGATTTGGGATCATCTAACCCTCAGCCTACTGGTGGTTCAGGGGGTACACGGAGGGGGCACATCTTGCACGACTGAAGATTCTTGACCCTATTTCTGAGGGACATCCACATCTTGTCTTTGATCCACACACACAGAGGTATGATAACTAGAATATTTTAGTTATCTTTCATTAATTTATTTATATAATAATTTTTTGATTATTTATTTTTTTTCATAGTTTTGCATATGTAGTTTTTGGACATGGGAGTGCTATCTTAAGCAATTATTTTTCTCATCCATGGATCAAATGGGAATAGATTCCCATTGATGTATAACTCGTCATGTTCAATCATTGGCCGGTATGTAAATAAATATATTTATTTTGATATTTATTTTATGAATAACATGATATTATAAATTATTTGTAGGGTTTATGGTATCCCATCAATGATAACATGTATGACCCAATCCACGCAACATCGGAGGTGTCTATGAATGACTGTTTCCATCAATTTTTGCACAATTTGAGTAGGACAACCATTAAGAATACAGGAGTGGAAGTATTTGATGAGTAGTGTAGAGACCAATGACCAGATTACATTTCATCTCATGTTTGGGATGGATTATGTTTAAACTGGTTGGGTGGTGGATTTCAAAAGAGATCTTCATTGGGTCAGCAGAATCGAGGGAGACAGGAGGTGACACATTGAGCTGGTAGTCGTACATTCAGTACGCAAAGAGAGAATCTAATAAGTATATTTTTTAAATATTTTATATAACATTAAATATAAACATTTTATTTTATATTCTTATAGGCACTCGAGAATCCCGATATTACGGAGTAAGACGTTTATCGAAGGATTACAATGATCCATCCACTGGAGAGATTAGAGGTGATCTCCAGCATTGAATTGTGGCCAGTATTATTTTTTCAGTTTTGAAATTAGATGCATATAATATTTTCATAATTTTAATTTCAAATTGGAATTGAAGGAGTCATATGAGGCTGAGACCTCTCAGACACAGGCTGAGAGTCAAGACGAGGCAACTGATGAGAACAGTGCTCACAATTTTGATGAGGTGGCATGGATGCAGGTGACCCATTACGGCTTTGAGAAGGGCCAAGTAATTGGTATCAGCTCTCATTTGACTCATGGTACTTATTATGGTACAACTGTGATGTCGGTGTCCAGCTCGAGAGGAGCTCATGGAGAGGCATCATCTTTTGACTCATAGTATCAAGAGCGGTTTGCGATCTCAGACCGAGCTTATACAAACATTGCCAAAGAAACATATAGAGATGTGTCAGCTGTATTAGTAGCATCAGTATTGGGAGGATATGCGTTGATGGTAGAAGCAATGCCATCAGCACGAGGAAGAGATGCGTCGATGGTAGTAGCAGAATCACGAGCAGATGGATTACATGTGCTGTATGACTCGTAGTTTAGGGATGGAGTTTCCTCCACCATCTCCTTCAACTCATACACCTCCTCCAGAAGATGACCCGCAATGAATTTTTTATTATATTAAAAACATTTGAATTCAAGATTTGTTGTAATATGAACTATTTATAGTTTCTGTCTTTTATATTGGTGCGAATATGGCATAATTGTTTTTTATTTGTAATAATTTATAATTTATTATTAGTATTAAATTATTTATTATTTTTTTATTTTACTAATAATAATAATAATAATATTTTATGACTTTTTTACATTTTTGTGAATATTGAGAATTTTAATATATTTTTTATTTTAATAATATTAATATTATTTTTTCGTTAATCATAATTTTATTAAATATATATTTTCTTAGTATTATATTTTTTAATGTATTTTTATTTTAATAATAGTAATAATATTTTTTTTATTTTTTTATATTTTTTTGAGAGTATTTAGAATTTTAATATTAATTATTTTTTTATTATTTTAATAATATAAATATTATTTTTAATTTAATCATAATTTTATTAAATATATATATTTTTACATTATTTAGTATTTGTGATGGGACTTATTGTGAAGGGATCCCATCACAAATAGTTTAAATTAATATTTTTAAAAATTATTTGTGAAGGGACCAAGGGTTGGTCGCAAAAAGTTTATTTATATATATTGTATATAATCAGAGACATATTTTCCATGTGGAACTACACCATTGCAAATATTATTTTTTGCGATCCTCCCATCGCAAAAAATACGATTTGCAACGAGTTTTTCTAAAACGGGCTATTTCCGACGAGAACCTGTCACTAAAGCTTATTTTCAATGGGATCCCATCTCAAATATCCCATCGAAAATATCTCAAATTCAAGTAGTGATGAAAAATTTGTTGGACAAAATTTCCAAAGCTTAGAAGAATATAACCCCCAAACCTTTTATGGTATGTTTCTCTTAAATACTTTCAATTCATTAGGTAGCCTATATTTCATGAATAATTGAGTCTCTATGAAACAAGACGTGGTTATTAATATGAGATAGTCATAACTTAGCCATTAAACAAAATTTTTTCACTTCTGTGTTTTGAATTTTGAAAAATGGATATACACTGTTGTGATAAGGGTGATATTTGTAGTCTGATAGAATCAACATAATTTTTATTGAAAACTAACATAACCTTACGAATAGTAACTAACCTTTATGAATTGAAATTTTCCATTATAACTACTATTATGACCCTAATTAATGGAAACCTTACCCATGACAGTATAAATAAAATGTTGGAACCTTAAAAATTAAGATGAAATATTTAAGTGTGGTTATTTTTCGATTAATTGAAAATTTTCAATAAAATTAAATTTCTCATAATTATAAAATTATTTTTGATAAAAGGATTTATTTTTTGTTTTCAAAACATTTATAAATGGAAAGGTTTAATTTTTGGTATTTTTCTGAAATACATGAAGTTTTGGTGAATAGTAAAATATAGTTATTACGGTATAAATAATTTATGAGATAGATACACTATTCCTTGAATCATGGATGACGTAAGTAACCATTATTTAGAACTCACATGCATTTATTACTATTTTAATTCCTTAATATCAATTGAAGTACAAATTTAGGCTTAAGGTAAGGGTTTCCTCATCTCACTTTTAATTCCGTGAGTTTTCCATTATTCTCCCCTTATTTCATGCAACCGGTTTTTGTGTACATCCATGTGATATATAATATAATGATTCTTTTTATATCCATGGTTTTCTGTGATTCATTTTGTGGTTATTAATTTTGAGTCATATGGATTGATTGATTACAACATGGTAAGGGATTTGTCTCAATTTCAATTTCATCGAGTCTTACTTGGTATTATGCACCTAATATTTCTTATTTAGTGTTTCTAGTTCAAATTTGAGATATTTTTTCATTTGAAATTATAATTTTGGTAAATATCCATTTTCTAGTATACTGGATATGATTGTTTCCTTAAGTCGTATACCATTTCACATATGTTGTTTATTTTGAATGTTATTTTAACTGTGGAAATATTGATGAATCTGTATCCTATACGAAATAAATATATTACAAATTCATATTGTTTTTGTGATAAATCATTGTATAAATAGTGTTTTTACTGGAATTGATCATTGGGGCCCTCTATAGCCCCTTATTGCATCGACGGGTCTCATGAGACAAATCAGTGGGCGGAAACCCTTTGAGTTTGGTTCCAAAAAACATATAGGTTTCTACCCACAGACATAAACTGTCTCAATGGTATAATCATTCATGTTCAAGATACATGATTTCCAAATAATAAATATTCTATTTATTCATTATTTAGTTATTACTATCCATGTGGTTTTCACTATGACGAAATCTGTGGTTGCATTTTTATTCTGATCTTATTGTTAACAAGTGTTTTCATTTATTCATCATTCAATATTAGTTATGTCTAATTGATTATGATTCATTTAATATTGGTTCATGATTCTACTCTATGTGGATCTTACTATGCATTTGACCTCACCCTTATTATGTTTCCTTTCCCCAGGTTATGAAAAAGAAAACTTTGAATGTGCTTTCAAGGAGGTAGTTTATTTCAGTTTATTTATGTATCATGTTGTATTTTCTATCCATCTAAATGTAATTCGGGTGTCCTGTATGGAATCTGGTATTCCAAAAATACTAAACTAATCATTTCTTCAGGATTTATTTCTAATAATCTTGAAAATGTAATGAAATAATGCATCGTCTTTGGGCTTCGGGGTTCAAGGCATTACATGTCAAATTCTAGAAATACAGTAATCTCTAAATCTAATGTGGGAATGTATTTTTATATACCCAATCAATAATAACATTAAAACATATATTTAAAAGGAACATGAGGCTCTTTGACAAAGGTTTATATGGGCACTAGTCTATAAAACACACCATGAGAAATCAATAGAGATAAATAGATTCAAAACAAGTATAATAACCCTCCAATTCTCCACTAATAACATTTGGAAATATGAGAATTATTTAACAACCAAAAAATGTTTAAATGTACTAGAAAAAATAGTTTTTCTCCTCTAAAACCATATTCTAATTGAAATAATCCTTCAAAATCACCATAAAAACATGATCCAATTATTATAAAAGCCCAGAAAAACACCCTTAATTAATTAATCACAACAACAAATTTTATATAGAATTGAATAAAATGGATGAATCCACCATTGTCGGGGATATGAAAATAAAACTAGAAAGAAAAGAAAAAAAGAAAAAAAATTGACACATAAAAAATGAAATTCAAACATTATCATCTCTTATATATTGATTTCATAAAATATTGATAAAATGTGTATCCTTATCCAAAATTTTATAACAAATTTATAGACCTATGTGACCAAAAAACAACCATAACATCATCAAATTACCATTCACATTGATAAAATTTCATGAATGTTAATAGATATAGAATCACATGGGAAACATCGCAAGCTAAATATACATATACAACTGGTGGATGAAGATTATTTTTTACAAAGAGATTGAAATATACTATGATTACCTCCAGACGGTGAATTTCTATATATACATGTATGGGTCCCTATAAAACCCAAACATCTTTAAAAAATTATTATTCTACTATATGTTAACTCCTGAAATGTTTGATATTGATGACGTGAAAAAAATATGGTGAAAATCCTCCAAGAAAAGGGGGTTAAAATCATCTTATCTTTCAATAATATGATATTTTAAGACTAGTTACTTTTGAGGATTAGGGATCTATCCACTTTTTGGATCTTCTGTAATGATTCAACAAACTCATATCCAAATGAATTGACCAAATGGGCTTATAAAGTAGCAATAAAAAGAGATAATAATTCTATAAAATCAATATAAATCCAATGGATAATAAATAATATATAATATGAAACAAAAATATATATCATTTCGAAAATATAATTAATTAATCCCCTCCTTGAAAACCCTCCCATAATACTAGTATCATAGTTTCCCAAGACATCCAAGGGAAAAATATCTCCATGATGCTAACATGATTTGGGATAGAAAATCTATCACAAAATCATTTATAACTAATAATTAATACAAAAAATATGATAGAGTTGAAATTTACATTTCATGATCCCCTCCCACCAAATATTCCTCAAGGAAGGTAGAGAGATAATAACCCTTGAGCCCCACTTCCTATAGGACCTAGGATAGCGACTAGAACCATGGGTGAAAACATCTCATAAATGCGAGGCATTACCCAATCTAATGTATAAAATGACATGGAGATATGAAAAAAATTATTAAGAAACACTAATAGATAAAATAATGGAAAACCAATAATCATTTTGCAATTTATAAATAAATTATACTGATAAAATTAAAAGAATTTAAATATTCCGAAAGGCAAGTCAACGTAGTGACACAAAAACAAATCCAAAACAATTTATTAATGTCCAGTTCATTCATTGAATCCATCTTGGAAACTTGAAAATGTTAATTATACATAGGATTATAATCATTAGTATACTCACTAGGGACAAAACCATGGTCTTATGTGCCCATATAAAAAATATAGTGTGAATACAAGTGTAAAAAAATATCAGAATAAACAAGAACCCAAACATTTCAATTAAAAATCCCATCCTTATTTTGGCATTCAAATAAAATCACACATCAAATATAATAAAATATCATTTATATCAAAACATGTAAGGTGTCCCACTAATACCTCCCCATTGATTTACTACTCTCATTCCCTATCAAGAAACATAGTATGCTCTTATCCATTCCATACACATCACACCACTTCACTTCACTTCACATTACGTCACATTTATCCTACAAACACCTATTCCATATATAATTTGGGTCGAGATGCATCCCTACATATGCCAACCTCACAATGTCTAGCATTTGTTTCTATAAGTAGACATTACCACACCACATATCACCCAAATACACTTGGACCATAAAATCTTATCTCATCTCAAAACCAGAGTATTTAGGTGTCATAAATGTAAAGGATGACAACCTCATTCCCTTCACCTACCATGTATAACCCCCAAAACATATCAAATCAAATCATTTCTTCTTCACATCACATATCCCTTAAATACACCTAGGACAACACAGCTGTGAAATATTCAACAACAATGTGTATCATCACTAGTGTTAAAGGAAGAATACTGAAGAGGGGTAGTTATCCATCCATATCACCACCAAACTGGATGTTCGGTAAAACACTAAAAATAATGATCCTCTAAATATTGTTATTGTTATCAGAAGTGTTCATGGAAAACATAGAAATGGCATAAATATTCATGATATGGATAAAACAAAAAACCTAGAAGATGTGGTCACAATAATTGTACTAGTGCACACCACATTACCAGCACCAAACCAATTTCACATCGTGAATTACTAATTCATGACTTGAATTGTGTTGGTCTCATTGATTATAATACATGATATAGATTTTGTTCAAAAATCTCTCATATGTACAGATTCTTCTGAAAATCATTTTTCTTTGGCTGGATTTATATACATGTAGTGTGTTACCCATTGATTATTTGAATCCAAATAACATTTTATACATCATTAGAAAATATGTAGTGAATCTATTTAACTGAAATTATAATAATCAAGAACACATGAGGTGAATCAGGTAAATGTGATAAGCTACCCACAATAGTACTCAATCATCTCTAACCCCATTAGATTCTTCTCCAGCCAAATCGGAAATAGATATAACATCCAAAACAAGAAATCTAATATTTATGCGGGGCCCAAAAAGTTACATTAGATACCTATCAAATTATTCACAACCATGAGAATCAAAACAAAACATGATTGGAATGTGGTTCGAAATATTACATCATTAGATACCTCTCAAGGAACTAGTTATCCCTCAAACACAAAGAGTAAATTATTCCAAATGATACAACCAAAAATCTTCCCATACAATCACATAACCACACAACCAATTTAAAACCTATCAATGGTAACAAAACCATACATCCATTACAAGAAATAACCACCTCCATTTCAAATAGCAACAACACCACACAACCACACAACTATCTCAAAATTTGGATCTCCCAATCCAACCACCGATATAATCAACAAATATAACTACCCAAATCCCAAAAATTAGGTAATTCCATCATCCATGTCATGATATTAAACTATTTGTGTATCACATACCTTCACCCAAATTTTTAATCATGGTAGAGTATAAAAATTATTGATTAGTTATTAGGTCCTTCCATTCGCATATGCTTATTGTTTTATCACACATGACACATCTAGAAAATATAATATATCATTAATAATATATCTCTTGTCACAACATCCATATAAAAATAAAAGTAAAAGAACTCAAAATAGATCCAAGCACTAGGAATGTATCAATGTCCTTGCGTCCCATGTATTATCCACTAGAAAAATAATCCTCCACAATAAAAAAATAATGGGAATGGTTATTCCACGAATCACATTTTCTCGATGATCATGTATCTCAACTGGTCACTCCACAACCATCATGTCATCATCAATATCCAACTATCTACATTCATTATTATGGATGTAATATTTAATATTCTGATGGAACATGGATATAAAAAAGATGCAGTATATAATCTCCATCCATTGGGTAAACTCCATCCAATACTCCACCTTTCCAAAGTTCCCTATCACCTGAAAGTGATGGAAAAACTAGGGAGAAATATTACTCCCTCCTCGAAACATTTTTCCCCACATCAAAGGGATACTATCAAGATAACACGGTCCCCTACCTCACACTCCAAGAGACTTGACCTATGATCGAAAAAAATACTTTTGAGGGTATTATATCCCCCTCATCAATTCTATATCCAATTGTATCATCTTAGTCATGTATTTCACCACATTTGGACCAAGAACTATTGACTCTTCAACCACTATCCAATAAATTAGGAAACGATAAGACCTTCCATATAACACCCCTACAGAGGTTTTTCCAATGGAACCATGTTATATGTTATTGTATCACAACTCAAAAATGTACAATTAACTCACCCAAGATCAAGAAAAGTATCTGAATCTATATTGAAACAAATACACTAGTTTCTAGATGGTCTAACATGTATACCCATCACAATGAGGTTGTAAAGAAGTTATAAGATGAAACTAATATCCAAAATAATTCTACAATTCTCTCCCAAATCATGAGGATACGTGAGTAAATTGATCATATATGATGTTGGTTAGTACCTTGTAAAGCCTAATAACATCATCACCCTAAAACATCAATGAAACATGACTCACATATTACTATAAAATGAGGCCAATTTTTCAGTCATTCCACTCTTACCCATATTACAGGCTAACTTCCCTTACCCCATGGTATCCTAGTAACAATGTACATTGAGATATATTCCCATTTATGCATGGTAACTTCCATGAAATGGGAAATTCCACCAACAACAGGTTTTTCTTCATTCATAAATTGAAATATCAAACACCTCATAGAAAACTCTACGACTGACTATTTTATCCATGGCCACCGAAGCTATCTTCTCAACCCATGATACATTTCTCTACTATGGGATATACCTATAATGGTGATCTATGAAACAAATGGAGAACTCCCTCTCGGATCACCTACATATTGAACAACCTCTATAGTAACAACTTCAAGTTACATCCACCTACTGATCACCCATCAAGAGAGTCACCATTACTAACATGATCACTCATTAACTTTTATCTTTGATTATCCGCAATGAGACTAGTCTACCTACTACATATGATATCATTTTACAATAAACTTAAAAATACAACCTCACTCACAAAAATCCTTAATGTCATTTTACATTACATCAATCTCCCCCATACATTTTCAAAAATCCAAAGACTCCCGAGTCACATATCTTTGAGACTTCTAATATAACTCAACTGCAACAACATTACCCTAACCCATAGTGTGATAGATATAAGAAATGTTATACATAAAAAAATCCATCAACATTCACTATCCTTGATTTAGAGAATTCTTATAGAAAAATTTTTGCAGGCTCTTTTGATCCATGAAAACAATAAATCACTCACCAATAAGGTAATGTCTCCAAAATTGTAGTGAATAAATAATTTCCACTAACTACAGATCATGGAAATAATACATACACATGTGGGGACATAAAATCCTTGAACCATTAGAGTTCAATCCCTTGTACCACATCAATAATCATGCCATGTTTATATGGGATTCTTTATATAAGACCTAAAATAAAACACCCTCCTCATAAAACTGAAGCAGTAGAGCACTGAATAACTTCTCAATATGGTAACTGATCTCTTCATGGAACTAATCTGTACAGAAAAATTATTGGTCCTACCTAGTAAATGTCTCCAGAGATACTACAACATGAATGAAATATAGAACTATAATTTTATAATAACTATCCATAATAAAAAAATTCAAACCTTTACCGCATACTTGGGTCATTCCGAAGAACCAACTTCCTCATCCTCTGATGGGTCTATTTCCACAACCTGATATGACACCAGATGTCCATAGAAATACACATTTTGTTTCTATTGAATACATTTGTATAACATTCCTAGGATATGTTCTTGCTTAAGGTCTTGAAAAACATCTATAATCTAACCAACATTCTCTCCCTACTAATTTCATTAGAGATATATATCATCAATGAATATGGTGATGAACCATTCTAGGAACTCAAAAATATAGAGTTTATATGGCCCATGAACACAAAAAATATGTTCTTAAAACCAAACTAGAAGACTAAAAAATATATGTTCCCATACCTACACCTAATAGTTTTCATCAGAATATACTTATCATTTTCCCTCAATATGTAAAATCTAGAATTTAGATCAATTTTATAGAACCATTGAACTCCATTCAATGAGTCAAATTGGTCATCGATCCATAGAATGGGAAAAATAATATTGACCATTACCCTATTCAACATCTGATGGTCTATATAAAACCGAATACTACCATTCAACTTCTTGTTGAATAACATTAGAGCATAGCATGAGAACAAAATGGGTCCTATGAAACACCATTGTATCCAATAATCAACCTAAAAACTCAATGCACTTTTATCAGTTGGTGAGATTTGATAGCGAGACATTGAAATTTTAGAGGCTCCTTAATGTAGCTATATCCTACTATGAGCATTATGTTAATGGGGTTGTGTCATAACCTCGTCTATTTAGATATTCAAGAACCCCAGAAAATCCATAAAAACACTCTCAACCTAATCATCCTATGATAAATCCACTATCTATGATAAATATGGCCTCACTTTCTATCCACTCATCTGATAAAATCTCTCACTATGAAATTCCACTTTGTTTCCCTGAACATTAAAAACAAAATCTCATTCAACTGTAGCAGTCAGAACTATTCACCCGTTTTGGGCCTTCGGGCCACCGATTTGGGCCTACAGGTCTGCAGGGCCTTTGGGTCATCGAAGGCCTTCGGGCCACAGGGCCTTCGGGTCAAAGAGGCCATAGAGTATCCCAATTCACACAGAATAGTCCCCAGAAGAGGATTAGAGCAATAGGCGTAGCAGCCACTAGATGTAGAGCAAACTGGATTGGAAGAATGGGAGGGTATGGAAGCCGCCATTGGGACCAGCCACCATGCAGCTTTGTATGGGGAAATGCTAGCTGATCATCAAATGCAAGGTGGGGAGCTCAGTGATCAGTGATGCAGAAAGCTGGGGAGGGGCAGATCAAGTGGGCTGGGCCTACATGTCATGTGTTGGGCATGGTATGCCTCTGGGCCTTCAGGTCATGTATTGCGGGTTTGTCGGGCCTTGTTCCTTGGGCCTACGGGTCATGTTCGGCTTCCCCTTAAACCATTAAAAGAGGGATTATCCATAATAAAATAAAAAATAAGGCCTTCAAGACATTCAGGCTAGGAGAAACAATGATTCATGAGGCCCCTAAATAAAAAAACAGAAACATTTTTTTTCTGATGAACTAATTATACCTCAAATAACTCATCGATCAGATGGTTCTACAACCTCTAATGTGTGTATTTAACCATTCCCATACCCTATACAGATCTTATATCTACCTTCATGGCCATGATCTATCTAAAGATCCTAAGTATTTGGATCATCATGTGTTTTACTTATGCTAACAACCTTTTCTCTCAAATGTAGAACAAGTTCCATCTATCACTATCACTAAAAATTCCTTATAGGTACATTTAATTTTGATCAAATCGGGAATGAACCTGAACAAGAAGCTGGAATTCTTGAGTTTTTAGACATTAATATTAGGGGATCCCATTCCCTCTATGGAAATATCATGAAATGAGGATGCCTCCAAAAGGTGATCAAGAGTCAGAATCCCCTGAAGAATGAAAAGGTATTTTTCATAACTCGATCCGCACTAACAAGAACCATAAATATGAAAACACTTTCAACCCACTTCATGATTCCCTAATCCTAAAGATTACGTAATTTAAATTTTATGAACGATAAACTGAAAATTAATCCATATTATCAATAGCCTCATCCTTTTTCTGTAGCTCCAAATAAATCAGAAGAAAAAATAGTGTGACTGTATAACAGATCCCTAGGGGTAAAGCATCTTCCATAGGACACACGTTGTATTCATCATCATGAATAAAATAATGAGTAAATTGTAGGAGGTCATTTAATTTGATACCCAACTCCAATATTCTCAAGATCCAATTCATAAGGGAGGGAATCTCCTACCTATTTTCTTCCCCCATCACCAATGAAAAGAACCTAACTCAGAGCTCAGTATGAAAATGTAGCAACAACACATTTCTCTCCTTGGGGTCTGTATGAAAAATAATCAACCACTGATTTGAATCTCCCCAAATATGACTAACATACAATGAAATCCCAAACATATCATTTTCTTAGGTCAGACTAAATGTGATATCATACTGCTCCATCCAGTGCCCTTTCATTATTTATGAGATACTCTCTCATATTTTCGAAGACTATTTAGCTGAAACAAATGAAAACGACATTTCCAAACCTCATCATCCTCTATCTATTCAACAATTCAATGTTTATCTAAATAAAATTTATAAAACTAAACTACCTATGATACTCACTAACAATGATCATGAACAATTCCTAAAAAAATGGAGAACATCCTTATACGGGTAGTATGTAATTTTAAACAAAATTATTTATTTATTAAAATATATTTTCTCAGAAAACACATATTCAAACTGGAATATAGTAAATCATGATTCTTGTACCTCTCTAATATCTTTACACTAAAATTATTTCCACCTCACTTGGACATTCAATAAGCTCATATTCTGTTCACTAGATCACATGGGTTCCAAAAAACCTATGCACTAACTACTCTCAATTACTATTTTCATGTAAAAATATCAACTACAACCACTACCCTACCAATCAATTCAATACTCACCATGAATAACTCAAAATTCTGTCATATCACTCAACTATCACTTCATATACCACTCTTTCATTTCCCAAACCCATTGTTGGTGTTGCAATGAGGGAGAGAGATAATGAACCCCAAGTCCCACATCCTATAGGACCCAAAAAATAATATATAACCGATGGTGTAAAAATCTCAAAATTGGGAGGCATTAACCACTATTATATAAAATAGAACTGGGATATAGGATAAGAAACCAAAAAGAAACTCAACTCGGATTAAATAAATGAAAACAAAAAAAATCCAAAAATTCATAAATAAAAGAAGATAATAAATATAGAACTCTCCAAATATACCAAAATATGACTCTATGATGTAACTAAAAAATAGATCCAACCCAAGAGAGTAATTTTGATATCCATCCCTAATGTACTACTCGAAACCTAAAAAATATTTTCTATACATAGGATGAGCATTACATGTATAATTAGTTGGGAAATGACCCAGGTCTCAAGTTCACATGTGAAAAGATAATGTTTATATACCAATGAACAAATAACAGAACCAACAAGAACCTTAATAGATTAACAAATGATCCCAACCTCACCAGGTCTCACTCACCAAAATCATGCATCGAGTATAGTAATATATCATCACGGTCATAACAAGAATGGTTCTTCACTACCGCTTCGCCACATATTTTCTTCTCACAAGCCAAAATACCAAATATATTGCAATCCCATCCCTTTCTTACACATCACATCACATCAATCCAAAATATGCTTGGACCATATCACATTGGGGACTGGAAACATCAACTATAACCCACCTACTCTTGGTCTAGCATCATGTGTAGGATTTATGAATCATCACACCATGTCTTTCCAAAATTCACATAGTCCATCAAATATTATCTTATCGCATAACCAGAGTAGTATGTCATAATTCTCATGAAATAAATCAACATAATTACCTTCTCATACATTGCTTCACCCAATACATATAACATCACATCACTCTATCATCAGATCACATCTCATCCAATGACTCCTCATCATACACTACTTGGTAATCTCCAATCCCAACCCATATCATCACTCCTATTAATGGAAGAGTGAAGAAGATGGGGTAACAACCCATCAATATCTCCACCATCCAAGATGTTGTGAGAAACACATGGAACCCAGAACCACTATGCATTGGTAAGGTTATCCAACTTGAGTAATGGATGTATAGAAATAACTATAAGATAACGTATGTAGTTATCACTTACTACTAAACCTATGGATTTATAACCACTACACTATAACATGCTAAATCACATATTCCATACCTAACATAAACTATCATAACTGCTTCAATAAAATCACACAACCGCCACATGTGTCACATGATTCCACTTTTAGTTCCACAATCCAAAATTTTTACTAATTAATATATTACATTTCACATTTCACTACCTAATCTTTAATTTAATTCATTTAAGGATTTTTTCCCACACATCTATTTTCATATCATTTCATTTTTTTACCAACACGTTTTGTTTCGTTTTATCATTACATTTTATTCCATGGCTAACCAAGAAACTAACACAACAATTCCATTCTATAACCATCCAAACTCATGAAACCACCACCACGACACCCACCTAAGTAATCATTTCCACAATACATGTGACAGTGAATCTATCCACAATAACCACAAATATTATACAACACACACAATCAAAACTACATAGTCACAACCACTAAAAAGAATTCACTTCGGGCCACGCAAAATCACCATAGATCTTATCCATACAGCAAACCATAACATGCATGGACTTCAATGATTCGTTCAAGGGTTTTCATCACATTAGTTATTTTTTGAGCATGTGTATTTTCACAAAAACCAAGTTCCAAGTGAAAATAGGTATGATCACAAAATAAAACAATAGTGGTATCAATGAACATCATTGATAGTGTATAAAAGGATTCAAACAACCATGGGTTTAAGCATTGAATCATCATGGAATAATTATATCAGCAAAGAAGAAGAATAATACTAAATATTATAATAACCCATGAATCTCTTGGAACAACCTACTCCACCCTAATGAGGTTTCATAAAATGAAGCCTAAACTCAAATGTAAGCAACATAACAACTACATCATGAAATAAAATGGGATGAACAAAAGGATACATTAAGGGAAAAGGAAAAAACAACCTCAAATCCATGAAATTGACCATGAGAACCCAATGATTTAAGAATAAATACGGAGACTAGGGGTTCCTTCCACATTTCTAGTTTTCCACAACATGAGAGGAAGATTCGATGAAACAATGGGAAATAAATGGTTGAAGAATCCTATTTACAACCAATTACATTCCACTATCGCATTTTGAATTACTAATTCTTGATTTGAATTCCTTAGGGCCCATGGATTACTATCCTGAAATGTATTTTCACAATGAATCTCCCATATTTGACCTTCCACCCAAACATAGATCGCCTTGAATAGATTTATTTACATGTCCTTAATTATCCTTTCATGTTGTGAATTTGTTTGACACCTCACACCTCAACCGAAAAGTTGTCTTGAAATTTACAGTATCACATTCCAAAAGTCACAAATTCATAACGTGATTGAGTTTCACATCCTGAACTCCATGTTTTGGTACTCTAGATGCTCCAAATCCACTTGATTATTCTTTGTCCTCCACTGAAACACAAAAAACCTTGAGAACAAGCAATGTAACCGGCGAAGAGGGAACATATAGTTACAATAAGGTACATAAATAATATTTTATATACTTAATAATTAAGTTCATAATTAATGTGATATTATGATAATATATGTAAATATTTGAATCATGAATATATATGAATAAATAGAAAAAATTAAATGAAATTAATATTAAGATTGTTTGAATTTTTACAATATAAAAGTTAATAAATTATAATTCTCCATATATACCCTATATTTTTAATTATAAAAATAATTGATTAAAAATCTGTGAAAATAGATTTTTAAGTGCTTTAATAAATATAAATAAAATGTTACAACATCATTTTCAATAAAAATTTCATGGAAAAATTATGAATTTGAGTATTAAAACATATCTTTAATAATAATGAATTATACAAACAAAATAATTATATGAATTAGCCATTGAATATTATATTTTTCAAAATGAATATTTAAAATTCTAATAGTGAAATAAATATTATTTTTTTAATATTAAATCATTAAAAATCATTAAAATAATATAGAAAAAATAATTATATTTTTTTAATCCTATAACCCTATAATTAGACCATATTTTCAAATGGAAATAAACCTCAACATTTAAAAAAATGCAGAATACTGATTATTTTATTAATATTAATTTTTTTGGATTAAATTATTAATCTTGTTATTATTTTATGATTAACAAAATGAATTTTTATAATATATCACTCCAAAACTGAAAGTTAATAAAATTTTCGTTAGGTTACTCCACAATAAACATGCAACAAAAAAGATTAATTCATATTAAAAACACAATTATTCATATTAATCCATTCTATCATATGGTTCTTTTATACAAACAACAAAATGATCTTTTATTTTTGAATATAAAATGTGAAGTCCACTTATTAAATCATGATTCATTAAGTAAATATTTAATTAAGACATTTCAATAAATAAGATCCTTCTTGAGGTCAATTGTAATAACTAGAACATGAAACTAATGTATGACTATTGACATTTATATTGATTTTTGTTCAAGTATGATTTTATCTAACATTTAATGAATAAATTCAAACAACATGCACCACATGAAAGTAAATATGATAACTAATGTTTTGATGTAATGTGATTACTTGGTTGTCAATTTTACTTCAAATATTTTTATTTGGTTTCATAAATATTTTTGTAAACATTTTATACACAGTCATACCAAAAAATATTTAAATTATATAAAAATTGTTTTTTCACATTCTATATGAAACCATAAGAAATTAACATTTCGATTAACCATTTAAATTGTATGTTTAGAAATAATTTGATGTACAACTCATGTATTCAATCAAGTTGTGATATCATAATTAAATCTATTCTACAAAAATAATAACCAAACATTCTAAATGAACTAAAAGATTGAAAATAAACATGATATCAATCTTAATTTATTATATCTCATAATAAGTAGAATGTATCTGATGACACTTTAATATCATGTTTTATGTTGTTACCCATGATATTCAACCCTCCCCCCCCCCCACATAGTAGAAAATATATGTTAAATGAATTTACTTATGTGATTTAAGAAGAATCATCTAAGATAAAGGGGTTAGAAAGACACCCCCAAATATTAATCGAAACTCCTCCTCATGATAGGGAGTTGAGACATCTCATTTTTTCCATCAAAGGAACCTAGATCCTACAAGACAAATATAAGTGGTTCAAAATTGTTTTATTATTACTATGAAGAAAAATAATCAAACTAAAATATACTAAAAATGATAGAAATTTTTCTAAATAATACTCTATAAATAATGAATTATTTCACATCATGTTCAGGCATTGTATCCAATAAATAGGCTTCTACACATCAGTATCCATAATCTGGAGGGGGATGTGGCTAAATCAAGAAGAACCATCAACTATGGGGTGGTCATTTTTTCATAATAGTAAAACATTCTACCTGGTATATATAAGGTTCCATGGTAGAATCCTAAAACTAATATGTTGCAGTGGACCCTATATAACTCAATTTCTAGTGTATTTAAATAATCTATCCTCCCATTATTTAAGGTTAAAACACATCAAATTTTTACTGGATGGAAATGTCATAATAGTTTTTTCCTTAGGTTATTTTTTATATCATTTATTATTGTCACATCATTTATGGATCTTTGTAACACCCCATGCTTCTACGGTACGCTTCTCTTTGAATAATGCAATATCATGTGTTGTACGCAATATCGAGTTCTAACACACCACAACCAATCAAACTAGCCGTTATGAAGAGTAATACCCACTTTTATTAAATTTATAAATTTTATTTTTCAAAATGGACTTCATTTTTGGATTCGGAATATAAAAATTATCCTAGGGTGAAGTTTTGTTATTTTTCTGAAAAACATCATTTTTTGATGAACAGTAAAACCACTAAGTGGTAGTTAAAAAACTGAATTTTTCATAAAATATAATTTTACCACTTCTGTGAGGGGCATTTCGAAAATATTAGAGACACAGTTAATATAAAGGAGTAAAATATGGTTTAATGAGATGAAAATAATTTTTTGGTGAATAGTAACTTTTTACTTTTATTTACCACTGTTAAAAGTAAATAGGGTAATTAAGGGTAAAAATGATATTAATATTACCCTAAAACATGTCCTAATTCTATTGTACAAGTTTATATCGACCAAAAACATCCTTAGTCATAAAATATTATCATTTAGGTACACTTGGACTAGATTAGGACATTTATTATTATTTAATTCAAAGAATAGTTAAAAGAGTTTAAATCAATATTTATTTACTAAAACATTTTTATTATAGGGTTATACATAAGAAATATTCGATTGTAAATATTCATTAGAAAGATAAAAGTATTTCCTACATAATGGTATTTTATTTATAATTTTTAGACATTAAATAATTTACTTTATTAATGACACAATAATGATGCATTAATTAACAAAATAGTGAAAATTTAAATTAATTGATATTATAAATACCCAAATAAATATAATTTGAGACTTTTTATGAAGTAAACTAATTTTATAGTTTAATATGACATGTTAGGAGTTATTTAATTAACTTTTTTCGAAGTAATAATTCTGTTATGGGTTTTACAAAAATCAATTTTCCAAATAGTGTCAAAATTGACATAAAAGTGTTTTTAAAACAAATATTATATTATTAATTGATATTAAATTCCTAAAAATCTGAGGTTCGGCCAAGAGACTTATATCATGATAGGTGTATCATTAATGGACCACTTGGGGGTCTCTTGGAGGTATATAGTAAGTTTATTAACTATATATTATAAAAATACAAAGTGACATGGTAAGTGCCAAACAAATTAACTAAGAGTTAAAACTAAAAGATAAGGTTAATATAATTACCCAAACATATCTAAATTCTATTGGTTAAGTGTTTTTAGACCAATAAACACCTTAACCTTTAAATAATCCACTTAGGAGTCATTAGAAACCGAATATAAATTTATTATAAAATAATATTTCTAGCTTTTCCAAAGGTTCCCCTCACCCCTCTTATAAAAGGAAACTCCCCCTTCTAACTAATTCACACATTCAAAGCCTTTTGGATCAGAAAAACACTACCCAAATACTCTATAAAATTCCCTCACTACAAACTAGAGGCCTTAGTTTTATCCTAAAGCCATCCTATGGAGCCCTTTTGGTCAAATCAAAAGGAAGAACTGAAGAATAGGTAATGTTTTCACAACCCTCATTCAAGTTCCTTTCTTCTTGAACTTCTTATTTCTTTGTTATTACCATTATAAAATAATAACTCCAGTATATTATATATACTTTGATGTTATTATAAACATGTTACAAACATATTTCAGTATTCTATCCATCCTTTGAATGACATGTCAGTATACGTGTGTACGTATGACTTACCGTCTCCACGTCGTGGTGTAATATGTATTCAAATCATTATTATTTGGATGGGTATAATAATGATGTGTAATTCATGTAAATAATAAATATAACATGATAATTATTCTGTATATATGATATACAATCAAATTAAATAATATTTTAATATCAAAATAATGATATTGTTGCTTGTGCGTACGTACGGACTACCGTCTCCACGAACGTGATGAGATTTATTCTCCATCGTATCCATTCAAGTATAATTCTCGTTTGAAGATTAATAATAATTTTTAAGGACTTAATATCATTCTGTATATGAATTATATACAACCAATCCATAAAAAACATGTCTTACATAACAAAAAATATTAAATAAAATGAGTAAGTTAACACCCGAAACGACTATAATATTACGATATTATTAACAATGCAATATTAAAAGATCATATATGATACCATATTAATGTATATGATTTGTGTATAATTTTATAACAATTATTTATCTATTATATAGGAGGTTAACCTACCCCTAACCAAGGAAAATTACAAGGTAAGTGTTTTCATCTCACTCCTTATTCCCGTGAGATTCATGCCATTTTGCCACTATTACTTTTTGTGTAGTGTCTATACTTACCATAATTGTATTCACTGTGTAATACACTTTAATTTATGTGTATTTACATATTCATTGTATGATAACTCTTTCATAAGGTGTATGTTTCATAATTTACCAAATTGGTAACGGTTAATTTCGAAATCTCTTTATTATCTGAGGTTGTTTATTCGTAATTATCTATTGGGACATCTTTATCATGCACATCCATGTTTCTTACAAATGTGTTTGAAAACATTTTTACTATTTAACATAAAATGAGTTAAATTAATTTATACCCTTATTATTATTTATACGTTTTTTAATGGAATCTTTCTGTCATTTTCCAAACAAGATACTTTTTGACCTTTTCAACAAAACTAAGGTAAGAATGTTTTTTTAACTTATATGGTAGGTGCGGTTATTCTTTGTCATTGTAACACCTTTGAAGCTTCCCTTACACACTTATAATGATATTTTCAAAATAAAGGTTTTCTTTTACAATTATGTGATTTTTAAACAATTTCAAAAAAATAGAGATATATTTATCTCAAATATATGAGATTCCGTGAAAATGTATACGTATTTAACGCAAGCATAAAAATGTTTTCAGAAAACCTGACTCTCGAGTGTGGTAGATAGGAAGGTATTGGGCGTGAAACAATAATGGCCTGTAATTAGTCGAGCAGTCTCAAAATTAGTTATTTTGTTTTCAGAATCTTGCATAATGCTTTCAGAAAAACAGAAGAGTATATTTGAGCAACTTCAAACATAAGTATCTGCTAAAAAATTGCATCGGTAGGTCTCATGAGACAAACAAGTGTCTTGGCACAAGGCCTTGACAAAATCTTATTTGTACTTTTGGCATGAGGCCTTGGTTATGTGGTTATGATAGTCTGGCATTATGCATTCCATCATTATGAAAGTGGTTATTGATATTTCATGTGATTATTCGATTAGTAGAATATCCATGTGAATAAGTAAATGGAATTATTTCGTTTTATTTCTTCCATATTATGTTGAAGTTCAAGTTTAATAGGATTTTGTTTTAGTTATACATTGCCTTAAATGTTTATGTTTATTTATGAAAGTTTCCGCTATATTTCTATCCTTACTGAGAATCTGAGCTCATCCCCTTCAATGTTTTATTTTTCCTAGGATGTGAAGAAGTAATTTATGAATGAACTGCAGGGATAGTATGTGGGGACATGAGTGTGGACTATGGAGACTATGTTGTTGTAGTTTTCATTTTTATGATGTAATGTAAAACATTATGAATATATCTAGTGTTCCCAAGGCTACTAAACTAATCGATCTTTCGAGATTTGATCTTTCTTATGATCATGCCAATGTTATGTAATAATGCACCGACTCTAGGTAACTAGGGTCGGGGCGTTACAATCTTCCTTCTCAATTTTATTTTTATTCACTCATTTGGACATCATTCTTCTAGGTAATATCATGAACCTTTTCCTCAGACTCTTCAAGTGTCTCATTTTTCTATAATTAATGAGAAAAATATAAAACATATCTTCTTGATCATGGATGTTGTTCCTGATTTATTCAAAATAAGTAAACACTATTTTAAATTTGTCTTGTATAAATGGGACATATAATGATTACAAGCATTAATAGTCCTTTAGGATTTAATCCAGTATATCAATGACCATATTTAGTTTAATACATTAAAATTCATGTTTTTACTCTTCTAAATATTTGTTTTCATAAGCTTTTATCCTTCATAATACAAAAATGAGTGTCTAATGTTACCAAAAAATATGAAATATTTTATCATGTCGGACACTCCACCCAACCACTTCTAATTATTCATAAATAATTTCATATATGAAAAGTATATAAATTGGGAAAATTAATTTGAAAATGTAATTACAAAAAAATAATTGTGTCAACATGATATTACATGTAATAAAATAAGTAAATATATAGTAAATATTTTATGTTATTATTTTTTATTTTTTATTTTTTAAATTTTTGTTTTGTAATCTATTTTGTATTTCTTGTGATTTTATTTCTATATGCACATATAAGTAAGGGAAAAATCCCATAAAAATACTGAATTTTTTTTACAGAAATATTTGGATAATATTACAAACTCGTTAAAAGTCTATATGTTCAATTCTGAAAAATAATGTTTTATTATTTGGTCATTTCTTCACCGGTATATGAGTTTGAGTATAAGAGTTTTTGGTTGAATTTTAGAGAGAAAAAAATAAAATGATGGGTCGAAATTGTGTTTGATAGAATGGGATGAAAATTTTGAGTTTAAATAAACTATAACTGGCATATAAATTGTTACTATTACTAGATTATAATCACAATACAGTTATTTGAAATAAGCATAAATCACTAATAGCAATATTTTGGTCATGAAATTGGAATTTATCAGACACCAATGATTCACATTGGATTCTCTCTCAAGTTAAATAGAGATATTTCTAATGAAACCACATGTGGTGTGTGGGTTCTCTGACTACATATGTGTGGGTTTTTCAACACAATTTATAAGTGGAAGATTATGTGTCCTATCTCATAGTTACCATAATGAATTTCACCCTAATTAATTAACTAATCCTATTAGATCATCAATTCATTAGTCAAATTGTTGAACAGTAAGAACTTTGATATTAGGTCTTGATATATAATTTCCTATAAATAGATAAAAACAATTAAATTAAAAAAATTCTCAAATTTAAATAATATGAATTTCTAGAGATAAATATTTGAAAAAATAAAAAATGAAACCAATTGAGATAAATAACAAATAAAAATTTCACATGATCTAATGGATTATTATCCCAATCACTGTAGAACTCTGTCAGTAATAATTTCCCCTCTTCTATTTTCTTATAGGTTTATAAAAAATCTATTTATATCCATTATTCGTTTGTTCCTCGATTGAGTTCCCTTATATACCTCCTCTTCAACCCAACAAGGAATTCTAAAATAATTCTATTTGGATTAAAATATCAATATATATGTAAATGAATATACATAGGATATTTTTTGTATTGATTGTGAGATTTGATGGTTGATTTATTTATATATTATTCTAGAGGAATCTTATTTCTTCTTTCTTACATCCTGTGATCTCTTATTTTTTTCTCGTATATGGTAAATCATTCTACTTGGCCATGTTTATGTAACATATTTAGTTAGGCATGAGAATAGAGTGATCATTTATGGCCCTCTAGAACTTATAGGATGTATATATATATATAAAATTTTAATCAATGACTAAGGTATCTTAAATAAGATCATAATGAAATATATGAAACATCAAGTGGTGGAATCAATGTTGGTGTACTTTTAATCAATTTTAACTTTAGATTATTTTACCTCATAACTTATCCAATGCATTGATCCTTCTAAAAAGAATTATTTTTTTTCTTTGAGTATTTTATCCATCATTAGTTTGAATATAGATAGGTGGTAAAACATACACAAAAATGACCAGGATTTATATATGAGGATTAATTCTCTAAGGTTTAAAGTAACCCGAATTTATTTTTTTTATTATCCCACTCATAGACAGCCTGATACATATTATGAAAAGAATAAATTGAAAGGTAATATTCTTCAAACCACTATCATATCATCATATATATATATAATAATTCATCAATTTATTGTTCTTTTATATATGAAAATGGAATTTTACTTCCATAAGAAGATAAAAAATTTAGTTTTCTAGCCCTCCTGGACAAAATGGAAGACCATATTCTATAATATAATTCATGCATTAGAAATGACTCAATTATAAAATTTGAAAAACACTATTGTACATATCCAATATACATGGTCGGACTCATCTGAATCATACTTATTGAATATATATTTATATTTTATGCTGGACCACTCAATTTTCTATTCTATTTTCCATGATATAAATTTTCTATAATATGTCGTTGAATCAGATCACTCACAATTTCGTCTTCTATTCCTTCAGTGCATTGATGACGAGATTATATCGAAAAAATGTAAAATATCAAATAATTGACTCTCAGAATGGTCAGATGAAGGTGGATTAGGGTATTCATCTATTTTCTTTGACAAACTAGTGATATTTGAGAATATAATATTGGAACTCAAAACCTATTTTTCTAATTCATTGAAGTTATATATCAATAAATATCTCCATTTTGTTTCCATGATATTAGATACATTTCTATATCACCAAATCATTGACATCATGTTTCCCTCATAGACTTTATTGATGACTCAATATTCATTTTTCTTTCCTCAGGATATTTCAAAACTTATTTTCTTCCGAAAATAACAAAATATTTGGTTATGGAAAACTAAGAAAAAACATGATACCTCCTTAAATTGAAATAACATTATGTTGTTCTTTTTAATTTGATCTTATGATGTTGATCCATATACATAGATGTTTTTATTCTAATCTATAGATGTGTATATACCTATGTCAACACATTCTATCCCATTATGAAAATCCATAAAGATGGTTCCCTACTCATTGTCATCCATGATTATTGGATTCTAATAGATTCATAATAAACCATGACAGAGATCCATTATCAACATGGTATTTTTTTGTTAACTAATTCTCATAGTATGATCATCATAATTATATTTTATGATGTTTTGTGATATACTGGGGTACTCCAATTTTCACTTACTAATTAATGAAACATACAATGATATGAAATTGCTCTTACATACAATTGAAATTAATATTATATCCTGTTACATTAATACTTATAATATACCTAAAAATTATTCTTCCAGTAAGAATTATATCTTTCATTGGTTGACATATGTTTCTTTCACAATACATAAAATATTCACTCTTACTTATTATTATGGATACTCTCATGATTTTATCTTCACCATTATCTTTTTTTTCATGCTTATTATCCTTCCCCTTATGATATATGTAGGTATGAGAATGCAATGATATTCTACATGGATCATTTATACTTCATGGTGAATGGTCATCATGGTCCTTCTAATATTCTTATTATCATCCTTTTATTCTTCGGATGAAGGGTTTATATATATATGGATATTTTCAATAATGTGTGATCTTTCTCCATATGAATCTTAGTGGATCAATATTGATGACAGCATTTAATGAAATCATATTTTTCTGAGGAAATTATTGGTGAAATGATGAAAATTTCATATATATTTCTTCAACTCCACAATGAGGTTTAACCTGAAAATTCACTACATTATAAACAAATGCTCTCCAATAATATCTCATTAAATCACTCACGACCAACCTTCCCATATTGTCAACACCAAACACCATATCATCTTTATTCTTATTGGGCTAGTGAAAAAATTTTCTCACTCCTATCTGATTCATACTACTCTCTACTAAAAACTACCATTGATCTTTTCTTAGGGGTTTGCATTGTACTCTGGCTACTTGGGTGGTTTATATGGGTCAAAGTTTTCCATTTTTTATCCTAAATCTTTTCCAACATCATTTTAAGAATACCAATAAAACAACCAATATATAATAAAATCTAAACAATTATTCATTAATTTTTGAATGGTAGTATATTAGACATTTTAAACTTTTATATATATTAAAATTTTATATCCCAATATTGAAGTTAAATTGATCTCAATCAAATTCCATGTATCAAAGAAGATAAAAAACCTCAAATCTTATTAAAAAATTATTACTCACAACATTAATTTTACTGGGAATATATAATTATACTAATTGTTAATTTTAGTAATTTATTAACAAAATTTTATGTAATTCAACATCATCATATAAACATAATAATGTATTTCTTTTATACATATTGATAACAAAAACTCATATAAAAAGTGTTCCTAATACCCCCACCCCAAATTTAATATTTATTCAATTCCTTTGCAATATAATAATATGTTATTATATTAGGAAATATATTCATATTCATTAGTATTTTATCCTTTCTCCTTTTTCTCATTAAGACTCTTCATTTTCTTCCCTCCACCATTATTGACAGTAAATACAAATTTAAATAGAGTGGACCTTATTATATCATTATTAAGAAATGTGACATAAATCATCCAACTCAAAATCTATATAATCCATGATCAGTGAAGAAAATATAAGCATTTAATTTAGACACAAAATATCTATATTTGAAAGCTACAAATTATTCCAATTTATATTAATTATTGTGACTCATTCAACAACATTTATAATTTCCTCATGCTCAAATTAATTGATTCCAAATTAAATATTTATTGATTTTAGAATTAAAACGTTAGAACTTATAATCATCTCAACAGACATGGAAAACAAATTACATACCTATATATGGATTTTTAATTTATCCTTGATATCTCATCAAATTTCATTCTTCTAATGCCATTTAAAAACAATTACCTCCCTTAATCTCATAATGATAAATTAAGGATAAGAGAGTAATAATAAATATCCTTGTAATGAATCTTGGTCAAAAAACTTGAATAACATGGTGTAATCATCATATTATATAGATTATTCTTGGACTAGTATGATTGACAGAAAACTCTAGGAGTTTTTTCCATCCCTATTGAACCTCCCAAACAACAGTTATAAATACATTTCATCATAATTTATCAAAAAACTCTATTTAAATTTTGATTCCTCATGTGGAATCATTTATCTATGTTTTTCGAAGGCACTTGATTGTGTTTTTTTATATTTATTACTTCTTTTAACATCACTAGATATTGAAGCCCAAATAATTATCATCATAAAATCTAGGGCTAAAGAAAAACCTAATGGAAAATTATTATTCAACCAAAAAGGAATGAATTAAAATTTTTGTTTATATGGAGATCAAGAACCATGTTCATATAAATCATTTAACCTTCAATAAGATTCATGGAAGCATGAATCTTGGAGCATCACATGATGGTGTTATGCACATAGAGTGATTAGTGATAAGATAACATAAATCCCCATCATAAAAGCCCTCTTGATCACATGAATCCCCTATAAAAAGTCATCTGAATCATGTGAATGCCTCGAAAAGCCTTCATGGTCATTCAAAGGCCTCCAAAAAGTGTACCTGACCATGAGAACTCCTAATAAAAGACTTTATAATCATGTGAATTCTTTGGAAATATCATTTTGATTGTGTGACATTTTAGTATAATAATGCTTAATATACATTGAGGCGTTAAGATGAAAAAAGAATAAAATGACGCGATCCTTATGTCAATTGTGTTATTTTGATCTTCATGTGATAGGATAACATTATCCTCTTGATTAGGTCATTAGTAATGAAAAATTCAACACACATGTTGATCTCATAAATCAAAATACTCATACATGTAATCTTGATAATACAATTCCATAAAAGACAACTGATAGAAAACATTTTGACAATAACCAAATGGGTCACATAATTAATTCTGAAAATGTTGGTAAACAAAAGTGTTGGATGTTTTCAAATTGGGGAGCATAAATGCTTCATGTGATCAGTACATTGATCATGTGAAGGCCTTCTGAAATGTTGTTAGGATCTCTAGAATACCCTTTGATAGAATATTTGGATCTCGTGATGGACCTCTCATATGTGTCATGATTTTATAATGGATCTCCAATATTACATATTGATCTCATGGAGGCTCACTAAAATATCATATTTACACCATTTGATTAGTCATGAGATCATGTAATCTCATGTTGATGGAGTGATCATGCAATCATTGATTAACATTTGACCTTAGGATGATTTCATTTATGTCATGTTGCTCGATCATCGGAGGAACATGATATATTCCCTATGAAGACTCAATTTAAGATATGAGACATAATCAATATATTATGGAATTGATATGGGGTGGAGATTCCTATAAAATCCCACCTTGAATGATGATACACACAGATTGAGAGAGAGAGAGAGAGAGATAGAAGCAAGAGTGGACTTTCTATAGTGAAGAAGTATGTGATCCAAAGAGTCACTGCTAGGAAAGATCAAAGAGTATGTTAAGGGATTATCCTACAGGTTTATTCTTTTTAATTGATTATTTAGTTGGTCAAATGAAGGATATAAAACATGTTAGTAGGATCCCATGGAGGACCATTGCGGGTTTTTCTTGATCACATGAACCATATATTGGAAAAATAAAAGAAAAATTGAGGAATTCACATAAAAAATGATGAAAACGATGGATGTTTTTTGTAAAGTAAGATACTCTATCTTTCATGAAAAGGGGTCATGTATTTCCGGTGGTCTATTCATTGGTCACATGAAGGCCTTCAGAAATTTCAACCTTGTTTACATGATGACCTATGGGAATGATATCTTGGTTAATGTAATGATATACAGACATGTCCATCTTTTTCATGTGATATCCCCAATACATGTTAGTGTTTGCATGAGATAGATTCGAGATATATCAGTTGGTTTTTGTGAAAAACCATTGGAATGTCTATAAGGTTTATATGAATGAATCCAGACACGTCAACCTAGTTCATGTGAAAGAAATCAAACATGTCTTCCAAGTTCATGAGAAGAAAATTAGACACTTTATAAGGGTTCATGAAAACATATTTAAACATGTCATATGCGTTCAAGAAACTATGTTCAGAGATGTCATATATACATCCTAACACATGTAAGGATAACATCCTTGGACATTTCAACCATATTAAAAATTCATCCTCATATATATCAATAAGAGATCCTTGGAAACTTAATCAGAGTCATCTAGAAAGATTTGGGCATTATAGCCTTATCAACTATACATCCCTAGACAAGGTAGGTACACATCATTAGATATGAAAGCTTTATTAGATGGAAATTCATGGACATGTAATCCTATTCAAAAAACCATACATAGACATGTCATCCTTGTCATGTTGGCATACATGGATATCCCCCATTGATCCATTGGAATCATCAACCACAATCCTTTGTCCATGTATCCCTTTTATGGGGATAATTTCCCTAACAGACTAGGTTTATATACTCCTAGAAACATATGCATGTCATTTCCATGAAATAAGTCCTTATGCCATTTGATCCCACTCAGCAGAATCATCATGCTCAGTTCCCCCCATTAACCATATTGGATAAATAAGGAATATGTATCTTTTTTATTTTATTGGACTAATGATAGATATGTGACATGGGAATCAAAATCTTTGTATGTCCCTAAACATTCCATTTTCTAAATCCCACAGGGGTCACATCCTATAGTTCTACCATTTTTTCACAACCAGCAGGGAATGAGGAACTAAAGTGAACTCTGATGACTTTTATTTCTATTTTAAATAGGATACAAAGGACACCTTCCGTAGGACTGAGCACCATACCCAACAGGAAAATCATAACATTCCCTATGGGTTCATTAACATTACAAGGATTCAAATCATATTGCTTTAGGGATGCTTCCTTGTGTATTTCCCACACTTATTTTTAGTTCACATAATCCATTCCAATACCTTGTTTA
Organism: Viscum album; assembly: GCA_963277665.1. NCBI lineage: Eukaryota > Viridiplantae > Streptophyta > Magnoliopsida > Santalales > Viscaceae > Viscum > Viscum album. The sequence continues at coordinate 1,104,223,592 of OY728139.1, forward strand.
TCAAAATATGTATGACTCATGTGATGTAAGGTATTTGAAAATATCATTCCACTAGAACAATAAAAGTTACTGAATCTAAGAAACCATAGTGATTGATGCACCAAAATTATATGGAAACCTCTGTATGAAAGAACCAAAAATAAAATTCATTTTTTCTTCTTATTAACAAAAAATAAATAGGACAAAAAATGAAATTTTAACCCCAATATAAAAACACCAAGTTTATTCTTCAATGGTTGTAAAACCTAGAGTTCTTATTCATTTTACTTAAAAAAAATAAGTAGTCCCAAATTGTTATGAAATAATGGGAAATATATAGGGAAGAATTAACACATACTGATGGTGTCATTAATAGAACACCCTCTTTCATGTACAAGATGTCAATACCTTGTCATTATTTTATGGTTACCAATCCAATATCATAGCTTAGAAAGATTTATTACCATATATTAAATCCACAAGAGGGTCTTGAATTATAAAATAATTCCTCCAAAAAGTTTATAATTATCCCAAACTCCTATCCTCTAATCCAGTTAGGTCTCCCAAGTGTCATTGATCTTGAACCCACAAATGACCACATACCATTGTAATACGGGCCAAAAGCTCATTGTGGATATGAGGGCAGTTGAGTGTTTTCAATAGAACCAAAAATGGTGAACAAAATATAAAACCTCTAAACCGTTTAATCCATTTGATGAATTTAAAAGTTTATATTGACAATTTCTTGTTGGGATATTCAATTTTTCCCCACCTTTTTAAAAAAATGTTTAACCCAATGAGAAATCATATGATAACTAAATAACTTAGTTACCATATGCATAGGACCATATTTTTACACTTTTTTTAATAAATAAAAATGGTGAAACTAATATGAATATTTCAATATAAAAATGTTACATTGGCCACAAATTAGTCCATTTTATTTTTCTTCACCTATAAAAAAATGGTGAATCTATACTTAATTTTTCAATAATGAAATTGAATTTATTTTCCCTAGATTACGCTATTTTTCACATTCAAGAAGGTCATATAGAAAAAATGACATTAAAACTAAAAAATATGGATTCATCATGAATAAATTTGTTTTTTATGTTTCATAATTAGAATTTTGTAAAAATCAATGACTCTCTTTGGTCTTCTCTTTATGATTAAAAAATGTACCCCAAAAATTCACCTTAATTTAATGTTAGGGAATCACCAAGGAACTGTGGAAGAACCTCATATATGATAGAAATCTCTATAGAATACAAAACAATGAAAACCTCATGATGCCTTCACTATGAAGTTGTAAACATGATCATTAGGAAATACAATTTATATGTCATGATCCCAACCCTTGTGGACACTCATAGTGGATTCTGGTACTAAATCACAGAATCTTCCTTTCTCATTGAAGGATACAGTTAAACTAGTGAATCCAATCACTACTATTAACCTAGTCTGGATAATATCGCCACATTATGATAATAAACATCTTCAATAACTAAGGAATGTAGATTTGGGGGTTGAATACAACTCAATACTTTATTTGGAGTATCCAAATAGGGCTCTTATAAACTGAGATCAATAGTGTCATCCTTGAAAAATCTCCTTGTCACCCATTAGAGGTATTATAAGAAAAATCACTAACATGGGTCCTCATTCACATGAATAAATTAGATAACATTAGCCATGATAAGATGTAGATCATGGGGAGAGGGACCCTCTACCAACATCCACTAATGAAGCACTATGTTATATTTTAGTGCATATAAAAAATCATGCTAACATTATTTCTCAAATAGATCAAATATTCTATCACATTCTTAGAGAAAAAAGGGAAAGGTGTATAACCCACCACAACATGTGATTACAATTAGAATATTACTATGGAAAAAATTATTAATTTAGTGTGAATAAATCCCCAATTAATAAGATTACATCTTCTAGTATATCCTAGAGATAGAAAATATTCAAGCCTTATTCCTAGAAAACTCTAATGAAGTGTTATAACATTATGGAAATAAAATATGAAGTCTTCCAAAACACTCTAACACTGGTATAGAAACATATACATGCACATATCCCTTTCCCAACAACCAAAGCAGCATATCACCATGATCAATATGAACAGTATAATACTCTCGAGTAAGTTCCAATTCATGTAATTATGAATGAGTATTATTGACGTATCTTGGTAATGGATAAGGCATAGGACTTGGCACAAATTTCTATTCTAATTGAGCTCAGTCAGCCTTTTTTTAAAATCACCTCAAGATTGGTACACATTATAATCAAAGAAATCCATCAACATATTCCAAATCCAATCTATGATTGGCCTTATATCCGAATTCTAATTATGGTTTGTTATATTGATTTGGAAATTACCTTAGGGAAGGATCATATTACTCTAGATGAAGCTACTAAGCATATTCTAACAACATACATGGTACATGATCTCTTTCTTTTTCCAAAAAAATAAAAACTACCCCACACAATTCAAAGTCTAAATAGGAGGAATCTCATATATCTTACCTTATTTCATAACACTATTGGCATATTTTAATTGGGATGTAACACTCAAAATGGATCCCCTACACCTACATCAACCATGTTCATCTAACATCCTCTGGTAGCTATGAATAGGAATGTTTATATCCCCACTAATGGTAGAGGAGATCAATGATATTATCTATTATCTTTTCAGTAGTGGGGTTGCATTCCTAGAATAATATATGGTAATTGATATATTCTGGTGACCTCTATGAAGTAGGCTTATACCCCTTCTCATCCTAAAAATGCATGTTTATATATTCCAACCACGATGATAGAAAAGACACTTATTTATAATATGAACTATTCTAGTGTCCTTGGTTGTATGATGTGTATCTGTAACACATCGAGGATCCTCAAACTCTTAACCCAAAGAAGAAGAGAAATTATACCATGATATTCCTCCTCATGGAAGTATGGAGATGTATTATAGGAGCGTTATTCTAGATATCCATGATTTACAACCTCCTCATAGTGAAATCTCACATAGATAATAAATTAATCTCTTTTTAATACACATATGGACATAGATTATAAGAACCTGGATATTCTTTTTCAGGTTTGTCTTTCCTTTTCTGGATTTTTTTATAAAATAGGAGTTTCGGGAAAATTTTGATGTACACACCATGTACTTTATGGGTACATGCCGTGTACTCCCTTGTCGTGCCAGGCCGTGTGTTAGTCATGTCCGGGCCACACACACGGTGTGTAGAGGCGATGTGGCGGCCGCTTAAAGCGGAGTATGGAAAAACAGAGTACACGCCATGTACCTCAGATGTACACACCGTGTATATTCATTTTTTCATTAAATGGACCTGGGTCATGCCTGATGGACATAACACACTTCTTCACCAGGTAATTCATCCGAGAGAACCCGTACGACCGTGAAACTTCTCCGGATTCCCGAGCCTCCGCCCGTGCTTTGAATCGACCATCGCTGATTACTTTGGAACCACAACGGTAAGATCTTCCATCTCCTAGAGTTTCATTTTCCAATTCCCCCACTTTCTAAAGAGATTGTTGGTTGAGTATTTTTTACATTTTCTCAGATCCTCAACGTTCTAAGGAGAATCAATCACCGTGGTTCACATATATCATTCTCCTAGCATCGAGGTAGGTGGTTTATGCATTTTTGTAGGATGTCTATGAATATTTTGTGCTAATTCCACCAATAACCTCGAACGGGGTATTGCGTGCTTCCTGTTTTGCCCTTGTTGTTTTCCTTCTTTTCATGATTGCTTGAGTAGAGGTGATTGCCTATGAATAGGGTAGTTTTTACTGTACTCTAGAAGTTTTTCCATACTTGTTTTGCTTGTTTGGCGTTTTGCCAGTTTCCATGCCTAGTTGAAGGATAGTGGAACTATTGTACTGTTATACAGTTGTTCCTTAGAATGATATCCAAGTAGTTCGTGAGGTTTACTTGGGGCGATATGCACTCTATGCATGTTTGTTTTACACAGGGCTGAGAGAACCTGGTGTAGTGGACCATAGAGAGAATGGACGTACGGGCTTCTCTAGAGTGTCTTTAATTTACGATATGAGACCACAGTGAGAATTGGCGTTGAGTGTTTCCTCAAAGAGTCTGTAGTTCCTCGACGCAGGCCACATGGGGAATTGAGGTTGAGTGCTTCCCCAGAGAGCCTTTAGTACGATACGAGACTATAGGGGGGAATTGACAATGAGTGATTCCTCAGAGAGTCTATTATTTAGCTGAACCAGAGGGGTGAGACTGTGTGTGTGCACCCCACTGGGTTTCTAGTACATGTAGGTTGAACCATAAGGGTTAGGCTATGAGAATCACCAAGGGGTTACCTGTTGTTCTTCTTGTTAATTGGTTGTTACATGTGTACTTATATGCTAGACACTGGATTGTAGCTTCTGTGTGTTTTCCTATTTACTGCTTCCTGTATTTTACTGCCATGTATTCACTGACTGTTAGGAACAGATCTTTTGGTGGTTGCCTATTGGGACCCTATCTCACACCCTATTTGTGCCATGCTTTTGGGCCCAAATAGATTATGTTATTGGAGGTATAGATAAGGGAAATCACCCTTCTACTGCAGTTTCTTGATTGCACTGAAGCTGGAGAGCATGGGACCAAGCTGAGGATTATGATGCTGAGGAGTTGCGCATCTATTTTTCTTTTCTAATTTGGTTTAGTACTGTATTCATCATTGTGACGTGTTTGGGGGTTTTCCTAGACATACATGTATCATGCATCATTTATAATTTTTTTTCTACTCCAGTTGTTTATTTACCAGTCTTCCGTTGTTTACTCTTGTATGGATGGTTATGGTTTCTACTGTTATCTATTTGTTTTCTTTCTTCCGATCTATACTCTGCCAATGAAGGAATAGTTTCCCCACCATCACACCCATGGACCTCATTGCTATTCAGCAGCCTCTAGCATTTGGGGAAATGTGCTTGAGGCCATGTGACCAACTGGGTACGGGGTGCCACTAGGTAGATTTCAGAACCAGGACGTTACAAAGTGGTATCAGAGGAGTTCCTTTCTCTTGATTTACTGTTTGGAGACTTTCTCCAGGGATAGGATGGATTCGGTACTTCGTATTAAGCTGTGCTCGGGAGTAGCTAACCCATGTACAGGTCAAAGCCAATCTACCTCGATTATTACAATTTTCTGGTTTTTCTATGTTACAGTTGACCTGATTTCACCAAGAGTGATTCACATGCCTTGTGTTGTTATTGTTTTTGATATTGTGGTTCTATTTCTATCACAACCCAATGAGATTAGGGTATTCCATCTCATGCATCAGATAGGTACTTGTTAGAAATCACATTCCATGCATTCTTACCATGCCATCTAGGGTGCATTAGCAATTGCATGTTGTTGTGATAGACATTGTGTAGATTATGCATGTTATTGTGGTAGATGCTTGATAGAATCCCTGCAGTTTTATAGAGAGGTTGTTTTTATTGAACTTTGTTTAAATGAATGCCAAAATTTGGTTCTTTAGGTGTTATGGGCCCTCTTGAATCAGAAATTGGTGAATCGTTGACCTGGTTTTCCTTATATATGACTGTATTGGATGCCATGCTTGATTCGTGAGGAGTATGGGCCCTCACGAATCAGAATTTGTCACCTTCAAGCTTGTTTTTCAGTGTTTTCTGGGATTCGGTGCAGTTTCAGACCTACTGCCCGGAAAAACTCAGAATACACAGCATGTACTTTATATATACATGTCATGTAGTTTTTAAACAGTGTCACTGACTGTGTGAGAAGAAACACGGGTTGTGAAAAATCTCCAGGAACACGCCGTGTATTGTAGGTACACGCTGTGTAGTGGTGAGCCGTGTACCTGGCCGTGTCACTAACAAAACGGGTCAAGGAAGCTCGTGTAATACACGCCGTGTTTTGTATGATCACGCCATGTATCCTAGTTCTCGGTTCCCGGCTGTTTTAGGAAAAACACGGGACGATGTTATCTCCTCCTATAAAAGCCTTGATTGTTCAGAACATGATGCGTAAGGGTCATCCATGTACCCAGCTATATTTCAAACAACATGGTTCAAGAAAGGTCTTCAAGTACATGCTGTGTTTGTTTGGAACACGCTGTGTAGTTTCAGCTGTGTAACCGGCCGTGTAACTAAAAACACGGGTCGTTGAAACCTTGTCTAATACACGCCATGTCCATAGGGAATATGTTGTGTTGTCTCAGTTTAAGAAGACCGTGTGGGTTAGCCGTGCAAGGAGACTCAGGCAGGGGAATGGAGTTATGTAGACGTCATGTAGACTTTTTACATGCAGTGAAGTTGTGTTTTGTAAAACATGAGTGTTTCCTTCTCTTATTTTCGTTTTGTACACCATTGTTATCTTTCCTTGATATTCCTGATCTAAGGTATGCTTTTGATCTTTCAGATCTATGCCTCCGAGGCGTCCTCTGGTTGTGCGTCGGTTACAGGATGGTGATCAGATGCCAGATATAGCTGATCAGGGACTTCCTACTGATCCTCCAGCTGGGCCAGCCTAGGAATCGGCTGTCATACCAGTTGCAGGAGCTGATGCGCAGTTCAGGGAAGGCTTAATGAGAATGATACAGACCTTTCTGGGAGCACTACCTCCTGCCATGTCTATGGCAGACATGACGTGGGTTTTTTCAGTAACATCATCCTCCTACTTTCTCGGGGGAAGGAGGACCACAGGCTGCAGAGTCATGGATGGAAGCCATGCTGACTATCTTTGAGCATCTGGAAACGCCTCTAGAGAGGTGGGTCAAGCTCACTACCTATATGCTACAAGACTCCTCCAAGAGGTGGTGGGACGTGATCTCAAAGGTGGGTCATCAGTAGGTTATGGATTGGGAGGAGTTCCATCACGTGTTCTACGACTACTTCTACTCGGAGACCCTGAGGGCTGATCGATCCTGAGAGTTCATGAGTTTAGAGCAGGGTACTATATATGTTATTGAGTATTCCTCTCGTTTCATTGAGCTGCAGCGTTTCACACCCCTCTGGGGTGGAGATGGGGTGTTCTTGGAGAGGACGTTTGAGGATGGTCTCAGGAGAGAGATCCTCCCTCAAGTGAATCTCTTCCAGTTGACTTCCAACACATCCATCATCAACTAGGCACTGATTATGGAACGCAATCTGAGAGACTCCAGAGCTGCGGGCCAGGGCGGTTCTGCTTCTAGAGCTAGTGTTCCTCCAGTTGACAGTAGGGAGCGTTGTAGGGATTCTACGTGCGGTGAACCGAGGAGGTGAGATACATCTTAATGTAGCCAGGTATTTTGCTACCTGTGTGGAAGGGCAGGGCACATGAGGCTGTAGTGCCAGAGAGACCCATTGGAGTGCCGATCTTACGGCAAGATGGGTCACCTTCAGTGTTTCTGCCATGTTTTCTCACCAGAAACTGGTGACGGGGGATCTTCCATGACTCCTCGTTTAGGAGAAGCGCCACCAGTTTCACACCAGTCTGGGAAATGGAGTTCTTTCGGCCGTTCAGGCCGAGGTGGAGGTCATGGCTAGGGTGGCCAGTCACTGTTCTATTAGCGACGACAGTGCGGATTAGCTCAGAGCAGTCAGCCAGGGTCACAAGGCTGCGGGGTAGGCCAGACTTTTGCAGTGAAGCAGACTTATCTAGAGCAGGATCCTGGACCTTCTACAGATTGAGATATGATCATAGAAGCCTCAGTTTTATCTTCAGCTCTTTTCGATACTGGTGCTACGCACAGCTTTATCTCTGTTGTTGATGTGGAGAGCCTTGGCCTCTGTATCCTTTCTACTGCTGACTTTTTGAAACTAAACACACCTTTGGGGACGAGGACATATAGTGTACGTCACTGTAGAGAGTGCACTCTCGAGGTTGCAAGGTATCGTTTCTTATGGGATCTCTATGTCCTAGAAATGACAGGCTATTATGTCATTCTCAGGATGGACTGGTTGGTTCCCTTCCAGGCAGTCATCGACTGTCATCGTCGCAGGGTGAGTTTCATTTCACCAAAGGGTGAATCGTTTCTTCATAGAGGCGAATGGGATGTTCAGGCGAGTCGAGTAGGACTCGAGCATCATGGGCTCAGAAGGTCAATGGCCAAGATTTCTAGTCATTATCAGGATGACCAGGGGACTTCACAGTTGTACATTCCTCCAGTGGTGGATTATTTCAAGGATGTCTTTCCAGAGGACTTTTCAGGTTTTCCTCCAGAGCGTGAGCTGGAATTATCTATTGAGCTAGTGTCAGGAGTGACACTGGTGTCCATTCCTCCCTATAGGATGGCCACAACTGAGTTGCAGGAGCTCAAGAAGCATTTATAGGAGTTTCAAGCAAAGGGTTTCATCCGACCCTGTACTTCTCCTTGGGGTTAGCTTGTCCTGTTTGCGAAGAAGCCAGACCATACCCTTAGGATCTGTGTGGATTATCAAACTCTGAACCAGTTAACGGTCAAGAATCGATATCCCATGCCTCGTATTGATTACAGCTTTGATCAGCTTCGAGGAGCCCAGGTGTTCTCGATGATCTATTTGAGGTCCGGTTATCATCAATTGCAAGTTATACCATCAGATATACCTCTGACAGCCTTCAAGAGTAGGTATGGTCTATACGAGTATACAGATATGCCATTCAGTCTCATGAAAGCACCAACAGTTTTGATGGAACTTATGAACTGTGTGTTCCATCCTTACATGGACTCCTTCATCGTGGTCTTCTTGGACGATATCTTGGTGTACTATCACACTTGACACGATCATGCTACCCATATTGAGATCATTTTGAGTACGCTGAGAGAGCATCGAATTTATGATAAACTATCTAAGTTCCACTTTTGGATGGATCAGATTCATTTCTTGGGTCACGTCATCTCAGAGGCAGGAGTATCTGTGGACCTATATAAAGTGAGATTTGTAGTTTCCTGGGAGCAGCCGAAGAACATTTTTGAGGTGCGGAGTTTCCTAGTGCTGTATGGATACTACATACACTTCATTCAGGACTTTTCACCACTAGAAGCACCTTGGACAGGTCTGACCAAGAAGGGGGTGAAGTTCTTATTGTCAGATTCTTGTGAGTCATCCTTTCAAGAGCTGAAGGGAAGGTTGACGTCAGCACTGATACTAGTCTTTCCAGATCGAGGAAAGAGCTATACTGTTTATTGTGATGCTTTGGGTATCAGGCTGGGAGTTGTGATTATGCAGGGAGACGGAGTCGATGCGTAAGGTTCTCGGTAGTAGAGGCAACATGAATGGAACAACCCGACGCATGATCTGGAGTTGGCAGCTATTGTTCATTCCTTGCGCTGCTGGAGACATTACATTCTGGGAGACCACTTTGTGGTTTTCACCAACCACAATAGTCTCAAGTACATCTTCACTCAGCGTGATATGAATCTGAGATAGTACAGGTGGGTCAAGTATCTTCTATCTTTTCATTTTGAGCATGCCTATACGCTGGGAAAGGGAAACGCAGTTGCAGATGCGTTGAGTAGAACAACTCAGATTCAGGCAGTTTAGGAGGCCAATAATGAGTGGAAGCTTATGGATTTATTCTCTGAGATGCATCTGGAGGTGCACGAACAACATGGGCATACTTACCTATTTTTTTAGCTCTTACCTCTACACTTCTTGATCGGGTACAGATGAGGCAGTTATCAGACTCAGAAGGCTTAGACCTGCGGGAGAGTGTTTTAGGGGAGGACCCTCTTCCTGGACGGACAGTGGGCGACGATGAAATCTTGCATTTCCAGGGACATGTATGGGTTCCACAGACATAGCCAAGGATCTAATGCAGGATTTTCATTTCTGAGTTTGGGCAGTTCATCCTGGTGTCACCAAGATGTACCGGGATCTTCATCACCAGTACTGGTGGCCAGATATGAAGAGAGATATTACTGGTTTTATCTTGAGGTGTTCTACTTGTTAGTAGGAGAAGGTGGAGCATTAGTGACCAACATGCCTTTTATAGCAGTTACCCATTCCAGAGTGGAAGTGGAAAGATTCCATGATGGACTTCATGGCCGGATTGCCGAGGTCGCCTCGAGGGAACGATGTTATTTGGGTTGTTGTCAACGGGCTTACGAAGGTTGCTCACTTATTACCGATCAAGGAGACATTCAGTGTTAATGATCTGGGATGACTTTAAATCTGAGATATTGTATGTCTGCATGGCGTTCCACACTCTATTGTTTCAGACAGGGATGCATGCTTTACTTCTCAGTTATGGCAGGGGCTTCAGCGGGCTTTGGGTACCCAGGTACTTTTGAGTACAACATACTATCCCCAGACAGATGGCCAGTCCGAGCGTACGATACATGTGCTTGAGGATATGATCCAAGCATGAATTATAGACTTTGTCGGTTCTTGGGAGAAGCATATCCCTCTGGTAGAGTTCACCTACAACAACAGTTTTCAGGAAACTATTCAGATGGAACCTTACGAGGCTTTGTATGGTAGGCCATGTCGATCACCTTTATGCTGGATGGAGGTAGGAGATGCAGCTTTATTGGGATCTCATATGGTTCAGGAGACCTCAAAGCATATAGACTTGATTCGAAAGTGGGTGGATACAGCATAGTCTCGACAGATGTCTTATGCTGATCTGTGGAGATGACCACTGGAGTTTGAGGTCTGGGATCAGGCATTCCTGTGTGTCACACCGAGGTTGAGACACAAGAGGATTCAGAGAGAGGGTAAGCTTTCACCACGGTACGTCGGGCCATTTGAGGTATTAGAGAGAGTTGGGCCGGTTGCCTATCGGTTTCATCTACCTCAGAGTTACTGAGCCATGCATGACGTCTTCCACGTATCTCAGCTCTGACGTTACTTTTCAGACCTGTCTCGTGTATTTTAGCCCGAAGCGGTTGATCTTGAAGCAGATGCATCGTTTGAGAAGTATCTTATCTGGATTGTCGATCACAGTACAAAGGTTCTCCATGGGTGGTCTGTTCATCTGGTATGGGTGTTATGAAATCACGGGCGAGTACAGGACGAGATCTGGGAGAGGGAGGCTGATGTACGATCATAGTGGCCGGAGCTGTTTGGGGTTTCTTCTTCTACGCCTCGCTAGGGAAATTCTGGGGACAAATTTATTTGAGGGAAGTTTGTATGAACCCAGATCATCATTTTTAGGTATGTCTTCCCATTTCTGGTGTTTTTGAGAAAAGAATAGTTTCTGGAAAATTTTGAAGTACACGCCGTGTACTTTTTTAGTACACGCCGTGAAATCCCTTGCCGCGCAAGGCCGTGTGATGGCTGTGTCCGGGCCACACACACGGTGTGTAGAGGCGATGTGGCGGCTGCTTAAAGTGGAGTATGGAAAATCAGAGTACACGCCATGTACCTTATAAGTACACGTAGTTTCTTTTAATCATTAAACAGACTGGGGTCGTGCCTGACAGACAGAACACACTTCTTCTGTAGGTTCTTCATCCGAGAGAACCCGTACGACAGCAAAACTTCTCTGGATTTCCGAGCCTCCGTCCGTGCTCCAAATCGACCTCCATCGATTGTGTTGGAACCGCAGCAGTAAGCTTCTCCATCTCCTAGAGTTTCGTTTTCCAATTCCTCTTCTTTCTCATGATATCCATGGTTGAGAGTTTTTGAGATTTTCTCAGATCCTCGACATTATAAGGAGAATCAATCATCATGGTTCACGTATATCATTCTACTAGCATCGAGGTTGGTGGCTTGTGCCTTTTTGTAGGATGTCTGTGAATATTTTTTTCATATTCCACCAATACCCTTGAACAGGGTATTGCGTGTTTCCAATTTTTTCCTTGTTGCTTTCTTACATTGCATGATTGCTTGAGTAGAGGTGATTGCCTTTGAAATGGGTAGTTTTTAATGTACTCTAGATGTTTTTCCATGCTTTTTTTTCTTGTTTGGTGCTTTTCCGGTTTCCATGACTAGTTGTAGGATATTGGAACTATTGTACTATAATACTTTTGTGCCTCGGAATGATAAACAAGTAGTTTTGGAGGTTCACTTGGGGAAATACATGCACTATGCATGTTTGTTTTACACAGGGCTGAGAGATCCTAGTGTAGTGGACCATAGGGAGAATTAATGTAAGGGATTCTCCAGAGTGTCTTTACTTTACGATGCGAGACCACAGGGGGAATTGACATTGAGTGCTTCCTCAGAGAGTCTGTAGTTCTTCGACGTGGGCCACATGGGGAATTGAGGTTGAGTGCTTCCCTAGAGAGCCTTTAGTACGATACGAGACTATAGGGGGAATTGACAGTGAGTGCTTCTTCAGAAAGTCTATTCTTTAGTTGAACTAGAGGAGTGAGACTGTGTGTGCCTCCCGAAGGGTTGCTAGTAATTGTAGGTTGAACCATAAGGGTTACGCTGTGAGAACCACCTAGGGGTTACTCGTTGTTCTTCTTGTTGATTGGCAGTTACTTGTGTACTTATACGCTAGACACTGGATTGTAGCTTCTGTGTGTTTTCCTGTTTACTGCTTCCTGTATTTTACTGCCATGTATATACTGACTGTTAGGCACATATCGTTGGGTGGTTTCCTACTGGGACCTTGTCTCCCACACTATTTGGGCCATGTTTTTGGGCCCAAACAGATTATGTTGTTGTTGGTATAGATAAGGGAAAGCACCCTTATACTACATGTTCTTGATTGAACTGGAGATGGAGAGCATGGGACCAAGCCGAGGCTTGCGATGCTGAGGGTTTTCTCATCTGTGTTTCTTTTGTACTTTGGTTTAGTACTGTATTCAGCATTGTGACATGTTTGGCTGTTTTCCTAGACATATATGTATCATGCATCATTTATGCTTTTTTTTTCTGCTCCAGTTGTTTATTTACGAGTCTTCTGTTGTTTACTCTTGTATGGATGGTTATGGTTTCTATTGTTATCTGTTTTTCTTCTTTATTCTGCTCTGTACTCTTCTAATGAGGGTATCGTTTCTCCACCATCACACCCAAGTCCCTTGCTACTAGTCGGCAGCCTCTGGCATTTGGGGAAATGCGCTTGAGGCCATGTGACCAATTGAGTACGGGGCGCCTCTGGGTGGCTTTTGGAACCAGGACGTTACATAGATGTGCTGTAAACACTGTGGTTATTTGTATACAGTTTCCCTTCAACTATTTGAAACACCTCATCTTAGTCAGGATGTGGCCTAGTGAAGTGAACTATATGGTCTAAGCAGGTGGAGGAATATGACCCTAATGAAAAATTGGATGAAATGGATATATGGATGGAGCTATCCACGGACAATATTCCACCTATGTATTTACCCATCACTACTTCAAATTATGAATTCCAAAATTATTTAGAGGATGACTTCATTCATTACATCCGTTGGAAGATGTGGCAAACCATTAAATAGTTTATTTATATAAAAATCCCTTATTATGGATTTGAGGTTCACATATTGGTTGTGAATAAGATCTGTTATCTGAGACCTGGATGCATTATCTATAGCCCCAGCCCTATGATCCAAATGGTACAAAACATTGTAATTAACATATACCTCCACAACATCAAAAATCGTTATAAAATAATCACCATATCCTCATAAAATATTTGTATGCTAGTATGAGGTGAGTATAGAGAATTTCACACCACCCTACCCCTATAATATATAGTTATTATTATTTAGTATATAGTAGTATTTTTTCATATCTATATTTAATTATTGGGGGAAACTCTAAACAACAAACCCTCCCCGCTCCCTCCCAATGTGACCCTAAACATGACGTTAGGGACCGCTGATGGAGGCCACCATCCTTTAATCCTATAGAACTCTATCCTCTTTCCTTGTGATTCCAACTATGAAACTGATGATGGTGTCCTTTTCAATGTTACCTAAAACATTCATTATCCTTTTCTACTATACATTTCTAGGAATCACCCAACCACCTATTTATTCTTGATTCATATGTCATTGGCTTTTCCTCCAGGACATCCATGTCAGTTGATGTAATCTCATTGCCAGCCTCTGTCCCCTCTCATATCCTACCTTATCCAATAAAATTTCACCACCATGATTGTGAGCCATAATATTTTATCCATTATGATGTTTATGATTTTCTTATTGTGTGTTTTTTATTATACCAAATCAATATTTGTTCTTGTTGTATTTTTTTTGTTTAAGTTATTCCGAACACTAATCAATTTTGATTTTTGCTGAGCCCTACCAAAATTTCATTCAAAAGAAATCACAAATATATAATGTATTATATTTTATTAGTGATCGGAAATAATATTATGAATTAATGTAAACTCATAATATAACATTAAAATTTCATTAAATCACTCACCAGTCATTATAACGATGCTTAATTCCTATTAATTATTTATTAATTTCATATCATTAATTATTTAATTATGTTCGACATATATTGAAATTATATTTACACTTTTCATATATTCCTATTATTTTTTAATATTAATTATCTAATTAAATATATTTTCAATTTTTTAAAATATTAAACTATTATTCCTAGATGATCATGAATATTTTTTATATTTAACATAACTAAATTAAAATTATAAAAAAAATCAATATCATATTATTTTTATAGTATGTTTCTTATCCATTTATCTTTTGTTTATCTTAGTATTTATACTTAGGATTAATATATATATATATATATAATTTTATTCAAGAGATGAATTTCAACGTAGTGGTAATAGGAATTGATTGTTCTTATCTGATTAAATATATATACATTTATTAATGAATGTGTAGGTAAAATAGTGATAATAAAATACATATGGGTTAATATTGGATTAATTAAACACTAATAAAACCTTGGTATACTAGTTTTAAAGAAAAAATTATATATAATACAATTTGAAATCGATCTATGGGTGATAGAATTAATCTTTTGATTCTTAATTGTAATATTCATAGATGGTTGAATAGAAATGAGTTATATGAGAGTATAATATAGAAATAGTTTCCTACACAATATGTATGTTTAACTAGGATTGGGGACTTGAATGATATTGAGATTTAAAGAAATGACTATCCTTTCAATGAAACAAAAGATGACTTACAACAAGATATTTCATTTTGAATCATGATAAATTATTTATTTTCATTTGTAAGATATAATAGCAATGATTAAATTGATAAACAAAATTTTTAATTAATATGGAGTATGTTAATCATTATTATATCATCAATTTCAAAAATGGTGGTTTATAATTTAGTTGAATATAGATATCAGTAATAGCATGAAGTGTGTACAATGTATTAGATGATATCATTTATACTCAATATCTATTATATAATGTGCCTATATATAATTAAATAAAAATAAATTTCTATGATTTTAAATATTCATCATTGTGATTTATTTAATCTACATTCCCTTCATTATTCAATGAGATAAAAATATCATCAACAAACATTAACAAGGTTTTTAAAAAATCTCCTAATTACTTATTAATATAATGCATTATTTGGAAGGAGATATTGATAAAGAAGGATCTATAATATTTCATTCATGTATATGAAAAAACATAAGAAATAGGGTGTGTAGAAAATAATCCAACACTTGGATGAAATATAATTGAAAAACCCTTACAATCGTATGGTCTTACATTCCCCTAAAACAATTCCTGTAATGATTATTCATGTCATCTATGAAATCATATAACATGAAGTTGAATTCGTGGGAATGTAAAAATGATGACACAATGAGGAATTCAAAATATTCAAGGTCATTGAATGTGTTTTATTCATTAAATTTGTATTTTTATTCAAATCCAAGGAATTCATTTAAGAGATTTTCTTACGATGGTTATAACCCATTTATTAATTTATGTCCAAATTATATTATATGGCTAGTTGATTTGATATTATATAATGTTCCTTCATGGGTGTTTATATATAAGAATTTATTATTTGTTTCATTGGTTATTTTAGAAGAGAAAAATTTATGAAATTACATTGATGTAAGCCTTCATCCTCTAATCAAAGAATCGTTAGGGACGATAGAATAGAAAAAATTGATGGATTAATGAGAAAACTATTCAAAATTCATGTTGTATTATTATTGAAAATTAGTGTGTTTCAAGAATAAGATATTTATCCAATTTGGACACTTATATTGGTTTCTCTTGTCCAGTATCAAATTTTAATTTTTGAACCTCAACAATTACCTCATAATAAACAATGGTTATTTATGTTTTATCACAAATTTTTTAATTTATTGTATAAATTATTTTTTATAACACACAATTAAATGAATATATTAAAATGAGAAATTCATAAAAGGTTTTATATAGTTCAAAAACATTTTCATAATTAATTATGGTAAAAGTAGAATTTAAAAAATCTAATAAATTAAAATTATAGATATCTAGTTTTCTGGTAAAATATTTGAAAAAGTTGGAAAACAATAGGGAAATAAACTATTTATATTTTTCATTATTAATAATTAAGATTTTAATTTTCTACATTATAGTTACAATGTAATGTATATTGAGAAGAACAGATTTGAAAATTAAATTTTCACATTGCATAATTAAAAGGTTAAATTGAATGATGGTCTTATTTACAATATTGATTTAGGAAAATGGATATAGTATTAATTTCCTATGAAAATTAGAATTGAAAATATTATTAGTTCAATTTTTAGTGAAAAAATGAGAAAAATGTCTTCCTTTGAACATTAAAAAATGTTTAATTTATATATGAATATTCAAGTAACATTTCATAGTGAATTGACTTATGTCACAAAAATATAATTATATTGAAACTTAATTAAACACATATTATGATAGAGCCTTTGATTCCATTGGCATTGAGATCTATCATACATGAAAAAGTAACTATAGTTATTGTTTATTTTTGTACATTTTTAGAGAGATTTAAATAAAACACTAAATGTAATAGATTTTGAAAAGTGCCCTAAAATAATTATGATAATACATTTTCATTTATTGATATTATGTTCAACATTTTAATCAATATCATGATTCATTTGACTGTTTATTTATCCAATGAAACAAAAATCAGTGAACCAATACATTACTGATGGATGTGTCCCATTGAGAGATACATTAATATAATTTATATTTTAATTAATGAATTTAATTTTATCAATTCATTATGTAATTTTTTAAAAGGGTTTATTATATTTTGTTATCATTAGACAAGTAAGTCATTTTAATTCATATATAAGGAATAAAGATCAACTAGAAGGCACTATTGTTGAATGTTATATAGATTAAAAGTATATGGACCTCTGTTCTTAGTATTTAGATGGGTCTGAGACTATATTCATCTATGTTTGGTATGTCGATGACATATCCAATTATTTACATTCAAAAAAATATTTATCAATATTTATAATAATAGAATGAATAATTGTAATGGGATCTAATTTTACATTGAATGAATTGATGTTACTACATGAAAGTTGATATATTCTACTCAATAATGTTATTTTATATCCATTTTTCAAAAAATTGAGATTATAAATAATACTACTGAGGGGTTGAGTATGGAATGTCATGGAATGTCATGGAATTAAAAAAATCGTTTGACAAGTAGAGTGTCATATGGATTACCCATCATGTATTTAAATACAAATATTCATATTAGTGTTGTGTATTGAATTTTTATATAATAAAATTAATATATTAAATCTTGTTTTATATATAATTAATGTTGATAATGGACATAAAATTTCAAAAAATGTGATGTTTTTTCTCATGGTACTTTCTGGAAGACTAGAAGATTTGATTCCTATAATATACATGGACTCATGTTTCAAAAAATTATTATTAAAAAGAGCATGAAAACTCAAAACTGTGGTGTGTCTAAACATTTAATAGTGGGAGACCAAGGAATGTTTGTTGATATAATAGAATTAAAATATCACTATCATTTTTCATTTTTCTTATTCAAATTCATATGGGTAAACATTGATTACATATAATTAATGATTTATTATGTTTTACAAAATTAAACTTATGTCACATGACATATATCGATGAGCATTTAGAGAATGATCCATTTATCTTTGATTAACAATAGAATATTTTTTATTATGTGGGAGATTAAGGATATTAATATTGGTATGATATTGTTAAATTAAAAGTATGATACTTTTATGATATTGGGTGATGAATTTTAATAGGTACATTTTAAAAGTGAACCTAATCAACCATAAAACATTAAATGTATTTTATATAACTATATTAAATAATATAACCTATAGGAGAGGGAGACAATAATGTACTCCTCACAATAAGAGTTTATAACAATGAGGAATATTCTGATGAGGATAATTGAAAGAATAAATTTATGATGAAACTATATGATGTTAGAACGATGATAATCTATGCCTGATTTGGAGAATGGTTTGTGTTTTTTGTCAATACTAAGAGGAAATTCAGAATGTGTGCCAGAAAAGTACTCATATAGGTCATGTAAATAACAGTATTGAAGGTGGCACCGTTTTCCAGTGTTTGCCAAATTTCTGTACCTCAAACTTGACAAAAGGGGAAAACAGAGCTGTTTGACAAAGGGACTTGCGCGCAGACTACATGGAGGCTTGGGAACTTTCACGCCTATTTTTTTTCAAGAACAGAACTTCAAAATATGGAAAAGTAAAGAGGGTCGTTCAATTATTGGTTTGGTCGCGCAAGTGACTTGCGCACCATGAAGGGACTTGCGCGTTGGTACCCAGGAGGTTTGGAAAGTTGCACACCAAATGTTTTTTGTTATAAGATCTTCAAAATATGGCAATGGAAAGTGGTCCACGCAAGTATTGGATGGGTCGCACAAGTGAGTTACGTGACAGAGGCTAGGGCGGATGGAGCTGCGCGCCGGAAGTTGCGCGCCGAGAGGAGGCTTGCATGCCATCATGTAGGGTGTCTAGTTTTCCTATAAATAGTGGACCACCCCTCCCCATTTTGGATGAAGTTCAAGAATTGTAGATTTTTAGAGCTCTCATCGCGCAAGTGTTAGAGTTGTGAAAATGTTTTTTTTTGGTCGCGCAAGTACAACTTGCGCGCCAGTTGTTGGTTGCGCATCCAATGTGGTTTGGGACTAAAAGACAGTGAGTCGCGCAAGTGTGGAATGGAAGACGAAAGTGTCACACAAGTGCATGGTGATACATGCACTCCAAATTTATTCCACACAGGTGACGTGTGCGCTAGGCAGTAAAGAAGCACGCAGGTGTTTTTGAGCTGCGTGAAAGTTGGGAGATTGCTCGGTACCCTCGGTGGGAAGTGATATTAGACTACCTGCGAGATTTGGACATCAACAGAGCATCTACATGCAATAGAGGATGTATTCATTAGCAATTATGAAGATATCTTCATGTCTATAAACTGACTGGGACTTCACCAAAGGCAGTGAGCCAAGGGGAGTCAACGGGAGTGACCTAAGGGAAGCAGTGAGCTATTCCTGATGCTTTTGTAAAGGCAGTGAGTCTGGGACAGAGTGACTATTCCAGAACATTATAATCTGCATCTAGTGAAGATTATTGTAATTTGGTATGACAAAAATCTTTCAGCGTATGCTCCTTGGACGTAGCCCTTAGTGGTGAACCAAGTAAAAAGTGTTGTGTCGACTCTCTACATGTGAATGTTTTATTTATAATCAATTTCATCATGCATGTTTTACTAGTTCCTACCAACATGGGAACAAGATCCATAACATTAAAAGAAAAAGATTACATCCTGATTCACCCCTCCCCTCTCAGGGTGTTCTGGGGTCCTACAAGTGGTAACAAAGGGTAAAGGATGATGGTGTTGAATCTGTCCTTTGACGTCATGGAGAATGCAGTCAATGTTAGGGGAGTCCCTCTCTTCGATGAAAGTAATTTCCAGATCAGGAAGAACAGAATTAGATCTCATTTATGATCTCAAGGAATGGAAGTCCTCTTTGCTATTATGCAAGGAATACATGTTACTGATCCAACAGGTCTGGCTATGACTGATACAGACAGGAAAGTACTTGATGTAGATGCTAAAGCTTAGAATGCTATCACTACAGCTCTTTCTGATCAAATTTATATAGAAGTGATGAGTTCCACCTCAGAAAAGTCTCTGTGGGATAACCATGAAAATATCTATGAAGGAGACTACAATGTGAACGAGGAAAAACATCAAGTCCTACACAAAAAGTTTGATGATTTAAAGATGCATCCTGATGAAAATACAGATTCATTCTTCAATCGAATCACTGAAGTAGTGGGAGAAATTCAGGGGCTTGGAGGGGAAATCAAAGACATTGATATCATAAAGAAAATATTTTGAAAACATCCTTCTTTGTAAAATTCAATGGTATCAGCTCTTGAAGTAATAGATCTATATAAACTATATCTGGATGATCTGCTAAGTAGTCTAGTGGCATATGAGATGAGATTCAATCCTGAAGAAGCTACGACTCGTGTTAGCAAGAAAATGGCATTCAAAGCTGTGGAAAAACTGAAAATTTCAGAAGATAGTGGTGATAAAGATGATGAGGAAAAAGAAATTATTTCTCTTATTTCCAAGAAGCTGAAGAAGGGAATAGTTAAATTTAATGATAAGTTACCTCTGGAATGCTTTCGCTGTGGAAGAGTTGGGAACATTTCCTCTCAGTGCCAAAGAAAGTTCAATGATGGAGAAACTGAAGCAGAAGACATTGAGAAGCCCCAGAAAAGTTTTTTCAAAATGGGAGACTTCAAATCTTGAAAGAATATATAGAAGAAGAGTTTTGTCTATGATTTGGAAGAGGATGATATTGAATTCGGTGAAGAAGAAGAACCCAAATTTAAAACTGGAAACCATGCTTCCGTGATGGCTACCATTGAAAAGTTAGAACCCTCTATCAACAAAGACAGAGACAATCATATGAATCATAATTGTGATCCCAAGTTGAAAATTAAGGATTACTTTTCAAATATTGAGAACAAATGCAAGAAATGTAGTAAGTGGAATGAAATGGTGAAAGAATCATCAGATTATGTGGATGAAATTGAATCTGAAATTGAACGACTAGAAGAACTAGTGAGAGTTCAATCTTCAATCCTTGAAAGCATAGATGACATTGCAGAATTGAAGCATAGAATTGATGAACAAGAAACGGTCATAAATGAACTTACATATCGACTGGAAGAGAAGTCCAAGACTATTGTCGGTCTTGAGGATGAAGTTGTTATTCATAGAAGAAAAATTGAGTATCGATCAACCAAAATGAGGGTAAGAAGAAAATTCATTTTGGAAGATTCTCAGATGCAGAGTTACTCGCAAGAGCCAAGAGTGGTTCAGATGGGGTTGAAAGAATCTTTAGTGATCGAAGACCCGCATGCATGGGAAATAGTGGAATTGGATGTGATGATGGGCCCTAAACTTCTAGAAGTTAAGAGAGCCAAAATAAAGTAATGATGAAAGTAGGACATGTTGAAATATTTCCTGAAGTGATGAAGAAAAAACCCTCAATCCAAACTAAAAGAAGAACTGGAGATTATCCTCAAACATTCAGAAATAACAGGCAGTCCAACCATTCTCCCGAGGAAGAACTCATGAGGGGAAAATTATGTGAGAAGACATTTCCCATCATGAAGTGTCAGTTATGTGGCTATATGGTTCATACCATGTCAAATTGTGAAGAGGCAAGAAGCTACTTGAATGGGGAAGATCTGGGAATTCAACAAAGGAGACCAATTTCATATCCTTCATCTTATAGAAGAAATAGTGTCTATGGTTACTGATTTCATTGTTCTAACTTTTTCCATAAAGCTATGTATTGCAAGAAAAGGTATGAAAGGAGAAATTTATACAACTCTCAGAGATGGGATAGTTTTCACCTTCGTGATGGTGTTGTTCTCACAAACAGTTTCTCTCCTTTGGAAGAAGTTTATGGGCATGAAGAATCATATTTTGTGGAGTAATGTGTTAGAAGGCCATTAGTATCTTTTGCTCGATCTATAATTTCATGGAAAGAAAAGAATAATATCAAGAAATTCAATCTTGTAGAAGTATCCCTCAAAGATACAAAGTGCAGCAGCACCTAGATTCTTGATAGTTGATGCTCTTCCCATATAACGGGAAATGCTGACCCTTTGAAGAACATTAAAAAGAAGGTTGATGGAATAATGAGGTTTGGTAATGATGGTGCTTTGAAGATTAAAGGCAGTGGGAATACTACTCTAGCCAATAGAGTGCTAAAGAAGACTAAAGTTCTTTATGTGGACGGTCTACGTCACAATCACCTTAGTGCGAGTCAACTCTATGACTTAGGGCTCATAGTAACTTTCAATCAAAAAGGTTTCACAATAAATTGAAAAATAGGTAATTCTCTTATGAAAGGTTGTAGAATAGATGGAAACTTATATCAGTTCGACAGCAAAGTGAACTCCTACTATTTGTATGTTGAAGAAGAAAACAATTTGTGGCATTGAAGGCTGTGGCACATTAACCAAAAATACATGTAAAAGATATCTATTCTGAAGATAGTCATGGGTATCCCCATTCTGAAATGTGAATGGGAAAAATCTTTTAATGCTTGAATTCGTGGGAAAAAATCTTTTAATGCTTGCATTCGTGGGAAGCTGGTCTCTAATTCATATCGGCCGAAGAAGAAAAGGGCATCGCATCTTCTTGATCTCATTCATGAAGACATATTTGGCCCGGTAAATGTTGTTGGAACTCATGGATAAATGTACTACATCCTTTTCATAAATGATTATAGCAGAATGGTATGTGTAATGGTTATACATAGGAAATGAAAAGTTATTGACTACATGAAAACCTATCATCGAATCTCCGAGAATGATACTGGATGAACAATCAAAGTGTTGTGATCAGACAATGGAGGGGAATACAATTCCATTGAATTTGAAAACTACCTGGTGATGCATGGGATACAACATGAGGTAGCTGCCGTGAGAACTCCACAGCAAAATGAAGTTGCTGAGTGCAAAAATAAACATGTTTACAATATGGCCAGGACTATGCTAATGGAGAGCGGAATCTCTCGACATTATTGGAAGGAAGCTATTGAAGCGGTAGTGAACATTCAGAATCAAACAGGGAATTATATGGTTGAAACGAAGACACCATATGAATTGTGGCATGTAAGTAAGCCTTCGTTGAAATAATTTTGTGTTTTCGGAAGCAAATGTTTCATCCAGAACAAAGAAGAAAGTCAACGAAAGTTTGGTGTCAATGCTAATGAATGAAATTTTCATGGGTATCCATTGAATAGAAAAGCCTACAAGTGTTTCAATAAGAGATTAAGAAGGATTCTGGTAAGCAGTGATTTTAGGATAATTGAATAGAAAACCACAAATGCTTCAAGGAAGTCATATGCGGATGTGATTGAAAGTGAGGAAGAAAGTGAACGTCGAGAAAATACAACTACAGAAATGAAGGAAGTTGTAAAAAACACTCAGCAGCCACATCATGATGTTGGCTCAGGAGTAGAATCTGAAGAAGAAATTGTGGCTGGAGAGAATGGGACCGAACTGCACATGAGAAATCATAGAGCAGAGATTGATCCGTCTAATATAATTGGGTATAGGAGTGCACCCACTCAAACAAGGAGGATTAGGAATAACACCTAATCTGCATTTTTGTCGGTTGTGGATCAATCCTCATTCGAAGAAGCTACAATGGATAAATATTGGGTGAATGCCATGAATAAAGAGTAAGATCAAATTAACAAGAATCAGACATGGGATCTTGTACAGAGACCCAAAGGTCACAATGTTATTGGTACAAAATAGATCTTCAAGAAAAGTTTTGATGAGAATGGAAGTGTTATCAGAAACAAGGCTCGACTGGTATGTAAGGGATATTCCCAGATTGAATGTGTTGATGTTGAAGAAACCGTTGCTCCCGTGGCTAGACTAGAGTCAATCAGGTTGATCCTTGCCATGGCTCTCCAAAGAGGATATAAAGTATATCAAATAGATGTCAATACAACATTCTTAAATGGTTTACTCAAAGAAGAAGTCTACATTGAACAACCTGTTTTTCTTCTTCTTGGTACTGATGAAACAAAGGTCTTCAAACTAAAGAAAGCACTTTATGGCTTGAAATAGGCACCACGAGCATGGTACTCTCAGCTGGACTCTTATCTCAAGAAGATGGAATTTAAAAGAGGAGGAGTTAATCACAATCTATACGTGAAGATTTCTTCAAAAGATCAATTCATGGTTCTAGTCTACGTTGATGATATCATATTTGGTGGAAGCAGGCAGAAATATGTGGATGAATTTTCCAATCACATGAAATCAGAAATCAAAATGTCATTTATTTGGGAGATCACATATTTCTTGGGGCTGTAGGTGATTCAAAACAAGGATTACACTTTCATTTCTCATGAAAAGTATGCAAGAGAGCTACTGAAGAGGTTTAATATGAAAGACTCCAAACCAATGTCAACTCTGATTGTAGTTGAAACTAAACTTGGAAAGCATGAGCATAGGACCTTTGTAGATCCCACTATGTACAGGATGAAAATTGGGAGTCTACTATACCTGACAGTGAAATGGCCAAATATTGTCTTTGAAACCTGTCTAGCGGCCCTCTTTCAGAGTAATCCAAAGGAGGAACATATGCCAGTAGTAAATAGAATCATGAGGTATATTCAAGGTACTAAAAATTGTGGATTATACTTTGCTACAGGAAGGAACAGTGAATTATCCACATTTTCTGATGCTGACTGAGATAGTGATATTGTGGACAGAAAGTCCACCAGTGGTGGATATTTCTATATTGGGAATAAATGTATTGGAAGGTTTATAAAGAAACAAGAAAGTACTTATATTAGTACTGATGAAGCTGAGTATATCTCTGCCACAATGGCTTGCACTCAACTGCTATGGATGAAGCAACAATTAACAGATATTGATGTTGAGGTGAAGAAACCAATGGTGATTTACTGTGATAACAAGAGTGAAATTGATCTTACAAAGAATCCAGTTCAGCATTCTCATACAAAACATATTGAGACTCAATATCACTTTATCAAAGAGAATGTTGAACAAGGTGTGCATAGAATGGATCATGTGGGAACTAATGAGAAAGTGGCTAATATACTGACCAAGACACTATCAAAGGCTATATTTGTGAAGCATCAGTTGATCCTCGGTGTTCATCCACCTCCCAGTGCATAAGGAAGTCACATAAATCCCATCTCCCAAGTTATGTTAGTTGTTTTTAATCTTTTTAAGGAAGCGATACAGGTTTGTGGGGGAGATACTTTCCAGGGGTAGTGTGGTTTGAGCTGAACAATGTACAATTACCAATCTTTGAGATTATTCTCAATGGGGGAGAAAGGAATAAATTCAGGCATGTAATGCTTCTGTGACACGATGAGATTCAGTGTTACTGATAGGATGAGAAGGAATACATTGGACATGTAATTCTTCTGTGTCACTGTAAAAGAATTTCTTGGGCGTCATTGATAATTTCAAAACACGGGAACCCAATTCAAGCTTCCTCTCCTGTTTTTTACATCGAGCACTGATCACATAGACTTAGAGTGTTTGCTGAGTTTATTTTTATCTTTTTTGTCTTCATATGGATGGTGATCTATTAAATTTATTTATGGATTTCCAACAAACCCAAAGGGGGTGATTGTTGGAACCATTGTCATCTATGCATGCTTTAGAGAATTGATTGTGTTTGTTGTCAGTCCTCAGAGGAAGTTCAGAATGTGTTCCATCAATGTACTCATAAAGGTCAAGCAGATAACATTATTGAAGGTGGCACCGTCTTCAAGTGTTTACCAAATTTCTGGACCACCAATTTGACAAAAGGGGAAAACAGGGCTGTTTGGAAAAGGGACTTGTGAGCCGACTACAAGGAGGCTTGGGAACTAGGGGGCCTGTTGTTTTTCAAGAACATAACTTCAAAACATTTCAAAGGAAATAGGGTCTCTCAATTATTGGTTTGGTCGCGCAAGTGACATGCGCGCCATGAAGGGACTTGCGCTCTAGTACCCAGGAGGTTCAGAAATTTGCACACCAGATGTTTTTCCTAATCAGATCATCAAAATATTTCAAAGGAAAGAGGTTCATGAAAGTATTGGATGGGTCATGCAAGTGAGTTGCGCTACAAAGGCTAGGGAAGATGGAACTGTATGCCAGAACTTGTGCGCCGAGAGGAGGCTTGCGCGCCACCCCGCAGGGTGTCCATTTTGCCTATAAATAGTGGACCACCCCTCCTCATTTGGGACGAAGTTCATGACTTGGAGATTTTTAGAGCTCTCATCACGCAAGTGTTGGAGTCGCACAAGTGTATGTTTGGTCACACAAGTACAACTTGCTTGCTAGTTGTGTGTTGCGCGCCCAAGTTGGTTTTGGGCCTCAAAGACGGTGAGTCGCGCAAGTGTGGAACGGATGACGGTTGTTTTTTGCAATTGGGTTGGTTAGACTTGCGCGCCGAATTTTTGTCGCGTAGGTGACTTGTGCCCCAGGCAGTAAATAAGTGTGCCGGTGTTTTTGAGCGGCCTGAAAGTTGGGATATTTCTCGGTACGCACGGTGGGAACTGATATTAGACTACATGCGAGAGTTGGACTTCAACAAAGCATCTACATGAAATAGAGGATGTATTCTTTCTCAATGATGAAGAGACCTTCACGTCTATAAACTGAGGGGGGCTTCACCAAAGGCAGTGAGCCAGGGGGAGTCAACGGGAGTGACCTAAGGGAAGCAGTGAGCTATTCTTGAACCTTTTGTAAAGGAAGTGAGCCTGTTATAGAGTGAATGTTCCTGAACCATTGTAATCTACATCTAGTGAAGATTAGTGGAATTTGGTACGACCGAAAATCTGTCGGTGTATGCTCCTTAGACGTAGCCCGTAGTGGTGAACCATGTAAAAAGTGATGTGTCAACTCTCTGCATGTGAATGTTTGCTTTATGATCAATTTCATCATACAAGTTTAACAAGTTCCTACCAACTTGGGAACAAGATAAATCACATTAAAATAAAAATTTGACACCCTGATTCACCCCTCCCCTCTCAGGGTGTCCATGGGTCCTACATATGATAATTTCATATCTACAAGTGAGGTATATGGCTATATTTTTTTTATTATTGTATAGATATTTTAAAATTCTATTTTTTTAATATTGAATATATTCCAAGAAACATGAATTATAGGAATTTAGAAATTAAAAAAACATTCAAGAGAAAAGATGATCATCATCTCAAAGAACACCCACTCAACCATAACCTTCATTGGTTATATTTGATCCACCTATACATGAGACTTTTAAATGTCCACTAACTTCAACAGATGTTTTTGGTACTAGACCATTTGATACATCTCTACTGGTGGGTATATCTGCCACTCCACTATCTAGGAGATATTGGAGACTTACCATTTCCAATATATATATCATTATTGAAAAAAAATATTTTTAATAAATTTTAAGTAAAATTTTGAATTTCTTTAAAACAAAAATATATGAGATGTAAATATGAATAGAGAATTAGAATGATATTTAAGAGACTACAATATTATCATTCCATGTGATGAGGTCAATGTACCCACTACTGATGCTTCTAGAATCTATGGATATATTCATGGAAATATTTCTTGTGAGATGGTGAGAATTCCCATTAATTATACATTTTGGAGGAATATTTCCATATGTTGTAATATTGAGGTGTTTGGGAACCAATTAGGTCTAAAAATAATTTATTTTTAATTGATGACTAATTTAAAGTGTATTACTAAATCTATTAATATTCATATAAATAGATATGTTTTTATATCTATTTGTTTTAATATAGGATGTCCATAACTCTATTTCACACACCTGGGCCATGTAATGTTTACACATGAAATGGAGAGAATTTAATTCAATATTATGGTATGACTTTAATGATACCTCACTAAGTACTCAATAAATGTTTGAGAATTCTCCTAAAGGAATGTATCGATATTAGTGGAAGATGTTTTTCAATATTAACAGGGATTCATCTCATGACATATTTTCATATTATTCCAGATCAAAATGAAATTGACATATGATAATTATAATTATAATTAATTTTTATATTTTTTCTTGTTATTAACTAAAAATAAATTGATTCCGGAAAATCAATTCATTCATCATATTGTTGTGTTTAAGATATATTTTTTTGAAAAATCGGAATCCTAGAAGCATTTAATAAATTATAATTTATTTTTTTATTAGAATAAATATTTTTTATAGGTTATATATATTTATATATTATACTGTTTCTTGATTTAGGTCACCTTGTTGGATGAATGAATATATTATTTATTTTTCATTCAAAACAAAATGGAAGTTTTCAGAATGGACCTACCAAAGACATTGAAGTAAATACATTTAATTTCCATTTTATACTATTTAATAACAATAAAAAATAATTAAGAATAATGTATTAATATAATATTAGGAAGTTCATAGAATCGGATAGGAAAAAAATGAGTCATAAGGGTGCTAAATGAAAAATTCATTATTTTAGGTTTTTTAAATGATTAAAAGAAAAATAAATGATGAAAATTTCCACATTTTAGTTTATCCTATTGAGGTAAATACGAAACTCAATCCATGAAATGTCAAATTAAATTTTTTTAATATTTCTATGATGATATTATCTCTTCTATGGGTTGATTCTATAAAGGACTACGGTCGATAATTGATATGAGTTTTCTATTTGAAATACATTATGTTCATATTGGTGTTAAATCATTTGAAAAATCTAAATGAATCACTTTTTATTGGTACGAGTAGAGGGCATGTTAACCTGAGGTGCATTGCGTTAAAAGTGTATGTATCAGATGTTTTTTATTATATAAATATCTTTAAAACATATGCAATAAAGATTAAACCAACAAAACTACCTCATTGTTCCATAAAACCATTGAAAAATTACATTATACTAATTTATAAAAAATAGGAACTGATTCGACATCAATCTCAGTGGTGGTTTAATCTGGATTTCTTTACATGCATATTTAGTGTTTTAAAACTCTTAAACATTCATTTAAATATCATGACTATAAATAAATACATTTTATTGGAATCAAATCATAGAAGAAATTTTATTTAATTATTTTTTACTTTTATTATCTGAAAAAACAAAAATATAACTTTAGTGTGCTCTGAATTAATTAATGGTGTGTTTCAAATGATAACCAAGTCGTTATAAACTTCTTAGGGGGTTAAAACAAAGAAAATAGCTCAAATTGGAGCAAAATAATATTATTATTATAGACTAATTTTGAATATGAATGAATATATTCAACATAAATCATAGTTACGGACTTTTTGAGATGATAATAATCACATTTTTAGAGTTTTAAATCCTGAAATCACGTGTGTAAAAGTCAAAAATATCAAAAAATACCTTGGAAAGACAATATATCCTAGGAAAAATATCATTGAATTATTTTTTATGTGTATGAAAATAAAAAATCTTAGGGTTATTGGTTCTAACTTTTCTCTCAAGATGGTCATGGACAACACATTTGGTTTCCTTGAATGGTCCTTTATTATAATAACCCCCTCACTTATTGGATTCTCCAGTCTCATTATTGATCATCTATTTAGGTGTCATAACTCTTCATGGATGTCTATTTGTTTTTTGGGAAATAATTGTGGATTTTTAAAATCTATCCACATATTGTGATAGGGAGACCCATTATCTCCTACCCTATTTATCTTTATGAATAATGTCCTCAATAATATCATCAAAATGAATACTAAGAAAGGTTGTATTTCCCCCTTCCAATGTAGTCCCCCAGGTACCAACATTTCTCATCTCATATTGGATGATGATACCATCATTTTTAACAATGATAACAAGCGTTCAATCCAAGGCATCAACAACACCCTACAAAAGTTCTACAAGTAGAGAGAGTAGCACTTTAATCAGTACAAAAGTATAAGGGTTAACTTAATTGACAATTTTCAGGGTATTAAAAAGAATAAATTTCTTAAGGATTATATTGGAGTTCCTATCTCCTTCTCTATTCCTTGTCTCCATCACATTGGCAAGGTGGTTTCAAAGATCACAAGTCAGATCGCCAATTAGAAAAACCATTTATTATATTTTAGAGGGAGAAATAATTTGGTCAAACATATGTTCACTTCTATTCCCATGCATTCTATCTCTACTCTTAATTTCCCCATGGCCATCATTTCATGAATTGAAACCATTATGTCTCTTTTTATCTAGGATGCACATTTTTAGGTGAAACACCATTGGGCCTCATGGCCACGACATTCATGGCGTTTAAGGGAGGGTGGATTAATGTCAAGAACTTTTCCATAACATTGTATTCCATTTAGGAAAAACATGTGTGGTTGGTCATTGAAAAATGTAATTAGTGGTGAAATTTCATTAACTATTAATATAGCATGCATTTAGACTCCCAAAGGGGTAGGTCATCATCGCTCTGTAACAAGCTTCATAAATTGATTAAATAACAGGATCAATATTCATGGTGGGTTATAAACCTAGGTAACATCAACATTTGGAATCACAATTGGGCTAGCACCAAACCTTCATTTCCAGGATGCCCCCTTCTAATCATCTCCTTCTTGGAGGCCAACTCACATCTGATATTCATCAAAGATGTCTTAAACAATGAAAATAAGGAAATATTTAATCTCATCAATCTATTTTAGGATCATGATAGATGTCTTTTACTAACTCATCTTCTATTTTGTTTAGTGCTAAGGACTTATGTAGGTTTCTCCATTTGTTTACTCAGATAGATAGATGAAGAGAATTTCGTTGGATAAATGAGGTCCCTAAAAAGTAATTATTTCTCATCAATTGGGTGAGGAATCATATAATAACAAGTGATGATAACATCTAGTGCATCAGAATTCTCCTTTTCTTTAAATTCTTTTGATGTAGTGAGTCAAATGTTGAATCATCACATAACTTGTTTTTTGAAATTCACTGGGTGTCAAACGTATGTCATTCCTTTGGATTGTTCCCTAATTTTTTTGGTCTGGATATTTCTCATTTCATATTTTTTTACCCCTAGTTCGGCGTCTTGGTTTTCAACATCCATGAAAAAAGGTCATGAGCCCTCAACTTCTCTTCTAGAATTTGGTGTTTTTGTAATACAAGGGAAAGGCCCATTTTTAGGGGATGAAAATATGTTACACATCCATTATTACGAAAAAAACCTTGATATATTTGGTTTGGAAGTTGGAATATTGCGGACATGCTTCTTAACATAGGTTTATCAGGCACGTGCATTGGACATCATATACATTCTATCATATTCTCTCTCCCGTGAGGTTCACGGGCACCCCCCCCCCCCCCATTTCAGTCTTTATGCTCAACAGAGAAGTTTAGAGGAATATGCATTTCATGTAGGGAGGAAGGGGTTTCCACCACTCCCATGTCTATTTTATCATCACCTTTTCAGTTGTGTTCAGTGTTGGTGGTTCTTTATAGGATGAATCCAATTCCATGTTGTGCACTCTGGATCTATATTAGGTCAAAAATATCAGTCTCTCATGTATTGAAACGGATCTCAAAGTGATCTTACACTCTTTCTATGGATGAATCCGCACAACATGGGCTATCACCTATCATGTTCAGAAGTGCATGTGACTAATTTTAAACTACATTGAAATTTCACACACCTGACGAGAGGGAAATAAGATGCCTGATTATTTTTCATCAAAGGGTCCTTGCGGTAATCCTTTTCTTTGTTTTTCTGGTGTCAGGTCCATCCCGGTATTATATTTTATGCTCTCAGGCTTCACTTTTTATACCCCATAATCCTACCTATTCATTTTCTTTATTTGAAAAGGATTTATCTTTTATTTTTGAATAAAAATTACTATTTTCCTTAAAATCATTTATCAGTGGGGTTAAAACCCAAAACAATCTCTTGGATATTTGTGAAATTGTTGGAAAACCATTATATAATGATTTTTAAGTTTATGGACAAACTTAAAATCAGTCGAAGTGGTGGTTTTCTCATGATTTTCAGGAATGGTTTTTTTGTTTTAAAACATTAGATCATGCATTTAATAGTAAAAAACTTAGAAAAAAATTAATATTGGAATGAAATAAATTAAAACCAATATCTGACTCTTTGGTGACACATAATTGTTGGTAAAATACAAATATGACATCTAGTGTGCCTGAAATTTATGAATATGCAGTTTTAATAACATGAGAGTCATTAAAAATAATGAAAGCTAGAAAAAACGAATTGAAAACCTCAAAGTACCATTAAATCATAGATCAAAAACTATACATTTATTTTTTCAAAACAGAAATGGATTCCACATTAATGTAGTTGGGGTTTTATCCAAAAATTTATAAAAACATTTATAGTGTCTTCAAACACTAAAACATGAATTAATTGGGAAAAACCACTGCATATTACCTCAGATTGATCTGGAGACAAATACTTTATTAATTATGTGTCATGTGTATGAGTTTACAGAGCATCAATATGATATTCAATGTTATCTGAATGATTGAATATACCATTTTTATATATAAAAATGTATTTGTATATTTTTCTTTGGGGGTAAAAACTACGAAAAACCCATCATATTAGAGTGAAATAAAAGGAAAATGTTTGTAAATTTATTTTTCAAATATAAAACTTAATCTATTCCAATTTGAGTTGAGATATTATTGTGATGATTTTAAACACATTTTGAGTGTTTCAAAACTCAAAAACATGACTGTAATTGTCTAAACTATATAAACATTCATTTGAATGCTTTCAAATCACGAGAAAAGTTTTTTAAAATTATTCTTGATATATATGTGAAGATAACAAAATAAACTCATTCATGGTATGATCATAATAAATTAGTAAGTTATTTTTAATGTTGTTAATGTCATTAAAAACATGTTCCAAAGGTAAAAACCATGAAAATGATCATGGAAATCTATAAAATCATAGGAAACCCAACATAGAATGACTCTTGAAAATTTTTAACTGATTCCACATCAATTCTAGTGGTTGTTAGATTAGTGACCAGACCATGTAGACTCATTTATTCTTAATGGTAGATGAAGATATTAGAATTTATAAAGGCCCAAATTACAATTAGTTATAAAGTCCTAGCACAACGACAATATTGGGTCAAACCCAAAGGTATAAAATAGCTTACTAGAAGCCTATGGATATAAAAATTGTATAAGTATTACTCATAATCTCTCTCGGGGTTTTTTACTAAAAATATGTAACTTGAGTTTACTTCAGGTAATAGAAAAGGCATTAATGGAAATTTCATGGAATAGTAAAAAGATAATCAAAAACCTATCTCTGTGTTTTCCTTTTTCATAGTCTGAAAATATGTTCAATGGTCACCAATTATTTATAGTCAAACCTATTTTATCTATCTAATCTAAATCTTTTCATTTGTCCCAAGATAGTTAATAATATAGATGCAATACACATAGCTTTAATCGTATAATTTTTCATGTATACAGGTGCAAGGTTTAACAACTCCAATTAGGTTAGGGTCATTCGATTACAACTCCCAGTATTAGTCTGATGCAAATTCACATAATAAATAATTCTCTTTAACCAATTTACTAGAAACTAGGTTACTATGTTTTGATTTATTGATTCATTTTGTTTAAAAAAATCATTACTCTCGACGCCTACTATAAGAGGACTAGCCATGCATGACAACATTAATACAAATAAAGTAAATATGATGTATTATTTACATTATAATGAAACTACCCAGACAAATGGAATGAAAAATTGAAATAGTGTCAATTAAATCAAATAATAAATAGATTAAATTAGATATAAATAATTCAACAACAATTTATGACGATGAAACTTGGATTTGGATTTTGACATTATTGAAATAACACATAGTGAGTGAGTCTCAGGACAGTAAGTAGAAATAATGGAATTTACATAACAGTGACAAGAACGCAGTTGAACTATGTTTGGAAGAAAAGAAAAGAAGAAACAAAGCTAAAATAAAAGGGTTTGACTACATATCCATAATCATCTATCAACATCAAGGATTCTCTAATATTTATTGAGTTGAACTTTACATGATGTGTATTCTTTACATCACGTATGTGCTTTATGAGATTTAATTTTTGAAATTTACACAATGTGTAACTCGAATTGACATCAGGTGTTTCAGATCCAAAAAGATTAGATGATATGTTATGTCTGATAGTTTTGATGGAATGTATCATTGATGGGCTGAGATTTGATAATTTTAATGTCTTCTAATTTTTTTCACTTTATGTATTCAATTTGCAACATGTACTGGTTTCATGATTTGTGATTTTGATTGTCTGTGGTCTTTACTCAAGGAATACACATCACTTATTGGGTTGATGAAATTCTATGTCTAATTTTTCAATTTTATGACCACTTCTCCTATGATTCATCAATTTTTAATTCCTTTGAAAACCAACTAAAACCATATTCATTATCAAAAAATGTCTGATTAATCATTATATAAAGGCATCCAATATATATACCAATCCAGCTATCAAATTCCCCCACACATGAACAATTGCATGTCATCACAAAAAAGAATATAAACAGGGAATCTAAATTAATAATTTTTTACACATGAAACATCAATTTCATTCATGTAAATAAAACTATATGTTAGTGGAAAAAATTAATTTGTCAAAAATAATCCTCCATTGAAAATCAACCATGCATCATGATCAAACCATTTAACCAGATATCTCATTGAATTCATAACAATTATTAAACTCTTTCTTAAAATCTATAACCATGTTTTTATTTTCCATAGCATTAATTTTCCCTCTCACTATATGTAAATTTTAATTGGATTTATGTTCATATCCTGAATACATGTTTCTGACCATACTATTGAATTGGTTATATCATCTCTACTCCACAAATATAAATAACAAGTCAATTATGATGACTTATTAAATGAGGATCAAATCACCATGAGGTTGTGGTAAGGTGGGTAAATGACAAAAATAAATCTCAAAATGAGGTTAATAACTATTGTATAAAGTATGATAATCATGAAAATTTAAATAAACAAATTAATTTTATGAAAAAAATGCATCCATGCTCTGAACAATCAGAAAGAGGGTCCTTAAATATTTCATATAAGAATACATATTTTTCACATGTTCTATTAATTATTTTATTTTTTGAAATTAATTAATAGGATAGATATCACATCCATCACTTAACCATGTAATTTCATTCATAAGAATCATTATTCTGGTAGTGGAGATTTATAACCCTCATAATAAACAATCCTTTATATATTTTTAATTTCAATTAATATTTTTTTAACAAACACCAGTTTGTGTTGCGGATAATGAACTAAACCTGAAATTAGTCATATAAATCTATCGAATATGTTTTTGTGCATTTCCCCATAAAGAAAAACATGGTGAATGTAATAGATAAAAAATACCCCACACATTATTATAATATAATCATTCCTACCACAAAGATTAGGGTAGGAAGGGATAATAGTCTTGAAATGGCAACATCTAAACAAAGTAATTCATGGATATTATAGGCTACATATGGATAAATGCACATACATGTATTTAGGATAATGGATCAAAAAATATTATCTCAATAATTTCAATACTTTCATTCTTCAGTCATAGAACAGACATGATCAAGTGCATGTTCTGAGAGGTTTACATGTAAGAGGTATCTTTCAAAAAATGTGTTTAGATAATAATATGAAATTATGGGTCCATAATCCTATCATGAATGTGAGTATATAAAATAATAGGCAATCACTCATTGCATAGTATGTCAAAATAAGTCAATCAAAATAAATAACAAGAATATATAATTGGAATTTAATTTTTCAACTTGACAATCATGTTAATATTCTATATAGGAATAAAAATATATCTCCACATTCTCCAACCAAATATTTTCAATTATTTAATTTAGTGTGATGATATTTCAAGTACAATTATTGTTTCTATGGACAATTACTCCAACAATAATTAGAAAAATAAGTAATCTAGGTGTACTACAATAATGATAAAAAATGTACCCCCAAAAAATTGAAATAAAAATAGTGTACATGATATTTTAGGAATATATAGTGGGAGAGAAATCAAGTATTCTATAGAAATAATTTAATTAAAATTTTGAAATGATAAATTAATGAATCGATATATCCCTGTAATGATGGTCATTCAATGGGGGAAATTGTTGGATAGTTATGTGGAATCATGCTACCTACAAAAAGGTTATAAACTAATGATACATGTCCTAGATAAATAATTAGTACATAAGAAATAACCAATATGTAAGAAAAAAATAAATCACTTTCTCACAGTATCTTGTAGTAGAGAATATCATTGTTAAATGCATGTCCCATTTAACAAAGAAGTAATAGACAACTATAAAGTAGCATGTTCAAATGAAAAAGAAAACAATTTTCCAAAACAATTCATCAACCACTCATAATTAATATATATGTATTTCCACACATAGTCTCTAATAATAATTTTTTCTACCAGATGAATGATCTCAAAATCAGTCTATGTCATCCATTGGATTTGATGTCAACTATACCAAGATGTAAATGGTAGGTGTATCATCGATCTCATGGAGGATCTAGTGGGTTTAACAACCATTGGAATGGGTAAAAAATACAGCCTATCTAGTAGTTGTAGCATTAGTGAAGGTCATGGAGGGGACTCCAATATATTAAGTTGTTGGGACACTTTATCCTATATTTGTAAGTCCTATATGCACAGAAATATCTCATACTTTAGGCTAGATGGTGGTCTCACAGAATCATCAATGACCATAGAAGATACAAGAGATCAATACAATGAAACAACAATGAATAGATAAATATGATAAAAATAAATAAGTAATTGTAGTAAAAACTATCTCCCATTCATATATAAACAAATGAAACTACTAAATAGTGGATATATAGAGTAAAACAATATCCCAATAGAGTACAATGGGGAATGTCTATATGAGAGAAACTAAACTATATGGGTAGAAACACCGCTTTCTACATCTGATCGACCTCTAAAATAGTTGGGGTTTGGATCATGCCTTCTATATGTATGGTAAAAATTGAGGCTAAGGATGGTTCATAAAATGTTTTCTATTTTTTCATTATGCTGGAAGCAGAATCAATCATGATAGGTGATTGGGTGGTGCTGATTAATACAACCGCTGAATGTCTAGTAGTCGGATTGATGAATGGAACGTCAGATGAAGAGTGATGGGTGGTGAATTTTCCCTGTCGAGCCCGCTCATATATAAAATCCTTCTTGTAGGTAGGTTCTATGAGCTCTAGACTTAGGAAAAAATGGGTTGGAGATGTGTTCAAATTGAATGATTGTATGGGATCTGTGGTATAAGGTTGTGGGTGGGTAGATGTATTGGATGGTGGTAGGGTGGTGCTATAGAAATGTAATCACATTGTTAATAGTATGAGCAAATAGATACGTAAATATTTCTAACCATACCAAATAATAAATGTAATAGAAAACATTTCTGATGGAATTCATGTGGTTGGTGCAGTGGTGGTAGTGGATAAAGCAAGAGCAACTGAGCAATTGGGAGTTGTATCATGTTCGAAGAGGAAGGGGAAGCATAGAGAGATGCCTCATGTGTGGGGGAGGGACTTTAGGAGGGTGATCTAGGGCCTCTTCATCATCCTCTATATACTCAAACTTCCATGTCAGATGGAAATATAATAAAATTAAACTAGATAATTCACAATGTGTATCACCTCCTATTTACCAATAATGAGTTGAATCCATTTAAAAAATCCAAATAATTCAATCCCATATTTGGGTAAATTTTACTATATGAGGATATGGGAAGCTTTCAGGGTCTTAAGAAATCAATTCCTAGCTCATAACCACATCTGTCTTGGACTAATCGAGATTTGAGGTAGTATAAAAAGGTTAAGTGATAAAGTAAATGACATAGATACCGAGTCCTAATTTGAAATATCATAGAGTGAGCACCCATGGGAGGACTCCCAAACTAAAGTTGATATGTTTGATGACCATGTAAATATTGTATAGGAACATGAGGAATATCTCCCTGAACGTCCCACCACATGATTAAGTAATGGAAGAGAAGCACATCCATTCTATGAGATTGTTGAACTCGTCTTGTTCTTAGATATGCTAAAAATTAGAAAGGTCCATTTTGTTGTTGGGCCTCATTTTCTTGGTCAGAATATGGAACAACCTTACTTCTTTCTCAGGAAAATAATAATTCAGACAAAAATGCATGTGTAGTTATTGAATCATTTTATATGACTCACTATATGTGGAATGGGACTATAAAATAGGTGGCAGGGTTCTAGAAGATAATATAGATGGTGACGGGGAAGGCACTATGGGTGGTTGTGGAGGTGGATGATCCAGTTTGATGGGTGTAGTTTAATCGCTACATTTGGCCATAGATTTTACAGTTTTTATTTTGGAAATTACTTAGGGATTTTGTGAGCCGGTATGTGATGGTAATGGGTGGGAAGATCAACTATGAGAGGGAAAATAGGAGGAGGAGTTGTATGGGGGTTTACTTGTTGTCGAGCTTGTATTAGAGAGGGGATGTTGTCCATCAAGAGAGGAGAATGTGGGAGGAGAGTGGGGGATGATCCCATAAACCAAATGTTCATGGATTGTAAATCCACGAATCCAATTTAACATCATGATAAATTTAAAATAAATTTAAAATATAGGAATTTTATTTTTGTATCCCCCAATATTTTCACTTCTTTTAAATTTTACAAAATGTGTATTAAACCATTTGGGAATCATTATTCTCAATGGCCCCTTGACATTCTTCTTGAGCTTCCCAACCATCCTAAACTATAATATATCTTACGTGACCTAACCTATGATTCCTACCCATCATTGCTTCCTTTAACATCTATAGATGGTAATTCCTCGATTGATATGAATTTTAAAGTAAGGACACACCCCAGGTGTAATGGTTCTTGATAAATTTTTAATTATTTTCAGTTTACTTCAATGGGTCGTTCTCGAAATTTTTTATTTTTGATTTTATTGTATGGTAAAACATTGATTATATAATAAGTACTCATCCACTGAGATTTAAACTTCCTAAGGAGTAGTTCCAATTTTGAAGTAAATTGTATAACATTTCTCTCACTTTGATGATCAGTAATGTAATGCATTGGTTAAGATATTTCTCTGTCTTTTCTATATTTATTGAGGAATTTTTATAGGATTACATTAAATATTATTCTTCTTCATCGTTTTTTGTCATAATATATTCCCATGTATTTTTAGAATATAGGTTTATTTTATTAGTTACCTAATAAGATAGATTCTCTAATTCCACCGTTAGGTGATATTGTTTTCTTAAGATAGGTCAGAATAGAGTAGTTACTATGGGTGTTTTATATTCTCTACGATACTCCCAAATTTTTTAATCCAATTTAATATTCCAATACTTTCTAATTATATTAACTTTATTTTCATGAAACTTTATAATTACACTATTTGACAACTCATCCTTCCTTATTTTCTATGGGTGGTAGGGATTTTGGTGTTATATCTAATCATATGTTTTTCATCCAATACATTCATTGAATAATTGGAAATGAATGTTCCCAAATCACTACGAAGTAAGAAGGGGGGGGGCATCTAAATCTTGAAAAAATATTTTCTTTAAAATGATCGCGATAATTTTAATTGTGTCATGGGTGGTAGCTATAGCTCTACCGATGTCAAGACATATTCCACTTCAACCAGGATATACATTTTTCCTTGAGAATTTTAAAATGCACCCAAAAAATTTATTTTGCATACAATAAAGATTTTTACCTCTAGTATGTGATTCTGGGATATTTCATTTCTTTTTTCAATGGTGAGTATTCATTGGAACTGATCACATATTTGATTGAATCCCCTCACATATTGATGAATTAAGGAAAATATAGTCCACTCTGTTGGATTTGTTTCACAGTGTGGTCAAGCCCATAATTCCATCTAGTTGGAAACTTGTGACACATTTCAATTACGCTATGAATTTCATATTTTATGTTGCATCATCCCATTAAGCCATCTCCAAAACTCTTAAATAGATTTGTTTCATCCCATTAGTAGTGTGAAGAATCAATTAAAAACATATTCATTTTTTGAGAAGTGTTTGTATATCAATCATATGGAAGGAAACATTTCAATATCAGAAAATCCATGGTTGTTATTACATGTTAATTTTGAGTACTATTTTGTTAGAAATTAATCCTCAATGGTAAAATTATAATCATCTAAAATGATGGGTAGTAGGAGTCCAGATAAGTGATCAAAAATGACATTCTCTATCTATTTGGTGACTTTGATAGCTATATTAAAATATTCTTATAGTAAAATATATCATATCAGCCTTGTATTGATATCCTTTTTACTCGACATGTATTTTATTGTGGCATGATTTATATATACAACTACATTAGAGAGTATGTGTAATGATCAAAATTTGTAGGAATCATGGATGATTTCCATCAGATGATTTTCTATTCCTATGTAATTGAAAAAAACTTCATTCAATGTATGATAATGAAAATAAATATGGCAGAATATATGTCTTCCCGGATGTCCTAAATCAACACCTATAGAGAAATCATTGGCATCACACATTAGTTAAATGTCAGTTTCCCAATATAGTGTTATTATGAAGGGAGTATCCAAGGAAATACTCTTTAGAGTGTTGAATTCCTATTGGCACACTTCCTTGAACATGAAAGTAGTGTCCTTTGAAATAAGTTACATTAGGGGGGTGGGGGATATTCGTGAAAAGTATTGGATGGAGAGGTGTTAAAATATAGTATGAACCAAAAACCTCTTTATGCCTTTTAATTTTTTAGGATCATGTAAATAGTTATTCAATTTTATTTTATCTAGATTGAATTTTAAGTCAGGAATTTCTATTTTTGTCCACAGACTACTTCTCTATGGACTGTAGTATAGAACATTTTCTAATTTTTAATTTTTAACTTCTCCTCATATTGTTTTCGGACTATTTCTAGATTTCTTAAGCATACTTTGAAGCACCATTCATATACAAGGAAATAATCCATAAAAATATCTCATAAATTTTCCACCATATCATAAAATATTCATGCGACAGTAGAAAGCTACTTGTCCAATTGACATTCTAAATGAAATCCATATATAGGTAATGTTTCTAAAAGGACATGTGAATGTGGTTTTTGAATAATCCATTAGGTGAAGAATATTTGTATTTAATTTGGAATATCCATAATGAAAATTATTGAATTTATGCCTCAGTAGTACCTCTAGTATTTGATCCATGAAAGGAAATAAAAAATGATCCTTTTCAGTCACCGTGTTGATATTTCTACAATCAACACATACTTTCCATCTAGTTATGGGTTGATTTGGTATTATCTCATATTCATCATATTTAAACATGGTCAAGCAGCCTTTCTTCAGGGAGACTTGCGGTAGGTTCATCAACTAGCTTTCAAAGATGAACAAATTTATCCTAGCCTCTAGATGATTTAGAATAAACATCATAACTAATGATTTCATCTATGGTAGTGAGTCACCTCTCATTTTGACATTTGTGTTTTTCAACATCCTCCAATAAAATCACGTGCCTATATATCATGTGGTTGGTCCATTTAATATTAGGCACTCCCAATTAAATTTAATGTTTTTTCCTTTTTAGGACAACAATGATATTGTATTCTTATATTTAACTTATTTAATAACTGATAATAAATGGGATTACAACATTAGTTTCAAATAATGATTACATAAATGTGAATGATGAAGGGTTCATAACATTGGTGGCTTGAAGCTAGACGGTATGAATGATGGAATAGTAACCCTCATCATTGTTTTAGTGTAATTAGAATCCTCATGATCAATTATTTAATCTACATCAGGATATAGGGTCTATCATTCATCCTCAATTATCATGTAATTGTCTTTATAATATATAACAAATATGGATTGACAATGAAATTACCCGACAACTTTTAGGGTGGAATTAACTATATTGAACAACACTTGTTCATTGCTAAATGTAAATATCATCCATCCATGATATACATCAATTGTTGCCATGCTAGTGTTGAGAAATGGTATCCCAAAAAATATAAGAACATATTTTTCTTTCTCCATATCAATGATAAGGAAATCAATAGGAATGATGAATTTACCATCTTTGACTAATAAATATTCATGAATTCCTTGAGGGTAAATGATAGATTAGTTAACCAATTCATTTTTAATGATTTTTGATTTCAATTAATCAATACCCAACATTCAGTCGAAATTGATACACATGTAATAAGAACATTCAAAAAATTATCACAAGGCACATCTTAAATTGGTTCTCCCTATAGTGAATGGAATTTTCGAAACATTTATGGCATAAAATATCTTGTAGAAGATTATATATAACATCTTTAAATAATATTAATTGATGGAGATGATTTCTAGGTCATCTAATTTCATCTTATAAGAATTAAATTCTTTTATAATTTTCCAAAAGAATACACATGAGAAATTACTTCTATAAAGGGGACGCTGATGTGCAGTTTCTGAAAAATCAATATAATAGTTTTTTATATTTATTCTTTATATAACATTGTCCGATTCTCTATCAAAATTGAATATGTCGTTTTTAGGGTGGTATTTCCACATATAAATCTTCTTATTTAGGCTATAATTGAACTCGGTCTTTTTCATTTGGCACCAGTTTCATATTTGTTTTCTTGATATTAGGATTTCTTCATTCATCATCATCCTTACTAAGGGTTGTCATAGGTTTTTTTGGCTCTTCAAGTGTATTTTTTTCACCAACTAATTTCTACAAAAATTAAATAATTCTTCCAATCTAGAGAACCAGAAACTTGGACTCCTCTCATGGATGTTTCCTGATATTACCGAGGAATGCATGTGATAATCCGTCTAAGAGAGTTTTTGAGATATAACTCACGTGATAAAAATTTGGTTCATCAATGCCATTTTATTTTTCATTTCAGTTTCTAAATTAGTCATCCTCATATCTAATTTTCTCATAAAATTGGTGAGATGGTTCTCAGGATTTGATTTTGGAGGTGGTGCTTGTTTTTTCTACAATGTAAAATCTATATAAAACTAATTATGTTGTGCTGGTGGAACATGATGATCTCTTAGTGTAAAATGTTTTTGGAGAAATCTTTATTATTGTTGAGGAGAAGGATTCATCGGTGGGTTAATAGGTGGTCCCATAATCCATGGGGG
The DNA here is from genome assembly GCA_963277665.1 of Viscum album. Classification (NCBI taxonomy): domain Eukaryota; kingdom Viridiplantae; phylum Streptophyta; class Magnoliopsida; order Santalales; family Viscaceae; genus Viscum; species Viscum album. The sequence continues at coordinate 1,104,266,746 of OY728139.1, forward strand.
TTCTTGTCCACTCCACTATTGATAGTACATTTTATTTGGTTATTGAAGCTTTTGAGATGGTATGTGTGGATTATAAAACTACTATTATTGAAGGGGTTGTTAAAACTCTATTTTTAATAGATTGTAATTTAAATAATTTCAATTTCAATATCTATGTTCTCTGATTTATTCTCAATAATCATGATATGTGTGTGTTCCACCACACATTTAGAAAACATGGATTTCCATAAAAGGTTCATGAGGTGAAATTGGTGGATCTTGTAGTTGAAAAGATTCATGTTTTTTTGATTGATTTATCTTATGATTTATTATAGGTACTCACTCCTAACTGATGAATTCTATGTTGAAGTAGTCCTCATTAACACTCCATGAAACTAGCATTGTGGTATTTCTCATCTAAGTGTGTTCTAAAAATATCAATCATTTTGATCATAATTCCTCCATGAGCGGCAACATCTACTATAGCAAGGGAAACGGGTTGGAGTCCCTGATAAAATATTTATATTTATTTCACCACATTATTTCCTTGATGTGGTAACATATGAGTGCATTATATAAATTGATCATGGGCTTTTTTTTTTACTCAAAATCTTCCTATTTGAGGGTTTGGATCTCATTTATGCGCTTACATGAATATATTGGTTGGAATAATTTCTCTAATATCTTTTTTACTAAATCTTTCCAAGTCGTATTTGACTCTAGAGCTTGGATTTTTATCTAATAGTTGGCTCTTTCATGCAATAATAATGGTAAAACATGTTGTATAATAGTTTAAGATGATAAAACTTGATTCTAAATAGTGTGACACAAATATACAAATTTGGATACATGTTACTGGGCATCTATTCTATAGAGTCCACTAAATTGTACACGGTTCAAGATCATATCGATGAGAAATCTATTAATTTAAAATATATGTTCCTAGATAGGAGATTATATGATGTTGGGCACAACAAAACTTATGCTAAAAAATCAATAGTCCATGATGGTTTTCTCATGTATAAAGGGTTTCTTTCCTTTCCATTCATGTGGAAAATATTGAAAATTTTTCTAGTTAGTCTTTTTATGGTTTTTAAGATCATCTATATTATATTTTAGAAAAAGATATTGATATTTTTATATCTTGGGATAATAATAAATACATTATTCATATTTTAGTCTCGTTAAGGGAGACATAGGTCCCTAAAAATGTACTAGATAACATAGATGAGAAAAACGATATACTATGTATGAACATTTTTAATAGAAAGAGGAAATGGAATGGGGCGAGGCAGTCCATGGTTCTCAGTAATGGTTTATATACCTATAAAATAGTTATCCGGGGTAATGGTTCCAAAACATGAACAAACTAAAAAACATAAATGATTCAACAAGGGTTTTAATCTGATTAGAATTTATAATGGACCAAACTACACTACGATACAACGGTCTAGCATAGTGTAATTGCAGGGTCGAATCTATAGGGACGAAATGTTAGGTCAAAAACCTAGTGATTGGAAAATTATAGAAGGATTCCTCATGAACTCCCTACGGTTTTGACTTCCTAAAACAATGTATCTTGGGTTTTCATGAGGAAATAAAAATGGTACGAGGATCAATTTTAGAGATGTGTTAAAAGATCATGCTATATCAAGCTTGGGGTTGTCCTATTTCATAGCATTTGATGTAGGGAAAAATTCAACCAATTTTTTTTATCCTACCAATTGGTTCTACCTAAGATACAATTATTATTTTTTATATATATACTCTACGACCTTTTTTCACTATGTTTAGCTTATAGGGAATAATTCATCACATCCTATTGTTCAAAGAATACTCAACTTCAATTAGGTCAAGGTCCCTTGGTTACCCCTCCCATGACCTGGTCAATGAAAAATAATGAAATAATCAATTTTCTTTAACCTAATTACTAGACACAATATTTCTATGTGTTAATTTATATATTCATTACATTTGAAACACACCCTTACTCTCTAACCCTACCCAAATAGGATTAGTCATGCATGGTAGAATTTATTAAAATAAAGGAAATTGGGAGTATGCTTAAAATGATATTTAAGAAACCCATATTAGTGTGATACCCAATTGAATAAAATGTAAAATAAATAAAATAATAACTTTAATGAATGTACAATTAAGAATGCTTCAAAAATTGAGTTTGATAAAAATTGGAATTAGATTTAAATATTAGAATTTAGGCACATGATAAAAGAGTATAAAAATGATATTTCATAGATAAAAATTGATTAAATATTTAATATAATCTATAAAACTATGTTTGGAATAAAACATATAAAAATAAAGAATAATAAAAGGGTTCAGTCATCTATCGCAGGTCTTTTTTTACACAAAGGGATTACTCTCATATATATTTATCTAAGCATTACATCATATGTACATGGTTCACATCGTGTATATTATTTATGTGAATTATATATTTTTATTTAGATGATGTGTAACTGAATTAATTTCATGTAATTCATATCTTGAAATATTTCTAAATATCTGTTAACATGTTGTTTTCACCCCAAGTATCTACAATGAGATGAGTTTTCAAACTTTTCACATTGTGTATTTTCATCACAACAGTCACTCATTTAAATATTATTTATTTGAATCGCATGTGTTCTGTACTCGATTAATACATATCTTTTATTGGGTTTATGATGTGCAATTTAAAATTATTCCATTTTACAATAATTCTTTCTATGATTCTTGAAAATATAATTCCTAAGAAAAAACAACCAAAATCCTATAAATTTTATAATAATATATTATTAAACTGAAAATAAATACATTCGACACATATGTGAATATATAAATATATATACATATATATGAATTCGAATTTTCACTCAGGGAGTTCATAAATTCAATTTTTTTACTTCAAAATTCTAAATCACGCCCAAAATGAGCATAACAATAGAAAATGACCTCATATTTACGTGAAATAATGGGACATCTATCATTAATTCATTTGTAACATGTATGATCAAAATACATGTAAATACATCATGCCATGTTCTCAAAATATTAATATAAGATATATTTAATGATAAAAGTCTTTGAAAACATATATATGGGTGTAAAAACTAGGAAAACAGCCTCAGAATATGATGAAGTCAAAATACAAGGGATGGATAATGATTTTTGGTATTAAAGAAAAACATTCATCTCAATCTATGTGGTGGTTTTTTGGGATGTTAATAGAATACTATTTAGTGTTTTAAAACCCCAAAACATGATTATAATGATAATACACGTAGAAAATGACCTCATATTTGTATATAACCCATGAAAAAAACTGTTTTTTCATTTTTTTGACTAGTATGAGTGGATGGACAATCAATATAATGTAAAGTGTTCATAAATATCACAATAAAATATTTTAAATGATATTAAAGTCTTTAAAAATATCCCATATGATGTCAGAAACAATCAAACAACTCCATATTGGAGGGAAAATAAAGGAAAATAAACATTTATTGATTTCAAGATGTATGAACCATCTCAACATTAGTCTGAGCTACGTTTTTCTCTAGATGATAAGAAAAACATTTTTAATTTTCTGAAACTCTAAAACACCATTTTATTTATGAAAATTATAAAAATGACCATATATTTAAAAGATATCATGAGATAACCATCTTAAATATTTTTTGAAATATATGAAGTAAAACTATATCAATGTACTTAATGGCTATGTATTGAGTAATTCTAAGCATATATCATGTTGTTTTAAAAAAATGTTCATTTTTATAATCTTTTCCATTTTTGTTCCAAGACATTAATAATATCATAAATAGTTATTTTTTTTCCATCATTTTCTCAATGATATTTTGTTTTGGTTTTTTCTAAAATGGAATATGTTTGATTAATAAAATGAAAATTTTATTTGAAAACATTTGAAAACATTTTTTTTATTATTCTTTCCATTTTCAAAAATTTATTTTTATTTTGTTTTAAATGATATATATCACGAGTATACAAGAGTTTGATCAATATAAATAATGACACTCTTAAAAACCAGTCATGATGGTTATATTTTTTTTTGTAATCATTATCATGGAATATAATGTATTTATTAATTATTAGGTCAATTTTTTATTTATATCTTGATTTCATTTGAGTTGATATTATGGTGATTTTGATGGTGTCCCTTATGATGAGATTGTATATGGAGTTGTTTAGATATAGTGGATGTTGGGAGACTCATGTTATGATTATAGGTTGATGGTGGATGTTGGAATTATTCTCTATGTATATAATTATTGAGAATATGATTAAGGGATTATGCATGAATATATGAATTATGGTTCTATATATATAATAGAGGGATGTATGATTGTGTTTATTATATATTTTTCTATTTAATTATTTAATGTTTAGTTCCATTGTATAATTTATTTTAGATTGTTTAAATTTTTTAGTTGTGGTTTTGATGGAAAAAAAATTATCTAATTAGTTTTGGTTCCTCTTTATAACCACCGCTATTTCACTACTAACTATGAAAAAATCTATTATTTTTATGTCCGCCATCAATTTGTTTCTTCTAGTTTATACTAGCACTATTCCTCTTTCTTCCACATACAATCATTTTATGCCTCCTTCTGGTGGCACATTTAATGTTTTTAGGAGGTTTGATATTGTTTAGTGGAGATATGTGGATTTTATTAGATTTCAATATTGTATTTGATAGTATAGACTATGCTTGGTAATGAGTTTATGACACAAAAATGAAAAATTCTTAAGAATGCATCTTAATGATGTAGGAAGATACATTATAGTGTCACAGTCTACAAATTTGTAGATGTCATAACATATGTCCACATCGCATGAATAGAATTTGTGGGACATTGTTGGTGTTGTATGAAATGTGATTACAATATAATATATAATCCTAGATAATTTCAAAATTCCAAATTTATTTCTAATTAACTTATGGTTGAAATTATTGACCTCCCTTTGGATGAAATTGGCATCAGCCTCAAGATATATTGTAAAAATAAGTACCACTTACATGTATGTATGTTCTCTATAGTTCATTCACTATGTGGTTGTACAAAATGTAAATATAGGTTAGAATTAAAATAAGTATAAATAAAAATAATTTAAAATAAACAATTAATAAAAATATAAACTTAAAAAAAACATAAATATAAATTAATGTATTAACAAATTAAAATAATTTATTAAAATATAATTCATATAAATATAATCCTCTATTAAAATTTAGAGAATATAAAAAAAATTATATATTAGAAAATTATATACACAATTTACATAATATTAAAGCCATATATATTTGAATTAATATTATAAATTGTTAAATACTAATGAAATAATTAAATGAATAATTAAATGATGTGAATTGTTATAATATATAGTTAAAAGATGATTATGACGAAGGATGGATCTCAAAGAAACTCAAGGAAACTCGCTAATATTTGAATCACCCCATTCTGAAGATTGATGATGTATATTCCCCAAAGTGATATATCCAGTAAAAAATGGCCTCTTTTGATCCTACCTGGGAAAAATCCTTCGAGGGGCATGCCCCATACGCATAGGAAGATCAAACAACCCCAGAAACTATCAATTAGGTCACGACTCAAGCATCCAAATGGATAACGTTCATGGAAGCTCTTAAGGGCTCGAATAATGTAAAATATTCCTCAGCGATGGTCCCATGTTATAAAAAACATGATGATGGAAGCTTTGTTGTTGCGGCTGATCCGGAAGCACTACATCATAAGGAACAAATGTGTATGTTCTCTGTACTTGGACGAATCTCTTACCTTAAAGTGGATAACACGTGGTCTGTGGATGAACTCAAAATTAGAATCACCAACTACTAGGGAACACCAAATTGGAAACTTTTTCCCATTGGGGAAGGACACTATCATATCATTTTTCATTCAAAAAAAGAATTAGATCAGGAATGGAATCAAGGCACCATACAACTAAAACATTTTCTCCAACATATTTCTCATTGGTATTATACTTTCAATGCTTTTAGGCATAGGAACTCGTTAGCACAGATTTTGGTTCAGTTACATGGACTTACCTGGTTCTTTTGGCACCCAAAATTTTCAAATGACCTTGCCACTTGCATAGAGTTACCTCTTATAATAGATTAGTGAACATTTAGTGGTTATTGGGGTCTATATGCAAGAGTCATGGTTGAATTAAATCTAGAAACAAAACTGCCTCATGTCCTTTCATTCAATGAAAAGGATTATTAGAAAGAGGTTATAATTGAATATGAGCATATACCACCTTTTTGTAACTATTTTAAGATCATTGGACACTCAATTTTGAATTGTAGAGTTGTGAATAAATAGGTCCAACCTCATACTGAAAAGGATTGGACTGAGGTTAGTGGAAACAAAAAGTATAAAAAACTTGTATTGGTGAAATATGAAAAAAAAACATGAAAAAAACACGAGTTTTGGAAAAAGAAAACTATTGTGGCATCATCATCAAAGGACCCTTCTAAGCAATCATGGGATGATATGGTGGAAAATGAGTAACTGGATAAGAAATAGCATGAATTTTCTGAGGCATTTTCTGTTATGTTCTTGAACATCGTCCAATAGAATGATCAGGAAGAACACGACGATGCACATCCTAAACTCTCAATTAAAGCCTAATAATGCTACAACATGTGATCTCCTTGTATTTCATTCTTCTCCTGACTCTGATGAAATAACACACAGTGACCGGATTCCTAATAGTATGACACTGGAAACCCAGTCTTATACTACTGCTTCTAAGGGCCTAGATAAACCTATGGAAGGGTAGGAAAAAGTGAATAGAAAACATTGGGGTAATCAGAAAGGCAGTGTGAGAATATAAAACGTCGTCCATGAAGCTGTCTATGAAACTCTTGAATGGAATCCTGGTAACTCAGCAACTGAAATGGAAGTTCTCACACACCTGTACAGTACTATACAAGACATTGCTTCTGCACCTGTTGACACTAAAAATAAGCACCAACTCTCCTCACCTTCACATAGTGAGGAGATGCTCCAACAAGCAGCAGCTTGGAATCTAGGATGCAACATACAGATGATTGATATTAGCAATGATCTGCTCTCGCAGGATGATGGAAAAGGCTTGGAACAGCTAAAAAGGCACACATTCAACACCCCTCCCTTGGATGACCACAACATAGAGAATCTGGAAGTCAATTATGGATTTCTGATCAAATAAATGTAGATGCTGAATGGATTATGGTATAGATGAAAAAAAGGGAACAAAATAATGCCCGAGGAGGAGGACTCAACCTAAAACGAAATTAAACATAGCTCTCATAACCCTACAAGTAATTTACATGGAAAAAATGCAACGATACCTAAGGAACATTCTACCATGTAGTTATGAAAATCCATGTGAGTAAAGAACTCTGGAGGTAACAAAAACAAGGAACAAAACCCCAAGTGTAAGTAGAAATTATAATTTTTAATTGGAACTTCCAGGGTACTGCTAACCCAAACACCATCACAACTTTAAAAAATATTCTATTTAATCATAATTTGAGGCCTTTTTTGTCTATGATCCTAAAATCACATTTACTCTTGACTTTAATTGTCTTCATAAATATAGTTATAATTCAATAGGTGCAACTTCAATCCATAAAAATACGATTCGTTGTGGGTCTTTGCACATGTTTCTAAGTAAAGTTCATCTTTTTAATGCTGATCCTCAGTTTTTGACATGTGAATTATCTTGACATGATGTTATTTTCTTCTGTACATTTGGGTATGCATGCAATGATTATCAAGATAGAAGAACATTGTGGAACAATATATCTTCCCTTAACAAAATTATTCAAGCACCATGGGTTATTGGTGACTTCAATGCTATCCTTGGGCCTAGTGAAAAGATGGGTCCCTTAAAATCAAACACTTCCATTAAAGATTTTAAACATTTAATTGATGATAATATCCTTGTTGAGATTAATCTGGTTGGTTATAAGTATACCTGGAATAAAAGTCAACTCAATATAATTTTAGCAAGTAAACTTGACAGAGCTTTCACAAACTTCAAGGCTCTTGATAACTGGAATACCATATCTCATACTACTTTTCCTTGGAAGAATTCTAATCATCATCCAATTTTTGTGAGCCTTAATACTATAGAAAACAATCATATTCTTCCTTTTAGATTAAATAAAGTCTTGGACAATGTTTAGGATTGTTAAAAAAATAAAAGACACATGGAATTCAATCACTTCGAATGATGCCTTTGTCTTCATTATAAAGATAAAACTTCTAATGAAAAATAAAATAAAAAATTGGTTCAAAGACAGAAATCAATAGAATGATAATGAAATTACCTCCCTTGAGAATTATCTCAATCAAATTCAAACCAACTCAACGCAATGCGACTTTTCTACTGACTCAAAGCAGGAAGTGGATATAAGCGACAAACTAAACTCTCTAATCACCTTAAGAGAAAATCTTAGGAAGCAAACTCTCAGTGTCAACTGTCTCATGGATGGAGACAAAAACACTAAATTATTCAATGCTCTATAAAGGACTAGAAAGGACAGTAGACCTATAGCCTTACATAAATATGGGGTTTATATCACTGATAATGAGGAAATACTATCTAATCATGTCACCTCCTACTTCAACAACATCTTTAATGGCCATACTCTAAACAAATACATGAAACCTGATATCACTCCTTGCTTAGTTGGGGATAACAATAATGACCTCTTGAATAGAATTACTATTGATCAAGAAATTATGGAAGTGGTTTTTATTCTATAGTCATATAGAACTCCCAACTCTGATGTCTTTCCCAATGACATTTTCCAAAATCATTGGGTCGTTGTTTGAAATTATTTCTATCACCTAGTCATATCCTTTTCATCAATGGTTATCTCCCTTATGGTATTAATACCAAATTTCATACCCTTATTCCTAAAGTGGATAATGCTTCATAAATTCACCATTTTAGGCCCATTTCCCTTATCAACACTATGTATAAAATTATTTCCAAGCTCTTAGCTATGAGATTAGCACCCATTTCCAATAAAATTGTCTCTTGTAAGAAATTTGGATTCCTAAAAATCATAAATATCCAAGATTGCATTTTCCTTTCCTTTAAAAGTAAAAACATACATAAAAGAATCAAAGAGGGGAACTTTTTTCATTAAACATGACATTAGAAAATATTTTGATACCATTTATTGGATTTTAATTTACAAAATCCTTTATAGCATTGACTTAATGAAAACTTTGTCAACAAATTACAAACTCTTTTTAACTCTATCCACATATTTTTTATGATCAATGGCTCCCCAAGGGGTTATTTCACTTGTGAGAAAGCTGTTAGACAAGGAGACCCCCTTTCTATCATCATTTTTGTTATTGTTGAAGACTACATCAGCAGACTGATTACATATTCAATATGTAGGGGTGAGCTCAAGCCCATCTTTGCCTCTAGAGATATGATGGTTCCCTCAAATATTTTATACATTAATGATATAAATATATTCATACAAGGAGACATGAGAAATATAAAAATGATTAATTATGTCCTCACCCACAATGAAGACGTCTCTGGTCAATCAAAAAACTGGAGTAAATCTCCAGTTTTCATTGGAAAATGTTTTTTGGTCAATAAGACAACAAATATTATGAAATATTTGGGTATAATGGAATGAATCGTCTCCTTTAAATATCTTGGGGTCCCCATCTTTTAATGAGGACCCAAAACACTTATTGCTCGAGTATTTATTATCAGATAAATTGACAACTCACCTCCTAGAAAGGAAAAACATTTTCTATGTTAGGGCGGATATGCCTTGTCAAATACACCATTGTTTCTAAAATGTATTACTCTATGATGGAGTATAAATGGCCGGTTGATCTTCCCAAAAAGATAAATTGAAAAAAAAAATTGGAGCACAATCACTCTTGAACAAAAACTTGTCACTATCCCTTTAAAAACTTGTTGCACCTCCATTGAGAATGGTGGCCTTGGAATTAAGAATATCAAACATTTTAATGAGGCCCTTCAAGCCAAGCTTACTTAGAATATTATGAACAAAAATTCATAGGCTTATGATTTCCTTCATGGAAGATTTTACAATAACCTTATAAAAGGAAAACACTTATATATGGAATCCCATATATGGCCTTCCATAAAATACACTTTTTCAAAAATAATATCTCACACTAGATGGATAGTCAATAGAGACTCATCACTGCAGTTTTGGTTGGACAACTGGAATGTCATCCCACATTGTAACATCATTGATCCCATGAAATTACCCACTAATATAAGAATCATCATTAATGATTTTTCAAAATCCACTAATATTAATTTACGTTAAGAAATCTCAACTATTATTAACAACTATACCTTTATCACCACTGATTATTTTTTTGGTTTGGGAACCTATAGATAATGGTATTCTATCCTCAAAAATTTATTATAATTATAATATCATCATCTACAAAAATTATTTCCACTGGGTTACGAGCTTTAACATAAGTTGAATTTGACCATCCCGACTCACCCTAGTGTGGGGAATTGCTCATAATAGAATCCCCATAGATTCCAATATACAGATGAGTGGTATTCAGCTTTGTTCTAATTTTTCCATGTGTAACCAACACAGAGAGGATGCTAATCACTTATTTCTATCTTGTGATATTGCTTATGCTCTTTGGAATTTTGTCTTTTATATCATTGATTTTAGATGGATTGGTTTGAGCTCTATTGAACTGCATCATCAGAGAAGCGCTACCAAGGATACCTCTCCTTAAATTGATAAAATTTTCATCACCGCAATGGATGAACTGACCCATCTTATCTTGATTGAAGGAAATTATATTATTCATAAGAATAACATGTTCAATTTCCATGTAGATAAAACTTGGATTTACACTGCGATCAAGGACGGCAGAACTATTCAAACAGGGACCTGCCACAACACAATTAAAGATTCCACCATCCTATGACGGATAGGGATTAAATGATGATATAGCCTGACAAAAGGATTTTATAAGTCTTCTGGAAACCTCATATTCTTGGATGGATCAAAATCAATGTGGATGGTGCTTCGAAATGAAATCTAGGACCTGCAGGCTATGGTATCATTTTCAGAAATCAGAATGGTGACATACTTGGATGCTACATTGGTTCATGTGGTCATGCCTCCTCTCTAGAGGCAGAGATGTACATTTTTACCAATGTTGTTGATTTTATTAGACAAATATGATGGAACAATGTATGGATTCAAAGTGATTCAACATCCACTATCTAGTCTATTAGGCATGGTGTGATTCACTATGTGTGGACCCTCACTGCTGAATGTATTGGCTGCCTCAGACACCTTTGTGATCTCAATCATATTATCACTCATACCTAGAGAGAGGAAAATTTGGTGACAGATGGTCTTGCTAATAAGTGTGTCTACAACAATAGAACATGCATTGAGAAACTTTCGGCTGAGTTCTCCCTCTACATCGAAATGATTGTAATAAATTCCCCTCCTTTAGACTCATGTAAACTTTTTATCTTTATATATCTCTTTACTTTAATCCTTTTACCAAAGCATCATCTTTTTTTAAAAAAATTAAATAATTAATTTAATTTGATATATATCTTCTATAATAAAATAAATTAAGAACTAATTACATATATATACAAATTACTATTAAGTATTAATATAAATATATATTAATTATTACATTATAACATATAAAACACCACATTACCAAAATATATGCATTTCGATATGAAAATGTATGTTCAAATATAAATAATCAATTATATAAAAAATTTACATGAACATAGCCTTAAAATGACAATTTCAATATTTTATATGTTAAATAATAATAATGAAGAAGTAAACTTAAAATAACAATTCTTGTCATTATAATTACAAAACACAATAAAAAAATGGAACAAATAGTGAATTTTTCACTAATTAGCACCTAGATTTGATGAAAATGTAAATTAATGGTGTTCACTAGAACCACGTAAATTTATTATCGTAGTACCAATCATACCAGAATATGTGAAAAACCAATCCTTGGTGGAAAAAATAATGAAAATAATGTATCCCTTCTTATAGCTTCATAAACTAAAGTCTTTCATGCTACCTCAAACACAATACTAGTCCTTAAGAAAGTCATTTCAATAAATATTTACTTGTATTGCATCTTAATATAATTCCTTAAAGTAAATGGAAAACCATGTTATTGAATCTATAGACATATCCTCTTTCAAATTGGATGGCTATGAACTCCTCATTTACAATAATTTTAGGGTAATATCATAAAAAAATTCCTAAATATAACTTCATAGACTCAGAAACATTAAATCCAATACTGAATGAAAATTATCTTCTAATGATTCCAAAAATAACAATGTAGTAGTCATGAAATAATATTCAAACATGTATTATTGTAAAATACTCTAATTGATCAATGAAACGTACTGATATGTAGAAACCACCAATCAACCTTATCATGTTACCCCAAGCAATAAGTGCACCACTGAAATTTTTTAATACTCATCGACTACCTTAATAATAAAGAATGTTATCTCCAATTCTAATGACCATTGATTTTTTATGTTAAATGGATTCATTATTATTTAAAAAGTCCCATGAATGAAACACAAATAATGTATGTCTATTTGCTTCTATAGTTTTTAGTTCCAACCATGAATGAACAATAAAATGGGACACTTATACGCCCTCATCCGCTAACTCATTCATTCACTGTATATATTACAATACTATAAATAAAAAAAATAGTATTCCAAAAATACTTTGAATTTAATTATTTAAACTACCTCATGATTAATTAAAATAATCATTAAATGCACAGATTACGCAAACATCATGAACTAATACTATATGGTGTATTATATGACACCTATATTACTATCAGGATAATATGACACCATCATTATAGTAGTAATTCCTAGTTAATCACAGTTTATTGTGAGAAACACAAGGGTTAGCAATGTCCATAGAATAGTTCCTTAGTATATATCAAATAATAGGATAAATTAATATTTGAACCTTAATAACTGATGTCAACATCACTAATCCCTACTCCAAAAATCTATCCTAAAACCTCACCCTAATACCACTATTTCACATTCAAAACCTAAAAATAGTTTTTATGAGCTGACAATGAGATAGAGAGTTATTCTCAAGGCCAACATCTAATAAGATATGGGGTGGTGACTTGGTTTAATAGCATAAAATCCTAATTATGGGAGCTATTGCACTTTTATTTATATAAAAAACAGAAATACATATCCAATACAAAGTAATAATGTCACGAGCCATCCTCAGGGCCTATGACGTGACTACCCCAAACCCGCCTTCCATAGGCCAGGGGCTAGCGACTAGCACCAAGGCGTAATTCCTGGTAAAAAGGGAAGGAATTTCCTTTTTAAAGTAAACAAAAACCACAGAGCAAGCAAGCAGAAGTAAAAACTAAGTAAAAACTGGGTACAACATTAAGTGCGGAAAAGTAAGTGGGCCAGAATACAAACCAAAACTGAAAGTAAAGTACAACTAGAAAGGGAAAACAACAATTGAATGTAATGCCACAGCCTCGAGCCGTCCACTGGAAGTCCCACCTGAAGGGTGGGTAAAGATAGCCTCCACAGCTCCCCGGGTCCAACCGTCCGCTCCGTGTACATCCCGCCTAAGGGTTCACCTCAAGGTACCGACCTACTCCGCAAGCCTCAACAACGATCAACACTGTCCGTCGTCTGCAACCAACACAATGTAGTGCGGGCATAGCCCTTGCAGGGGTAATTATAAGCTACTCATTAGGGACCCTGAGACCCCCAAAGGTCTCCCAGAATCCACAAATTATAATCCACAAAGGAATGATACAATCACGAAGTAACATCAAAAACTACCTAGGTATATTCCCATACGTATACCTAAGTCATCAATTCGCGTTCGGCTCCAACATCCGAGCCCGAGTTAGATCACATCCACACAGGATAACACAACACAATCCACATAGGAAATCAAATCAAGATTCAGCTCACACATGTATACTTCTTTGTAAGATGATAGAGATGATCAGATATTGACACTGATTCATCTAAGCCATTGGACCCACACAGGATCGATAGGTACTAACCCCCGCAATAACCCACAAAGGATCTGACCCACGCAGGATCGATAGGTAACTAACCCCCGCAATGACCCACATAGGATCGAACCCACACAGGATCTGTAGGCGCTGACCCACATAGGACCACTGAGCGCTGACCCACACAGGATCGGTAGCACTGATCCACGTAGGATCACTGAGTGTTGTAGTCTTCGCCGTCGAATCCACGGAGGATTTCTGCACAATCTTGATCGTCGTTGCAGTCGCAGCCAGCACTAGGGTTCCCACACACAGCAAGCTCATTCAGGAGGGTCCACTCCACGAGCCGAAGGGCTGATACATCAACTGACACATAGTCTAGAGTTAATGTATCCAAAAGTTCCGTATCGTCAACAGGAACTCAATGTCACATACGGCGCGTCAATCGGATGCCCGGTCTGAGAGTTATTGGATTTTTCTTTTTAGGGGCCCGATAGGTTTTTAAGTCAAAACCAACCCGACCAAACTCCAAATGTGTCCAAACCTCGATCATAGTAAGCCAAAAGGTCTGTCTCACTAGGAGGAATCCAGCAAAGTCGACGAAACGTCAATCGGACATCTGGAGCTCAAGTTATAAGGGTTTCCGCTCCGAGGGCCCGGTTGATTTCGTGTACAAACCAACTCGACCGAACCCAAAGTACACTGAAACCTTGAATGTAGTTTACTAAAACGAGCGCCTCGATATAAGAATCACTACACAATTGACGGTGCGTCGATCGGAGGTCCGTAGCCCATGTAATGGGGAACAGACTGAAAAGTCCGTTATTAGGGGGTTCAGGCCCGGTCCGACCCGGCCCTGTACCCCCTGGGTCGGCCCGAACCGGGTCGACCCGACCCGGGTCCAGGCCCGGCCCAGCCTGGCATTCTGGCCGGGTGGCTTGGCCCGACGCACTAGCACTGGCCAAGCATCCGCGCAAAGCGGCGCCACCCCCTTTGATGAAACTGCGGCCCCGCGTGGTCGCGGGACCTACGGCCTACCATCGCGGCTTCAGCCGCAACCGCTCTTCCCGGCAGTGCGCTGGGCGCCACCGCCTCCGGCCGCCGGCAGAGTGTTCTGCGGACCACCTTACGAGCTCCGGTGGTCTGTTTTGCCTATCGTCTTCACCAACGGCCCTCCCGGGACCAGTTCTTCACTGCGAAGACCTCAAAACGCCCGTGCGGCCTGGTTCATCATCACCCGCCGATCCACAAACCAAGAACGAAGAGACAGTGGGTTCGGACTTGTTTGTTGGTCTGCACCCACAGCGTTAGCAGTTTAAAAAGTCTTCCAAAAATTTTTTAACACACGCCGAGGATATAAATCACATAGATTTAAATGAACCAATACCCCTACCTCGTCGAATTCATTGAACGAGGGTTCATTGCGGAAAAAGGCGTTGCAGAAGAAGCGTCGCTAAAGAAGCGTCACGGAAGAAGCGCCGCGGAAGAAGCGTCACGGAAGAAGCGTCACGGAAGAAGAGTCGCGGAAGGAGGATCGTCGCGTCGTGGATAAAGGATTCTTCATCATTGCTTCGTCGATCTCCGAGGATCTGGCATTCTTGTCGACCCTCGTCGTAGGTCGGTGTTCTTCACGTTCTTTGCGTTCTTCTCATTCTTCGCATTCTTCGTGAGGAGGAATAATTTCAAGAACCTGAGAGAATTCTCCCAATTCTTCTCGCACAACCAACTTTAATAAAATAAGAATTGTCTTATTTTCTTAACACAACCCAGTGTTTGAATTTCAAAAAGAAACAACCAATTAATTGAATTAATTGAGGAGTTTAAAACTGCCCAATTAATGAGGCGTTTATTATCCAGAATAAACGTAGGGGTTGACTTCATTAAAAAGGGGGTGCCGTTGCATTACTTAATTAAAGGAGGGGGGTTGAAAAAGTCAAAATAAATGGTGGGGCTCGTGTGGGTCCAACTCACAAATATCCTACCTAGTGTTGTAGTATATGATGGGTCCCACTTTAACCTCTTAACTTAGGTTAAACAACACGAAGTCAAATAAAAATTGTGCATCCAATTTTTATTTTATTCCTTAACATAACCCCAAAAATTAAAAACCACACCCGAGAAAATGCAATTCCGGAAAAAGTGTTTCTAAGCAATTACTGGTGATACGATTCCAGCGGTGTCCTCGGATTTCGATTCCGAGCACCGGTTCAAAAGTTAGAAAAACCCACTCGTTCGTTCACTGAACGTACCCAAGCTAAACTTCAAAAAATGATTCCGGGCACACCATGCCTTAGAATCAGGTGCTGTCAGAAACTGCGCTCTTGTAAAATTCCCAAGAAAATTATTAAAAAATATTCCCTTGATTTTTACGGGTCATTACATCACTCCAACCTCAGGGCTTTACGTCCCCGTAAAGATACATCATAAACTAGGGAAACAAATGTGGGTACTAAGCATGCATCTGAGCCTCCCGCTCCCAAGTGCTCTCCTGGAGGTTCCCGTGCTGCCATCTGATGCACACTAGAGGAATCGACCATCCACGTAGGACCCGCTCCTGTCGATCCTCAGTCTCCACTGGGACCTCCGCAAACGTCACCCCATCATCAATCTCCAGCTCCACATGGTCAATGATATGCGTCGGGTCGTGCAAATATGTCCTCAGTTGAGATATGTGGAAGACGTCGTGCACTCGGTGCAACTGAGGTGGTAGAGCCTGGCGATAAGCCACCTCGCCAATCCTGTTGAGGACCTGGAAAGGTCCGATGAAGTGCGGAGATAACTTGCCGCCTCGGCCAAATCTCCATAATCCTCGTCGAGGTGAGACCCGTAAGAAAACGTGGTGGCTATCCTCAAACTCCAGTGGCCTCCGCCTCCTGTTAGCATAAGACTTCTGATGGCTCTAAGCTGTCCTCATCCACTCCTGGATGACCTGGAACTTCTCTTTCGTGGCCTGGACCATCTCCGGTCCCACAAGTACTGACTCCCCATGGTCTGTCCAGCACAGAGGTGATCTGCAAGGTCGGTCGTACAATGCCTCACAAGGTGCCATCCCGATGGTGGAGTGGAAGCTATTGTTGTACGTGAACTCCACCAAGGGTAGGTAGTCCTCCTAGCTCCGACCAAAGTCAAGGACACATGCACAGACCATGTCCTCGAGAGTCTGAATGGTCCACTCCGTCTGAACATCTGTCTGAGGGTGAAAGGCGGTGCTCAGACGTAGCTGCGTCCCAAACGCCTCCACAAACCCTTCAAAATCCGGGAAGTAAAGCGAGCATCTCGATCAGAAACGATAGATGATGGCACACCATGAAGCCGTACAATCTCCTGATCGTAGAGACGTCCCAAGATATCCACTGAGTTGTGCTCCCTGATGGGTAAGAAGTGAGCCGACTTGGTGAGTCGGTCGACAATCACCCAAATGGATTTCTGACCTCAGGAAGTGCATGGAAGTATAGTCACGAAGTCCATAGATATTCCATCCCACTTCCACTCCGGGACCTCCAAGGGTTGCACCAAGCCTGCTACTACCTGGTGCTCTACCTTCACCTGCTGGCAGGTGAGGCATCGAGAAACGAACTCTGCCACATCCTTCTTCATACCCGGACACCAGTGCTATCGTCTGAGATCCGGGTACATCTTCACCACTCCAGGATGTACCACCAAAGAGGAAGTGTGAACCTCTCTCAGCACCTCCTCTCGAAAAGCAACTGGTACGAAGGTACGTCCTCTGAAAAGGACGTCATGCTCTCCTCCCATGGAGAATCCATCAGGTGCTTGTCCGGAGGATATCTGTGTACGCCGCGTCTCACTTTCATCGTCCCCATGATGTGCCTCTCTGACCCGCTGTAGTAGTGGAGGAGTGACTGTGAGTGACTGAAGGAAAGATGCTCCATCTCTATCCACAATAGATATATGCAAAGCGGCTAGCTGCTCTGTCACCTCTCCAAGTAGATGAATGCTCGTCCTCCTACTGAGAGCATCGGCTACTACATTCCCCTTACCAGGAGTATAGACTATCTAAAATTCATAGTCCTGGAGGAACTTGAGCCATCACCACTATCTCAGGTTCAGATCCTTCTGTGAGAAGATGTACCTGAGACTCTGATGGTCAGAATAGACTATGAAGTGCTCCCCCATCAGATAGTGTCGCCACATCTTCAGAGCGAAGACCACTGCTGCTAACTCTGGGTCATGAGTAGCGAAGTTCTGCTCATTCTGCCTCAACTGACGTGATCCATAGGTGATCACAGCCAGCTCCTACATCAGGACACATCCGAGTACGGTCCTTGATGCATCGCAGTAAAATACGTACCCTACTTCCTCCTCCCGAAACCTCAAGATAGGCGCGCTGGTCAACCACTGTCTCAGCTTCTAGAAGCTCTGCTGACATCATTCTGACCACACAAAGGGTTTCCCCTTCTTCAACAAGTATAAGAGTGGTTCTGCAACTCTAGATAATTCTGGCACAAATCCCCGGTAGTATCCAGCTATTCCTAAGAAACTCCGCACCTCCGTCACGCTCCTGGGTGGCTCCCAACCTAGAACTTCCTCGATCTTCGCAGGATCCACCACAACTCCCACCATAGAGATGACGTGTCCCAAGAATTGGACCTCACATATCCAGAACTAACAATTCGAGAGCTTACCATAAAGCTGGTGCTCTCGGAGTGTGTCTAGTACAACCCGCAAGTGGTAGGCGTGCTCCTCCTCAGTCTTCGAGTAAATCAAAATGTCGTCGATGAAGAACATGACAAATAGACCGAGGTATGGATGAAAGATCGTGTTCATGAGGCCCATGAAAACTTCTAGAGCATTGGTTACACTGAATGGCATAACCAAGAACTCATAGTGGCCATACCGTCATCTGAAGGCCGTCTTTGGCACGTCCTCGTCTCGAACTCTGAGCTGATGATAGCCTGATCTAAGGTCTATATTCGAGAACCACCGTGCTCCCTTGAGCTGATCAAAGAGGTCATCAATCCTTGGTAGTGGATACTTGTTCCTCACTGTCACCTGGTTCAGGTGACGATAGTCGACACAAAGTCGCAAGCTCTTGTCCGCCTTCTTGGCGAACAATATCGGGGAAGCCCAGGGTGAAACACTGGGTCGGATGAATCCCTTGCCCTGCAAGTCCTCCAACTGTACCCGTAGCTCTTGAAGCTCGGTGAGAACAATCTGAAATTCTAGAGTGGATATCGGGGTTGTCCCGAGGTACAGGTAAATATAAAAGTTTACCTCTCTATGAGGAGGTAGTCCTGGAACGTCGTCGGGAAAAACGGCCGCATATTGATCCACCACTGCAGGAAAAACAGGACGCTGCACGTCAACTGCTCCTAGGATGAGGCTAGCCAACTGATGAGTGATGGGTTGTCCTCTCCTCTACGAGAGTCCATCCTATGCTACGAAGGCCCCCTTCTCGCCGGTGAAGGTGAACCTGCTCCCGTCTGTGCGTAGACACCGCACCTTGCGCCTAATACAGTCAATCTGAGCATGGACTGTAGATAACCAATCCATGCCCAAGATGACGTCGTAAGGCCTTGACGCCGCTACAAGAAGATCCCAGCCGAAGCTCTCACCTCCTAGAGTAAGCTCACACTGCTAGCACCAGTGTGTAATCATCGAGTCTGCTCCCGTATGAGTCTCTATCCGTAAGGATCACGCCAACGGCTCTGTCAGAATCTCCGAGCTCTGAACAAGGGCAGCGGCTATGAAATAATGACTCTCTATTGTGTCTATAAGAACTACAGAAAGGGTGGAATAGACACAGATAGTACCTCGAATCATCTCAGGCGTGCCGTGGTCGTAGGCCTCCACTGCCTGAAGCTGTTCCTGTCTCTTCCCGCCAGCTCCCTGTGGTCGAGGTGGACCTCCTGGTGGTGGTAGTAGTAGAGCCTCAAAGCGTCGCCCACCAACTACTGCTCAGCCAGCTCCTCTCCCTCATCCTCCTGCTCCCTGCGGACCACCACGGTTGACCCTCTGCCTCTGCCTGGGTGGTCCCTCATCTGTCTGCTGCTCTTCCGCACGGCGGGTCGCGCAGTCTCGAGCCATGTTGACCTACCCGCCACATGCGTAGTATTGTCTGCCTCTCGAAAGACTCGCTCTATGCTATGTGCACCGTACCACTGAGCCAGTGTCCTTAGTTCATCTTCCTGAGGGTCTGGCCTTCCTGGACCCATGAGTCATCCGTCGACTGCCTGCTCCAGAAGACTCTACAACATGCCGCCATGCGGTAGGTCTCACTGCTGATGTAGGCTCACCAAGGAATCTCTTGATCATAAGGGCTCGCTCCAGTACCCCTTCCTATGTCGGAATGCTGAGGGAGATCAGTGATGCCCTGATCTCCTGCCTCAATTCCTTCTCGAAGGTCCGGGCCAGGAAGAATGGGTCTCGTACCATGTCCGTCGAGTAGCGCGAGAGATCGGTAAATCTCGACGAGTACTGGGCGACCGTCAAGCTGCCCTGCAGCAGATGAAGAAGCTCTTGGATGCGCACCGCACGGAGGGTGGCTGGGACGAACTCTGAGTGGAAGAGGCTGTAATACCCTGAGATTTTATGAAAAATATTCTTTTAATTTCATTAATGTCTTGTGTTGTATTCTACACCAAGATTACCTTGCGCTATACGCAACACCGTATTAGCTTGCAGTATACGCAACACTATTCTTGGATTGTGTTACACACGATTTTGATAATAGTTATTCTATGAAACATTGAGTATATATATATTTTCAATGTATAAATGAAATATGGTTCGATTCTGTTATATGAAACAACGAAGGATTCTTTCACAACACGCAACCCTGACTTGGCTTGCATTACACGCAATCACGACCTTCCTCAATAGTGTGTGTTGTACGCAATACTGGGTTTTAATAAACAACGATATACTATTATAATATTGTCATGAACTATCCGTTATGAATAGTGTTAACTAAATTTTGAATTTTATAACATTATTATTCATCTTACACATTTCTAGAACATGGTATAAGAACAAAATAATTTTTTCGGGTAAGATAAGTATTTCTCAAAAAATGCAGTTTTGCCGCCTTTTAATGGCACACCCACTTTAAATCTAGTTTTTGACATGTTTTAAGTTAAATTTGACAAAATAAAATTCTTCTTTTGATTCAGGATATACAAATTTACATTAGATAAAGTTTTGATATTTTTCCGATAACTTTCATATTTTAATAAATAGTAAAAACACGCTATATTTTAATTAAAAACAACTTTTTTCATCGTAATATATTATGTGGTTAAATTATAATATTGAATGGTTTTAAAGTATAAATAGAATATATTTTTACAATTTAATATAATTTATGACATTAGCATTGATTTTACCTTGAATTCGTAGGTTAAATCAATTCAATCTTTTGCAATGTTTTAAAGAAAACCCGTTTTCTTTCGACAACAGGATTAATTTTAATTTAATTTCGTCAACTTTTGAGTATTGAATTTGGAAAAATGGATTCCATATTTGGAATCAGTGGATCCAAATTATGTTAATAAGCTACTTTTTATTTTTGGGAATTATGAATAGTAACAAACCTAATTCACCTTCTATCCATCCTGCGGAAAAATTAAATCACCGTGCGTGCGTACGTACGAAATACCGTCTCCACGCCATGGTGTAATCTATTTTCCACCATCACCTTACAAGGATGGGTATAATGGTGTAATGAGTAACTATATATGATTATTATAAAGTGATATTGATACTGAAATAGTATAAATACACTTAAATACAATTCCACGATCATGGCAACAATATCATCGCTCGTGCGTACGTACGGAATACCGTCTCCACGATGTGATGCGACTCGTTCTACATGATCATCATTACATAGTAATTATATAAATGAATTGAATGAATAAATATGATATATGTTACACTAATACCATTCTGGATATAAGGTATCTATAACCTTAAAAGAAGAATAAGAATTTATTCGGCAAAACACGCATAAGAACAAAAGGCAATAAAGACCCGAGTAACAAGTAACAATGAAATATTACTAATAAGAAGCTAAGAATATGACCATATATGATATCATATCAATATGTATGATTCTGGAATAAGTCAATAACATTATTTAAACCATTATACAGGAGCTTCGGACACGTACAAAGCAAATCGGACCTAAGGTAAGGGAAATATCACAATCTCATTTTTATCCGAGATTTTTTATACTTTGGAATTTACTGGGGTGTATTTTATTATCCACATTCATGTTTCCTCAATATGTAATATTTATATCCTACTACAATAGTTTATATCCAATTTTAACCTTCGGTGAGTTTTTAGTAAAAGATATGAAAGAAATCTTTTGTCATTTTTCGTACGAGGTACTTTTTGACTTTTCCGACAAAAGTACGAAGAATGTTTTTTTAACTTATACGGCATGAATGGATTTTTAAAACATTATTTCCAAGAATCTTCCTTTAAAAGTTTTCAAGATTATTTTTAATCATCTTCTTTTAGTTTATAACTATATGACATATTAAAAAAAAGGAAAAGTGTTTTTGAAGAAGAAAGGATATTTTCCTCAAGAATTCATTTCAAGTATTTTATCAAAATTATTTTCCATCTAAGATAATATAGGGTTCTGTTTTTACCCCTATTATTACATTGATTTGATTATGTTGTGATGGAATTATTTTTATGAATTCCTTTATCTTATATGAATTGTTTTATGATGTCATGTTGTTTAAGAATCCCATTTTTTATTACATGAGTTATGAAATGATGTATGGTTTATGATTTTATGGCACACATAAGAATAGTATCATTATGAGATGGGTGGGACCTATATCTCCCTCCAATGCATTGGGTAACGATTTTATATCTCATGAGATAGACATGGCTGGAACGGTAGGTTATACCGGTTCAGTGAAACAGGACTGAAACGAGGGTGACTCGGTTCAGAAAGGGAATTTGTCCACTAAGATAGTCTTGGAAATGAGTCTTGACTAACAAGAAATTATTCTCTATGATTATGTGTGTATGCCACAATGTTTCATGTTTTAAGTTATGATTATTGTGATTACATTTCACTGCCGTGATTTACCCCATGTTATGAAATTATGATCTCTTTTGCAGGTTATGATTTCCAAAAGTTTTGTGCTTATGTATATGATGTGATTGATATTTCTTTTTTTTACCCTTACTGAGCATTTGAGCTCACCCTTTTATGTTTTCTTTTCCCTAGGATATAAAAAAGGTATTAGGTATAAAAAAAGAAGATCTTTATGGGAGATGTTGAAGATCTTTCACCACGATTAGAAGACTACGTTCCGAGTTTCCAAAGACACTAAACTTTTACGATCCTTGCGTGTGTGTTTTTGTTATGTACTAAGTATTCCGCATATGTAATGTAATGTCAGTGTACATTAAGATTCGGGTCTCTACAGTTGGTATCAGAGGAAAGGTTTAGTCAACCTTTGGAAACTAGGATGCGAAAACGTTAGTGAGATCCCTAGAGATATTTCGAAGGTATGTCTAGGGATGTCCATAAGGTTAAGTATACGTATAGGTTATAGTACTAGAAATATGCTAACGATCATAGAATTAAACCTAAGATGTTAGATATTGAAGGTACTCCCCCTTTATTATGTTGTTTTCCCTAGCATGATTTTTGCCTCTCACACTATTCTTTTTGGGCTTTAGACGATCTTTTGGAACCCGAAGGAACCGTGTTGATCAATGCAATGGACAATGCAATGATTGTCCTTCTGAACAAACAAATGTTATGGGAGATGGAGTGAAAAATCTTATTGCTATACTTACACAAGCAATGAATCATTATGGACTTCCAAACGAGCAGAGAAAGGAACAATATTCTATTGAGTCCTTCATGAGGCAACGTCCACCTTCATTCAGTGGGTCTTCTGATCCACTTGTTGCTGAATAATGGATCAGTACCACTGAAAAGATATTTTCAGTTCTTCAATGTTCTGAGCATGATAAACTCATCTTAGCAGTATATCGTTTGGAAGGTGAAGCTGATCAATGGTGGAATCTTATCAAGAATACGAGGCCAAGAGATGAAATTGAGTCCATGGAATGGGATGAGTTCAAGAACTTGTTTTTCAGTAAGTACTTCCCTCGTATTCTTCGAAAAAATATGGAAAAAGAGTTTCATGAGCTGAAGCAAATGGATGATGAATCTATTGGTATATACGAAGCGAATTTCACAAGACTTGCAAGGTATGCATCTGGCATTATCATACAACCTGAAAGTAAAGTTGATCGATTTTTCAGTGGCTTAAAACCAAGTCTTCGAAGGGCATTAGCTATAAGAGACTTCAGTAGCTATGAAGAAATTGTGCGTTGTGCTATCAAGGTAGGAATGGAAGTTGGTGTTACATATCCATCTCATGGTTTTGACAAGAAACGAACGATGGAGTTCAAGGAGAAATCTCAAAATAATGGTGAAAAGAAGATGAATGTTTCCTTATGGACAAAGTGTGGAAAGAAGCATGATGGAGATTGTCTTAAAGGGACTGTAAAATGTTTTAAGTGTAGAAAATAAGGTCATCGAGCAGCTGAGTGTCGAAGTAATGGAAAAAGGGTTTCTAATGATGTGAATAAAGCAAACACTGCAGAGAACGAACCACCAACACTTCAATGCTTCAAGTGCATGGAAATGGGGCATTATGCTAATAAATGCCCTAATCCAAGGGTTAGTGATGATCAACATGAGAAACCACTTAAGGCAAAGGAAAAAGAGAAGTCACATGCGATCACTATTGGTGATGTTGAATATGACAACGATGTGGTGGAATAATTAAATGTTTATGTAATGGGATTCCAAAATAATGTCGTATCATAAAGTATTGGAATATTTATGTGTTGGTCTAATGTGGTATTCAAAGTGCTTGAGATATTTTTGGAAATAAGATGATATGCGCATAATGAAGGGAAAACGAGAAAACGAAATGTTTAACAGTATTCATGAGCTCGTGATTGATATAAGGACTAAGTGATATCATGATTTTAGTATATAGAATTTTGAGGATTTTGGTATGTGGAAGGTTTTAACTTTTAACTGCATTCATGTTTTTACTAAGGTTCAATGGGTATTCAAGAGAGTACATGATTAAGGCCTTTGAATGTTAGGAATGTGACCAACAAGACATATTTTATGATATATGGGGATCAACGATGGTATTAAATCTCTGGTAATCATTTTCACTATATTATGAGAGTGGACTGAAGTATTATGGATAAGCCTAAAGATTGGAATGGATTATGTTGGACATAAGTTAGTATTGTTTAAGGATAGAATTTTTTTAGATATTATTGATGGGATGTTATCCTAATATAGTTTTAGAAAAAGGACAACCTGTAGGACGGGCGACAGCCCATCGCGTTGGACAAGGCTGTGGGAATCGAATCCACAACCAAAGTGCGACTGACCTTTATTGCCTACCACTTTCCTACAGGAAGTCCCTGGTTAGTAGAAACTAGTTTTATTTTATTAATCGTTATGATATATGAAGTATAAGTTCATTTTTGGAACCATATACGATTAACCATAAGATGGACTTATAACTTTTGCTAACCTTTTGTTTGAAAGAGATGGAATGACCCCTAATTCTATCACATGATCTGCTAACACATCACGAATGACAAATTCAACTTCATTTCTTTAAGAGATGAAGTGGAAATTGTCCAAAGAACGACAAACGGTGAGACTATACCAAAATCACGAAAGTATTTCTTCAAATTCCAATTTCATCAACTTTAGGGAAATGATCTTGAAAACCAAAAATGTTGTCTTAGTGCTCTTATATCTGATGAATCAGATGATACCTTAGATCGTCATAAATTTATGGCTTTGTGATTGCTAGATTTTCCATAGCCATGTTCTCTACCACTCTCCATCAGAACATGATGGTTAGATTTCTCTTCCATATCCATATTTTAACCTATGTGGAAACCCAGTGATTAGTTTATTTGGGTAACCGTTACGTTTCATACTTTTTTTTAAAGATTGGTTTGGGTATTCCTTTTTACGATGTGGGTTTCTATTAAAGAAACTTTTGTATAGTAAACCATTTCTAACCCCAAAGAATTTCGAGGCCGAAATTAATTTTAAGGGGGGTAGAATGTAACACCCCGAGATTTTATGAAAAATATTCTTTTAATTTCATTAATGCCTTGTGTTGTATTCTACACCAGGGTTACCTTGCGCTATATGCAACACCGTATTAGCTTGCAGTATACGCAACACTATTTTTGGATCGTGTTACACACAATTTTGATAATAGTTATTCTACGCAACATTGAGTATATATATATTTTCAATGTATAAATGAAATATGGTTGGATTCTGTTATAAGAAACAACGAAGGATTCTTTCACAACACGCAACCCTGACTTGGCTTGCATTACACGCAATCACGACCTTCCTCGATAGCGTGTGTTGTACACAATACTGGGTTTTAATAAACAATGGTATACTATTATAATATTGTCATGAACTATCCATTATGAATAGTGTTAACTAAATTTTGAATTTTATAACATTATTATTCATCTTACACATTTCTAGAACATGGTATAAGAACAAAATAAATTTTTCGGGTAAGATAAGTATTTTTCAAAAAATGCAGTTTTCCCGCCTTTTGATGGCGCACCCACTTTAAATCTAGTTTTTGACATCTTTATAAGTTCAATTTGACAAAATAAAATTCTTCTTTTGAATCAGGATATAAAAATTTACATTAGATAAGGTTTTGATATTTTTCCGATAACTTTCATATTTTAATGAATAGTAAAAATACGCTATATTTTAATTAAAAACAACTTTTTTCATCGTAATATCTTATGTGGTTAAATTATAATATTGAATGGTTTTAAATTATAAATAGAATATATTTTTACCATTTAATATAATGTATGACATTAGCATTGATTTTACCTTGAATTCGTAGGTTAAATCAATTCAATCTTTTACAATGTTTTAAAGAAAACCCGTTTTCTTTCGACAACGGGATTAATTTTAATTTCATTTCTGAAACTTTTGTGTATTGAATTTGGAAAAATGGCTTCCATATTTGGAATCAGTGGATCCAAATTATGTTAATAAGCTACTTTTTATTTTTGGAAATTATGAATAGAAACTACGGTAAATTTTATTTACCATAATTAAAAGTAAATCGGGTAATTAAGGGTAAATATAATATTTTAAAATTACCCTAAAAAATGTCAAAATCATATTGGATGACTAAAAGTCTACCCATAACACCTTAGGGTCGGATTAAATTCATTTAATTAAATTTTTTCAATGAAAAAAATTTAATTATTATTAAAACCAAACAATGTGACAACATGTCACTTTCTTAAATTTTATAAGTATAATAATTTTAATCTAGTGATAAACTTCATGAAACATCGAACATGAATAGTCTCCAGAAAGATAATAAAATTATATACATCATAGGAATTTATTTATAATTTTTAGGGATTAAATAATTATCATTGATTATGACACAATGATGATGCAGTAATTGTCTTGTTAATGAAATATTGACATAAGCGATGTTATAAATGCCCAAATAAATGTAATTTGAGACTTTTTATGACTTACACTAATTTTATAGGTTAATATTACATGTTATTGTTGATTTAAGTAACTTGGTTCGAACTTATCATTCTGTTATGAATTTAATAAAAATCATGTACCAAATAGTGTAAAAATTGACATAAAATAGTTTTTAAAAGAATTATTATATTATTAATTTTTATTTTATTCCTAAAAATATAAGTTTCGGCCAAATGACTTAGATAAGATTATATATATTAATAATAAACAACTTGGGGTTCTTTTGGCTTGATATAGTAAGTTTATTAACCATATAGTGTAAGAAAACAAAAACAAATACACGGTAAAAGTTAAATTATTTAACTTAGAGTTAAATCTAATTGATAAGGTTAAAATAATAAACTAAACTTGTCTAAATCCTATTGGATGAGAGTATTTCGACCCATCCCCACCATATCCTCGAAATAAATCAATTTGGAGCTATTTAAAACCGAACATGACTTTATAATAAAATAATATTTTTAGTTATTCCAAAGGTGCCTCTCTCCTCCCTTATAAAAGGGCACCTCCTCCCCCTCCTCCTCACACCAATTTGAGCACTCAATCTCGTCAAACCCCTTCCAAAATCCCTTCTCCACTTCCCTAGAATAATACTAGAGGTCCTGGTCTTCTTCAAAGACCAATCTTAGTTCCCTAAGTGGAGGATTCAAAGAGGCGTTTCAAAGAAGAGGTAATATCCATTACCGATCTTTTCAATTTCTTTCTTCTTAAACTTCTTCATATTTAGTTGTTTCATGATAAAGTAATAACATCAGTATTACTTACATACTGATATGTTATTATAAATATCAAACAACCCTAATTCACCTTCTATCCATCCTACGGAAAAATGAAATCACCGCGCGTGCGTACGTACGGAATACCGTCTCCACGCAGTGGTGTAATCTATTTTCCACCATCACCTTACAAGGATGGGTATAATGGTGTAATGAGTAACTATATATGATTATTATAAAGTGATATTGATACTTAAATAGTATAAATACACTTAAATACAATTCCACGATCATGGGAACAATATCATCGCTCGTGCGTACGTACGGAATACCGTCTCCACGATGTGATGCGACTCGTTCTACATGATCATCATTACATAGTAATTATATAAATGAATTGAATAAATAAATATGATATATGTTACACTAATACCATTCTGGATATAATGTATCTATAACATTAAAAGAATAATAATAATTTATTCGGCAAAACACGCATAAGAACAAAAGGCAATAAAGACCAGAGTAACAAGTAACAATGAAATATTACTAATAAGAAGCTAAGAATATGACCATATATGATATCATATCAATATGTATGATTCTGGAATAAGTCAATAACATTATTTAATCCATTATACAGGAGCTTCGGACATGTACAAAGCAAATCGAACCTAAGGTAAGGGAAATATCACAATCTCATTTTTATCCGAGATTGTTTATACTTTGGAATTTACTGGGGTGTATTTTATCATCCACATTCATGTTTCCTCAATATGTAATATTTATATCCTTCTACAATAGTTTATATCCAATTTTAACCTTCGGTGAGTTTTTAGTAAAAGATATGAAAGGAATCTTTTGTCATTTTTCGTACGAGGTACTTTTTGAATTTTCCGACAAAAGTACGAAGAATGTTTTTTTTAACTTATACGGCATGAATGGATTTTTAAAACATTATTTCCAAGAATCTTCCTTTAAAAGTTTTCAAGATTATTTTTAATCATCTTCTTTTAGTTTATAACTATATGACATATTAAAAAAAAGGAAAAGTGTTTTTGAAGAAGAAAGGATATTTTCCTCAAGAATTCATTTCAAGTATTTTATCAAAATTATTTTCCATCTAAGATAATATAGGGTTCTGTTTTTATCCCTATTATTACATTGATTTGATTATGTTGTGATGGAATTATTTTTATGAATTCCTTTATCTTATATGAATTGTTTTATGATGTCATGTTGTTTAAGAATCCCATTTTTATTACATGGGTTATGAAATGATGCATGGTTTATGATTTTGTGGCACACATAAGAATGGTATCATTATGAGATGGGTGGGACCTATATATCCCTCCAATGCATTGGGTAAAGATTTTATATCTCATGAGATAGACATGGCTGGAACGGTAGGTTATACCGGTCAGTGAAACAGGACTGAAACGAGGGTGACTCGGTTCAGAAAGGGACTTTGTCCACTAAGATAGTCTTGGAAATGAGTCTTGACTAACAAGAAATGATTATCTATGATTATGTGTGTATGCCACAAAGTTTCATGTTTTAAGATATGATTATTGTGATTACATTTCACTGTCGTGATTTACCCAATGTTATGAAATTATGATCTCTTTTGCAGGTTAAGATTTCCAAAAGTTATGTGCTTATGTATATGATGAGATTGATATTTCTTTTGTTTACCCTTACTGAGAATTTGATCTCACCCTTTTATGTTTTCTTTTCCCCAGGATATAAAAAAGGTTTTAGGTATAAAAAAAGAAGATATTTATGGGAGATGTTGAAGATCTTTCACCACGATTAGAAGATTACGTTCCGAGTTTCCAAAGACACTAAACTATTACGATCCTTGCGTGTGTGTTTTTGTTATGTACTAAGTATTCTGCAAATGTAATGTAATGTCAGTGTACGTTAAGCTTCGGGTCTCTACAGAGGCTCTCAAAGTCCATCCAGAGAAGAGATGTCTCATTGTGTACCTCGAGCATTAAGCTCCACCATCTGCCTGCTGTCGCGTGCAGGAGGATCGCTGCGAGGATCACCATGAGGTCTGTTGGTGTCCTCACTAACCTAAAAACTCGTACAACTGCCTCTAGACAATCCTCGGCTGCCTAAGGGTCCGTCTCCCCGTGGAACCTAGGCAGTCACTGGCACTGAAACTCATGCAGTGCACTAAGACGACGTGCATCGTCAACAGTTGGGGCTGGTAGCATCGGTGGCTCGGTGGGTAGCGGTACAGCTGGTGCCTCTGCTGTCAAAGGGCCTTGTACCGAGGCATCGTCACTCGGTGGTCTGTCGTCACGCACAACACTCATAAACTTAGCTGGCTGCCATCGTGGGGCCATCGTAAAAAGAGACAGGTGCGCCACGGTCAGAACAGTATACTTGGTGAGCAGACACAAAGTAATCACAAAGAAAACTTGGAACACACATACAATTATTGTTTTCGTGCATTAAGTCAGAAATCAGAAGTCAGGGTCCTGGTGTACAGTTACTTCAGCTGCCGCACCAAGATTGGACTCCCTGGGCTGATAACTACACTCGATACTCTTAACACTATTGCTTCACATAGAAAAAGATAAGAGTCCTGAGTTCAATGGTAGAACCGAACTCCTTTGATACCAATTTGTCATGTCCCGTCCTCGGGGCCCATGCCGTGACTACCCCAAGCCCGCCTTCCATAGGCCAGGGGCTGGCGACTAGCACCAAGGCGTAATTCCCAGTAAAAAGTGAAGGCATTGCCTTTGTAAAGTAAACAAACACTACAGAGCAAGCAAGTAGAAGTAAACACTAAGTAATAAATGGGTACAACAGTAAGTGCGGAAAAGTAAGTGGGCCAGAATAAAAACCCAAACTGAAAGTAAAGTACAACTGGAAAGGGAAAACAACTACTAAATGTAAAGCCACAGCCTCGAGCCGTCCACTGGAAGTCCCACTTTAAGGTTGGGTACAGATAGCCTCCACAGCTCCCCAGGTCCAGCCATCCGCTCTGTGTACGTCCCGCCCAATGGTCCACCTCCAGGTACCGACCTGCTCCGCAACCCTCAACCACGATCAGCGCTGTCTGTTGTCTACAACCAACACAAAGCAGTGTGGGTATAGCCCGTGCAGGGGTGAGTATAAGCTACTTAGTAGGGACCCCGAGACCCCCGAAGGTCTCCCAGAATCCAAAAAGGATAATCCACAAAGGAAAGATACAATCACTAAGTAACATCCAACACTACTTAGGTATATTCCCATACATATACCTAAGTCATCAATTCGCATTCGGCTCCAACATTTAAGCCCGAGTTCTATCACATCCACACAGGACAACACAACACAATCCACATAGGAAAGCAAATCAAGATTCAGCTCACACAGGAATACGTATTCATAAGACGATATAGATCATTAGATATTACCACTGATTCATCTAAGTCATCGGACCCACACATGATCGATAGGTACTTACCCCCGCTATGACCCACAAAGGATCTGACCTACATAGGATCAATAGATAACTAACGCCCACAATGACCCACACAGGATCGGACCCACACCGGATATTCCGGCGCTGGCCCACACAGGATCGTTGACCGCTGACCCACACAGGATCTGACCCACACAGGATCGGTAGCACTGATCCATGTAGGATCACTGAGTGTTGTAGTCGTCACCGTCGAATCCACGGAGGATTTCTGCACAGTCATCATCGTTGTCGTAGTCATAGCCAGGTCTAGGGTTCCCGCACACAGCAAGCTTGTTCAGGAGGGTCTGCTCCCCGAGCCGAAGGGCTGATACATCAACTGGCACATAGTCCAGAGTTGATGTATCCCAAAGTTCTATATCGTCAACATAAACTCAACGCCATAGACGGCACGTCAATCGAAAACCCGGTCTCAGAGTTATTGGCGTTTTCGTCCCAGGGGCCCGGTTGGTTTTTAAGTCAAAACCAACCCGACCATACTCCAAATACATCCAAACCTCGAGAAGAGTAATCCAAATGGTCCGTCTCACTAAGAAGAATCCAACAAAGTCGATGGCATGTCAATCGGACGTATGGAGCTCAAGTTATAAGTGTTTCCGCTCCGAGGGCCCGTTTGGTTTTGTGTACGAACCAACCCGGTCGAACCCAAAGTACTCAGAAACCTTGATTGTAGTATACCAAAACGACCGTCTCGATCCAAGGATTGCTACGCAATGGACGGTGCATCGATCGAAGGTCTGTAGCCCATGTAATGGGAAACAGACCGAAAAGTCCGGTATTAGGGGGGTTCGGGCCCTGTCCGACCCGGCCTGGTGCCCCCTGGGTTGGCCCGAACCGGGTCGGCCCGGCCCTGGTCCGGGTTCGGCCTGGCAAGCACGGCCCGGCTCGGCCTGGGCGCGGCCCGGCCCAGCCAGGGTGCGGCCCGGCTTGGCGGTCCGGCCGGACGGCTCGGCCTGACGCGCTAGCGCTGGCCCAGCGGCCGCGCCAAGGGGCGCTGCCCCCTTTGATGAAACTGCGGCCCCGCTTGGGGGACGCCCCTTGCCAACGGATGTGACTGAGCACCATTTCCAGCCTCCCTCGGTCCCGCGCGGTTGCGGGACCTACGGCCTGCTGCCGCCGCCTCCGGCACACCGGTAGAGTGTTCCGCGGACCACCAGACGAGCTCCGATGGTTGGTTTTACCTGCTGTCTTCACCAACGGCCCTCCAAGGACCGGTTCTTCACTGTGAAGACCTCAAAATGCCTGTCCAGCCTGCTTCATCATCCCCCGCCGATCCGCACTCCAAGAACGAAGAGACGGTGGGTTCGGACTTGTTCGTTGGTCCGCACCCACCGCGTTTGCAGTTTAAAAGGCTTCCGACAATTTTTAAACACACGCTGAGGATATAAATCACATATATTTAAATGACCCAAAACCCCTACCTCATCGAATTCATTGATAGAGGGTTCGTTGCGGAAGACGGCGTCGCGGAAGAAGCATCGCAGAAGAAGCGTCGCGGAAGAAGCTTCGTTGAAGGAGGATCGCCACGTCGCGGAGAAAGGATTCGTCGGCGTCACGTTGTCGATCTCCGACGATCCAGCATTCTTGTCAACCCTCGTCGGAGGTCGGTGTTCTTCGCGTTCTTCACGTTCTTCGTGAGGAGGATGAACTTCAAGAACCTGAGAGAATTCTCCCAATTCATCTCGCACAGCAACTATAATAAAATAAGAATTGTCTTATTTTATTAACACAAGCCAACGTTTGAATTTCAAAAAGAAACAACCAATTAATTGAATTAATTGAGGAGTTTAAAACCACCCAATTAATGAGGAGTTTATTATCCAGAATAAACACAGGGGTTGACTTCATTTAAAAGGGGGTGCAGGTGTGTTACTTAATTAAAGGATGGGGGGTTGAAAAAGTTGAAAGAAATGTTGGGGCTCGTGTGGGTCCCACCTCACAAATATCCTACCTTTTTGTGTAGGATATGGTGGGTCCCACCTTAACCTATTAACTTAGGTTAAACAAAATGAAGTCAAATAAAAATTGTGCGTCCAATTTTTATTTTATTCCTTAACTTAACCCAAAAAATTAAAAACCACACCTAAGAAGACGCAACTCCGGAAAATGTGGTTCTAAGAAATTATCGGAACTACGATTCCATCAGTGTCCTTTGATTTCAATTCCAAGCATCGTTTCAAAAGTTAGAAAAACCCGCTCGTTCGTTCACTGAACGTACCTGAGCTAAACTTCGTAAAATGATTCTAGGCACATCGGGCCTCAAAATCAGGTTCTTTCAGAAACTGCGCTCTTGTAAAATTCCCAAGAAAATTAAGAAAAAAATTCCTTGAATTTTTCTGGTCTTTAAAAATATCCATGTATAACAATATTAATAAACATATAGATTATCATGTCAAAAATTTTGATTAATAAACCTTTATTCTGAAAAAATATAATATGACCACAATACATATCTTACTACCATCAACCTTTGAATCAATCCAATTGGTGTTAAGAATAATACAAACTTTTATAGTTTGTTTACAAGTATCCATTTGGGGTTATTCCGCTCACCTCTATTGTGTTATTTTTTATGATTAATCATAAATCCTTGGTGAATGATATATTTTATTAACTAGTTTATGTGTGAAAAAAATCAAAATAACCCTCCAATCATACCATAGTCTACTTAATATAATGAACATTACCATAACTGCATCACACCTATATTATAACATCCACCATATATCATACCCATCATCATATTTTCCACACCAATAATGGTTGTATTACTATATCTAAAACAACTACCTTCTTCTGTAAAATAGTTAAAAAAAATACTCCATCATATTAAAATAAAACTATAACAATAATAATATAATTATAGAATAATTGTATGAATAAAAACAATACCTATAGTTTGAATAAAACTTCCAAATTTATAGCCTCAGCATTTGGTAGGCATGAAAAATAAGATATTTGGGACCATAAAAAGGTCTATACATTCTGACTCATATTCAAGATTCATTAATTTTATCCCATTTTCATATGAGACTGAAATTGAAATCCTAGTCCACTTTTTATATGGTTATGAAAAACTCATGAGAAGTCCATTTTTTATAACTTTATATATCTAATAATCGATGGTATAAAAAGTAACCACATTTTATATTTATAAACCAAAAGTTAAAAAAATAGATCATATAAAATTTTAAAAAGGGAATTTTTCTATTTTTTGGTTACTGTACCAGTACTAATGCAAATAAGATAACGTTGATGAAAATATTTGGTGTTTCGGTATGTTTCACTACTATAGGAGAAACAAAAACGTATGTTTTTCTAATTATATTGTATTATCCATATGAATATTCTAGAAATTTTACTATTTTTTATTCTCCTCAATGACATCTTCTAATAAACTAATGATAGATATCAACTTAAGAATAAAAAGTGGGAAAAGAGTATTAGAAAATAATCATTTTCCATAACATATGAAACATAAAAGTCAATGCATCTAAATCATTTCCACATAACTCATAACATTAGATCACACATAGAAAATTGTACCAAAATAAAATTACTGATATAAAGTAAAGCTTATGGTGAATAAATATTTTACATTGTTTTGACATGAGTTTTAATACAAAGGGGGAATACTACTTATCTTTTTTTAAGGAAATAGATGACGACCACTGTCATGAATCAAACTACCATGGCATGCCTAGCTGGTGGTCAATTGAATGTGACAAATTGAATACCCTATCCAACTGTACATGATATAATGACTAGAATTGAGTAGGCATAAAGAAAAATCAGAGGCCATAACCTAAATAACCTTTACACATGCACACAACCATCTCCGTGAAAAAAATCTAATGAATAATGTATGAAATAACTTATAGAGTACAACCATGGAAATAAGAACATCAAAGGAATATATAAATCAGTTTATATTATTAAAATAAAAACTATAAAATGGAAAATTACGTGCCTAATAAGAAATCTAGAGCTAAACCCAAAAAAAATCAATTGTAAATACTAGAGAAGGGGAGATCCTATCCTTAGATCCCAGATTCAGAAAACCAAACACAATCATCGCTGCAACATACTAAAAATCTCCATAGGTACTAGGTCATATATAATCTATTCATGTAGATCAATCATTTTCCTAAGACATGAAACATGTAGGAAACCCCCATGTAAGGGGGAATATAAACATACCAAATAGGGAACTTCGAAATAACCAAACATGAAGAATCAAGAGATAGTACTCACTTAATCATCTTGAGGGTGTGTCAATTAAAATATTTGAAAACAACCATTATCATAACATCCATAAACCATATATTCTCAATATGAAAAAAAATTATAAATAAATAGGATATCAATATCCACAACATAGCTAAGAATTATGTGTTAGCATGTTTCTCCAAAGGAAGATCTCTAATTCCTAGCATCACACTCAACATCTTAATAATCTATTTGTGTATGGATGGTACCTCATCACTATACTCCATATCCCAAGGACACACCTATCAAATGGAGAACCCACTACCCCCAGATCATTAATAGGGGTGGTACCACACCACATATAGAGGATCCACATCCTTTTATAGTATGAGGGACTACCAACTCTTCTTTATTAAATAGCATTTTCGACATTAAACATAATTCTATAGGGGTGTACCAACCCTAGTAAAACTCATATGATCAAACTTGATCACATATACCTGGGTAAAGAGTATGGGGGAGTCATTACCTAGTATTATAATATTGTTTTCAACCTCAAAATCTCTCTAAGGATCAAACATGATGACTACCATCATCCAAGCATCGCTTAACGAAGGGTTATACTCATATCACCTAGTGATGTCCCTATGAGTCCACCATCATGTTCTATGTGGAAAACTGAATAGGATATTCTACTTACAGGCCAAAACCATTTACCGAATAGGGGAGAAACAAAAGCTGGATGATTAAGAGCTCATACTTACCCTGAAATGATTTCAAAATATGTCCCATGGGGTCATGGATTTATATTTATGTATGCTAATTCTATTATATCATTGCCTCACATGACATTTTGTGCACTAAATACAAGATGTTCCCTATTGGGATACACCATGTATAGATGTTGGATTCCACTTGGTGTGTGTCATCTGGTCAGTCCTTTGTACCTTGGCTAATGCTCATGTATAATTTCCATTCCTAGACCCCTGCACTAACATATGTTCACTAAATGTTCCTCGACACATAGAACATTTGGGGTCACATTTGCTCC
The DNA here is from genome assembly GCA_963277665.1 of Viscum album. NCBI lineage: Eukaryota > Viridiplantae > Streptophyta > Magnoliopsida > Santalales > Viscaceae > Viscum > Viscum album. The sequence goes on from OY728139.1 coordinate 1,104,303,911, forward strand.
TTTTCATATAATCAATGTACACATTGAGACTGCAGACTAGTGGTCACATAACATGTGAGCAATCAAAAATTGCTTTTCAGTAACCCACGTGTCATGTGATATTTCCATAATTGTGTAAACCATATCTTCTTCTCAGAGGTGACTATAGGGAGTGTATCTAAATAGACCACATGATGTGTTGTTTTGAATATCACCGAAACTAAATATTCTAATGAATTACCTCCAAAAGTCTTCTTCTTCCTTCATGATCATTTTTGAACTCACCATAACACCTGAATATATTGTGACCAATAACTAAATTCTACCAAAAGTCAAGTTGTAGAAATTATTCATCATAAAAGTAGTAACAAGAACATATGAAAGTGACACATGGAACAACCTATTGAATCCTTGCAACACATGCCTCTCCCAACTATCATTATCATTGGATACTGAATTCTTGCAATCAGTTTCTCAGAATCCCTAACCATTACATATTTGGAGATAATTAATTGATACGTCTTATGGAATCCCTATTATTGGACCCATAATTGAGTTCCCCTCATTTTCGAAATGCTTCTATAATGTTACCAAGTACCCAAAAATGAACTTTTGAAAATGATCTATTATTTCTAAAAATGAACACACTATGATCAACTTTCCAGATTATGATCAAATCACTATCCTCCCAAGATGGTGATGTCAAATACGAAGAAGTGAGGGAAAAACGTAAATAACACTAATTATGTCTCGGTCATTGGTCATGTTCATCATACCATTATCAAAAGAATCTATGTAATAGGTAACACCCATTGGAATGATATAATGAGAATACAATCTCAAATTCCACAATCTTGGAAGAGAAATTAGACTTTGGTAAACCAATAGATTTTGATCCATGAATTCATTTTGGAAGGCTTTAATTTGTTTCCATCAAAAAAGTTAGATAGGGATAAAAAAATAAAACACCATAACTTAGGCCTAGATCAATTTATGATGAAGAATGTTTCTAAATTTTTTTTGTTGGAGAGATTCAATAACCACATTTATAGGGATGATCCTCATGGTACATTGATCATCAATTCATGATCCCCCTACCATCTTCAAACAAACTCACCATTAGATCATCTCACCCCCATTCCCTCTAGTGTTATGTGGCTAACCATGGGTAATCACAATAAAAGGGATTATATAGAGGTGTCTTTTAGGGTTTGTAAAATAATGAATATTAAAATAAATAATTCATTTAATTCATTTAATTCTCCCATGAATTCACTGTTTCAATGTTCATGACACCAAAAATGATTTTTTCACAATATTTTCAATGTGAATTTGGATTCTAAATAGTAAATTGGGGGGTTGAGTATGGTTGGAAAATAATTCATGTTAATATACCACTTTTATTACATATACACTTATGGGTGGTATCCAGTGGGGTTTATTTGTGGACGTAGAAACACACAATGTTTCCTGTATCTAGGGTTATTTTTGGACATTCATTCAAAAGGCATGTGATCACTGATGGATTTCATCCCTTTGATGATTAGGAAGTCACGCTGGTGAATAGAATGCGAGGTTAGACTCGTCAAACCATTTTAGTGGGAATTGTTTCCTACTAGAAGTATCTATTTTATTTTTAATTCTTATTCATGAATCTCTTATAATGTTGAAAATAATAATTATATCCCTTCACATTTGCAATCAATCACATATACATGCATGATAATCCATCTATTTGTATCAAATGCTCTCCACCAATTCATACAATTTTTTTATGAGGTTCCCTATTTATATATAAACCTATATACAATTTATATTCTACTTTTAATTTCGTATTATACTTGGTTATTCATTATTTAATGTGTTATATCCTTAATCCTCATGATTGAGTGCTCTAGAGTTTATTGGAATCCAAAAAGGTGGTTAGAGAGTTGATATTCGGATCAGGCCTATAACATGGGATTCTTATATATCCTTGGGAAGGTTATCAGATCCCACATAGTTTGGTGACACTTAACGGGATACTTATTGTATGTTTTAGGGTCATGTGACATGAACCAGGCCATAAAACCTAGTATCATGGGGAAAGAATACCCTAGTGGAAGGTTCTTACAATATGATGGTTTATGCCCATTCTAGTTGATATTATGGGATGTATAGAACTAGAAGAATTGATTCTCTTTATAAAAAATTTGTCCTGTAAAGATATATCTCATTCTGAAGGCATAAGAAGATGAGGTATATATAAAGGGAGACTCTAAGAACATTTCCATAGAGATTGGGGCATGGTATTATTGGTAATATATCCTAATAAAGGAGATGGTGGATTTGGAATTTTGGTTTTGAACCTCATAGAGGATTCCTATGTATCCCATTATAATGGGAATCAAATACATCACAGTTCAAATCTATTTGGGATTACACTTAAAAGGGAGGCCCATTGGAGGACTTTGATCATTCTTGTGATTTGATCACCATTGACTGATAAGGACACATGATTCATGCTCAGCCTGAGGCTATAGAAGGTATTGAGAATCCAAATAAAAAATAGTCGTCTGTTTCTCTATGAGGAATTCCCAAGCACTTCCATTTCTAAAAAGTAGAAGAGTGAGATTTGTTGTGGATGTTGATGATATTGGTTGATTTTCTTATGATTCACTTCATATTTAAGGATACATATGTCACCTCTCCACCTAGGAATCCATTTTCCAAAATACCTATTTCTAAAAACCTCATTACCATGAGAATGCATGATGGTGAACATTATAAGGACCCCGTACACTAGGGAGTTAAAATACATGACTTAATTTACTATGGGAGTTCTTTATTGTATGGGGGACATGTTGTTATATATTTTACCTAGATCGGATGACTCTATAAGACATGGGGATCTCAATGATGGGATTCCATGATTTATGTATGGGGGATGTGAATAGATTTAAATAGTTTGTGAAGGGGGAAATATAGGACCAAATGTTATATATAAGGTGTTAGTGAGGCTATAATTGAAAAATAACCAAATGATACCCCACTACACTTAATTATATTGTCTATGTTTGGTGGTGGATTTTAAAGTTAATTTTTGTATGAAGGGGTACTTATGCACTAGTGGGTGACTTCTTTTTTGAGAGTAAGGTTATTCCCTTTTCTAGTGGGATGGTAGATCCTTTCATTAAGTATCCCTTTAAGGCGTCTCATCTTTTCTTTTACTCATTGTATGTAGTGGGTGAATTAAATACCCATGTCTTCTATGGTATTCTCTACTATCCATATGAATATATTATGTCTCTACTCTCCTCATGGGACTTGGTGTTTATTGGGAATGGTAAATAACTTCCTTTTCAGAACGGCCAGTTGGTCGCATATTACTCTTAGTGACATATAGTTGAGTAATAAAATAGTTTACTGTAAAAGATTTTTGTGTTCATGAGGTGGTAGTTCATCCTCCTTTCACAAAAAAATTATATGGTATTAGTGGGTGATGTGAAAATGACACCATTATCTATAATAGAATAAAATAATTTGTGGTGTCCTAATGTCACTGTATTCCACTACAATATGATAGTCCATTTATAGGGATATGAATGGAATAAATCATTCCACAAAAAACTAAAAACAATTTTGGTTTCCTTAATCTAGATCTCACACTAGAAACAAAAAGAACATTTTCGTGGGAGAAGGGAAATACCTCCCCACTCCTCAGTCAATTTTCATTTGTGGGAACACAATTTACAATAACAGTAACACATAATGCATAGGATATGTGGATGGGATGATATTAATTGGAGTTCAAACTAATTTTCTGATTTCAACATCATAAATAGTTTCCATACATGATTATTGGTTTCCAAAATTATTAATAGATTCCAAAAATTCGTTATGAAATTTTTAGTTCCCATAAATGATTGCATCAGAATTGGGTATAATTTGCACGAAGAGGTGGCAATTTTGAGTTAAAAGTCATCTTGATTGAATAATATAACGTTTTCATATATGCATGAAGGGGTTCACATTCCTATAATAGGTGTAAATATTAACTTATTTTTTATATAGAGAACTATATGTTATTTCGGACTCGCTATCATCTTGAATTTAACAACATTTCTCACACAATTATTCCCTTTATACTCATCCTTGTTTATGTAATAAATAATAAATATTCGCAATTTGAAGGCCTTTCGGCCATTGGATGGATAGATTACTTTTCACAAGATGGTACTTTCAGGAAATAAATTTCATGTTTCATGGTATAGCTATTCCTAAATAGTAATTTTAATGTCCTAATTGTCAATGTAAGACCACATACCACATCAAGTGCCAACATGGTGTCTATCAAGATATTTAAGAAACCAATAATTTGTGAAATATGAAATCATTTTCTCATTCTGTTTTAAGAGACTATGGGTAATAATCCATTACCATTTTAAATAGCTTCAATTTAGGGAAAAAGTATTATTCCATGAAATATTAATGTTAAGCCTTAATGAAATATTATTCATTAGGAAGGTATCATGATGATTCTTCTTTCACCAGAAATTATAAAAAATTCCGTTCTCTGATAATCTACCCTTATAACTCTTCGGGATACAAGATGATGATTCAATTCCATCATTTTTTAAACACCATCCATCATCAGGGTTAGAAGTGATCTGAAATTTTTTTCTAGCAAACATATCTCCATCGGGTCAAATTAGTCATGAATATAGTGAATGTAATGTTTTTATGTTGAATTATTTCACATGGACTCATAACAACCAGTGTAATCTTGAAATATCCCTACATTTTGGTATTTAGGATTATCCAAAACAACTTAATCTAGCATGAGTTGATTCCACATGAGGATGGAGCTCAAATACGGGTTTGGGTTCTGGAGGGAGCTTCTCGGATGAATGGGCATGTGCATTCTAGGTGATTTATAATTACAGAAGAATTCATGAATGGTTTGAGGTTATTAGCTAATACTAGGAGGTAAGGGTTTCCAAATCCTTCATCTGTACACTAGATATGATCCATTCAGAACTGATCAATCATCAATTCTCGATTAACAATACCTTTCACCTACTACAGAGTCACATAGGGGTCATTTTGTGGGGTATCGTACAATTTGGGGGCATCCTCGGTATGATTTATGAAGATTGTCTTCCTATTACCAACACATGGGAGGATATCTAATAGATTTATCCATTAACTAGAGAGTTATTGGTTGTGGTAGAGAAGTCTCTTGGTTGTCCCCTTCATATTCATTCCATTATTCTGTTGAATGAGTAGAAAAAAAAATTATTCTTGCAAGATAGAGGGACAAAAAAAGGTTCATCATACTTAAAATCATTATACTCAAAAATCATGCTATTTATAGGTTCATGATTTTCCACTCTCACATAATGTGAACATGACTCCTTGGGATACAATATCCAGTGGACTATATCCTCAAACTTTGGGTTAGTAGGTGTTTTTTCATTATTTATAAGTGGGTGGATTTTCCTATCAAGTGATGAATCTATGGTATTAGGGTTTATACCTTGATTAGGGTAGTAATGTTGGAAAATGTTTAGGATATCATCCATGATATCCCTATCTATTCTTTCATTTACCAGTGGCACATACCCAACATTTTTTTTCCTTCATTGTTTATCAGTTCACAAATGTTGATCCCACCGAAATGGCGTTAAGAGCTTCTCCATAAGATTCTAGGATTACTGGATTAATCACCGATATTATATAGGAATTGTTGATTGAGTAATTTATATAAATTTTCCATTTGATCAAGTCGATCACAGATACAATGAACCTGATTCTAGATTATGTACCTATATTTATTTATGAACATAACCTAGATCCCATATAAGCTCTAGGAATTCATGTTCTGATGAAAAGTGACTGGCTCCATGTTTATGATATTATCACATAGAAACATATAGAGAATTTTGTCTATATGATGGATATCCATTATCAATGTTTCCTTGAATTGGTCATAGTTGGGTTTGATTATTGTCATGTTCACATACTTATCTTTCTTGTTATTATATCATAGGAGTATTTTGTGTAATGATTCATCGTTTATTTGTTATTTTTGTTTCCGGGATAAATGTCAATTGTATTATATTATATAATATTATAGATTTACAAAATATAGAATAACAGAAACAACATTATCTAATTAATAAATATATTTTTATCTTTCATCTACATATCCAATGAAAATAACGAACATTACAATTGGGAAAAATATTAAATAGAAAATCCAAAATGGAAATATATGGTTCACCCCAACCAACATGAATCATATCCTCCATTGGAAACACTATTGAAATTAAAACTATATTAGAAAAACAATAAACATCATTGAAAATTAAAATATTTAACATTGGGATGAGTTGTAGTGAACATTGAGTGAATGAATAAAGTGGTATTTAAAAGAGGTAATGTGACCATTGGTATTGTAATGTGGCTGCTAGGAATATTAAGTTCTCTGTTTTAATTTTAATTTAACCACAAAATGATAAATTAGGAGAAAAAATATTTAACATGAGTAATATAATCAAATATAAATATTATATAAAGTTTCACGATTAAATAAACTAAAATAACATGTAGGAATGTTATTAATAGAATGTATTTTAAAGTATTTATAAAAAATTTAATTTTTACATATAAATTTGGAATTACCTATAATAGATATTTTTTTATAAAATAAATTTATTTTTTGGATGTAGTGTATAAAAATTGACCAAGGGTGAATTTTATAAAATTTTCTAAATTACATTAATTTTCAGGTGAATAGTAATAATACCTTTTTTCATGTAATTAGTGTATCTTAAATTATATCATTCCTGATGTAAAAATGACTTAATAATTTATAGAACTTTAGTTTTAGAAAAAAGTATTTAATTAAATAAATGGGTTATTAAAATAAAATAATCCTAATTTACAAACCTAGGAAGTAATTTCCATAGACAAAAGTGAAAAATGCCCCCCTAAAAAAGACAATTTTTTTTCTCACTTTCATATTTAATAAACAATTTAATTCAAATTATAGAGTGGTAAATATTCTTCAAAAATTATATTATATTGATAGGTGTTTTATATTAAAAAACTATCTATCCCAAGGTCTACCTTGGATACAATATTTTATTCAATGTTTTAATCTAAAAATAGCAATCTTCTAAAGTATAAATTACCAAACTCCCTCCCCTTGGAAAACCACTCTAATAAAAATTCAAAAAGAATGTTCTACCCAAATACTCATTATTAATTCCTTATAAAAATTAGGGATGTTATAGAGTAAACCGTCTCCAATAATCAAGGAGTCTAGTGTCATACAAGAGAAGGAACACTAAGGAAAGAGTATGTTTTTTAAAACAATTCAATCATTTTATTTTTCTTTTCTATATTTTACCAATTGAATTTAAAATAAAATATTCTAATATTTATTTACATAGAACGTAAACATTATATTAATTTTCTTTACCTACTATAAATGTTTTATTATTTTGGATGTATTTATCTTTAATTCTTATTTTCTTTTTATTTGAACATCGTTCACATTGACAGCTAGTTAGCTAACAAGAGGTAACCATACAACTTCTTTCCAAAACCCCTACCCTCAGCAGGGATATAATATATTGTTTATTATATGTAAATATATCTATTTTATGATTCAAAAATTAAATCTACTAATGTATTAATTACTTTGAAATAAATAGAGAAATCAAAGATAAATGTGAAATTATTTAAGAAATTCATGATTTTAAAATGATTCAACAATAATATTATAGATTATGAAATATAACACAATGATTTTAATTAAAAAATAGTGACTTAAATTAAAAATCTTTACTATTGCATCAATGTTATAATATATATATATATATATATATATATATGTTTATTATTTAGTTCGTGTAAATGAAACAAAATAAGGATGTATTTTTGTTAAGGGGATTCTCAAGCCCAACTCCTTTTCATTGGGTTATCCGACATTCATGAAATCCCCTATATGGATTTTACTCAAATTTTCCTCTAACATTATTTCATTATTCATCCCTTTTATTTTCATAGGCATACATGATTACAACATGATTTTTCATCCAAATACTAATATTCTACTAAAATACTTATCTTCCCAAAACAAAAATTTCACTCATCCTGAGATGATGTTTTCACTCAAGAATAGAGAAATGCATGGAAATATTATTTTTTGAAATTTCTTTGGGTTGATTCCCCTTTATAAAGAATAAAAAAATTATAGTGACTTTTGAAAACTAGAAAAGGGTATACCCATCACATGAAAAAAATGAAATGAATCCAAAATTAAAACATTGCTTAAGGCCTTTATATGGTTCTAGCTTCCCAAAAAGAAATATAGTTCCTATAAAGTACCATTAAGAATTCTCTTCACCCCTCACCCCTTTAACAATGATGTAGTTATTTTTATGGTAGACGATGCACCCCCACCCCTCTGTCCATAATTTTGATGTGTTGCATACATAATCATATAAGATAACTCTTTCATTCCACATTGACATGTGCGAGGACCAAATGATAAGTTCCATCAAACCTATACCTCTCTCTTGAACTAGCCACCCCACACTGCTTGTAAGGAACATGTAGCACTATCAACCCGATGCATCAAAAAATCAGACAGAAAACACCATGAAAATACAATTAAAGAGTGCACATCCATCTATTAATCATGTCGATAGAAGGTATGATGATGGGTTTTAGAAAACCCATACCCCTTTCGAGATTTCCCCCCTAGTGACACCTATAATAAGTATAATAACATTCCAAAAGCATGAGAAAAAAAACCCAACTGTCAGATTTAAAAATTAATCTTATTAGATAGCAAGACCCATGACCAAAAAGAGAAAAAATATACTACAGTACCATGAATGATTCTACAACCACTTATTATAATATAGACAACACACACCCTGGAATAATTTGAGTCATGTTTAACAAAAGAAGAGACTAAAAAAACCAGATCCCACTCAATTCACCAACAATCTGTGTCATCATCCATCTACCAAATCCAAAATCGCCAGTATAAGATATTTGATCAACCGATCAACCATAATTATTAGATCCATCCATTGCTAGATGCCACCTAGTGATCCACCACAAGCACTTAGAAATGAACGACACATGTATTTCATTAAAAAATTAATCACTAACATAGACTTATAGAAAACAGTGAACAAAGGGAACCAGTCCACCACCTATAATCCAAACACCACTGCCCAAGATATTTTCCAGAAGAATGAAAAAAAAACCAATACAAAACCAGCAACTAAATTTCCATTTCTTTAAAATTAGAGGGACCATAAAATAAATTATAATCCATTTTAGGTATGCCTAGATCTAAATATATATCAGGATGAAGAAACCCATATAGAGCACCGTTCGATCTCTACACCATCTATAACGACCCATACATTACATACATTGTTATTACATCATAATTAAAGCACACTTATTACAACATATAAAAAAACCATGAAAGGACCGTATAGGTATAGTGTCTTTAGAAACTGGGAAACATAAACAACTGGTTCATAAAATATCTACATTGTCTCCCTTTTATTTTATCATATCTATAGTCTCTTTTGGTATATGATACTTAATATCCTTCTTCCATACCTGGGGAAAATAAAACATACAAAATGGTGAGATCAAATTCTCAGTAAGGGTAAACAAAATAAATATGAATCACATCATATTCATAATAACATAACATTTTGTAAATATTAACCTACAAAAGTGATCATAATTTAATAACATGGGATAAATCATAGTAGTGAAATGTAATTCCAATAATCATAACATAAAACATGAAACTTTGTGGTATACACACATAATCATATAGAATCATTTCTTAGTAGTCAAGACTCATTTCCAAGACTATATTAGAGGACAAAGTCCATTTCTGAACCGAGTTCACTCCTCATTTCAGTCTTGTTTCACTGAACCGGTTTAACCTACCATTCCAGCCATGTCTATCTCATGAGATATAAATCTTTACCCATTGAATTGGAGGGAGGTATAGGTCCCACCCATCTCATATTGAAAATTATTATTTAGTGTGCCACAAAATCATAAATCATACATCATATCATAACCCATGTAATAGAATGGGATTCTTAAACATCATGCCATTATAACAAAATCCATAAAGTTGAATGAATCGGTAACAGACAATACCTCTTCTTTGAAGTGCCTCTTCTTAACCTCCTCTTAGGGAAATAAAGATGGTCTTTGAAGAAAAACAGGACCTCTAGAATATTAATAGGAAAGTAGAGAAGAGAAATTGGCAGGGTTTGGCTGACCTTGAAGGCCAAAAGTGGTGTGACGAGGAGAGGGAGGAGGTTCTCTTTTATAAGGGAGGAGAGGGACACCTTACGAAAAACTCAAAATATTATTTTATTATAAAGTCATATTCAGTTTTTAATAGCTCCAAATTGATTTATTTCTATGATAAGGTGGAGATGGGTCGAAATACTCTGATCCAAAATATTTTAGACAAGTTTAGGGTACTATTTTAACCTTATCATTTAGATTTAACTCTAAGTTAAATAATTTAACTTTTATCGTGTCTTCTTGTTTTCTTACACTATATGGTTAATAAACTTACTATAACAAGAAAAACGAACCCCAAGTTGTTTATTATTAATATATATAACCTTATCTAAGTCATTTGTCCGATCTTTAGATTTTTAGGAATAAAATAACAACTAATAATATAATATTTGTTTTAAAAACTATTTTATGTCAATTTTGAAACTATTTGGTAATTTATTTTTGTGAAACTTAAAACAACATGATTTGTTCTAAAAAAGTAAATTAAATCAATACTAACATGTCGTATTAAACTATAAAATTATTTTAATTCATAAAAAGTCTCAAATTACATTTATTTTGGTATTTATGACATCAATTTTGTTAATATTTCATTAATAAGATAATTAATGCATCATCATTGTGTCATAAATAAAATAAATTATTTAATGTCTAAAAATTATAAATAAAATACCATTATGTAGGAAATCATTTTATATTTTTAATGAATATTTTTAGTCGAATTTATCTTATGTAAAACCCTATATTAAAAATGATTTAGTTATTAAACATTGATTTTAACTATTTTAACCCTTCTTTAAATAAATTAATAATAAATGTTCTAATATAATCCAAGTGGACATAAATGGTCATATACTATTCCTAATATTTTATTTGGTTGAATTAAACTTATCCAATAGAATTAGGACATGTGTTAGGGTAATAATAATATCATTTTTACCCTTAATTACCCTTTTTACTTTTAACCGTGGTAAATAAAAGTAAAAAGTTACTATTCACCAAAAATTATTTTCATCACATTGAAACACATTTTAGTCCTTGATATTAATCGTGTCTCTCGGATTTTTGAGATTCCACTCACAGAAGCGGTAAAATTATGTTTTATATAAATTTTCAAACTCTCCTTGGAGGTGGGTAAAGGACGGTGAAAAGTTCAATAAAATTTAATATATATAAAATTATTATAAAATGACTCCAATGAATTAAATTGAACTTATATAGGTATTATGTATCAATTTTGACCTAAAATAAATTTTAAATAAAATAAATAATTATTTAAATAAAAAGTCGTGTTTTAAATAGTAACCCTGTGTTTTCACTATTCATCAAAAATTGAAAGTTTTCAGAAGAATACCAAAATTTCACACTAGGCTAATTTCGATATTCCGAATCCAAAAATGAAGTCCATTTTGAAAGATAAAATTTATAAAATTTCAAAAAGTGTGTTTTACTATTCATAACGGCTAGTTTTAATAATATTTTAATAGCATATCGCTATTTAGTGAAACTCGGTATGGTGTCTAACACAAGCTATCAAGGAAGGTAGTGATTGCATGTAAAGCATGCCAAGCTAGTGTTGTGTGTAGTGAAAGATTTCTTTGATGATGAATATAACATAAAAACAAAATATTTCTCATAAAAATCTTGAGTGTTACATTCTACCCCCCTTAAAATGAATTTCGCCCTCAAAATTCGTCACGTTGTAACAAACAGATGAGGATACCTCTCCCTCATCATATCCTCATGCTCCCATGTAGCTTTTTCTAATTGGTGGTTCCTATATAAAACTTTCACCAAGCGAGTGGTCTTGTTCCATAGGACTTTTTCGCAATGATCCAGAATCTCTATCGGTTGTTCTTCATAAGAAATATCTTTCTCCAGCGATACAACTTCTGACCTGAGTACATGTGAAGGATCGGGTATGTACTTTCTCAGGAGAGATACATGGAACACATCATGAAATTGAGAGAAATTTGGTGGAATTTCCAATCGGTAATCTACCATCCCAACACGATCCAGTATTTCGAAAGGACAGATATACCTAGGGCTCAACTTTCCCTTCTTTCCAAATCTCAATACTCTCTTCCAAGGAGATATTCGTAACAACAAATTATCACCCACTTCAAACTCATGGTCATTTCTTCGGTTATCTTCATAAATGTTTTGTCGACTCTGAGCTGCTCTTATGTATTGTTGAATAGATTGGACCTTTTCTTCCATCTCATCAACAAGATCATGTCCTAATAGCTTTCTTTCCCCAACTTCATCCCAGCAAGTTAGAGTCTTGTATTTCATTCCATAGAGAGCTTCATAAGGAGACATCTGAATACTGGAGTGAAAGATATTATTATAAAAAAATTCTACCAAAGGTAGGTGTTGATCCCAACAACCTTTGAAATCCATAGAGCAAGATCTTAATATATCTTCTAGAGTTTGAATTGTTCTCTCAGACTGACCATCTGTCTGAGGATGATAAGCAGTGCTAAAACTCAACTTTGTATCCAGTGTATGCTGAAGAATTCGCTAGAACATTGAGGTAAACCTCAGATCCCGATCAGATATAATGGAAAGTGGTACTCCATACAATCTTACCACTTCCTTCACATATATCCTGGCAAGCTGATCCAGAGAGAAATCCTCTCTAATAGCAATGAAGTGTGCATACTTTTTAAGATGATCAACTGTGACCCAGATATCATTATTGCCTTTGGATGTTTTAGGAAGTCCAGTGACAAAGTCCATAGTGATGTTTTCCCATTTCTATTGTGGTATGGGTAATGCTTGTAACATCCCCTTAGACTTCTGTCTCTCAGCTTTATCTTGCTGACAAACCAAGCATCGAGAGACATATTCAGCAACATCTCTTTTCATGCCATCCCACAAGAAGTACAATTTCTGGTCCCAATACATCTTTGTGCTTCCAGGATGAATATATATTGAAGAACTATGAGCCTCATCCAGTAGCTCCTTCTTTAATATGGCGATGGGAGGAACACAAACCAGATTCTTGAACATTATTTTCCCATCACAATCAAGGTTTAATTCAGGAACATTTCTCACCTTATTTTGTAACTCTACATATTTATTATGTGCCTCTTTAATCTTCACATGTATAGATGGTTGAACATTCATTTGAGAAAAATAAGATTTTTCCCCTTCCATTATAATTCCAAGGTCCATCCTGTGTAAATCTATAAATATTGGGTCTTTTGTGATCCTCATCATGGATAAGCTAGCATGGTCTTGTCGACTTAATGAATCTGCCACCTTGTTTACTTTCCCAGGGTGGTAATGAATTGAGCAGTCGTAATCCTTAATCAACTCCAACCATATTCTTTGGCGCATATTCAGCTCCTTTTGTGTGATAATATACTTTAAACATTTTTGATCAGTATAAATATCACACCTTTCACCATAAGGATAATGCCTCCAAATCATTAATGCAAAGATTACCGCAGCTAACTCCAAATCATGAGTTGAGTAATTTTTCTCATTGATTTTCAACTGTCGTGAGGCCTAAGCTATCACCATATCAATTTTCACGAGAACACACCACAACCCCTTCTTGGATGCATCACTGTAGATCACAAACCTTTCTCCACTACAAGGCAGTGTGAGCACAGGTGCACTGGATAACCTTATTTTCAGCTCCTTGAAATTATCTTCACATTCCACCGTCTACATGAACTTAACTCTTTTTTGAGTCAACCTGGTGATTGGATTATATAATCGTGAAAAATATTTCACAAAACGTCAATAATATCCAGCCAATCCAAGAAAACTTCGGATCTCAGTTACTGTTGTTGGTCTCAACCATCTTTTGATAACCTCTGTTTTTGCTGGATCCACAGATATCCCCTCTTTTGAGATTATGTGACACAAAAAATGAAACTTTTTGAATCCAAAATTCACACTTGGTATGTTTGGCATAATGCTTCTCCTTTCTTAGGGTCTTCAATAGAATTCTCAAGTGATCTTCATGTTCTTCCATTCTCTTTGAATAGACAGGAATATCGTCTATAAAGACTACCACAAACTGATCAAGATAGTATCTAAATACTCTATTCATCAGATCCATGAAGATAGCATAGTCATTAGTAAGACCAAATGGCATCACTATAAATTCATAGTGTCCATACCTTGTACGGAAAGTCATATTTGGTATATCCTCCCATTTGACCCTTAATTGATGATACCCTGAATGGAGATGAATCTTGGAAAAGTATTGAGCTCTGCATATTTGGTCAAATAAGTCATCAATGCGTGGGAGAGGATATTTGTTCTTGATATTGATCTTGTTATGTTCTCTATAATCAATGTAGAGTCTCATTGATCCATCTTTCTTCATAAAAAACAGAATAGGTGATCCCCAAGGTGATGCACTAGGGCGTATGAATCCCTTATCAACATTCTCTTGGAGATGCTTCTTTAATTCCGGCAACTCAATTGGGGCCATTTTATAAGGTGTCTTTGAAATAGGAAAAGCACCTGGTACGAGTTCTATTGAAAACTCAACTTCACGATTTGGTGGAAGACCCGAAAATTCCTCCAGAAATACATCATCAAACTCCCGTAAAATGGGCATATTATAAATCGTGAGATTCTTACCAACCATTTGAAATAAATAACCTTCATTTAGTGGAATCAAGACCCATAAGATGGAAGAAATTTCCACTAGAAGGTTATGTTCATCCTTGCGTCGATAGAAAATCATAGATTGATCTGGAATATGGAATGTGACTTCACTTATTTGGAAATTGATATGAGATCCATATAAAGAAATCCAATCCATGCCAATAATCACATCAAATTCCACTATAGGATGGATCACTAGATTTGTAGGAATCACTTTCCCATAAAATTCAATCAGAAAAGAATTATGAACTTTTGATGCGATTGTTGTGCCATTAGGGTTTGTCACAGATAACTCAACATCTAATTTTTGAGGTAATATGGCGATACCCATAGAAAATTCTTCAGAAATAAAAGAGTGGGTGGATACAAAATCGAATAAAACATTTTCTACTTTAGAGTAGATGGTAAGTGTAACTTTCACCACTTCGTTATCATACTCCACATTGTTAATATAAATTTCATGTGACTTTCCTTTATCTTTATCCTTAAGAGTTTATTTATGTCGATCATCATCAACAACCCTTGGATTAGGGAATTGATTAGTATAATGCCCCATTTTCTTGAACATGTAACATTAAAGTGTAGGAGGTGCACTCTGTGTAGCCTTATCTTTGTTTGTATCACTGGACATCTTCTTCCCATCATTGTGGCATTCAAATGCCCGATGACCTTACATTCCACATTTTAAACATTTACTTGTCCCTTTAAGACAACTCCCTCCATGTTTCTTTCCACACTCTGAGCATAAGGGAAAACTCATCTTCTTTTCAGTGTGCTCTTTAGATTTTCCTATGAACTCCATTTTCCTCTTCATATCAAACCCATATGACTGATGGGTTACTCCAATCTCAATCTCAACTTTGAGAGCACATCGAACGATTTCCTCATAGCTATTGAAGTCCCTTATGGCTAACGCCCTTCAAAGACATGGTTTTAAGCCACTAAAGAATCCATTGATCTTACTCTCAAGTTGGATAATAATACTAGAAGCATACCATGCATGTCTTGTAAAATTTTCTTCATAGGTACCAACAGATTCGTCATCCTTTTGCTTTAGTTCAAGAAACTTCTTCTCTATCTTTGTTCGAAGAATACGAGGGAAGTACTTATTGGAAAATAAGTTCTTGAACTCGTCCCATTCCATGGACTCAATTTCATCCCTTGGCCTTGTATTCTTGATAAGATTCCACCATTGATCAGCTTCACCTTCAAAATGATATACTGCTATGATGACTTTATTATGTTCAAAACATTGATGAACTGGAAATATCTTTTTAGTGGTACTGATCCTTTGTTCAGCCACTAATGGATCTGTAGACCCACTGAATGAGGGTGGATGCTGCCTCATGAAGGATTAAACAAAATGTTGCTCCTTCCTTTGCTTGTTTGTAAGTCCTGCATGATTCATAGCTTGAGAAATTTGTGTGAACATGGCTACATGATTTTCCATTCCAGCTCCCATAACGTTTGGCTGCTCAGGGGGACAATCACTGCATTTCTCGTCACATTCTGCATTAACACGGTTCCTTTGGGTTAAATCCATTGACTAAATCTAAAAAGAATAGTGTGAGTAACACTAATTATAATAGGAAAACCACATAATCTAGAATAAAATTTCACACTTAAGGTATTATCATAGGTTGATCTCGACCATTTTTAAAACACAAAGATTGTGTTCTATGGTTAGACTTATCCTTAGTGTTCTTACTATGGCTTTCACATCCTAGTTTCCAAAGGTTTACTATACCTTTCCTTTGATACCAACTATAACAACCCATACATTACATACATTTTTATTACTTCATAATTCAAGCACACTTATTACAACATGTAACAAAATCATGAAAGGATCGTATAGGTATAATGTCTTTAGAAACTGGGAAACAGATACAACTGGTTCATAAAACATCTACATTGTCACCCTTTTATTTTATCATATATAGAGTCCCTTTTGGCATATCTTACATAGTATCCTTCTTCCTGACCTGGGTAAAATAAAACATACAAAAGGGTGAGCTCAAATGCTCAATAAGGGTAAACAAAAGAAATATCAATCACACCATATTCATAATAACAAAAAATTTTGGAAATCTTACACTGCAAAAGAGATCATAATTTCATAACATGGGATAAATCATAGTAGTGAAATGTAATCCCAATAATCATAACTTAACGCATGAAAAATTGTGTCATGCACACATAATCATAGAGAATCATTTATTAGTAGTCAATAATCATTGCCAAGACTACCTTAGAGGACAAAGTCCATTTCTGAACTGAGTTCACTCCTCGTTTCAGTCCTGTTTCACTGAACCGGTTTAACCTGCCTATCTAGGAATGTCTATATCATGAGATATAAATCTTTACACAATGAATTGGAGGGATATATAGGTCCCACCCATCTCATATTGAAATCATTCTTTTATGTCCCATAAAATCCTAAATCATACATCATAGGATAACCCATGTAATAGAATGGGATTCTTAAACATCATGCCATCATAACATAATCCATAAAAAAATGTATATCATTTCATCATAAGAAGAATAAAACTATGTAAATAATGGAGATATTATACATGAAACATAAACATATTAAATAATGTCATTTTAGATGGAAAATAGTTTTGATAAAACACTTGAAATGAATTCTTGAGGAAAATATCCTTTCTTCTTCAAAATCATTTTCATTTCACAAAATGCCATGAAATTTTAAAACAAAATGGTTTTGTTGAAAATAATCATGCAATATTGTAGAGTAAGCTTCATGAAAATGAGGCATTATGAAACTGTAAAAATCCATTCACACTTTATAAGTTAAAAATAACATTCTCCTTGTACTTTTGTTGGAAAAGTAAAAAAGTACCACGTATGGTAAAAAAAGAAAGATTCCTTACATACCATGTAGTAAAAGTTAAAAATGGTTAAAAAGGACTTTAAACATACATGAAACCATTCTTAGGAAACATTTACATGGATGATAACAATAACCCCAGTAAATACATACGAATAAACAATCTCGGATAAGAACGAGATTGGAATAGTTATCCCTTACATTAGGTATGATTTGCTTCGTACATGTCCAAACCTCCCTATAATGATTTAAATAATGTAATTGACTTATTCCATAATTGTACTCATTATTATGATATCTTATATGGTGATATTCTTAGCTTCTTATTAGTAATATTTTATTGTTACTAGTTATTCGGGTGTTTATTGCCTTTTGTTCTTATGCTTGTTTTGTCGAATAAATTCTTATTATTCATTCAGGTTATAGATACCTCATTTCCAGAATGGTATAATTGTAATATATATCATATTTATTCATTAAATTTATTTATATAATCATTATGAAATGAAGATCATGTAGAACGAGTCGACTCACATCGTTGAGACGGTAGGCCGTACGTACGCACGAGCAATGATTTCGTTCCCACGATCGTGGAATTTTATTGAAGTGTATGTATAATATTTCAGAATCAATATCACTTACAATAATCTTATATAGTTATTCTTTACAACATTATACCCATCCAAGTATGGTGGTGGTGGAAAACAGATTACACCACAGCGTGGAGACGGTATTCCATACGTACGCACGCGCGGTGATTTTGTTTTCCGTAGGATTGATAAAAGGTGAAATAGGGTTGTTTAAAATTTATAATAACATATAAGTATATGAGTTATATTGATGTTATTACATCATAATGAAACAACTAAAGAATAAGAAGTATAAGAAGAAATAAAGTTGAAAGAATCAGTAATGGACAATACCTCTTCTTTGAAACACCTCTTCTTAACCTCCACTTTGGGCACTAAATATGGTATTTGAAGAAGACCAGGACCTCTAGAATATTACTAGGGAAGTGGAGAAGAAAATTGACAGGGGTTGGCCGAGCTTGAAGGCTCAATGTTTTGTGAGGAGGAGAGGGAGGAGGTGCCCTTTTATAAGGGAGGAGAGGGACACCTTACGAAAAAATCAAAATATTATTTTATTATAATGTCATATTCAGTTTTTAATACCTCCAAATTGATTTATTTCGAACCTAAGGTGGGTATGGGTATAAATACTCTCATAAAAATGATTTTAGACAAGTTTAGGTTACTATTTTATCCTTTTCATTTAGATTTAACTCTAAGTTAAATAATTTCACTTTTACCGTGTCTTCTTCTTTTCTTACACTATATGGTTAATAAACTTACTATAACAAGCCAAACAAACCCCAAGTTGTTCATTATTAATATATATAACCTTATCTATGACATTTGGCAGAACCTTAACTTTTTAGGAATAAAATAACAACTAATAATATAATATTTGTTTTAAAAACAATTTCATGTCAATTTTGACACTATTTGGTAATTGATTTTTTTGAAACTCATAACAGCATGATTAGTTCAAAACAAAGTTAATTAAATAAATAATAACATGTCCTATTAAACTGGAAAATTATTTGAATTCATAAAAAGTTTCAAATTACATTTATTTGGGTATTTATAACATCAATTATGTTAATATTTCATTAATAAGATAATTAATGCATCATCATTGTCTCATAAATAAAATAAATTATTTATTGTCTAAATATTATCAATAAAATACCATTATGTGGGAAATATTTTTATCTTTCTAATGAATATTCATAGTAAATTTTATCTTATGTACAACACTATATGAAAAATGATTTAGTTATTAAACTTTGATTTTAACTATTTTAACCCTTCTTTAAATAAATTAATAATAAATGTCCTAATATAATCCTAGTGGACCTAAATGGTCATATTTTATTCCTACTGTTTTTGTGGTCTAATTACACTTATCCAATATAATTAAGACATGTGTTAGGGTAATAATAATATCATTTTTACCCTTAATTAAACTATTTACTTTTAACCGTGGTAAATAAATGTAAAAAGTTACGATTCACCAAAAATTATTTTCCTCTCATTGAACCACATTTTAGTCCTTGATATTAACCGTGTCTCTCGGATTTTCGAAATTCCACTCACAGAAGCAGTAAAATTATGTTTTATATAAATTTTCAAACTCTCCTAGGTGGTGGGTAAAGGACGGTGAATAGTTCAATAAAATTTTATATATCTAAAATTATTATAAAATGACTCCAATGAATTACATTGAACTTATATAGGTATTATGTATCAATTTTTACCTAAAATAAATTTAAATAAAATAAATAATTATTTAAATAAAAAGTCGGTTTTTAAATAGTAACCTAGTGTTTTCACTATTAATCAAAAATTGAATGTTTTCAGAAAAATACCAAAATTTCACCCTATGCTAATTTCGATATTTCGAATCCAAAAACGAAGTCTATTTTGAAAGATAAAATTTATAAAATTTCAAAAAGTGGGTATTACTATTCATAACGGCTAGTTTTAATAATATTTTAATAGCATATCATTGTTTAGTGAAACGCGGTATTGCGTCCAACACAAGCTATCAAGGAAGGTCATGATTGCGTGTAAAGAAAGACAAGATAGTGTTGTGTGTAGTGAATGATTCCTTTGATGATGTATATAACATAAAAACAAAATATTTCTCATTAAAATCTTGGGTGTTACACCATCACTGCTTGTATGGTTTAGGGATTAGACTAATCCCTCCCTTTAACTTCATATCAATCAAGATAAACCATATTTGGTTACATCTAAGGAAGAGGTGGATGAGCAATGTCACTCTTACGAGAGTGTAAAATATGGAGAATTGGAGAGATAAGTGAAAATGATTCTATCATTCTTCAAAATAATGATGATACGATTATGAACATAGGGTATGTTTTTACATGATGTTTTATTTTTTTACAACTATGTGTGGCATTTGACCACTGTGACATGATGTTTAATTTTCAAGAACTTCTACATTCCATGCTTCTTCCAAATGTATTACTCATGTCTATAATGATTATCTAGTGATTATGAAGTGATTATGATGATTATTCTCATCAATTTAGTATTGATTAAAATTTCTCTTTATCCTTCTCCTTAATGGGGTTTTATATTATCCCGTTTTTTATGTATATACTCAGGGTAACTTTATATACTAAGGTGAATCTGAATGATTTTAAGTGCATAAAGAAGGGGGATGGTAAATATTATTATTTATTATTATGTACAACTGATGTAGGATACTAATTTTCCCAATATACTAAATGTTTTGATCCTTGTATGTATAAATATTATGTTTTTATCTTTAAAATGATGTAATAGTCATATAACATAAACTAGGGTCACTGTAAATAGTGGTATGATTACATGTTATCATACAATTTAATTTTTCCAACTATCCTGTAGAATCTTTGAAAGATTATATTGGAGAGATACATCAATTTTCCATTAAATAAGCATAACATCATTGTCAGAACACTATATACAATAATTATCTATGAGAATACGAGGCACATGTAGCCAGGTGAAGTCAATATTTCATTATGAAACTCAGGGAGAGAATCCATTTGAGGAAAAAGTCAACTATTAGATGCACATGTTAAGAAAACACTCGCATTGGTTGATGATGAATCTAGGTATAGATAATCTTGAGGAGTATATCAATACATCACATTAGGATTTAGAAAATTTAATGAACAAAATTAAGTGATGCTTTCTATAACTATTTTAATTATTTATCATTTCACATTAGCATTAATGAGTCTATATGATGTGGATGTTCCTTAATTAATTTTTTTTAAAATGAATGCAAATTTGGGTTATCTATATAATAGATTTTGATAATATATCTTCGTCTAAGCATGAATCATTTAAAAAGTCAATTTAAAGATATATTGAATCATTCAACTATCAAGTAACAACATCAGTCGTAATTATGAATTTTTTGGTCAATGTAACCTGCTTATTTTTCTTTTGGAATGGATTATGTGTAGGTATATTTATTATTACAATTACCTTAACACCAGAGATGGCCTATGTCAAATTATGGATAATATTTCATCACACCATTGAATATATGAATGGAAATGTATTGAATGTATTTTTGAGATGATTTAATTTTTTCCTGTTCTGGATGACATAGAGTGTAATTTCCATATTGATAATGTCACCTGATATACCCCACAAAATTCATGATTTTTTTCACTACCCTATTTTGTACTAAATATGATGGAAAGAATACCTAGTGGGAGTGACACAATATTTATATAGGTTTCCCTTTTCATGATATCATCATAATATGGGTTTTGGCGTTTTTCATCATTTTCGGTTTATTTTATTGCAATCTGTACCAATGTAGATGATTATTTAGGTTAAATAGCTTTGACCATGGGTTACCTGAATAGATATTTCCAATAAAGATTACATCCACATCATCTAGATATGAGGAAGGATTATTTTAAGTCTTGATCTTTGGATTTTTTGATCAAAATAAATGTTATTGGAGAAACACCTAATGGATTACTGTAGACCAAATTTGAGAAGTGGTTTTTGTTATAATGTTTCCATAGTGTATTGAGATTGAAGGGGTTTCTCCCAAAGATAGAGGTTCCATTTTTGATAGGCCACATTCAGAGGCATATTATGTAGAGACACATTTGGTAATATTATTCATAGTCAAAACAAAGATATCCTTTAGAGATAGATTCAATTGTCATAGATAATCAAGGGAGGTTTGCGATTATCTGATTTTCTCAAGACCATAATATATTGTCTTGTGAAAAGAATGTTTCCGAGTATAAATGGAGGATTTGGACTGGCAATACCCATGAAACAGAATCATTCAACATAAATTTACTTTTATATAAGTAAGAAGATAATTTTGTCCAATCATGAATTCTGAAATGAGTGAATCCATGATGGGGTTCCCTATAAAAATTGAGACTATATTTTTATGAATTTGTTTTAATATAGATAATACTAATATTAATGTTATATATGCTTATAAACCTCATAAAAACAGAATTAATTCTTATGTGTTTCTATATATTGATTTTCCTTTCATTTATATAAATAATATATGTAGAAAGAATACATAGAGGAATCCACATTGACAAATTTAATTCTATATGTAATGGATGAAAGATTAAACCTCTATTTTTCAGGTCTTGGTATGATCTTGTAATCAATAAAATAATCCAAAATCACTAAACTAAAGCATGAAATTATTGGAGAGGGGAACAAGGGAAGACTGGTGGAATATTCAATTTGTGAATAGGTTCCTTTTTTAAGGTGATTTATGATATGATTTTCATGAAATTTAATATTATTGTGGAGAAATCATCCTAAAAACAACTTGGTTTTGAGGAAATGACTAAAAATATTCTGCCATAGTCTATACATGAGGTTAAGGAATTTAAGTAAGTTATAAATCATGACATTGGGATTCATTAGATACAATGGGATTATATGGGGGAAAAATGGGTTACCGTAGAAAAAATTGAAAAATATTATTTCACAATACTGTTTGTTGGGATTATAGATATAAAATGGGTTTCTCCATGGGATGAAATTTCCTCTAGTTGATTGGATTAATTTTGAGTCATATAATGAGGCGCCACATCTGGAAATATTATTAATAGTCAAAACAAAGGAATCCTTCATATTTGAATTTATATGAAACTGATCAAAAAAATACACTTATACAGATACGAGTTTCCTAAAACATTATGTGTGATTTATGACAGTAATATTAGAGGATTACAATTATAGTATCTGGATTGATGTTGGTCAGTTCTGATTGAAGAATTTCATACATAGACCTAGATAATACATAGGATAATGGGATCAGTGTTTTTTTCATGGATAGTATAAGAATGAAGTCCTCTTATGTCACTATATATCTAATTGGGTTGAACAAATATCCATACGTAGTTTTGATGTAAAGGTGTGAGAGGAGATTGAAACCAGTAGAAATGGAACTCTAAGGAGATGGCCCCAACAATGAATATTTTTATGTTATATGATTGAAAAATGAATTATACATTTTAACATCACATGGTGTGGATGTTTCCCTATATTTTAACATTATGTGCAATGTATGTTTGGTGTCCCTTTAATTGTCATTCATTAGAGATCATTTTAACCATAATATGAACTTTTTATCTCAATCATTCAAGAAATGACCCTATTAATTTTTTTGGCAGACTAGGATATATTATTTTGGTGTGAATACATATCTAATTATAATGAGAATCACTCCACACATAGTTCTTATATATATGGACTCCCTTTACCGATCAATCTATTTGTATAGCGGGGGAGGATTATTTTATATAGTTGTTAAAATTGGATTTTGGATCCAAGTGATACAACTTATCTCATTGATATGATAATAAATATAGGTATAGATCTCATCTAAATGGAATATGTACGCCAATCAAGATTATTGTATAGGGAGGGAACATTTTAAACTTATTGCGGTGGGACCAGGATGTGAGATTCTAGTGTCAATATATATCTCATCGATATGAAAATCAATCCATATGTGGTTCTAGAGGGAATGAAGTTTCAAGCATAAAATTCAATTCCTATACAAGGGAAATTTTGTATTATTTTAAGATAAATTGATGAGTAAAAGGGAAAATTTATGGTAGACTCACACATATATATATGGTTCGTACATAAGAGAGTGGGTAAATTTTTTTCATTACAGCTGGGTCTTGGTTGAGAAACCTATAATGAAGATAATGTATGAGGTATCTTATCATATAAACCCATTTTTAATGAGATACATATAGTTTAAGCCCTTGGTTCTTAGACCCAAAAGTTAACTGGTAACACAAGGATTCACATAGTAGAATTCCAAAGTGAATTTGAGCTATGATTATTTTTAGAAACAAGTAATAATGAGGAATTCCCTTATCAAATGAGGTGATTAAAAGATATCTAATTAATAAAAAAGACTAAAACAAATGGATATGGAGTGTCTTCATCAAATAATATTGAGGAATATGGTGGGAATGAATTATATGGTGTCAATCACTACTAAATAAACTCAAATAGGTTCAATTTTTTAGTCATGAGATAAAAGGTCCCAAAATCCCTACATATCCAATGGAAGAGGGAATCAAGCCATAATATTTTATGGGTAGAGATTCATTATATTGATCTAAATCATATGCACGAAATTGGGTAGATTTATGTGTATTTTTTAGATGGTCCTAAGAAGAGGGATCTAGGTGCCACTGCATATCTAGTTAATGTGAGAATCAAACCAATCATATTTATCATTTTTCATCAAACATAAAATGAATTTTTCCATATTTATAATGTTGGGTGATCAGGATGATCCATGTGCATTTTATTTTTTTTCATTCAAGACCATTCCGTGAAGTTTAATATCATGGAGTGAAGATTTTTGTTTCATGGAGGGAGTGACAACAGGTGATGTGGAGATTATGAATTAACAATACATAGGCATAGAGGATCATTTTATTAGAATAATTACCATGTTTTTAGTAAATCATGACATGAGAAAATATGTACAAGAAATTGGGAAATCTTCATGGGATAAATATTTCCCATATATTCAGGAAATCGTCTCATGAGAAAACCCACCTAGGCTTCAAGAAGTCATCTTATGGGATGATATGTCTAGGTTTTTAGAAAAATATCTCATGTGAGTCAACCCATTCTTATCACATGAAGAATCATAGTTTTTTTCCCAATGAATTAAATTATTGGTGCATAGGGTATGACTAAATTTTAAAGTCAAGTGTTGATGAAATTACCGTATAATTTCACATCTTGTGAGTATTATGGTATGGGTTGTGCCATTTATTTTCATGCAACTAGGACTGATACTACCATTAAACATTGTGTAGTATGGAATGATGGTGACTTTTATTTTTTATTAATATGATTGTGTCCATAAATCATTAATCACCTAAAATATTTTATATAAAATTTTCCTTTTCTAGGGGGCGTAGTACACTCACCATTCACAATGACCAATGAATATGTTCCACTGTATTGGATCTTATATACGAATATAGGCCCTTCTCATTTTTTCAATCCTTTTATATTTCTACCCAAGTATCATAAGGGTCATGAGAGAGAAACCCATTACCCCTTGAAGGAATGAATAAAGGAAGAACTTCTTGTAGAAATCTATCTCTAACTAGTTTTGGTGAAGCTCTAAGTGATTCAAGGTGCACAACTTCTGCACAAAGATTAAATCCAATTAATTAAATTTATTATAGGACTTACCTTCTTTATACATTGATCATAAATGAAAATGTATACTAGAACAATTATACTTTTGTGGAAGAAGATAATTATTTCATATATATCAGTGAATATGGGGTCTCCTTCGTAGTAGTATAATTTTTGAATGGCAGTCCCCCTAGCCATATTAGAACTTCTAGGGCTAATATTTTTATTCCTCATACTCTGTTTTATAGATTATATATAATTTAGTTTTGTTAAAAGCCTTTATCAATCCATTTCCCATTGATTTATAGCAAGATGAATAGTTGGGCTTAATATTATACTTTTGGTCATCCTTTTCAAATGATTAGAAAAAAAAATTGGTTTGATTTTCCATCATTATCATATGAGGAAAAAACATGGTAATTATGTAGGAATTCATTAAATTTACTCTTTTTTATCTTTAATTAATTGAGGTGTACCATTTCGGTCCATTAATATAAGATGTTGGTAATAATGAGGATATATTTTAACATCTTGTCCATAGAGGTGCAGTATCTCTCATGACGTTCATTACCCACATTGAGAATGGGCAGGTGTAGTTTCTAGTATAAAAAAATCCATTGGTCTATGAATGAAATAGGCATACACATGATAGGGATGAATAATTTTAGTGAATTAGGTACAAACATGTATCATCGAAGTCTATAAATATAAAATCCTCTTAATTTGTTGAGAATTAATAGTACCTGACTGCTAGACCCCATATGCACTGACATGAAATTCTTGTATAATAGAAATTACCTCCTCCCCATCAAAGAATATTGAGGAGAACTCTAGAAAAACATAATTTATAAAGGATATTTTGATTCCCTATACTATTATAGGGAGTAAATTTTATATCCCGTCATTGAATTTGATGTTTCCTTGAAATTGTCAATTGAAGTGTCACTCTTAATATGTAGGTCAGGATGGGTTCCATCCAACTATATGCATGATTTTCTTGCGAAGGGGTAGAATTAACCTTCTTTATCTCTTCTATGATACTCGGAAAAAATTTCATTTCTATTTTGCGATGTGAAATGCTAATGAAAATATCAACCCCATCTATGTCTTCCAAAGTTGTAGGTGAATTTTCTAGCGATTCTTACAATTAATTCTACAGGCATGGTATGGGAGATTGTAACATCCTAGGTAAATAAAGAATATGGGATTTTTATATTTATCAATATTTGTGTATTAAATATTAATCTTACTTTATAGGGGATGTTATAACTGATAGTGTACTTAACACACAAGAATGGGTTTCTCCGAAATCTTATGTTGCACACAACCTTTAGTTATACCGAAAAATAATATAATAATTTTATTATTTTAAATGGTAGTTAATTCATAGCCATTATATTTATAGGAATGAACATAAATGATGAAAATATGGTTATACATGTTTTTTAAATGTATTTACATTTATCCAATAAATTTTACTAGCTTTAAATATGAATGAATCCGATTTTAAGAATTAATTAGTCTAATGTTTTTAAAAGGACGTTTTACCGCATTTTTATTTCAAACCATTTTAAATATTGTTTTTTCACTTTTATATAATTTTTTATTTATAAAAATAATCTTCTTCCATAATATTGGTACATAAAAATAAACTGTGGATGAATTTATGGTTATTTTCGGATAAAGGTCATTTTTTATGAATAGTGAAAAATACCACATCTTAAGTCACAACTTCCTTTTCATATAATTTATTTATATAGTTATATTGTAATTTTAATTGGTTTTAACTTTAATAGGATTATAATTTTATCATATAATCGCATTTTGGTCATTGGAATTAATTTCACTTTGAAATTGAACATAAATAGATGCCAATCTTTGGATGGTTATTACTTCTTAAAAATTCTTCTTGTCTTTGACAATAGGAATTAATTTTAAATTAATTTCTGCAACTTCTATATTTTGAATTTGAAAAATGGATTCCATATTTGGAATTAGGAGGTTCAAATTTTTTAAATAGGTATCTTTTATTTTTAGAAATTACGAATAATAACATCAGTAAATATTTTATTTAGCATGATTAAAGGCAAAATCTGGTAAATAATGGTAAAAAATAATATTATAAAAATATTAAAGTACCCTAAGATGTGTCCTAATACTATTGGATGATATATTTTCAAAACCGGGCATCCATGGGTCGATTTTGGAACCACGTAGATCCATGTTTATGTAAAAATTACATTTTATAAAAAATAATTTAATGTAAAGAAAAATATAACATTATCATGTATTTTTCTAACAATTCCCCGATATGGGGTTATATGTAACAAACCAAGGATTCTTAATGGAAGTTAACTTCTTATAATTATGTCATAAAATAGCATGAAAACACAACATAATGAACTACTATGTGATAAGTGACCTTTAAACTTATGTTTTTCACTTCTGTGTTTGGTATTTTGAAAATCTGATAAACACGGTTGTGTTCAAGATGATTTTTGGAGTCTAATAAAACAAAAATAATTTTTGGGGAATAGTAACCTACCATTATGAATAGTAACATACCATTATGAATAGTGAAATAACATAATTAATAGTAACCTTACCTATGATAGTATAAAAATAATATTCAAGTGACAACATGATGTACCTATATTTTAGAATAAGTAAATGAATGTTTTAAAACCATTTTCTAATAATAAACCATGATTTTAATTAAATATTAAATTAATCATATTTGGAAAATTATTTTTGAAAAATGGAATTCATTTTTGGATTCTACATGTTGAAAAATGGTTGGGGTAAATTTTTGTGATTTTTCAGAAATACTTGAATTTTTTATTAATAGTGAAATATTGTAATTTACAAAAATAAGCTAAATAAGCTAATTATAGTGTCATGTGTGATGTTTTGCTGATGTAAGCCCACTTGGTTCTGGATCATATGATAAAATTCCTATTCCTGGTCATTCAAGAGTCACTATTCCTTGTCTAAGGGGAAATTAATAAACCAGTGAATTTTATTTTAAGGAAACCCCTCTCCCCTCCACTATAAAACCCACCCTTCACACCCTCATTTACTCACACCTCTCAAGCTCCAAGACATATCTTAAATCTAGCCAAATATTCTCCCTAGCCCCTCTCCCACGTTCAAGAGCTACTGGTCTCATCAAAATACCAATCCTAGATTCTTTAAGGAGGATCTCAAGAGTAGGATTTAAGAGGTAATTTCTCTCCCTCTTCTCCTTTAATTTCAATTCAAGTTCAAGTTCATTTCTTGATCTCTCCCCACCAATCTTCATCCAAATTGTATTTTAACTCTAGTATTATGCATGTAACAGAATTTTATGATTGTAATGGGATATTATATCATCCAACCCCCTTTCCCTCTTCCTTTTATTTAATTAAAGAGAATGTTGGTTGTGAGGTGTTAATTTATCACCATCAAGAACGACATGTTTTATTCTTCCATTTCTACCTTTAGATCTGGTCATGAATCCATTTTTATTGTTGAAACAGAATATTTTATATGTATTACCTACTATTTAAAGTTCTGGAACTAAATTATGACCACATTACTAGTGATAAAATAAAACAAGTTCATTATGATCGAAAAACCATTCAAATTAACACAAACAATCATCATTTAATTCTTATA
This sequence comes from Viscum album, assembly GCA_963277665.1. Classification (NCBI taxonomy): domain Eukaryota; kingdom Viridiplantae; phylum Streptophyta; class Magnoliopsida; order Santalales; family Viscaceae; genus Viscum; species Viscum album. Next base: position 1,104,333,662 of record OY728139.1, read on the forward strand.
TGATGATTCATCCACATGGATATAATATGATTAATTGTAGGATCATTAAAAATATTTAAATATCATTAATAACATGTAAAATTATTTCTGGATGTTTACACATGTTCTACCTGAATATCAATTTAATAGTACAAGTGAACTACTCAAGAAATCTATAAAAAAGAACATCCCCAAACTATCTATTTATACTATATAACTCATCAAAAGGCACATAAAATTACATAATGAAACCATAATGAACCATATTAATGTACCAAAGGTTCTGTATTTCTAATTAATGAATATGATTTCATTATACAGAACATTAAGGAGAAGGAAGCATTCAAATACAAGGTAAGGGGAAATTCTCGAACCCAACTTTCATCCTTCGGGTTCCCTGTTCTACACTCCATTTTCAATATGGTTACTCATTAAAGAACATTTTTTTCATATTTTTCTATCCTTTTCAAGTATTTACATGTTTTTCAATTGTTTTTATGTCAAAAAAATGTTTTCCTAAATAACTCTTCTTTTAAGAACAAACCATTTACTTCTCTCTCAAAGAGGACGGTTCTTGTAACATGTATGTTATTCCCTCTTTCATTTGGGAACCCAAAGTTTATGAATGTGTTCTTATGATATGTAACCCATTCATTCCCATGGGTTAGTTATGTTCCCTTTTGATATATGTTCCATGTGGCAGGCATGATAATGATAATGTTATGATGTGACGCGTGTGCCCAGAATTATATAGGACAATATGAATGTTTGAATGTGACGGGTGCGCCCAGAATTATACAGCACTCCAATGCATTGGGTAAAGGGATGAATATCATGAGTAAATGGGAAATTATGTGTGAAAAAGATTCTATCTTGGTTCACAAGTATGTGTGGTAGTTAACCACTAATACATGATGTTTCATTTTTATGCATTTCCACATATCAAGTCTGTTATTTATGCTCCTCTCATGTTCATGATCTTTTCCCTATGTCATGATTATGATAACCCCATCCTATATTATTCTTATCTTTCCTCTTACAGGGATTCTATCTCACCCATTTTGATGTATATCCTCAGGTGGCTACATGTACTAATGAGAGGACAAGTGCTAATAAGAAGCTTGAGAAGAGGAAATCAAATAAAGGTTTATACTTGATGTTGTAATTGTTATGTCTAGTCCTAGTTTTCCCAAGAAAATAATCCTTTGGATCCTCTATGTGTAATACTATTATGTTGTTTATCATTAAAATGATTCAATAGTATTGTAAGAAAAGTTCGGGTCACAAAAGTTGGCATCAAAGGAAAGGTTTAGTTAATTTGGGAATTAGGATTTTGGAACCCTAGAGAAAACCTATAGCATGAGACTATGTACAAATATGCACACAATAATATTTACATAGGGATCCCATATGTTATTTTTCTTGTATAAATTTTTTAAATTAATTTTTTATTCATGAATTGTTTATTTATGTTTTGTTCTAACCTTTTTATTTTAGAAAATGGTGGGAACCTGGAGAAATCATGCCAACAAATCATGTGAGGCCCAATGCAACGATATCCTGATTGACATCCCCAATTATTTGGGAGTTGGAGTTCATAACTTTGTGGATATTATTACCCAATTATATCATGTTATGAACAATAACCATAATAATGGGGAACATCCACCTTCACCAAAGAGGGAAAAACTGGATATCGAATGTTTTATGCAACAACTACCACCGATGTTTAGTGGATCCTCTGATCCACTAGTTGAGGAAGAGTGGGTCAACTCCACAGAGAAGATCATTTATGTGCTTCACTGTTCTGAGACGGAGAAGGTGACCCTGGCTATTTATCTTCAAAATAGAGAAGCCGATCAATGGTGGGCTCTGATTAAGAACACCAAGCCAAGGGAGGAAATTGTAGAGATGGAATGGGAAGACTTTAAGTTAATGTTTCATAATAATTATTTACCATGAACTCTTCATACGAAGATAGAGAGAGAATTCATATATCTCAAGAAAAAATATGGAGAATCTATCATAACCTATGAAGCAAATATCACAAGGCATGCATGGTACGCTTCGGGTTTTGTTATCAACAATGATAGAAGAATTGATAGATTCTTTAGTGGATTAAAAGCACACCTTAAAAAGGCTCTAGAAATTAGAGACTTTGGGAGTTATGAAGAAGTTGTTCGATGTGCTCTCAGAGTGGAGATGGAGTTTGGAGAATGGTCCCATGGATATGGGGATATGAAATGAAAGATGGAATTTCAAGCTGGAGGATCTTATGAAAAAAGTGGGAAGAAATATCAACGACCCACATGCCAAAAATGTGGGATGTTGCACCATGGGAACTGCCTCAAATGGACGGGGAAGTGATTTATGTGTGGGAAACAAGGACACAATGCTCAAGAGTGTGGAAAAGACATGAAAAGGAAGGATAATTTGGTAGAAGAAAGGAGAGAACCACTCATGGTTAAATACTACAACTGTAGGGAGCTAGGGCACAATGCAAGTCAGTGCACTAAACCTCATGTTCTGGAGGGTAATCAATGTTATCAACCACCAAAGACAAAGGAACAAGGGAAGTCTTATTCCATCACTACTGCAGAGGTAGAGCATGATACTGATTTCATAAAAGGTACAATTCATATTCACTCAATGATGGAAAAATTCTTATTTTGTTCTCATTATATGCATTCTTTTATATCTTGCAAGTTTTCTAGAACTATAGAATCGAATCCCCGAAACCTTAAATTAGAGATATCTATAAAAAAATCAAGTGGTGCAATCATTTCAACACAAGTGTTTGAATCTTCTCCTGTTGGCGTATGTGGGAAGATTCTTCCAGCGAATCTTGTAATACTTCCTTTGGTGAAATTTGACGCTGTAATGGGAATGGATTGGATATCGTTATATAGAGCACATATCAAATGTCGGGAAAAGGAAATATCTTATCATATTCTAAACCATCACATGCTTCTCTACAGATGCATGGAAGATATTGAATCTCCTTTGAAAAATCCTTCAATGGTGTGGGTGTTTATTCCCTATGAAGAAGCATACCTCACCCAAATGGTTGAGTCGAAGGAAAGTGCCAACCTTGAGGAAATTCCCATTGTGAGGGAATACTGCGATGTAATACCTGAAGAGTTACTTGGAATATCCACAGATCGTGAGGTAGAGTTCTCAATTGAAATATTTCCTGGAGTTACCCCTATCTAGAAGTGTCCATATAGGATGGCTCTTATCGAACTAGAGGAGTTAAAGAAGCGGCTTCAAGAGTATCTAGACAATGGGTTCATTCGCCCTAGTGCATCACCTTGGGGTGCATCGGTGCTCATTGTGAAGAAGAAGGATATCACAATGCGGCTGTGTACCGATTATCAGGAACACAACAAGATCACTATAAAGAACTAGTATCATCTCCCAAGTATTAATGACTTGTTCGATCAGTTAAGAGGTGCACAATACTTCTCAATGGTGGATCTTCATTCTGAATATCATCAGGTAAATGTAAAAAAGGATGATATTCAGACTACGGCCTCCCGAACAAGGTATGGGCACTATGAGTTTCGGGTGATTCCCTTTGGACTTACTAATGCCGCTGAAATATTCATGGATTTAATTAATAGAGTCGTTAGACATTACCTCGACAAATTTGTGGTAGTGTTTATCGATGATATTATCATCTTCTCCAAGAGCAAGGAGGAACATGAAGAACATCTAAGACTTGTGTGGGAGACATTGAGAAAGGATAAGTTGTACGCCAAGTTCAGAAAGTGTGACTTTGGGATAAAACAAGTCATGTTCTTGGGACATGTGGTCACAAGTGAAGGAATTTCTATGGAGCTGTAACACCCCGAGCTTCCACGATACGCCTCTCTTTCAATAGTGCAATAGCTTGCATTGTACGCAAGTTCAAGTTCTAACACACCGCGACTAATCAAAGTAGCCGTTATGAATATTAATACCCACATTTTAAAATTATAGAAATTTTATATTTCATAATGGACTTCATTTTTGGATTCGGAATATCAAAATTATCCTATGTTGAATTTTTGGTATTTTTCTATGAACTTCCAAATTTTTATGAATAGTGAAAAATACTTAAAAACAACTTTTTTTAATCAAAAAAATTTATACTGATAAATTATACTATTGAGTGGTTTTAAAGTATAATTATAATATATTTTTACCATTTTATCCAATGGTGGTCATTAGAATTAATTTCACTTTGAAATTGGACATAAACAATTGTTAATCTTTTGATATATATTGTTTCTTAAAAACACACTATTTATTGTGAAAGTGGGAATTAATTAAAAAATTAATTAATGCAACTTATATGTTTGGAATTTTGTAAAATATACATCATTTTTGAATTCGGAATATCAATTGTATCTTAGGGTGAAATTTTGGCATTGTTCTGAAAAACTTCAATTTTGGATGAATAGTGAAACCACTAAGTGGTAGTTAAAAAACTGATTTTTCATTTAAATGAAACATTACCACTTATGTGATTTGAATTTCAAAAATACAACATACATGGTTGTAATTAAGAAGTAAAATGTGGTTCAATGGGATTAAATTAATTTTTTTTCAATAGTATCTTTTAAGTTTTATTAATCGTGATTAAAAGTAATTAGTGAAATTTATGGTAAAGATAATGTTATAATTATATGAAATTTCATTTACACATGTCCTACCCCTATTGGATGAGTCATTTCCGACCAAGACAATCCATGGGTCAACTTGGGGACCCCCTGGAGACACTTTGGTAGGAATATGACATTAATTTTTTTTATTTAATGTTAAAATAAAAATGTCACAAACATGAGTTGTTTTACTAAAACAATTTTTAAATGGGGTTATACAAGTCATAATTTTGAATATAAATATTAATTAGAAATCTAAAGAGATTTCCTACATCATTATATATATTTTTTAATTTTTAGACATCAAATAAATTAAATTATGTATGACACCATGATGATGCAGTGATTACGTCATTATTTAACAATTTAAATAAAATGAAAAGATAATGTAAAATATAAGACCTACACATGTCAGAAACCTATTGGATGGGTGGATTTAGAATTCTTATCACCTTATACTCGAAATATATAATTCTGGGACATTTTAAATCCGAAAGGAATTTTATAATAAAGTAACATTTTATAACATTCCAAGAGTGGCCCTCCTCTCCTCTTATAAAAGGCCCCCACCTCTACCACCTTACCCACACCTATCAAGCCTTTGGCTCGGAAAAACCCTGCCCATTTTGTCTCTTAACATCCCACTCTTACTCCTAGAAGTCTCAATTTTGGCATAATGCTTCCCAAGGATGCCTTTGAGCTCAAATCAAAAAGAGTTACCCATTTTAAAGGTAGTGTTTTCTCTTGTGTTCTTAGGTGTTACTTTTCTTCTCCAACCCCCTAAAATCTTTTTTATTGATTTTTTGTAACAACACCAGTATCCTCAAGATAACAGGATGATTTTATAAGAAGGATTCTAGATACACTTACACACACCTACATATAATGGTTAAAGAACATACTGTTTCTCTGGATGGCGAATTTCTGCCCCACGAAACGATGATTTTTCAACACTCATATAACACCTTCAAAAGTGGAAATTAAGATGTAAATATATTTATATATGATATATAATATTTTTTTGTTTTACTTATGCTTCGGTATTTTCATTTATGTCAGACCTTTATGATTTACATTATGGGTAAACGCGATAATTTCGTTTTAGGAAGTGCGGACTACCGCCCCCTCAAAGTGATTTGAATCGTTAATGCCATATGTGGGATGTATAAAGGATGGAGTAAATGGTATTATACATTATATTATACTGGAATTATATTATACCTTTATATAATTATAACTTCATTCCATTAAATACGAAATATAAATGAAAGTAGCGTTCATGCGTACGTACGGTTTACTGTCTCCATGAACGGTGCATTTCATTTCTTATCTCTAAATGTTATGTAATATTATAAATGCATGTATATACTGGATATATAATATATATATGATATCTACATCATGAATATAATTTTGGTGATAATGGATATTCTACCACATAAACAACTTGTAATTATAAGAAGTTTATTTTTAACTAAAGTACCAAAGATCGACAAAATGACCGTTATTAACTTAGACAAATACATAATGTTCATAACATCGTAATAAGTGATATAAAAAGAATAATGAACTTGAAAAAGGTTCTTCAGAAAGTATAAATTATCTCTAGTTTATTATTTAGGAGGTTAAAGAGCGGTCGTGTCAAGTCGGACACGAGGTAAGGGAACTTCTTAACCCAATTTCCGTTCTTTGGGTTAATATCGTACTTTCAAATTATGTAATGATATTATTATATCCTATATTGTATTTGTAATTTCATTATGTGTACTTATAGTGAATACACATAATAGATCTATTTTATTTAAAAAATTATCTTTGTAAGGTACTTTGTCTAAATCTCCATTCATTGAGGCATATTTTGTTTTATACACAAATTTCATTTATACGGTGTATAAACCCCTTTTTCATTTACGTATATTCAAAAGGAATCTTTTTATAAGAAGTGTTTTACTAAACGACAAAAAGGAATGTTTTTCTTGTTGTAGGTATGTGGTGACAACGACTTCTCCACCTCCGTGACCATTATTTCAGTTTCGGCCTCCTCTACAAGCCATACCTTTTTTTAAATGAAAATTAAATATCATGTTTTAATTTTATTTTATTTTGGTATTGCAAATGGATTTGAAAGTGATTTTATTATATCAATGTGTTGTATTGATATCTTGTGATTGAAATGTGGAAATGTTAGGTTTCCTTTATGCATGTTTTATGTGATACGATTATCTTATGGTTTATGATATGTTTAAACCTGTTCATATGAGGAATGTGTTGGACTTAATAATTGACGGGTGGAGCCCGCTATAGCTCGTCGATGAATTGGTAGGTCTCATGAGACAAACTAGTGTCTTGGCACGAGGCCATGACAAAATCTTATTTGTGTTTTTGGCATGAGTCCTTGGCTACGTGGTTATGATAGTCTGGAATTATGCATTCCATCATTATGAAAGTGGTTATTGATATTGCATGTGATTATTCGACCAGTAGAATATCCATGTGAATAAGTAATTGGAATTATTTCATTTTACTTTTTCCATATTATGTTGATGTTAAAGTTTAAAAGGATTTTGTTTTAGTTATACATTGACTTAAATGTTTATGTTTATTTATGAAAGATTCTGCTATATTGTTATCCTTACTGAGCATCTGAGCTCACCCCTTTCAATGTTTTAATTTTTTTCCAGGATGTGAAAAAGTATTTTAGGAATGACCTGTAGGGATTGTCTGAAGGGGATCTGAGTGTGGAAAATGGAGACTATGTTATTGTAGTTTTTCACTTTATGATTTAATGTAACATTTATGAATGTATCTAGTGTTTCCAAGGCTACTAAACTAATCGGCCTTTCGAGACATGATCTTTTGTGATCATGAAAATGTTACGAATTAATGCACCGACTCTGGGTAACTGGGGTTAGGGCATTACAGGATCCTTCAAAAACAAAGGCGATTGAGGAATGGACCAGACCCTCTAGTGTCACAGAAATCCATAGTTTTCTTGAATGAAATAGGTACTACTGATTTTTTGTGAGAAAATCATCTTGATTAGCAAGCCCGCTAACTAAGTTAACAAGGAAAGGGGTAAAGTATGTCGGGACAGAAGAATGTGACGGAAGCTTCAAGGAGCTAAAGCGAAGGCTGATCACTGCACCTATACTCACACCACCAAAAAGTGGAGAATGTTTTGTGATATACAGTGATGCTTCAAAAAAAGTTTTGGGTTGCATACTCATGCAAAATAATAATGTGATAGCCTACACCTCACGACCATTGAAGATCCATGATCAGAACTACCGAATGCATGATCTAGAGCTGACATCCGTTATTTTTGCCTTGAAAATCTGGTGGAACTACCTTAATATTGAGAAGTGTGACATATACACCAACAACAAGATCCTAAAGTATAAATTCACACTAAATGAGATCAACATATCTAAAATGAGATGGTTAGAGCTAATCAAGGATTATGATTTCTCTATTGACTTCCATCCGGGAAAGGTGAACATGGTAGCTGATGCACTAAGTAGAAAGGAACTTGCTACTCTCTCCATGCTGAGGATTGAGAAAGACCATATCTCCTTGGATATTCAATGAATTTATTGGGAAATCATAAGTGCAGGGGATACATCCTACCTTGACCAGTTGATTGTGAAACCATCCATCTAGGATAAGATTAAGGAAGAAAAAGGGGATGATGTGGAGATACAAAAGAGGGTGTATTCTGTAAAACAAGGCAAGCTGCAAGAGTTCCACAACAACGATGATGGTTTGATTTGGTTTGGAATGTGACTTTTTCTACCTTCATCACTTGGGATAAAGAAGGATCTATTGGATAATTTGGACAATGCACATAGATCAATTTTCTCTATCCATCCTCGGAGTACCAAGATGTACCGTGATCTCCGAGAACACTTCTGGTGGGATAACATGAAGAAGGAGATTGCAGAATATATATCAACGTGCTTGGTATATCAGTAAGTTAAAGATGAGTGATAAAAGTCCAAAACTATGATGCATCCATTGCCTATACCCATGTGGACATGGGAAAATGTTACTATGGACTTTTTCACGGGTCTCCCAAAGATGTCGAAGGGAAATAATATGATATGGGTTGTGGTTGAACGAATCACCAAGACTTCCCATTTTATCGCTATTTGGGAAGATATCTCTCTAAAACAACATGAAAAGATATATGTGAAGGAAGTGGTGAGACTACATGGTGTTCCACTCTCGATTGTCTCGAACCATGACCCAAGGATCACATCTAAATTTTGGAGGAGTCTTCAACATGCTTTGAGTACAGAATTAAATTTCAGCACGACTTATCACCCCCAAACTGATGGCCAATCTGAAAGGGCTATTCATATGCTTGAAGATATGCTATGAGCCTACTCTCTTGACTTAAAAGGTTGTTGGGATCAGCATATCCTATTGGTTGAGTTATCATACAACAATAGCTTCTACTCAAGTATTCAGATGGCTCCGTATGAAGCTCTTTATGGGAAGCAATGTAGAACTCCAACCTGTTGGGATGAAGTTGGAGAAAGAAAGCTACATGGTCCCGATCTTGTCCAAGAGATGACATAGAGTGTTCAAGTCATCCAGAAACACATAAAAGCTGCTCAAAGTCAGAAAATAGATATGCTGACAACCATCTATGGGTCTTGGAGTTCGATGTTGGAGATAAAGTCTTCCTTCAAATATCTCCATGGAAGAGAGTCATGCGATTTGAAAAGAAAGGGAAGCTAAGCCCAAGGTATATTGGCCCCTTTGAGATCCTTAACCACATAGGAGCCATTTCCTATTGGCTTGCACATTCACCGAATATGGATCGAGTTCATGATGTTTTTCACGTATCACTCTTGAAGAAGTACATACCAGATCCCTCACATGTAATAACTCAGAGGTGGTGCAGCTAGAAGATTATCTCTACTATGAGGAGAAGCCAGTAAAAATTCTAGATTGGAGAGATAAGGTTCTACACAACAAGACAACCCATCCTGTCAAAGTGTTGTGGAGGAACCATAGGTTTGAGGAAGCAACATGGGAACCAGAAGAGGATATGAAGGAGAAACACCCTCACCTGTTTGTGTAAAGTGAAATTTTGGGGGTGAAATTTCTTAAGGGGGGGAGAATGTAACGACCCGAAGTTTTTCAATGGAAATTAATTCCTTATAATAATGTCATAAAATAATTCAAAAACACAACATAATAAACTACTAAGTGATATGTTACCTTTAAACTTAAGTTAGTCACTTCTATGTTTGGAATTTTGAAAATCTTACATACACGGTTGTGTTCAAGATGATTTTTGGAGTCTAATAAAACAAAAATTATTTTTGGGGAATAGTAACCTACACATACGAATAGTAACATACCCTTATGAATAGTGATATACCATAATTAATAGTAACCTTACCTATGATAGCATAAAAATAATATTCAAGTGAAGTTATGATGTACCTATATTTTAGAATAAGTAAATGAATGTTTTAATTTTGTTTTCTAGTAAAAACCCATGATATTAATTAAATATTAAATTAATCATATTTAGAAAATTATTTTTGAAAAATGGACTTCATTTTTGGATTCTACACATTGAAAAATGGATGAGGTAAATTTTGGTATTTTTCTGAAATACTTGAATTTTTTATGAATAGTGAAATATAGTAATTTACAAAAATAAGCTAAATAAGCTAATTATAGAGACATGTGTGATGTTCGGATGATGTAAGACCACTTGTTTCAGGATCACAAGATAAAATTACTATTCCGGGTCATTCAAGACTCATTATTCCTTGTCTTAGGAGGATGTAATAAACAAATGAATTTTCTATTAAGGAAACCCCTCTCCCTTCCACTATAAAACCCACCCTTCACACCCTCATTTACTCACACCTCTAAAGCTCCAAGACTTCCCTAAACTCTGCCCAAACAACCTCCCTAGCCCCTCTCCCACTTCCCAGAGCTTCTGGTCTCATCAAAAGACCAAACCTAGCATCCTTAAGGAGGATATCAAGAGGAGGAATTAAGATGTAATTTCTCTCCCTCTTCTCCTTTAATTTCCTTTCAAGTTCAATTTAATTTCTTGATCTCTCCCAACCTGTATTCATCAAAATGGTATTGTAACTCAAGTATTATACTTATAAAAGAATTTTTTGATTATAATGGGATATTATATCATCCAACACCCTTTCCCCCTTCTTTTATTTTATTAAAGAGAACGTTGTTCGTGAGGTGTTAATTTATCACCTTCAAGAACGACAAGCTTTCTTCATCCATTTCTACCTTCAGATCTGGTCATGAAACCATTTTTATGGTTGATCCAGAGTATTTTATATGTATTACTTCCTATTTAATGTTCAGGAACTAACTTAGTACCACATTACTAGTGAAAAAATAAAACAAGTTCATTATGATCCAAAACCCGTTCAAATTAACCCAAAAAATCATCATTTAATTCTTATCTACTGTTTCATCCACATGGATATAATATGATTAATTGTACGATCATTAAAACTCTTTTAATATCATTAATATCATGTAATATTAGTTCTAGATGTTTACCCATGTACTACCTGAACATCAATTTAAGAGTACAAGTTAACCACTCAGGAAAACCATAAAAACGAACATCCCCGAACAATGTTTTTAAACTCTATAACTCATCCAAATGCCCATAAAATCACTTAATGAAACCATAATGAACCATATTAATGTACACAAGGTTATGGATTTTTAATTAATGAATATAATGTCATTATACAGGACACTAAATTGAATGAAGAATTCAGATACAAGGTAAGGGGAAATTCTCGAACCCAACTTTCATCCTTTAGGTTCTCCCTATTTAACTCCATTTTCGATATGTTTCCTCCTTAAATATCATTTTTTCATATTTGTATTTTATTTTCTAGTATATACATGTTTTTCATGGGTTTTTATGTCAAAAAAAATGTTTTCTGAAAGAACTCTTCTTTTAAGAACACACATTCTACTTCTCTCTCAAAGTGGATGGTTCTTATAACATGTATGTTATTCCATCTTTCATTTGGGAACCCAAAGTTTAAGAATGTGTTCTTATGAGATGTAACAAATTACTTACCATGGGTTAGTTATGTTCACTTTTGATATATGTTCCATGTGGAAAGAATGACAATGATAATGTTATGATGTGACAGGTGTGCCCGGAACTATATAGCGCAATATGAATGTAAGAATGTGACAGGTGAACCCAGAATTATACAGCGCTCCAATGCATTGGGTAAAGTGTAGAATCTCATGAGTAAATGTGAATTGATGTGTGAACAAGATTGTATCTTGGTTTATAAGTATGTGTGCTAGTTAACCACAAATACATGATGTATCATTTTTATACATTTCCATATTTCATTTCTTTTTATTTATGCTCCTCTCATGTTCATGACCTTTTTCCAATGTCATGATTATTGTCACCCCATGCTATATTGTTCTTATATGTCCTTTTACTAGGCTTCTAGCTTTCCCCTTCTGATGTATATCCACAGGTGGCTACATGTACTAAGGAGAGGTCAAGTGCCAATAAGAATATAGAGAAGAAGAAATTAAATAAATTTTTATGCTTGATGTTGTAATTGTTTTCTACGGTCCTAGTTTTCCCAAGACACTAAACCTTTGGATCCTCTATGTGTAATAATATTACGTTTTTATCTTTATAATGATGTAATAGTGTTATAGGAAAAGTTCGGGTCGCTAAATATATAAGTGATATCATGGACTATAAATAGTAATTACAAATTCAAAATTATATCCTACTTCATTGTATTTTATTTATAATTTATTCAGATTAAATAAATAAATTTATTTATGGCACAATGACTATGTAGTGATTACGTTATTAATGAAATATTTAAATAAATGAGATTATAAATATCTAAATAAATTTATTTTCAAATATTTGATGCCATAAAATAATTTTATGGATGATTATGACTTGTTATATTTGAATTAAGTATTTTTTTTGTATGAATCAATATTTTATGTTTTTTTAAATGTCCTGATATTAATAGTATAATAATTGACAAAAATGAATTTTCAAACAAATATTATTTTATTAAATGATATATTAGTCAATAAAATAAAATATTTATCCAAATGACTTGGATATGTTGAAAATATAATTAATTAACCACTTGGGGTTCAATTGGAATTTTATAGTAATTATATTAACCATATAGTATGAATATCCAAGAAGACATGGTAAGAGTTAAATTAGTTAACTGAGGGATCTTGCTAAAAGATATGGTTAAATTTGTTACCTAGAATTGTCTAAAATTTATTGGTTCATATTTTATCAACCCAAAAGAATATTATATTTTAATTAAATGACATTGGGATGATATTAAACCGAAAATAATTTTATAATAAAATAATATTTCAATACCCTCCTAAAGTGGCCCTCCTCCCTCTTATAAATGGGAATCAGATATACCCATTTAATTGTACCTCTAAAGGACCTTGGATCACCCAAACCCTCCCAAATAATCTCCCAACTTCCCCCTCTTCCTCTTAGAAGACTTATATTGGGCAGAAGGTGATTCAAGAAGGCCTTCTAGCTTATATCAAAAGGGGTTACTCGATTTGAGGTAATGTCTTCTATCAAGAACCTTTCATTTATTTTCCCTTATGATGCCATCTAAACTCACTTTATTAAATTATATTTATAACAAAACTAGTATATTAAATATAATAGGTTTTTTTAATTCCATTTATTCTACCTACAATCACACACACATCCATCTAATGGATTTATAACATTCTGTTTTAGTGGACGACAAACTACTGCATCACGAAACGATGGTTGTTAAATTATCTTCTACCGCCTCTCTTAGTGGACATTATGATGAGACTATATTTATATATGATATATATTATATTTATATTGTCTCTATGATCTTTAAAGAATATATTTATGCTTTCCATAATGTGTAAATATGATATTTTCATTTGAGGAAGTGCAGACTACCACCCCCTCAAAGTGATATGACTCGTTCATGCCACACATGGAACTTACAAAGGATGGAGTTAATGAAATTATGTAACATATATAAAATATGATATTATATTTTAATTATAATGTACTTATGTATCATTTAGTTTCCATTCCTTTAAATATTAAAAATAGGTGTAAGTAGCATTCATGCGTATGTACGGCTTACCGTCTCCATGAACGGTGCATTTCATTTCATATCTTCAAATGTAATAGACTATTATAAATACATATATACTGGATATATATGATATATATGATACCTAAATCATGAATATTATTCTAGAGAGAATTTAATTTTGACGACATGGACAATTTTTAATTATAAAATGTTTATTTTTGAATCAAGTTCCAAATAGGGACAAAACGACCAATATTGAAGTAAATAATTATGAAATTTAATTAAGGTGGTAATAAGTAATATAAAAGGAATTATAAACTTGAAAAAGGATCAAAAGAAAGTATAAATTATCATAAGTTTATTATTCAGGAAGAACAATGAACATATGTGATGAGTTAGATATAAGGTAAGGGACTTCATCTCAATCTCGTTTCATTGAGACATATTTTGATAATATAGACCTCTTTATTTTACATGGATTATAATAAATCCCTTTGACTTTTACTTTCATTAAAAGTGAATATTTCTTCTGCGAAGCATTTTACTAAATGACAAAAGTAATATTTTTTGACATATGCGGCGACAATGACATCTCCATCCCCATTATCATTATTTGGATTTCTCTATAAGCATTAATGTTTTTTAAATGGAAAATAAATATGTTATTCCATTTTTAGGTGTTTTGGTATTGAAAATAGTTTTTGAAATATATTTACTATTTCAATATCATCAAATGATTTCCTATGATTGAAAATGAATTATTATTTGTGGAATGTTGATATTTGAAAAATTCTATGTGTTGTGATTATATAATGGTACATGGACATTTGACTGGTGGTTACATGATAAACCAATGATAGGTGGTTACATGATAAACCAAATGATAGGTGGTTCTATGATAAACCAAGTATGGATGTTTACATTATAACCTCCAATGCCTTGGGTATAAAATTTGGTTGTATGGATACTCTCATTAGTGATATGTGTGGAAGTTGACCGTAAGGTTATTCTATTAAGTATGTTTATGAACCATGTAAACATTATATGCTATATGTTGATTTTATGGGATTTATGGTAATATTATGGTTACAAAAAGGGTATGTAATGAGCATAGATTCAGTGAAATTTATTTACTACATCTTAAATGTGGAAATTATTACATTATGATAAAGTATTCAGGGTTTTCATGTTATCCCAATAATAACAGTTTTATTTTTTTTATGTATCTCTTACTGATCTATTTATTCTCATCCCAAGTTTTGAATTTTTTTTCATTAGAAATAAAAAATAATATAGTCATGGATGCGATCAGGGAAAAGTTATGCTGTTAAAACATGAAATGTTGTAATGTTTCTTTTTAATGAGATTTTGTTTTATGAAAGAATAGATAGTGAGTATAAGTGTATAAATGTAATGTTGAAGTTTTTATGTATAAGTTCTAACCTAATTCTCTTAATTTGTAATTCTGAAAAGTTCCTCAATGTGAATTAAATTAAAAATATTGACTTATCTCAAGATAGAGTAATTTTAAGGATATTGCGTTATAGTTTGTATTAGGGAACAATTTATATACCTTTAGGAGTTAGGATATTGTTAAATTAATATAGATAAATTATTTTAAAATTATGGTCAAATTGAAATGATATAGAATTTTATGATTACCATGTTTCTTCGTCTATGATATTTTTGTTCAGAATGGTTTCCACATAGGAAACATGGAAACTCTACTAGGGGGGCATAACGAGGGAAATAACCTTCCAAATCAGCATCTTGAGATGTTCGGAATCAGAAATGTACAATTCAATGCAGTAATTGATTAGTTGAATCAAGCGATAAATTTTGGTGGTTTCCATGCATGAGATCAACTAGACAAATTGTAGAGGTGTAACACCCCGAGATTTTATGAAAAATTTTCTTTTTAATTTCATTAATGTCTTGTGTTGTACGCTACACCAAAAGAATCTTGCACAACACGCATCCTTGACTTGCCTTGCATTACACGTAATCACAACCTTCCTCGATAGCGTGTGTAGTACGCAATACCGAGATTCACTAAACGACGATATGCTATTAAAATATTTTTAAAACTAGTCGTTATGAATAGTAATAACCACTTTTTGAAATTATGTAAATTTTATTTTTCAAAATGGACTTCAATTTTGGATTCGGAATATTGAAATTAGATTAGGGTGAAATTTTGGTACTTTTCGGCTAACTTTCATTTTCTGATGAATAGTGAAAATTACTAAATTTTAATTAAAAACAACCTTTTTAATCAAAATAATTAATAGGGATAAATTATTAATTTTAGTAGTTTTACAGTATATTTAGAATATATTTATACAATTTAATACAATTTTGGTCATTGGATGTAATTTCACATTTAAACCATACATAAACAAGTGTCAATCTTTTGATAGTTATTATCTCTTAAGAACACACTATTTGTTTTGACGACGGCAATTAATTTTTAAATTAATTAATGCAACAGATATGTTTTTAATTTGGTAAAATAGACATCATTTTTGAGTTCATAATATCAAATATAGCTTAGGCCTAATTTTTGGTATTTTTCTGGAAACA
Organism: Viscum album; assembly: GCA_963277665.1. Classification (NCBI taxonomy): domain Eukaryota; kingdom Viridiplantae; phylum Streptophyta; class Magnoliopsida; order Santalales; family Viscaceae; genus Viscum; species Viscum album. The sequence continues at coordinate 1,104,350,013 of OY728139.1, forward strand.
TTCATTTTTTGATGAATAGTGAAACCACTAAGTGGTTGTTAAAAAAAATTATTTTTTCATAAAAATTAATTTTACCGCTTCTGTGAGTGGAATTTAAAAAATCCGAGAGACACGGTTGATGTCAGTAAGTAAAATGTGGTTCAATGAGATAAAAATAATTCTTGGTGAATAGTAACGTTTTACTTTTTTCCCCACGGTTAAAAGTAAATTGGGAAATTGAGGGTAAAAATGATATTATTATTACCCTAACACATGTCCTAATTCCATTGGATAAATTTAATTCGACCAAAAACAACCTTAGTAATAATATATGACCATTTAGGCCTACTTGGATTAGATTAGGACATTTATTATTATTTAATTCAAAAAAGAGTTAAAATAGATAAAATCAATGTTTATTTACGAAATTTTTTTAATATAGCGTTATACATAAGATAAATTCGATTGTAATTATTCATTAGAAATATAATAATATTTAATACATAATGATATTTTATTTATAATTTGTAGACATTAAATAATTTAATTTATTTATGACACAATGATGATGCAGTAATTACCATAATAGTGAAAAATTAGAATAATTGATATTATAAATACCCAAATAAATATGATTTGAGACTTTTTATGAATTAAACTAATTTTATAGGTTAATATGACATGTTAGGACTTATTTAATTAACTTTTGTTCAAGTAATCATTCTGTTATGAGTTTCACAAAAATCAACTATTGAATAGTGTCAAAATTGACATAAAATAGTTTTTAAAACAAATATTATATTATTGATTGTTATTTTATTCCTAAAAATATAAGGTTCGGCCAAGATACTTATATAATGATATGTGTATCATTAATGGACCACTTGGGGGGTCTCTTGGATGTATATGGTACTTTTATTAACTATATAATATAAAAATACAAACTGACATGGTAAATGTCAATCTAATTAACTAAGAGTTAAAACTAAAAGATAATGTTAATATAATGACCTAAACTTGTCTAAATTATATTGGATGAGAGTATTTAGACCCATCCCAACCTTAGATTCTATATAAATCAATTTTGAGCTATTAAATACCGAATATGACTTTATAATAAAATAATATTTTTAGTTATTCCAAAGGTGCCCCTCTCCTCCCTTATAAAAGGGAACCTCCTCCCTCTCTTCCTCACACCACATTGAGCCTTCAAGCTCGGCCAAACCCTGCCAAATTCCCTTATCCACTTCCCCAGCAACAGCCTAGAGGTCTAGGAATTCTTCAAAGACCAATTTTAGTGCCCTAAGAGGAGGACTCAAAGAGGCGCTTCAAAGAAGAGGTAATGTCTGTTACCGATTATTTCATCTTTATTTCTTCTTCCACTTATTCTTCTTAGGTTGTTTCATTATGAAGTAATAACATCAGTATCACTCATATACTAATATGTTATTATAAGTATGAAACAACCCTATTTCACCATCTATCCATCCTACGGAAAACGAAATCACCGCGCGTGCGTACGTACAGAATACCGTCTCCACGCCGTGGTGTAATCTATTTTACACCACAGCCTTACTTGGATGGGTATAATGGTGTAAATAATTACTATATATGATTATTGTAAATTGATATTGATTCTTAAATAGTATACATACACTCCAATACAATTCCATGATCATGAGAATGATATCATCGCTCGTGCGTACGTATGGACTACCGTCTCCACGACGCGATGAGATTGATTCTCCATGTTAACCATTCATGAATGATTATAAAGTATATATAATAAGTAATCATGAAATATATGAAATAATAATGATACTGGATTTATATGTATATATATGTATGTCATCTACTTAATTCCATTCAACTCAATAAGGAAACGAAAATAGCGTTCATGCGTACGTACAGCCTACCATCTCCATGAACGGTGTATTTCTCTCCATTTACTGATCTGTAATATATATGTATATTCTGAATATATAATATATATAAATCATGTTTTATATTCTAGAATTAAGTAATCATGATCTACGTAATCATATGAATAATTACAAGTCAAAACACGGACGATAAATGAAACGATTTTACCCAAAACGCTCTTTAACATGGAATTTACAAAAGAACGGGTAATATAAAGTCATAAGTGAACCATATATGATATCATAACAATTATTATGATTCTGGAATAAGTCAATGACATTACTTAAATCATTATGTAGGAGGTTCGGACACTTACGAAGCAAATCGGACCTAAGGTAAGGGAAATATCACAATCTCATTTTTATCTAAGATTGTTTATACTTTGGTATTTACTAGGGTTTATTTTATCATCCACAACCATGTTTCCTCAATATTTAATATTTATATCCTTATACAATAGTTTATATCCAATTTTACCCTTCGGTGAGTTTTTTGTAAAAGATATTAAAGTAATATTTTGTCGTTTTTCGTACGAGGTACTTTTTGACTTTTCCAAAAAAACTACGAGAAGAATGTTTTTTTACTTATACGGAACAAACGGATTTTTACAATTTTATAAAGCCTTATTTTCATGAATATTCCTCTAAAATATTTTATGACTATTTTCAACAAAATAATTTTCATTTAAAATTCAATGCATTTTATTAAAATAAAATGATTTTCAAGATTAAAGGATATTTTCCTCAAGAATTCATTTCAAGTGATTTATCAAAACTATTTTCCATATAAGATGACAGTATTTCAAATGTGTAGGTTTCAAGTATAATGTCTCTATGATTTACATGGTTTCACTTTTATTATGATGAAATGATATTCCTTTTTTTATATAGATTATGTGATGATGGGATGATTTTTATGAAGCCCATTTTATTCTTTGGGTTATGATGAATGTTTTAAGTTATGTTTGTGGCACAAGTAAGAATGATTTCATTATGAGATTGGTGGGACCTATATCGCCCTATAATGCATTGGGTAAAGATTTATATCTCATGAGATAGACATGGCTGGAACAGCATGTTAAACCGATTCAGTAATACAAGACTGGAACGAGGAGTGAACTCGATTCAGAAAGGGACTTTGTCCACTAAGATGGTCTTGGAAGCAATGCCTTGGATAATATGGAAATCATATCATGTGCTTAATGGTTTACACAATTACATGTTTTATTCCCATGCTATTTTATAATTCATAATGTTTGTTTATGATTTATGCCATACATACTTCCATGTTTTATGTCATTGCACAAGTTTTTGATGTTTAAACATTATGTTCATGTTTTTAAGTTCAAATGTATATGGTATGTATTATTTTATCCATGATTACCCTTACTGAGTATTTTAACTCACCCTTTTTATGTTTTCTTTTCCCAAAAATATAATGAAAGGTTTTAGGTAAGAAAAAAGGGGGAAGATCTTTATGGGAGATGTTGAAGATCTTTCACCACGATTAGACGATTATATTCCGAGTTTCCAAAGACACTAAACTATTACGGTCCTTGTGTGTCTGTTTTTGTTATGTACTAAGTATTCCGCAAAAGTAATGTAATGTCCATGTACGTCATGCTTCGGGTCTCTATAGTTGGTATCAGAGGAAAGGTTTAGTCAACCTTTGGAAACTAGGATGCGAAAACATTAGTGAGATCCCTAGAGATATTTCTAAGGTATGTCTAGAAATGTCCCTAAGGATAAGTATAATTATAGGATATGGTCCTATAACTACGGTAACGATCTTAGAATTTATCCTAAGATGTTATATATTGAGGGTACTCCCCCTTTACTATGTTGTTTTCTCTAGCATGATTTTGGCCTCTCACAGAATTATTTTTCTGTTTTAGTTAATAGAGGGAACCAGAATGAATTAGGTTAACATTGAATCCAATGGACAAATTGGTGACTACGAGCAACAAAATTGTGTAATGCCTAGAGAGAAAGATATTGTGATTATGCCGAATCAGTCATCGCGATATATGATTAACAAGTTGAAATTTAGTGGTATGCCTAATTCATCAAAGAAAAGGAAGATAAACTATTATGCATGTTCACATGTTGAGGAGCATAAAGAAAGGAATATTGAGTTTCTAAAGAAGGGAAGAAGAACCTTGAGGAATACCTCAAATGGAGGGACCGATGTTATCTATGTGGAGAAAAGGGTCATAGAGTGACAGACTGTTATGGAGTTAAATGTATTATATGTGGAGAACATGGGAATTACCCAACTCAATGCCCTAACCTAAAAAGTTACTTCTAAATCAAGGAAGGACTTATTCCAGGACAATAATTGAAGAGGATGGATTGAAGTGTTTATGTATTGGTATTCATGAATAATGTTGTTGAGGTACTTTTATTGTGTATTAGAATATTTTTGTATTATTATATTGTGGTTTTCAATAATTTTATGGTACCGGTAACCATGGAAAGTGATTGAGATATTTTTAGTAAGCAGATGATATGCACATAATGAAGGGATAAGAAGATAATGTGATGCTTTATTATATTCATATAATGACTAAGTGATATCATGGTTTGAGTATAAAGAATTTTGAGGATTTTGGTTTGTGGAAAGTGTTAACTTTTAACTACATTCATGTTTTCACTAAGGTTCAATGGGTATTCATTCATCAAGAGAATACATGATTAAGGTATTCACATGTTTGTAATTTGACCAACAAGATATATATTATGATATATGGGGGATAAATGATGGCATTCACGTGATTGTTATTTGACATTTCAAGTAATCATTTTGTTTATACTATGAGCTTGGACCGAAGTATTTTAGATAAGCCTAAAGATTGGAATGGATTATGTTGGACATAAGATAGCATTGTGTAAGGATAGAACTTGTTTCGATATTATTTATGGGATGTTATAGTAATATAGCTTTAGAAAAAGGACAACATGCAGGACGGGCGATAACCCATCGCATCGGAAAAGGCTATGGGAATCGAACCCACAAACGAAGTGCGACTGGCCTTTATCGCCTACCACTGGCCTACAGGAAGTTCCTGGTTAGTAGAAACTAGTTTTATTTTATTACGCGGTATGATACATGAAGTATAAGTTCATTTTTGGAATTGTATACAATTAACAACACCATAGATGGACTTATGTATATTTGATAACTTTTTCTATCCTTTTGTTTGAAACAGATGGAATGACCCATCATTCTATTACATGATCTATTAACACTTCACGAATAACAAATTCAACTTCATTTCATTAAGTGATGAAGTGGAAATTGTTCAAAGCACGAACAACAGTGAGATTATACCAAAATAAATTAAGTATTTATTCTAATTCAAATTATTCAACTTTAGGGAAATGATCTTGAAAACCAAAAATGTTGTCCTAGTGCCCTTATATCCGATGAATCAGATGGTACCCTAGATCTTCACAAATTTATGGCTTTGTGATTGTTGGATTTTTCATATCCATGTTATTTACCACTCTCCATTAGAACATGACGGTTAGATTTCTCTTCCATATCCATATTTTCACCTATGTTCTCCTATGTGGAAACCCAGTGATTAAGTAATTTGGGTAACCGTTACATTTCATACATTAGTTTTTAAATCTATGTTTTGGTATTCCTTTTTACAATGTGGGTTTCTATTAAAGAAAATTTCGAGTAGTAAACCATTTATAACCCTGACGAATTTCAAGGGCGAAATTCATTTTAAGGGGGGTAGAATGTAACACCCCGAGATTTTATGAAAAATATTCTTTTTAATTTCATTAATGTCTTGTGTTGTACGCTACACCAAAAGAATCTTTCACATCACACATCCTTGACTTGACTTGCATTACATGGAATCACGACCTTCCTCGATAGCGTGAGTAGAACGCAATACCGAGTTTCACTAAACAACGATATGCTATTAAAATATTATTAAAACTAGCCCTTATGAATAGTAACAACCACTTTTTAAAATTTTTTAAATTTTAGTTTTCAAAATGAACTTCATTTTTGGATTAGGAATATTGAAATTAGCTTAGGGTGAAATTTTGGTACTTTCGGCTAAATTTCATTTTCTGATGAATAGTGAAAATTACTAAATTTTAATTAAAAACAACTTTTTTAATAGAAATAATTAATAGTGATAACTTATTAATTTTAGTGGTTTTACAATATATTTAGAATATATTTTTACAATTTAATACAATGACGGTCATTGAATGTAATTTAACATTTAAACCAGACATAAACAAGTGTCAATATTTTGATAGTTATTATATCTTAAGAACACGTTATTTGTTTTTGACGACGGGAATTAATTTTTAAATTAATTAATGCAAATGATATGTTTTGAATTTGGTAAAATAGAAATCATTTTTGAGTTCATAATATCAAATATATCTTAGGCCTAATATTTGGTATTTTTCTGGAAACTTTCATTTTTGATGAATAGTGAAACCACTAAGTGGTAGTTAAAAAAATGAATTTTTCATAAAATTTAATTTTACCGCTTCTGTGAGTGGAATTTCAAAAATCCGAGAGACATAGTTGATGTCAGTAAGTAAAATGTGGTTCAGTGAGATGAAAATAATTTTTGGTGAATAGTAACTTTTTACTTTTTTTACCACGGTTAAAAGTAAATAGGTTAATTAAGGGTAAAAATGATATTATTATTACCCTAACACATGTCCTTATTCTATTGGATAAGTGTAATTCTACCAAAAACAACATTAGGAAGAAAATATGACCATTTAGGCCCACTTGGATTAGATTAGGACATTTATTATTATTTAATTCAAAGAAGAGTTAAAAGAGTTAAAATCAATGTTTATTTACGGAAACATTTTTAATATAGGGTTATACATAAGATAAATTCGATTTTAAATATTATTTATAAATCTAATACGATTTCCTACATAATGATATTTTATTTATAATTTTTACACATTAAATAATTTAATTTATTTATGACACAATGATGATGCAGTAATTAACATAATAGTGAACAATTAGAATAATTGATATTATAAATACCCAAATAAATATAATTTGATACTTTTTATGAATTACACTAATTTTATAGGTTAATATGACATGTTAGGATTGATTTAATTAACTTTCTTCTAAGTAATCATTCTGTTATGAGTTTCACAAAAATCAACTATTGAATAGTGTCAAAATTGACATAAAATAGATTTTAAAACAAATATTATATTATTGATTGTTATTTTATTCCTAAAAATCTATGGTTCGGCCACGATACTTATATCATGATATGTGTATCATTAATGGTCCACTTGGGGGTCTCTTGAATGTATATAGTATGTTTATTAACTATATAATATAAAAATACAAACTGACATGGTAAATGTCAATCTAATTAACTAAGAGTTAAAACTAAAAGATAAGGTTAATATAATGACCTAAACTTGCCTAAATTATATTGGATGAGAGGATTTAGACCCATACCCACCTTATCTTCTAAATAACTCAATTTTGAGCTATTAAAAACCGAATATGACTTTATAATAAAATAGTATTTTTAGTTATTCCAAAGGTGCCCCTCTCCTCCCTTATAAAAGGGCACCTCCTCCCTCTCTTCCTCACACCACATTGAGCCTTCAAGCTCAGCAAAACCCAGAAAAATTCTCTTCTCCACTTCCCTAGAAACATCCAAGAGGTCCTAGTATTATTCAAAGACCAATTTTAGTGCCCTAAGAGGAGGACTCAAAGAGGCTTTTCAAAGAAGAGGTAATGTCCGTTACCGATTCTTTTATCTTTATTTCTTATTCCACTTCTTCTTATTTGGTTGTTTAATTATGAAGTAATAACATAAGTATCACTCATATATTGATATGTTATTATATGTATGAAACAACCCTATTTCACCATCTATCCATCCTACGGAAAATGAAATCACCGCGCGTGTGTACGTACGGAATACCGTCTCCACGCCGTGGTGTAATATATTTTCCACCACCACCTTACTTGGATGGGTATAATGGTGTACATAATAACTATATATGATTATTGTAAAGTGATATTGATTCTGAAATAGTATACATATACTCCAATACAATTCCACGATCATGAGAACGATATCATCGCTCGTGCGTACGTACAGACTACCGTCTCCACGACACGATGAGATTCATTCTCCACGTTAACCATTCATGAATGATTATAAAGTATATATAATAAGTAATCATGAAATATATGACATAATAATGATACTGTATTTATGTGTATATATATGTATGTCATCTACTTAATTCCATTCAACTCAATAAGGAAACGAAAACAACGTTCATGCGTACGTACAGCCTACCGTCTCCATGAATGGTGTATTTATCTCCATTTACTGATCTATTATATATATGTATATTCTGAATATATATTATATATAAATCATGTTTTATATTCTGGAATTACGTAATCATGATCTATGTAATCATATGAATAATTACAAGTCAAAACACGGACGACAAATGAAACAATTTTAGCCAAAATGCTTTTTAACATGGAATTTACAAAGGAACGGGTAATATAAAGTCATAAGTGAACCATATATGATATCATAACAATGAGTATGATTCTGGAATAAGTCAATGGCATTACTTAAATCATTATACAGGAGTTTCAGACACTTACAAAGCAAATCAGATCTAAGGTAAGGGAAATATCACAATCTCATTTTTATCTGAGATTGTTTTTACTTTGGTATTTACTGGTTGTATTTTATCATCCACATCCATGTTTCCTCAATATGTAATATTTATATCCTTATACAATAGTTTATATACAATTTTACCCTTCGGTGAGTTTTTAGTAAAAGATATGAAAGGAATCATTTGTTGTTTTTCGTATGAGGTACTTTTTGACTTTTCCGACAAAAGTACGAGAAGAATGTTTTTTTACTTATACGGAACGAACGGATTTTTACGGTTTTATAAAGCCTTATTTTCATGAAGCTTCCTCTAAAAGATTTTATGACTATTTTCAACAAAATAACTTTGATTTAAAATTCAATGGCATTTTAGTAAAAGAAAATGATTTTCAAGATTTAAGGATATTTTCCTCAAGAATTCATTTCAAGTGCTTTATCAAAACAATTTTCCATATAAGATGACATCATTTCATATGTGTATGTTTCAAGTATAATGTCTCTATGATTTACATGGTTTCAATTTTCTTATGATAAAATGATATCCATTTTTTTTATATGGATTATGTGATGAGGGGATGATTTTTATGAAACCCATTTTATTCTTTGGGTTATGATGAATGTTTTCAGTTAATTTTGTGGCACAAGTAAGAATGATTTCATTATGAGATGAGTGGGACCTATATCTCCCTCCAATTCATTGGGTAAAGATTTATATCTCATGATATGGACATGGCTGGAACGGTAAGTTAAACCGGTTCAGTAATACAGGACTGGAACGAGGAGTGAACTCGATTCAGAAAGGGACTTTGTCCACTAAGATGGTCTTTGCAGAAATGCCTTGGCTAATATGGAAATCATATCATGTGCTTAATGGTTTCCACAATTACATGTTTTATTCCCATGCTATTTTATCATTCATAATGTTTCTTTATGATCTATTCCATACGTACTTCCATGTTTTATGTCATTGCTCAAGCTTTTGATGTTTAAACATTATGTTCATGTTTTTAAGTTCAAATGTGTATGGTATGTTTTATTTTATCTATGCATACCCTTACCAAGCATTTAGGCTCACCCTTTTTATGTTTTCTTTTCCCCAGTATATAAAGAAAGGTTTTAGGTATGAAAAAAGGGGGAAGATCTTTATGGGAGATGTTGAAGATCTTTCACCACGATTAGAAGATTATATTCCAAGTTTCCAAAGACACTAAACTATTACGGTCCTTGTGTGTGTGTTTTTGTTATGTACTAAGTATTCCACAAAAGTAATGTAATTTCCATGTACATCAAGCGTTGGTTCTCTACAGGAGGCATATATTGATTGTAGAGAATTTTCATGAGGCAATGTCCACTATAATTTAGAGGATCATATGACTCTGTGAAAGCTGAAGGGTTGATTAAAGCATTGGAAATGATTTTTTATGTCATGGGTTGTTATGAAAATCAAAAGGTTAGTCTTTCTATTTTTTTTTTGAAGGTGAAGCTGATCAATGGTGGTCAATGATTACAAATATCAGAGGAAGTGAAGAGATTAATGCCATGGAATGGGATGAATTTAAAAATATCTTCCTTGAGAAATTTTTTCCTAAGGCTATTTCACTTAGGATGGAAAATCAATTATTGGATCTGAAACAAAAGGAGGAATATTTTATTCCTGTATATGAATAAAATTTCTCTAGTTTTCCATGGTATATCCAAACTTTAATTATAGTTATTTATAGTAAGATAAATCGGTTTTACTCAAGATTAAAGATGAAATATTGAAGGGAGTTAGCCTCTCATGAGTTCAAAATCTATGAGAAACTTTTCTGATGTATTGAGAAGGTTGAAATGGAGTTTTTTGTTGAGCATGTGTTCAATGAGATAAAAAACAATAAATATAGTTGGCAGGAAATGTGAAAGCAATCATCAAAGAATCCTGGAGGTAAGAAAAAAAATTTCCAACTTGTGAGAAGTGTGGTAAAACGCATCCTGGAGAATGTCTCTAAAAGTCTAGGAAGTTCTTCCGATGTGGTAATACCGGTCATATTACTCATAACTATATAGAATATGATCAGGAGGGAAATTAAAAACCAATGTTATGATTTTTTAGTTGTAATGAATTAGGAAATTATTCCAATGTGCATCCAAAGTTGATTAACCATGGTACAAACCAACAATATCGAAAGAATAAGGGCATGTAAAAATCATTTGCAACTACTACTATTGATGTGGGTCCTTCAAATGAAGTGTTGATAGATATGTTACAGATTTATTCAAAATATTCCAATACTTTATTTGACACTAGATCATCAAATTTTTTCATTTATGAAATGTTTGCAGGTAAATTTGATATAGAACCTCATGAAAGTGATGTATAAATTTTGGTAAAAACACTAGGTGGAAGTGTTGAAGAAACCATTATTTATTTGAATCTTTCTATTATCATTAGTGGTACAGTCTTTCCTGAAAATCCTGTTGAAATTTCCATAGTGAAATTTGCTATCATTTTGGGTGTGGCTTGGATTTCAGTTTATTATGCTAAAACAGACAGTAAATCCAAGAATATTTTATTCAATGATTTCATACCTTTGATAACAAATCAAAAATTTGATTGATTGATTAAATATGGTAGTGAATGTTATATGTCTCATGTTGTTGAAAATAATGAAACAATTATTTTTGGATATATTACAGTAGTGAATGAATTCAAAGATGTTTTTCCTTATGAATTCACTGTTATTGTTCTCAATTGGGAGGTTGAATTTACTATTTATTTTTTTTCTTGATGAAAAACCTATTTCTAAACCCCCTTATCGAATAATGAAAATTTAAATTTTATAGTAAAAGGCGAAATTGCAAGAGTAACTTTCTAAATGTTTCATTTCACCTAGCACATCACGATGGGGTTCTCCAGCTTTATTTGTGAAAAATAAAAACAGTTTTATGATACTATATATTGATTACAAGGCCTTGAATAACACAACTATTAAGAACATGTATTTTTTTCCTCATATCGATGATTTGTTTGATCAGTTCTAGGGAGACCGGTATTTTTCGAAGATTGATTTGAGGTAGAGGTACCATTAGCTAAAGGTGAATGAAAATGATATTCCAAAGATAGCATCCCGAATGATGTATGGGAATTATGAGTCTGTAGTTATTCCCGTAGGGTTTTCTAATGTACATTCTTTATTTATGAACCTTATGAATGGAGTCTTTCATCAGTTTCGGGATCAGTTTTTGGTTGTTTTTATTGATGATATCTTGGTATATTATAACAGCCAAGAGTAAAATGAATTTCAATTAAGTATTATTTTGAAAACCCTAAAAAAATTATTTGGAACATTTAGTAAGAGTGAATTTTGGTTGCATCAAATCTCTTTCCTTGGTTATATTGTTTCTAAATAAGTAATAACTTTTGAACCTTCTAAAGAAAAAGTTTGTGAAGAGTTCCCAAGACCTACCAATATCATAATGATCAGTAGTTTTTTGGTATTAGTGGGTTATTATCGAGGGTTTTTTGAAAACATTTCTCGGTCATCTATCCTACTAACAATGTTAACTCGAAAAAGTGTATGTTCATCTGGAAAAAAGAATTTGATGAATGTTTCCAGGAATTCAATAGAATATTTCTGAATGATCCAGTTTTGGCACTGCCTTCTAGAAATGGTGAAATTGTTATCTATAGGGATGCATCGTTCGAAGGACGTGGATGTTTCCTTAGGCAGAATGATTAGGTAATCACAAATGCTTCACATCAGTTGAAACACCATAAGTTAAATTACCCATATAATGATTTGGAATTAGTTTTTGTATTTTTTCATTAAAAATGTTGAGGAATCATTTGAATGGCATAAAAAGTGAAATATATACTGATCAAAAAAGTTTGAAGTCTATATTCCCTTAGATATAATTAAACATGAGATAGAGTAGATGGATAGAATTAATCAAGAATTTTGATTTCATGATCCATTACCATCCTGGAAAGGCAAACAAAGTGGCTGACACTTTGAGTTGAAAGAGTAATGCAATATTTACCATGCTTGGTTTGGAATGAGATCCTTTGGTTTTTGATTTGATGAATTTTGGATTTGAAGTTGTTGGTGCATGGAATTCGTCTGTTTTGTTTTAGGTGGTAGTGAAATCATATCTATCATATAGAATTAATCAAGTGAAGAAAGAAGATAGTGAGATGGAAAAAAGGTATAATTGGTTCAAAAGAGTTAGTTTCCTGAATTTAACATTGATAAAGACTGTGTTTTGAGGTTTGGAAAGATATTATATATGCAATGTGATTCCCAGTTGAGTAAATAGTTCTTATGTGATGCTCTGAGTTCATCGTTTTCAGTTCATCTTGGAAGTACTAAGATTTAAAAAGATCTTAAAAAGTATTTTGGGAGGGATGGAATGAAAAGAGATATTGATGACTTTACTGTGAAGTGTTTTATTTTTCAGTTGTTTAAAGAAGAGTAGTAGTTACAGAAAGGGATGCTTCATCCTTTTCTAGATCCAGAGTTGAAATGGGAATATATTTCCATGGATTTTATAGTGGGTTTACCAAAAAAAATCTTGAGGTTACAATGAAATATGGGTTATTGTTTATCGATTGACTAAACCCGCTAATTTTCATCCCATTCATAACACTCTATCTCTAGATCAACTTTCTAGATTGTATATGAATGATATAGTTAGGTTACATGAAGTTCCCATCTCCGTTATATCTGATCGTGATATCAGGTTCGCATCTTCCTTTTTGAAAGGTCTTCATAATTCTTTGGGAACTGAATTATATTTCATTACATTTTTTCATCCTCAATCAGATGGGAAGTCATAACAAAAAAATGCATACCTTGGAGGATATTCTAGGATCTTTTTCACTAGATTACAATGGAATATGGGTACAATATCTTTATTTTGTTGAGTTTTCTTATAATAACAATTTTCATTCTAGTATACATATGGCACCACTTGAGGCATTATATGGAAATCAGTTTCAGACTCCAATTTTTTGGGATGATGGGGGTGAAATGATGTTGATGGGACCATAATTGGTAGAATAGATGGATGAAAAGAATTATTTGATTCAGAAACATATGATAACAGCTCAGAGTAGGAAAAAAATGTTATTCAGATAACCGGAGCAAGGATCGTTCTTTCGAGGTGGGTGATTATTTCTTTCTCAATGTTTCTCCATGGAAAAGTGTGATGCATTTTGGTATGAAGGGAATGATGAGTCCGAGGTTCATTGACCCTATGAAATTCCTGATTATTTTTTATCAGTTTCCTAAAGAGTGGGTTTACCTCCATGTTTATCCCTGGTACACAATGTTTTTCATGTGGAAATGTTGAGAAAGTATAGTCAGGATCCATCTCAGGTTTTTAGTCTAGAGGTAGATCAGTTGGAATAGAATCTTTCTTATGAGGATCAACCAATCCAAATTCTAGGACTAAGAGAGAATGTGTTATAGAATAAGGTAATTAATCTGGTAAATGTTTTGTGGAAAAACCAAATTGTTGAAGAGGCAATGTGGGAATCTGAAAATGATAAGAGGGATATATATCCCCACTTATTTGATAATTGAACAGAATTGCGAAGAAAAAATTCCCAAAATAGGGGAAGGATGTAATAACCCCAATAATAATGAATATTAAATTTTAATATTTATGAATATTTTTGAATTAAATATTAATTTTCATTAAAGGGGATACTATATCTAATAGCGTACTCAACACACAACAAAAAATTTCTCTGAAATCATACGTTGCACACAACGTTGAGTTATACCAAAAAATAATATTATATTTTTATTATTTTAAATGGCAGTTAATGAACCATTATTATATTTGAAGGAATTAAATGAACTAATTAAAATATGATTATAAAAGTTTATTAAATGTCGTTATATATATCTAATAAATCATTGAGGCTTAAAATAATTATGAATCTGATTTTAGGCATGATATACTCTAATATTTATAAGGTCGTTTTACCGCCTTTTGATGGAGAACCATTTTTAAATATATTTTTTGTCACATTCATATATTATATTTCAGAAAATAAACTTCTTCTATATAATCGTGACATAAAAATTTTCTTTTAATGAATTTATGGTATTTTTTTTTGATATAGTTCATTTTTTATGAATAGTTAAAAATACAACATTTTAAGTCAAAACAGCCTTTTCATCTAATTTATTTATATATTTATATTTTACATTTAATTGGTTTTAATGTGAAATTCAAATATATTTTTATCATTTAATCTAATTTTGGTCATTGTAAGTAATTTAACATGGAAATTGGATATAAAAATATGTCAATCTTTTGATAGTTATTATTTCAAAAAAAAAACACATTTTGTTTTTGACAATTGGAAATAATTTAAAATTATTTTCTGCAACATATGTGTTTTTAATTTGAAAAAATTGATTCTATATTTGTAATCATTAGTATAAAATTGTGTAAATAGGTACATTTTATTCTTAGAGACCATGAGTAGTAACTTCAGTACTTATTCTATTTACCATGGTTAAAGGGTAAATCTAGTAAATAAGGGTAAAAAATAATTTTGTAATAATATTAAATTACATTCTCATGTGTCCAAATACTATTGGATGAGATATTTTAAACCATGGTCATCCTTGGGTCCATTTTGGGACCACATAGAGCCACATTGATGTAAATATGACATTTTATAAGAATTGATTTAATGTGATGAAAAATATAACATAAACATGTTTATTTAATATTATTTTTAATGGGGGTAATATAAGTGATATATTCGAATGTAAATAGTTATTGGAAATCTAAAAATATTTCCTAAATCATGGTATTTTATTTATAATTTTTTGACATTAAATAAATATATTTATTTATGACACAATTATGATGTAGTGATTCACTTATTAATGAAATATTTAAATAAATTAGATTATAAAAATTAAAATAATTTTATTTTGAATCTTTTTATTACATCCACGAATATTATGGATTATTATGAATTTGTATCTTTGAATTAATGGTGTTTTTTCGAAAGAATCATGTTTTTTAGTTTTTTTAAAAGTCATGATATTAAGAGTATAAATTTGACATAATTGAGTTTATAAACACATAAAATTTTATTAAATGATATAATAGTTCTAAAAATATATGATTCAGCCAAATGACTTAAATAATGTTGAAAATATCATTAATTAACCACTTTAGGTTCTATTGTAATTTTATAGAAATTATATTAACCATATAGTATAAATATACAAGAAGACAAGGTAAGAGTTTAGTTAGTTAACAAAGGGTTAAAGCTAAAATATAATATTACATTTTTGACCTGGACCTATCTAAAACTTAACCCAAATCGTATTATCTTTGAAATAAATGGCTTTGGGACAATTTTAATCCTAAAATCGGTTTATAATAAAATAATATTTCAATACCTTCCTAATGTGCCCCTCCTCCCTCTTATAAAAGGGAATCACTAATAATAATTTAATCACACCTCTCAAGATCCTTGTATCATCCAAAAACTACCCAAATAATAATCCAAAATCCTCATATTCCTCCTAGAATCCTTACTTTGGGAATAAAAAAAATTCAATAAGTAGTTTTAGCTTAAATCAAAAGGTGTTACCTGATTTGAGGTAATGTCTGCCCTCAAGCTTCTTTCATTAATTTTCCCTTCTCCAACCCCCAAAACTATCTTTATTAAATTATTTTATAAAAAACTACTATATCCAATATACTATGGTGTTTTTATTCCAGATATTCTACCTACACTCACACACACATACATCTAATGGATTTAGAACATACTGTTTCTATGGACGGTTAACTACTGCATCACGAAACGATGGTTGTTCAGTAATCTCTACCACCTCTCATAGTGACCATTATGAGGGAACTATATTCAAAAATGATATAAATTATATTTTTATTGCATATATTATTAATATCATTATTTAAATCATACCCTTATGCTTTCCGTAATCTCTAAGTAGGATAATTTCATTTGAGGAAGCGCAGATTATCGCCCCTTCAAAGTAATATGAATCGTTCATACCATACAAGGAATGTATAATGTATGGTGTTAATGAAATTATGTAATTCATAAAAAATATGATATTATACTTTAATTATACTATACATATGTACCTTTTAGTTTTCATTCCATTACATATGAAAAAGAAATGAAAGTAGTGTTCATGCGTACGTACGACTTACCATCTCCATGAATAGTGTATTTCATTTCATATCTAAAAATGTTATGGAAACTTATAAATAAATATATACTTGATATATATGATATATATGATATATAAATCATTAATATCATTCTGAAGATAATGGACTATTGACCACATGGATAGTTTGTAATTATAACAAGTTCATTTTCTATCCAATCACCCAACATCGACAAAATGACTGATATTGACTTAACTAATTATGAAATTTTTATAATGTGGTAATATAAGATATAAAAGGAATAATAAACATGAAAAAGGATATAGGGAATGTATTAATTAACTCTTGTTTATTATTCATAAAGAACAAGGAACATCCGGGGAGTGTCGGACAAAAGGTAAGGGGCTTCATCTAAATCTCCATTCATTGAGGAATATTTTCGAAAATATATACCTCCTTATAATACCTGGTGTATAATAAACCCCTTTGAATTTTACATTAATTCAAAGGTAATATTTTTTCTAAAAATCATTTTAATAAACTATAAAAGAAATGTTTTTAACAGATGTGGCGACAATGACCTCTCCGCCACTATAATCATTATTTTGTATCCTCTATAAGCCTTAATGTTTTTTCAAAAGTTAAAGACATACCTTATTCCCTTATTGGGTGTTTTGGTATTGAAAATGGATTCTGAAATTGATTGAGTATTTCAATATCATGAAATGACTTCTTGTGATTGCAAATGAAATTTTATTTGTCAAATGTAGATATTTTCAAAATTCAATTAGTTTTGATTATATAATGGTACTCTTAAATTTTATCTATGGTTACATGATAAACCAACTGAAGGTGGTTACATGATAAACCAAATGACGGGTGGTTTTGTAATAATCCAAGGATGGGTGGTTACATTATAACCTCTAATACATTGGGTATGGAAGTCAGCCGTATGGATATTCCATTTAGTGATATGTATGGAAGTCGACTGTATGGTTATTCAATTTATGTATGTTTGTGTCCCAAGATACCATTATATGCTATATGTTTCTTTTTATGGGCTATATTGTAATATTCTGGTTACCAAAAGGGTAAGTAATGAGTTTATATTCAGTGAATTATATTTACTACTTCTTAAAGGTGGAAAGTTTTTCATTATGATAAAGTATTCATGGTTTTCATGTTATCTCAATACTAAGAATTTTATTTCTTTTTGTATCCTTTATTTTTATTTTTATGCTCATACAGTTTTTTACCTATTTTAAATAAGAGATAATAAAGAATAGAGTCAATGATGGGGTCTGGGAAAAGTTATGTTCTTAAAACATTTATCGATGTCATGTTTCTTTTTAAAGTGTTTTTTATGAAAAAAATGTATAGTGAGTTGAAGTGTGTACTTGTAATATTCATGATGTCATGTATATGTTATGACCTAATTATATAAATCTCTAAACCAGAAAAGATCCTCGATGTGAATTAATGTAAAATTATCAATTTATCCCAAGATTAAATAATGTTTAAGGCTGGGGCCTTATAGAGACAGTATTTGTTCCTAGGAGAATTCAACCAT
Source organism: Viscum album (assembly GCA_963277665.1). Classification (NCBI taxonomy): domain Eukaryota; kingdom Viridiplantae; phylum Streptophyta; class Magnoliopsida; order Santalales; family Viscaceae; genus Viscum; species Viscum album. The sequence goes on from OY728139.1 coordinate 1,104,368,327, forward strand.
AAAACCTCATAAATAATAAACTAGGGTAAATTTTCTTCATTTTTTGATATCATAAAATCCATTTAATTTTGTGACTATAAACTCAGAATAACAATTAATGTTCATATGGGCCACTGGCACATGGAGTACGAGCACTAATCCAATAATCAGGGCTTGGTATTTTACGTAATTATTACTGAGGCATTTTGGGAGTATGAAGAAATAAGTAAGAATATTTTTTTTAGATATAATAAGGACACTTAACCTGACTTTATTATGCTATGGGTTATACATTATTTTACCTATTGGGGTTTTACGAACCTCTATTAAAATACATATCCCATGTTTTGGGGGAGCCTGCGACCGTGAATAACTCTTAATCAATATTCTTGTTCTTACAATGAAATTACCCCATAGGGGTATGTTCTAATATGAAATATTCTGGATCATGCCATTTTAAGATAATATTATGAATGAACTAATAGAATTGTCTCCCACCTTGTCAAACATCTGCTAAACAAGGGAAGGTTGAGGATATATTTGTGAGGGTAATTTTTAGATACCAAATGGATATTGACATACTATAGTGTGTGCAACAATTTAATATCCATTAATACTGATGCCAAATAGTTCATCCCAAATATGAATTAGGAGTATCACTATTAAGACAATTTTGACAAAGATAATATAGACTATTTTCACTTCCAAAAACATTATTTTATGGGATGAAATAACTAAATGATCACTCTATATATGTCGTATATAAGATGAGTGTATTTACACAATTGTAAGGGATAAACAATTTTGGGATCTTGATATATTCCTTAAGAATAAAAAAATTATTCTTTAGAGTTAAAAGACCAAAAATATTTGACCCATTTTTTCAATAAATTGGAGAGGGGAAAAACATTCCTATAATATTTTTTATAATGTTTTTAATGTATTAATGTTCTATATATACTAATATAAACTCCATGAGGTTTATAGGAGGTGGAATTTCATGAATACCCTTCAATTTATTTAGATTAAATTTGATACAACGATGGTGTACGAAGAACAAAATAAATGTTTTAATACTTCCACTCAAGTAATATTTTAAGGTATTTTCTAGTATATATTTTCATAGACTATATAATATAGTTTGATGTTCAATAATATCCTTAGAACACTGATGACATTTCACCACTAAATCATCAACATGAAACTCAACAGAATTTATTAGAAATGGTTCGAAGATGTGATGCTTGGGATGTGGGTTTGTAGTATTAACATTCATTATTGAAATGGTAATCACCTTATAGAAATATAATCCCTGGGGAACCATAAAGTTTGTGTATTATTCATATTTATGGACCTTTTAGAATTTTTTGTATCTTTGGAATCCATCCTAGAATGAGAGGGCTTGGAAACCAACCATTGCATCAACCAAAATTTCATTAATATAAACTGGGATTTTTTTTTGGACAATAGCGGTTGAGATATCTAAAGTCGATGCAATCCCTAAAATAAAAAATATTCTTCTTCTAAACATGGAAAATATTGTTGAATAAGTTTGTGTATTGAAAATACCAAACAACATTTTCCATGAAAATATTATTCCCCTAGGCTTTAACCATGGTATAATGATTTGGAGGTGTCTTTATGGTTGCCTACTTAAAACCATCGTGATCGAATAGAATGAATTAGTTGTAGACACCCAAATCAGCATCGACAACTAGAATCTATATCTAATATCATGATATTACTTGTTTATTCTTCTTTAAAAAGGAGGAATATACCTCTTTTTAATTGATGGGTATAGCCTCACTTGTCAGTGTAGGTTGCAGATCATCCACTTTTCCTAGATATACCTATCAGAGTTCATTAATATTGGTAGAGACACATTCCCCAAATTCTAGAGAAACCACTTTTACATCATAATCCTCCTCTACATCATCACACTTTTCATATTACTCTTCGTCTATGTTTATGAAATGTTGTATGAGTGAGGAATGTTAATAGTTATAGTTATTTTAAGATAAATATTATGAGATTTTGAGGCATTGAGGTATCCAGTATTCAATAGCGGTATGATTATTTCGTCAAAATCAGCTAATGGTTTTGGGAACTGTTTAGCATATGGATACAATGAAAGGGTATTATCCACTGATGAACCACCAACAATAGTTGAATAAAATACTTCTTCAATACTACCCGGTTCAATGTACATGACTAATATCATGAGGTTTGATGAATAATTGCCTAATTTTAAACTCAAATTTTTATTTGGATGATGGGAAGTATATAATCATCTATATAATGATTGAATGGGCTAGTCATGATCATTTAAAAACTATTTTAGGTATTAATTTGAGAATCCTCATTATTCATGAATTTATTCCCTTCACTCTGATAGAAGACTACATCAATGTCTTGTGACTCAAAAGATTTAAATAGTTATTTATTAGCGTTTAATGTCCCACTATTCCCCTTGATGTGGTAAAAGATTCTTTGGGGGAATTATTTGTGGATTAAAGATGTTTTTTGATACCATGGCCTTCTTAGAATGGATTTTATGCTATATTCTACTTAATGACATGGAATTTATATTTGTAAATGTGGTCCCATAACTGAGTTAAATGATTGATCTAACCGAGGGGATTTTATTATATTTTATAAAATCCATGAAGAATCATAGATAAGGATAATTATTAGGTTTGTTGTAGGAAATCCGATAATGTGTTCATATTGTAATTATATTTACTCCCAATCCATTATCGATGAAGGATCATAAGTTCTTATTGTCATCTAGTTTTCACGACAAATATAAGGCTCTGATATTCCCTTACACAAAAACATCATTGTTCTGTTCTATAAAAGATATAACTGAATTAAATTACATAGTGTATATCTTTTCATGGTATACTTTATTATAAGTGATATATGTTTTGTAATATCATGGGATTAGACAGGCCTATAAAATGGCTTCTCAGAGTTGTCTTGATAATTTAAAATAATTCAAAATTGAAATTATCATTGGTACTATGTCCAACTACATGAGGAAGACATATTTTTCAGTCAAAGGCGCCCATATTCCTATGGATATCAACTCCTTAGAATCCAATATATATGTTAATGTCATAGGGGTAGAAGTATTACATGGATGAGAAGATATTGAGGGAAATTTTTCTAATATTGGATTTGGTCAACTTGGAATTCCTACCAGTCCTAGATAATGAGATTATTTATCCCTATCCAGTTGATCCTCCAAACTAATATTATCTTTAAAATTACTAGAGAATGTGGGTTGTCTTATTTTCTCTACTTATTCTCACTAAATATATCTTCTATGAATCTAAACATCATAAGTAACTTTAGTGGGTATGTGTCCAGAATATTAGGTTTGGACTTCACTAAATCTTTACATACCTCCTCATATTCTATGGCATATGTCCTAGGTTACCAGATATATGATAGTGAACAAAGGTTCATAATCATGATCATCATTTTACCTGGGATCCATTATGTGAATGACATTAATGGAACTGAATAATAATTCTTCATCTGATATGGATTCTCCTTAAATTTAAAATTCCTTCATTGTATTTTTTTGGACGGTTCACATAATACCAATATTTGAAGCATACATTATAAGAGAGTCAATGATAGATTCATCATCTGAATAGGATCCTCTACATGTACTTGTATTTTTGAATTTTTATTAAGATTGTTCTTGGAGGACTGGCTCTTAGAGGACTATTGTGTTGATGAATTGGGTTGCAAAGTAGTTGAAGAAACTGAGGGAATAGTTGGTTATTTCAGTATTTCAATGAGGATAGCATGAGTTTGATTGATTTTTTTATTTTTCATATAATCACTAATTTTTTTTGAATAATTACATGTATCTTATTACCATTATAATTCTTTTTTTGGAGTGGTAGTAAAAATGAATTCTGTTTGGGCTGGTGATATATCCATCTTTATAATCCAAGATTCCACTGCATTTTGTGGAATCTTTTTAAAAAAATAAAATCTCATATAGTGTCTTCCATCTTTCATTTAAATGGGAAGTAATTCAGTTGATAATCTTGACCGACTTGATCGGTCCTATTAGGCTATGGTAGCCACAATAATGTTTTTCCCATTGATATTATACAATATCATGGTACATTCTTTTCTCCAATGGAATAAACTTTTCCATATCGATTTCATGTTGGGAGTTTCTATTCTCTTCTACCTCACCCCAAAAGGGGAAATGATGATGATATTGTAGTTTAGGAGGAGGTTATGTGTTATTAAGTGATGGATTTTGGGGTTGAGCTATCATAGAGTTTGTATTCATGGATAAGGATTTAGGATCCACTATACCCATTCTCTTTACATGAGTTTCTATATTTGGTATGGATTTGGATATTTTTAAAACATTATTATCTGAAAACCACTATTAAAAATGGTATGATTCCTAAAATCAGAAGGTCACATTACAAGGATAAGTGGTGTTTTTAGATAATCAAGAAAGTTTTCAATGAAAGGACCCAAAAAGTCCTCTATAAAAATATCCATGTTCAAAGTGTGTGTCAAAACCATCCACCCTGTGATAAATTCTAAGACACTTACATTTTATCATTATTTTAAATTTTAGAGTCTAAGAACTATAATATTTTTTTAGTAAAAAGATGAATTGATAGATATTATGATATAGAGATATTCCCCCCATTGATCGATCTAGTTGATAAATTGGTATACCAAGCAAAGGTTGGTCCATCTATGGTCTCCATGAACCATCTGGATTTCGATGCCCCCTTCACCTCAAGAGTTCTGACCATGTGTCCACATCAAGATACAAAGTGCATTAGATGTTGTCCTAGATACCCAAATCCATAGAATATTGAAAATGTAGGATTCCAAAATTTTGGTGAAGGCATATTTACATCCACCCATTCAAGTTAAGGATTCCTCTTCGGTTATTAGAGTTCATGTCATCATTCAATTTCATCCAACAGAAATTCCAATGGATCAATTGTGTTGGTGATCATGGGGGGGACAACTGGATGAGTAGGATATAGGATTTGGGGAGAAACAGTTTGAGCTTTTTTTGGTGGATATGCCGATACTCATTTTTTATAACCTACAAGGGCTGGCCTATGAGGATGCATCTAACATAGCTTATGTTATGTCTCTAATGGAAAAAACCATTAATATCTCAATTTTGTGGTGCCTAACTACATTCGATATCGATACCCAAAATTAATAGGATGTTATGGATCTACTATTTTTTCAATGAACTCTCACTATAGAGGTGTTTCAACATTGAGATCTAGATGAGGCTCTTATTAATGAAAATAACATGCAAGGATATTTCCTCTGAGTAATTCCATATTCAAAATTATCATCACCTTCATATATTCCCTATACTAAGAGAATAATTATTTAATTATGAGTATTAAAATATATTTAGTTTGTGGGTGAGATGTGGACACACCTTTTCCCTTTTCTATGGTTGATTCATTCAGAGAAGTGGTAGTGTAGATTTTGGAAAATTCCAAAAAATATCAGAAAGGCATTTTTCTAGTATGCACACCTTATTCATCCATTTTCATGTGGAAAGTATTTTTAATGGGAACATAAACAAAATATTATTCTACACCTGCTTCATGTTATATATAATCCATATTTTTGGTTCCAATGATGTATAATTCCATGTAGGTCTCACACTAGTACCGAAATTAAAGGAGGTTCAGTTTCCCTAGGAATAGAATCACAAAGAAGAGTACACATAGATTATGGTTATTTTCATAACAGGTTTGTTTTCATATTGACTACTATAGGTCTTAACACATTCATTCATGGATCTTATCAATGCTACGGGTCCAAGGGTGAATAAAACAGAATCTGAGGACAATTTTTTTGTATGCACATCTAGTAAGGAAGTTGGGTCCTGAGATGGGATGAATTGGTAGGTCTCACCTTAGGGAACTCTTTGCAAATGGAAAAATACATAATTGTATTAGGGATTAGTGAGAGGTAATAATTCCTCTAGTTATGTGGGTGGGGCTTCCCCTTGATGCATTTCATGGTCATTTCAAACTCAATTAAGCGGTCGTGAAGGGGGTTGTTATGGAAAAAATTCACCCATCCCCATGGGATGGGGATTCCCCTGTATTATGGTTGATAGAATTAATGTATCTTTAGTTTTGATAATATAATGATTCATTCAAAAAATGAGTTGGTTTTATTTTAGGATCCATGAATGAGCTATATTATTTTGAGGGTATTTTTTTTGTTTGATAATTTTCCTTTTCGTGGTAGGTAGCTCACTCAACCATCATATATGCTTGAAGAATTATTATTTCAATGGATTTATCACATTAATGATGAAATTTATTTGAATGTTTCATGAAAAATTCTTGTTTATCATACCATATTTCATAAATGGATCTCTCTTTTGAGAACCTACAAGGAGTGATGACTTTAGATGATGTCATATTTGTTGGGATTTGTTGATTGGGGATCGAGGTAAAGTGAAATTCTCCATGATCGCTCCATCCCCTGATAAAAACAATAGTTTGCGAGTTGGTGATCGTTCAACAAAACATACTTAAAAAATTATGAAATACATATTGGAGAATGTCCTATTGTGTTCCTGATTATATAGTTGGAAGGGAATTTATTTCTATTTGACAATTATGTTCATTCATTACATAAATATAATTTTAATATACATCATAAGGTAATAATGTATCATTTAGGTGAGGAAGAGTTTTTCATTGGTTTAATCTAAATTCATGCATACACTCTTCTGGAAACCCCTCTGGAATACTATATTTAGGGGAGGATAAAAGACCAATCATAATCAGTATATTATAATTAGACATTTTTAGGTTATATGAAATAAATTCTATTAATAATATATATGATATTCATCCACTTGGTCTTACGAAATAGGATATTTACTATATTCCTTATGATGAATGGTGAGATTACGGGAATTCCCCTTTTCTACTTTGGAAGGAATATGATCAAAGGGTGGGTTAGAGTATAGAAATTATGTTGGGATGTCTTCTAGTTGAGAAAGTATATCACTTCTCAATGTTAAGGCATCCGGTGTGATGAAATTATCTTCTTAAATGGCCAAAAAAATGAGGGATTTCTAACCATTGATCATATCACTATGGGGAGTACCTTCAATGAAAAATCTTAGATGGGGATGGCTATCACTATGGCTTTGTCATTGACTAAAGGGTGAAGTACTATTTTGCATACCCTGGGGAAGATCATCAATGAAGACATAGATAAGGGTAGGACCTTCATAATGATTGATCCTATAGACATGAGGAGGGTTCCTATGGTCCTCATCAAGAGATAGGTTCTCATGATCGATCATTTCCTTACCATGAAGTGGTCCTTCATTGTTATTATTATTGGAAGCAACACAAGAGTTTCTAATACCAAGGATATGTGGATGAAGATTTCAACTATGACTGGTGATTCTATAATTTGGTAACAAATCATCTTGATCTGAGGCCACCATTGATAGATATTTAATAGACATAAATACAACACTATTGTGTATAGGGGGATTGCAGGACTGCTCTTATATTTTTTAATTCCATTAGTGATATGTATTTTTAGATGTTATCCATTCTATAGAGAGAGTCACACACTATAGAAAACATAATTCATTTTTGTGAACCTACATATATGACTCTCACGATACTTCCAGAATATATATATAGGGTTGTGGGGTTTTGGAAGGAACATATGCCTACCCATGAGTTGTTTATGAGGTGTGATAATATGTAGTTTAAATGGTTATTTGTGACAAATCCTATTATTCAATTATCTTGGTATTTTTCTAATGACCTGCCTAAATGGAATGAGTCGTATGGGTCCACTACTGAATGCCCATCATGACATGTATATGGGATACATAAAATGTGATGGTTAGGCTATATACCTGAAACCTAACTACTTTCAATATAATCATTATTTATTTTCAGAAATTAATAATATGTGATATAATACATGCAAATCCTTCAATCATTTACATTATTTTTGGATGAATTTTACACCTGGAACTAAAATATATGCTTATTTTGTGGATGGTGGAGGGATGTATCTCTTCTAATTTCATATATTTCATGAAATAATGTATTTGAAATCTTTATATGTGGGGTAAGAGATATAAATCTACATATATTTTCAACCATGATGTGGCGATAGGTTTCTTTGGTTCTGCCAAACTATATTGGTAGAAGTGATATATGTTAAATGATATATTGGACAACCTATGGATTTATAATATCTGTTGTTGGCTGTCTTATTTTTAGGGAAGGGGGATGTGTGATTTTTCTAGTTGTTTGATTTTCCCCTAGTTGGTTGTCTGGGTTGTCTAGATCTGAGTGACCTGATCTGGAGACCTTAAAGAGAAATGCTCATCATACTAAGGACCTGAAATCCAATGCCATTGGTGGTGAAAATTAATAATATGATACATTCATGAAGAATCAGGTGGTATCGAGATAAGTCCCTTGGAGACCTCTTGATGTGTCTCTATATTCTATGGGAGGATTTTGTGGTTATTTTTCAGGGAAAAACTCTTAAAATAAGTTTACATTTCTATGTGTGTTGTCTATTTCTTTTTCCACTTGTCATTTCTAGGTGGATGCTGGGTAGAGATCCATGTATTAGAGGGTTCCCCAAGTGGTCTCCATGTTCTATATATAACTATTAATGTGGTACTCCAAAATATATGTGTTTAACAACTATAATTGGAGATGTGGGGATGGAGATGATATCTTATTGCTCGATAAGCACTTGATATGTACAATATCCAAATCATATGTTTGTTTCAGTTGGTAAGATGCTATCTGGATTGAATATAGTTCTAGGGATATTTCCCTATATATGTATATGTATAAAACACAATAATTTAAATCAATCAATGATGAATAACAACAAATAAACTCAAGTATAATTGAATGTCTTAAAGGATCCATATTTTTCAACATTCATTTGGTATGAGTATTAATGGTCCTGACATGTGCGCAATAGGGTTATTTTATTTAATGAATATATTTACATAAGGTTCACCATTTTTCATTCCGACATGAATTAGGAGGCCCAACAATCATCTATGTGGTGTCATTTATGGTTTCAAAATCTTTTTTGGTAAGATACCACTTACATTTGACGTCCCCTTTTGGATGGTTTACAATGGGTTTTATTCATGGTACCAAAAACATCCTATAATTCATTATCCATAGGGATTTATGGACCTATATTCTAGAGGATGGTGATGATTAATGGATTTTATCCCAATGAAAATTTGGAACTCACATTAGTCTAGAGGATGTGATATTGGGCACACCACAACCTTTTAATGTGAATTGATTCATACTTCAACACAATTTTATATTTTTGAATCATATTTTTGAATATTTACAATCTATAACATAGAACTGGTCACCCTTCTCGTTTTCAATAAATCCGATAAAAAAGAAAGAGAAAACATTTGAATGTAACAAAGGTTCTCCACCTATGGAGACACATATATATATAAGGTTATCCATTAAGATACCCACCTATATATATATATATATCAGAGATTCTCTGTGTCATTTTGTTGATAACATAGTAATTTTTTATCTAGAGGATCATGTTTTAATGAATAATTGTTGAACTCTCTAGATTTTATTCAAATCGAGGGAGGGTGATGGGGGAATTGATAATGGGATTTGTCCCATATGTGGGGTTTCATATGTATCCTTGTGAAGAATCATAACTCAGGTAGTTCGGTTCTAACTAACAGGAATCATCATTTTTTTGGGACATTTAACAAGAACTAGAGCACTCATTTTGGTGACATGTGGCAAGGACATCTATGTGGATGGTGCGTACAAAATAATATTGTGGTACATACACCAAAGTGAACCTTTTTGGTTGATAATGTGGGATGTATATCCCAGGGTTGATGGATTGGTATTACAAGGGATATGTAATTGTAAATACATATCTGACCTAGAAGGCATAAGCTGATGCGGGTGAGATAAAAGGGGGACTTGAGAGGATATGTCCATTTGGGTTGTGGTCAGGACATTAATGGGAATATTTCATAATAAATCATATGGTGGATATGTAATTTTTTTTGAACCTCATGGAATTTTTCTCTATATCCCATTAGAAATGGAATCAATTCCCACACATTCCAGAACAATTGGGGTTGAAACTATAATAGATACCCATATCATGATATTTGAATATGCTAGTGATACAATCACCACTGACCTCTAAGGCCATGTTTTAAATTCTTAGTTTGATAAAAAACTTCAAGAGGATGACTTGGATCATCTCATGATATCCATCATCCACCAGAGAACAATGATGTAGGTTTGTATGTGAAGGATATTTACTTTAATAATGGATAGTGGCTTACTCTAGGAGGGATTCCCAATTACTTCCTCTAACGACAGTTGGAAAAGTGGGTGACGGTGAGGCTAGAGACCATAATAGCGGATGATTACATGATTTGTTTCACATTTTAGTCAATAGATTTCATTAACTGGTCTGAGAATCCATCTACATCAACCCATAAGGTTGGGATCCACATTGCTAAGAGAATGCATGACTGTGTTCATTTTGAGGACCACAAATACAAAGGAGGTAAAATTTGGGACTTATATTTCCAAAAAAATGCATAATTAGATAAGGGAAACAAGAGTTTGTATTTTTCATAGACCGAATGAATATGAATGTCTGGGCGACGTTCTCAATGATGGCACTCTTGAGATTTTGAATGAGGGACAAGAAGAAATAAGTAAATTTTTTAATAGGACAATATGGGGACAAACTCAATATGAAAATATGGATGTAAGGATGGTAGGGAAAAATAACATAAGGTTTCCCTATTCTATATAAAACGATTTGATATGTGTGTTCAGGGATCATGGATGATGTTCCAATGTGAAAGTGGTATTCATCATAGGGGAGGGGGATTACTTTGCGTGTATAAGGGTATTCATTTTACTAGTGTCCAGGTTGATTATTTTAAAAAATATCCCTTTTCGATCTCTCCCATTTTGTTTTCCATGTGGTATATTGTAGTTCAGTTACATTACAATATCATACATGGACTTATCTACAGTCTATATGTCCATATTGTTTCTCTCATATCCTCTAGAGACCAAGTATTTATACAGCATTGTAAATTGTCATCTTCCTTTTAGGCTCAATTAGTTACATATTATTCCCAGTTCCATGTAGTTGAGTAATAAAACCATCACCCAACAAGTAATTTATTGTTTATGGGGAGATAGGGTGACCAACTCACTTCCAAAAATGAGCATTCATTCTAAGGGTATATAAAAAAGTATTATTCATTCCATAAAGAAATAAAATCATTTAAGGGGCATAATTTCACAATATCATTCCAAAAATTGAGAAGTAACTTTTGGGTATGTTAAAAGGACACTCTCTAATGCGAAAAAATAAAATCTATTGTGAGGAATAATTTTTCCATATTCCTCAATAAAAGATTTTTTGTGTGTGGGAATGGAATCTATGTGTCACATTTCAAATGAAAATACCAATTTCTAGAGGGAATAGAATTACCACCTCTCTATTCAATGTATTTTCAATTATGAAAACACCATAGAGAGAGTTGATCCCACATAGTGTATGTTTTATGCGGAAGGTACATGATACTTTATAGTTGTAGGTACATTGCTAATATCAATTCCACAATCAGTTTTCATAATTGATTATGTACTTAAAATATTATTAATAAAATTATCTAATTTTTTGTTGAATTTTCCTGGCCCAATACAGACATATGGTAAAACCCAAATTCTTGATTTAATTCTTGTCACAGATTTCCAATTCTAGACTCTATTAAAGATTTATTGTATTATATCCAAAAGAACTATCCATGTGTTATATAATGTTTTTAATTTTTTTATTATTTCAACACTATGACTCCTTTATATCTAGAATTCTATGAGATAGTGATTCATGGATTTATAAATATTTCTCCAAACATTCTAAAGTATTACCAGTGTAAAACATATTTGTTAAATTCTCACCACATTCAAGTATTTTCATATTTTCTTGGTATTGATGGATTTCCCAAGGTTTTTTCAACATCATTGGGACATTGTTGTCAATGATGTATGTCATCTTGTAAAATCCTTCATCACTAATGGATACCTTCCATAGTATCAATTATAAATTTATTATCCAAATTACTAAATTGGAAAATGCTTCCTAAATCCACCTTTTCAGACATATTTTTCTTATCAACACTTTTTCTAAAATTATCTCCAAACTATTAGCTATGAGATTGGCACCTATCACCAAAAAAATTATCTCTTGGAAACAATTTGGCTTCTTGAATGGGAGGAATATCCAGGACTTCATTTTCCTCTCCTCTGAAAGTACAAACATTCTCAAAAAAACCCAAAGTGGATGGATCATTTCCATCAAGCATGCCATTACGTAAGCACTTGATACCATTGACTGGAATTTCATTTTCAATGTCCTTTATAGCTTTGGTTTTAATGAAAACATGGTAAGAAATGTAAAAAATGCTTTTGAACTCTTCTAACATCTCGGTTTTAATCAATGGCTCTCCAAAGGGTTATTTCACATGCACTAAGTGTGTTAGATAGGGGGACCCCCTTTCTACAAGCCTTTTTGTTATTGATGAAGACTACATAAGCATATTTATCAGTTATTTGATTACTATAGGTGAAATTAAGACCATCCTTTCCTCTATAACTTTGACTATTCCCTCACATAATTAATATGATGATTATATAATTCTTTTCCTACAAGTAGATAAAAAATACATAACAAATCTTAATGATTTCCTCTCCCACTATGATGATGTCTCTGGTCAATACGCATACTATAGAAAATCATCCATCTTTTTTGGTAAACATTTCATTGTCAACAGAAAGGGTATTGTTATGAATGAACTGAGAATTCTAGAGGGATCCTTCCCCATTTTTGTATGTTGGGGTCCCCATCATTGGTGGAAAAACCAAAAAAACAAAATTTTCAAACATTTTTTGTTCAGATCAATAGCCATCTATCATACTGGAAAGAAAAAAGTTATCAATGGAAGGTCATGTTTGTTTAGTCAAATACACCATTATTTCAAAAAATGGATTACTCCATGATGGTTTATAAATGGTGTGTTTAACATCTCATAAAGATAAACAGAAGAATAAAATTCTTTGTTTGGAGTGGAAGCACTGTTGAGAAACAACTTGTGACAGTACCCTATATAAATTGTTTCACCCCAATTGAAAATGTAGGTCATGGTATTAAGAACCACAATATTTTTAATGAGGCCCATCAATCCAAGCATACTTGTAATATTGTGAACAATAACTTGTAGAATTATAATTTATGTATGGTAGATTTACTAATATCCTTAAGAAGGGAAAACACTTATATATGGATTCCTTAATATGGACTTTCATCAAGAACACCTTTGGTAAGATCCTATCTTACTCCAGATGGATAGTTAACAGAAATTCATCACTCAATTTTTAGTTGGACAACAGGAATGATATCCCACTTTGTAACATGGTCAACCTTATGCAATTATCCACAAAAAATACCTCAATCAATGATTTTTTGAAGTCCCCTGATGGTAATTTATCTGATGAAATTTCTACTATTATTAAAATTACACTTTTGTCAACACCAATGATTTTTTAGTTTGATATCCTTCTTATAACGGAGTTATAGCCTCCAAACTCTATTACAATTATAATGTCATAACCAAAAACAATGATTTATCCTAGATAATTAACTTCAATAAATGTTGGGTTAGACCCTCTTAATTCATCCAAGGATGGATAATTTCTCCTAAAAAATTCCCACGGATGGTAATCTTCTGGTTTTTGGTTTTCAATATTGTTCTAAATGGCATATAAGAAACCATCGCAGAGATGATGCAGATCACCTGTTTCATTCTTGTGCTACTACCTCTTCTTTATGGAATTTTATTTTTGATATTTTTCTGATATTATATGGAAAGGTTTGAGCTCTATTAGAATGTATCTTCAGAGATGCACCAATATTGATACCTCTCCTAAAATTAATCATCATTTCATCACCACTGTGGAAGAAATGATACATCTTATCTAGTATAAAAGAAACTCTATTATGCAAAAAAATTACACTTTTAAATTTCATTCATCTTATATTAAGATATATACTATGATCAAGGAAGCTGGAATCATTCAAATAAGGACTTGTCACAACACAATCAAGGATTTAAATACATTTCGATGGATTAGGATCAATGGAAATTACAATAGGCTGAGGGGTTTTCTAGAAATATTCTGGAAACCTCTAATCCCTGGATGGATCATAATTAGGATGACTGATAACTCAAAATGAAACCCAAGACCTGCAGGCTATGGTATTATCTATAGAAATCAAAATGGTGATATTTTTGGATGCTGCATTGGTTCGTGTGTTCACGCCTCCTCTTTGGAATCAAAGATGTATAATATCATAAATTTAGCTCTTTGGATTCGTCAAAAAGGTTGGAAAAACATCTGGATTGAAAGTGATTCAACTACTATTGTTCAGGCTCATAGACATGGAAAAATTATCCTTGCGTGGATGCACACTGCAAAATGGATTGCCTACCTCCATAACCTATCAGAGATCAATCATATTATCACTCATGCCTATAGAGAGGTGAACAAGGTCGTATATGGTCTTGCTAATAAGGGGTTCTACAACAATAACACATGCATGTGGAATCTTTCAGATGAGTTCACCCACTGCATCGAAATGATGGTAATTAAATCCCCTCCTCTAGACTTTTGTAAACATTTTATCTTCATATATTTTAGTGCATTGGTCCTTTGACCATGGTATCACATTTAAAAAAGTATTTTCATCTTATAAAATGAAAAACCAACTTATATGTTTGATGATACTGGACATGCATTAGGGTCTCCCCCACACAAGATATTTGTAAAAGGTTCCAAATGTTGTTAAAAAAATATCCCAAGGGTAACAAAAAACCATGAAGGACCATCTGTGGTCGGTTGTCAAATTTCATTAGCACCTCGAAATGGTAAATCCACCATGAAGGACCATCTCAACCTATTCAATATTGTGCAACAATTAATGCATGTATATCCATAGCTATGAAACATGTTAAATTCAAATCACTAGGTCTAACTATAGTTGTAGGATCAAGTTCTATTCCATTTCCCTAGCGCATTATAGTAAATATAGAATGGTCCAATGAGCCTAGAGATAGCCTACAACCTTGGAAAAAAATTAGAATCCTTGATTATTTGGGATACCTTAGAATAAATTACTCCATAATTGTACTAAATATTCAAATAATTTCATTCCAAAAAGGACTCGTGATGGATTTTAGAAGTCTATAGGTTCCCCATGGTGAACTGAAACATTCACAACCAACAATAACACAAAATATTGGAAAAAACAAGTATCTCCCAATGGCTCTGACTAGTATAGTAGTGAGCTATATGATATTTGTATATAGACAAAAAGTATTATACATAGATGGTTTATTGATAAATACTAAGATAAAAAAACTCCAGTGATGGTAGACATCCCCCTACTATGGATCGAAACTAACATGATATCATAAATCATTTCCTACTATTCCAGAATGGTCCAATTTCCCTGGATATCTTGTGGGGAATAAAATTTATCCTCAACCACTACCGAGTCCCAAAGAGTCTTCAATACTATCCATACATTTCATGTTCAGTGATCATTACAGTACTAAATGGTCATTGTGGGAACTCCATAATTTTGTACTACCTCATAGATGCACATGAATCCCAAACTCTCCACTAATATCTTCTATTAGAAGTTTCAGATGTGTGTCAACTTGATGTTTCAATCTATGATTACTCATAGAGAATCATGAAGTCTCACTGACTGTGGGAGCTCTATTATGAAAAAGAGAAAATTTACTATTTGTTATTCCCTTCAGACACATCATCCTTCAAATACTAGTAGGTGAAGCATTGTGAGATAAACTCAGCAACACACTACAACTTTTGTGGAAACTCAAACAAATGAAAATGGATCTACATACATCCTCACCTCTAATGGATGTGCTACTATGGTGAGAAAAAAACCATAAAACCTCCTCTAACATCGTGGATGTTTGAGTCTTCTATCCTTAAAAAGGATAATGTTCTCCCTATATTTTAGAAATATTCCTAGATCATGTCTAATGGGTATCAAATCATATATGATCTCACTGTTGGTATCACCTTGTTTTGCCTCTATAACAATCATTGTAACATATTGAGTGAAAACCATCAAATGGAGGATTGTTTCACCTTCCTCATCTATAAGGGTAAAATGAAAGGTGACCAACTACATCACCACCTCAGTCAACAAAATCGAACAATTCAACATCACAGTGAACACGTTCTACGACAACCACACAATTGTGTGGCCCTCAATGAAGGATAGAGTCAACTGTTGGTGGGTCCACTATCTAATTTTTTTTCTATGAATATACATCCCAAGGATGTGTAATTATTACATCTATAACTAACTCTCTAAGATATTCACAGAGGTCTAGTACTCTAAGATCAAATATTGATCCATCGTAAATAATATTGTGTGATCCACCACTGGCACAATGTACAAGATGGTTCCATTGAAGAATAGTACCAAAACCAATACCAAATGTTTTTGAATGGCCCATTTCATATGTATAAAAAGTGATTTTGTGGATTCCAATATGCATATAAGAATCTTCATGAACTCAATGTTAACCATAAAACTTTTAGGAGGATACCTTTAATACATCATTCTCTCGATCAATGAGATGGTGATAACCTATCATAAGGTCAAAATCTAAGAATCACTTCAATAATAGCCACTGGTTAATGAATTAATCAGTTCATGTTGGAGTAATCCCTTTTGATAGTCACTTGATTTTGTTAATTTAAATTCACACAAATTTTCAATATCAAATCAACCTATTAATAGAAAAACACTGGGATTCTCAGGTGGCCACACTAGATCGAACAATCCCATGATCATTGGACTACGCAACCACCCCTTTATGTTGAATATCTTCATTAGATCATATATTCTATAGAAAATTCCAATCCACCCATTGTGCATGTTTTTTAAAAAATGAACTCTCAATGTGGTGGTAAAAATAGAACAACCTCATGGAAAATTTCATTGTACCTCTCCAACATCATATGAAACTGAATGTTATAGCATCCACTCCTACAAGGAACATGGTAGAAAAATGATAAGGAACCATTTGTACCATTTAACTAACATGAACATCCAATGATTCCATGGATTACTCATTTCCATAGGTGTAAATCCTCATATCACTACTCAAATACATCACAATAATTGTTGGAAACATTCAATTGGGCTTAGACATTAGGAAACTAGTCCATACAAAGGAAAATGTTATAGCGGACTCACTACGAGAAATAGATACATTTTATGGAAGGATATCAATCCTACCATACATATGTCACACTATTAGTAAATGTGTATGATTGCGGATACTCTCTGTAAGATCATATGAGAATAAGTGTTGATCTAAATAGATCCAATGTTACTTCTAGGCCTCAATCATTGGATTTGTACATGGGAAAATGGTTTGAGACCACATACCAAAACAACAACTAGATCATAGGAGAAACATGTTATATCATAATCATACCTAGATCCTAAGGGTCATAGGGATCCACTGCTTGAACCCTTATTTCCCATTTCCCACATATCCTACATAAAAAGGGACTAATTTAACACCATGGCACATCAAAATGGTCTCAAAGATACAATTTGATGGAACTCATCCTCAACACCTAGATAACATCCAGTTTGGGTGGTATAGATTCACCAATAGTGTTTATGATTGAATCATAAGAATTTATATTATGGGGGGGTGTTAATCTTCCATTAATGTATAAATATATTTTAATAATCATTAACACATGGAACTATTGATGACCCATGTTTCCCAGGAGAAGTCTCGATGTCAATACCACCACCATGAGATGTCATATCCAAGAAGGTCATTCACCCCATATGATCATTGTAGTCATCTGCTATAATGATACACACATTTCATACATAGTTATCACATATTAATATATTAGTATTAATTACACAACATAATAATCCATGCCAAAATTTTATGGGTCTAGTTTTTTTGGAAACATGGATACCTGACCCACTAGATCATATGTGAACAACATCATCTACCACTATGTTCTTATTTACAATCACCATTTCTAGTCACATCATATGTAATACCATTCTTCATAAACTAATGTAAAGGAAATACAGGAAAGGGTGATTTAATATTATTATTAAAGTTAAACATGGTATTTACCAATCGATGATCATATAGAATACTTATATAAGAATAAGGGTATGAGATTAGGAATATAACATATAATGCTCATAGAGAAATTATCATGTATCATAAACATGAGTCATGGAAAAAAATTATCTTTCCAAAATAAATGAATTAGAAGTGTGAGAAATCATCTTAAATCAATCATCAACCATATTTTCATGTCATATTATTATGGAACCGTCATAAATATAGAAAGCATTTCATATTTCAAGGTTAACAACTAAGACCATAAAATCATTGCACATTATGTATCAACAACTATTTCTCAAACCATAACATATTATGAATCATCACATTTTTCATATAGTGGATAAAGTACATTGATATGTTACCCATTGTTGATAATGAACAGTAATTTGTTTCCCACAATGGATCAAATAGATTAGGTTGGTTCTCATAAAGGATTAAGCACATCAAATTTTTTCCCACAGTCATCTCATGAGTAATAAAATATTACCCAATGAATTAGAGGTATAGATAATTTCATTCCCACCAATCACATAATTAAAACAATATACATGTGTTCTATAAAATCATTAATCAGTCATCTGTCAATCTATCATTAACTGTGAAAAGAGAAAAAGATTTTTAAATATTTTATAAACCCCTCAAATCATATGTAATGAGCCAAGCTATTATTAATTAAAATTCATCGTGATCCAATTAAATGTCTTATTATGTAGAATGGTTATATATGCCATATGAACTTCTTAGCTTTCATGTAATTAGCATTTTAGAATACAAATATGATTTTTTACAGTTTCTAATATAGTAGTTGAACAGTGAACCAAGATTTGTATAAATATAGGGCTTTAAAAAATCCGATTTACCCTAACAAATTAAGTGATAGCCTCATCCAGTAGAATTGATCCATAAAATTCCATTTTTCCATATCTTGGAAATGACGTAGTGACACTTGGCATCGCTCTTGATCAAGCCCAAGCCAAGCTTCAACAGAATAAGATTGAACGAAATCGCCTATGGTAGAAGTAGAAGTTGATAGAGATTACCACCCAAGAAATGTTATCCAAGCCACCCCGAGTGTCTATCACCAACACACAACTTACCATTCATTCATATTTAGGTGTAATAACTCTTTCTATAACAAGAACCTATCACTATGATTATGTTCATTATTTTTGTGTAGAATAAATAATATACATTCATTTTATTATTATTACTTTGTAAATAGTTTTTCAAGCACAATTAGAATTTTTAGTTAATATTCAATTAAGATTTCTATTTTGCAGAATTAATGTATTTCTTAATTAAATAATTTTTTAAAACAATATTATAAATAAATAAATTTTGTTAAATAAAAATGATTGTATAATTTTTATGAATACAATTGTGATTTTAATTAAGTTTTGAAATCCATTTTTTGTCAAAACCCATGAATTTTCGATAAATGCTGATTTTTATTTTAAAAGTAAAAAAACATATTTGGAAAAATATTTAGATAAAATTAATATTAATTTTGGAATCAGGATGTCAAAATTTTCCAACAGTGAATTTTTCTTGATTTTATGACAGTTGATTTTTTGGGTAAAGTTTTTATATCGTTTAATTATATAATGTGTTTTATGACATAATAATGTCCCAATAGTGATGTAATAAAATACAATAAATTGTATTTCTTGAAAATATATACTTTACCTTCAAAATAATGCGATTTTTTATTTTTTTTGTTAATTTTATGGTGCCTTTGGTGGACCCTCCAAGTCTTATAAAACATTTTATCTTTTTGAATTGATTTCCTTGAGAGTGTGACTCTGTTCAACGTAAGAAAGCCTAATATTTTAATATGTTCAGACAATGGCCTTATAAAAAAATGTTTTATACTTACCTTTGGAAAAAAACATAGGAAAAAACCATGGGTTGGTTTGTGGTTTTGATTATTTTAATCTGTGGTGTCAAAACCCCATATAATAAAGAATTATATCTCTTTTCCTATATAATCCCACCCAATATCTCACTCCCTCTTCAAAAAAATCCTTTTAATATAGAACAAAATATTCCCTCCAATATCTATAATCCCCCCAAGGTTCCCAATCTCCCAAGAAACCTCTCTCAATCCCCACCCAAGCCTTAGGGATGACACTTCCAAGTAAGGGATTTCATCCTCTCTTATTGTTTTCCATGTTTCATTACGTTTTTATACCATTGAATTTTCAATTAAATATGTTGGGGTATGATTTATAACCTCCCCCATACTTCCCTCATTATGTTTAAATGATTATATACACCCATATCTCTCATTATTTCCTCCCATGTACACCTGTTATCATGCCGAAATTCTGTAAGGGATTTCTCTCCCCTCATTTACAATCATGAAATTAGTTTATCTTATGAACCTAAATTCCATTACATATGATGGGACATTTATCTATATGACCGATTTACTGTAAATTCATTTACTTATACTGAGACACCCCTTTCTCTATCATCAACCATTTTTATGAATTCTTATGTCACACCGGTATGCTGTTGAAATTGCACTGCAATTTTCCAAGTCAACGTCATTGTATAGTGAATACCATCCTCGTTTCTCTATCAAGGGTATTCACATTTTTGCACATTTACATATTGATTACATAGTTTCATGTATTAATTACACATTCTATTATCATTAAATAAATGACTATGTTTAATGAATCCATGTTACATAATCCATGTGGAACACTTATGCATGAAATGAAAGGATTATAAAGGGTGCGCCCTGATAGCGCTCTAATTCATTGGGTAATGATTAGGATCATGATAAATAAATTGAAATGAGGTTTTAATCATGATAATGAAAAATCAATGAGGGTTTACTCATGAATCATGGGTAATTATCCTTAGATCATGCTAATATCCTATTAAATGTTGTTACCACATTTCCATGTTATGATAATCATGTTATATCATGACTTTATTATCATGTTTCTCTTTTTCTCCTTTGATATGACTATTGACTAAGATGTAATATATTCATCATGTTATTCCTTTTTACTCCCATATTGGGCTTTATTGGTCACCCTTCTCTTATTCATGTCCTTAGGTTATCCCATTCAATGCTAAGTATGAAAGAATGTGTATTCTCATGTAAAAGATGTTTTAAATAAATATGTGCTTTTCATGTTTTAAGTTGTTATTTAATGGTCCTAAGCTCCTAATACACTATAAATCTCAATATTATATGTTGTATTAAGTGATGATTTTAGGTAATAATTATATTTAAGAGTGAAATAAAGAGCGGGGTTGTTATAGTTGATATTAGAGGATAGGTATAGTTATTTTTGGGATTAGGATTAGAAACCCCTAGTGAAATAATTAGGGATAAATATAAGTATAATAAAAATATTCCTAAATATTTCTGGGTATTGAGTAAGTGTTTTAGCAAAAAAATAAATCCCTGTCTGGATACAAGACTATAGAGGGAGCTTTGGCACAAATGTATCTAGGGGTAAAACCCCAAAACCCCGCTTTGAGCTAGACTCGAATGTGAATTGGTGCATGAAAACGAGCCTTTTCTACATTCTTGTTTATGACACTCCTAGGGGATATTCTTTGGTAAATTCATAAGATTAGTATGAACCATTAATAAGGGAATAAAAAAATGTCCCCTAAAAATATATTTTGGGATGTAGATCATGGATAACATAGCTTGATGCCTATAAATTAATAATTTGAAGAAATAAAATATATTTATATGTTATCTATTTTTTTCATTGTATTAAAACTTATGTGTTACCCATAACTTTCATTTTATTCCAGCCAATGGATGGTAATAGGATGACTCGGGCTAATAATTGATGCGATGATCAATGTGATGATTGTTCCAATGAGACTACCAATCCAATATGAGTGATAATCGCGTGCATTTCTATGATACTATCTCAGTTAACTGATGTTTTGAATAGAAACATGGGTCAATAAGAACATTAAACCCCCCCTCCTTAATAAAGAACAAGTCACAATAGAGAGCTCCTTGAGACATAGCCCTCCAACTTTTAATGGATCATATGATCCATTAATAATCTAACAATGGATCAACTCCATTGAGATAATATTCATTATACATAAATATTATGAACAAGAGAATGTACTTCTGGATTCTTTTGGTATTGAGGGTGATGATGATCTATTGTGGACCGTGATAAAAAAAACTTAAATGAGAGATTAAGGCATTGGAATGGAAGGATTTGTAGAAAATGTTTTTTGACACATATTCTCCTCACACCCTCCAACTTAATATGGAAAGGTACTTCCATTCCCTCCTAAAAAAAAGAGGACAAATCCATCATAGCATATGAGTAAAACATCACAAGGCTTGAACGATACACCTCTAACTTTTTCATTACCCCAAATGCAAGGTTAACCACTTTTTTGTTGGGATAAAACCTAGCCTATGGAAATCCATGGTGATCTGTGACTTAGATAGCTATGATTAATTATTACGATGTTCCCTCAAAGTAAACAATGGAGATCGGATAATCCCAGGGGTATCATGAGTATAAGAATTATTAGGTGGAATATAATTATGGTTTTCTGATGGATAAATCCATCGGTGAAAATAAAATCCATCACCCTAATTTATAAAGGTTCAGAAAGAAGCACCCCATAAATTTTCTGAAGGGGATGAGGAAATTCTTTAGGTGTGGAAGAGAAGGGATCCTATACATTAATTGGTGACAAAAAAACCATGACAATGATATAGGAGAGGAATGCCCTGTTCGACCCTGAATGTGTTGTTCAATGCTTCAACTCCAAAGAACTAGGGATCTTTGCCAACCAGTTTCCTAAGCCTAGGGTTTTTAGAGTCAACAAAAAACCTCCAAGGTAGCAAGAGAGAGATTTTTCCATCACTACTGCTAAAGTAAACCCCGACAATGAAGTGGTGATAGGTACACTATTTATTCATTCAATAATAGAGAACATACTTTTTGATTCTGGATATATGTATTGTTTTATATCCTGAGAGCTTAGTAGAACAATCCCAAAACCACCACAAGTCATAGAAGTAATGATGTCGGTTAGAACGGAAAATGGTTCAATTATTTCAACCCATGATTATAACTCCTCCCTTGTCATAATTTTTGGATTTCACTTCATGATGTACCACATCATACATCCTATTGTGGAATTTGATGCAATTATTTGCATGGATTGGATTTCCCTATATAGATCTAACATAAATTTCCATGAGAGAGAAATGACTCTCCATATGGCGAATCAACCCCTGATTTTGTACAAGTGTAAAGATAAGGATGAATATTCTTTAGAACTATCATCTAAAGCATGGATATTACTACCCTATGAGAATGAATATCTTTCTCAGATGATTGAGTCTAAAGAAGAAACCATCCTTGATGATATGCCTATTATGATGGATTTCGCTGAAGTGTTTCTCGAGGAATTCTCTGGTCTTCCTCTTAGATGTGATGTTGAATTGTCAAATGATATTATACCTGGGGCATTGCCAATATCCAAGACTCCATATAGAATGGATATTTTGGAGCTTGAGGAGCTAAAGAAACAATATCCAGAGAATCTAGATAAAGGGTTTATACACCCAAGTGCTTCACCATGGGGTGCACCAGTCCACTTCAACAAGAATAAGGATGGGACAATGAACCTTTACATTGATTATTGTGAGCTCAATAATATCCCTAAAAAGAACAAGCATTATCTACCCTGTATTTATTACTTTTTCGATTAGCTATGTGGAGAAAAATACTTCTTGAAGGTGGATTTGTGGTCTGGATATTACCTAGTAAGAGTGAAGAAGGAGGATATCACCTAGACTGCTTTTTGTATATGGTATGTTCACTATGAATTCATAGTAATTTATTTTGGACTCATTAATGGTCTACAAATAATCATGGGCTTGATGGATAATGTCTTTAGAGATTACCAAGACAACGTTTTGGTAGTCTTTATAGATGATATTCCAACATACTACCAAATAAAGGAGGAGCATGAGGACCACCTAAGCACTATATTAGAGACCTTGAGAAAGGAGAAGATCTATTAAAGGTATAACAAGTGTGAGTTATTGTTGAAGGAGGTCTCATTCATGGGTCATATCAACATACGTAATGGGTTATCTGTGGATCCTTCCAAGATAGATGCAATTGAGGGATGGCTGAGGCCAACATTGGTAACAAATATCTGTTTCTTCTCAGGGTTAGCTAGATATTATAGCCAATTTGTGAACAATTTATCACAATTGTTCAAACCCACTTACCAAGAAAAAAATGAAGGGATTAATGTTTTCTTTGAGTGATGAAAGCGATGAGAGTTTGAAGGAGTTGGAAAGGAGGCTTATCACTGCACCCGTGATCACACTACCCATAAGTGGAGAACATGTTTTTGTATTTAGTGATGTTTCAACAAAGGGTATGGGTAGTGTGTTTATGAAAAATGACAAACTCATTGACTATGATTCAATGAAATTCAATGTTCATGAGAAAAAATATCAAACAAATGATCTAGATATGGCTATAGTAATCTTTGCTTAAAATATTTTGTGACACTGCAATTTGGGGAGAAGTGTAAAATATAAAATGATAAAAAAATACTAAAGTATATATTTACAAAGAAAGTGTTGAATATGTGCCAATGATGATCGTTAAAGCTGATCAAAGACTATGACTGCTCAATCCATTACCATCCTAGGAATGAGAACATGGTGGTGGATGCTCTAAGTACAAAGGACCCATAGATTCTATCATTGATGAGAATTGAAAAGGACCCAATCATCTTATATATTATGAAGATGGACATGGGAATCATAGAGAAGGGAACATCATTAATCTTATTAAAAATTATTTCTCAATCATCTCTTTTGAAAATGTTAAAGAGTGCTCAAAATGATGATGTGGGAATCATATTGTAAATATTTTTATGATTTTGGTAAAAGTTAATAATATATTTTAAACCTATATATATGTGTTTCAAACACGTATGGATGGAATCACAACTAAGGTTAGTGGTAATTTCACAATATCATTATCATATAGGATTAACTATAAATAAGAAACTACTAGGGAATATTTTTCATCCTTTCACATGATTCAAAAAAATGTTTTCCAAAATATTTTACTATTATGCTATAAATGATCAATGAATATTTTGATCCATGTTTGGATTTTTATAAAATGTTTTGAATGGAATCTTTTTTTCATTTCCCAAAAGGGATAATGCATGAACTTTTCAAAAACAAAATAGAGAATGATTATTTTTTAAACATTTTCAGCATGTTTATCATCTTCCTGATTCAATGATGTTTCTAAATTTTACTCACATGTTTAAAATTATATTTTGAAATAATATTTTTAATTTTATAAATTCAGTGATTTTAAATAAATTATATTAATGTAAAAACTGGTATTTTTATCTGGAAAATTATAATGATTTTTTAGTGTATTTTCATATATAAAACATCCTTTATTTAATCATTCAGTTCACTGAGGTTGATATCTTTTGATATCATTTAACATATTTCACTAAGTGGTTTATAATTCAATTTGAATTTCCATGTGATAATTTGATACGATTCATCGCTTTGGGTTAAAGTTTACACATTTTTTATGCTAGAATTAATATGAATGTTTATGTTGTTTACATTTCCCCTCTAAATATGATGAATGAATTGGACAAAAAAATGATTGGTGGGGCTCTCAATCACCCTATGATGTATCGATAGGTGTCATGAGACAAATTAGTTTGGGGTTGTTAGTAATGCCTTACTTGTCTATGTGTGGTGTCTTCACTGAATCCTTGATGATAAATTTATGATGTCTAACACTATGCATTTCCTCTTTATGATTTTAGTTTTTGATCTTACTCATCGTTATTCTACTCGTTTAGTATCCATGGTTATGTATCATTCTTAGGTGGTTATTTATATGGTTTTATTTAATCAGATCGTATTCGTTGCATATTATTCTCACGAATATGTTTTAATTGCATGTGTCGATAGTTATACACCATTCCTTATAGTTTATTTTTATTTTTGATAGCATCCATATTAATGTATACCATTACTAAGCATCTAGTATAACCCCTTTTTCATGTTTCATTTAACCCCATGTTGGGAATATGATTATTACAACTGATATGCACAGTTAATCTAGTAGAATAATGGGGTTCTCAAAGGATTTATTTTGTTGTGTTTTTATATTATAAAATGTAATGTTAGTTTCATTTATGTAATCCAATTTCAAAAATAGCTAAAATTATTGCCCTATTCATATTATAACCATGTATATAATCCCATATAATAATTTAAGGTACCAGATTTGGGCTACAATGGTTGGGGTATTTACATGAACTACTTAACCCATGATCTGGAGTTGGATTCAAGGATTTGTACAATGAAAATATCGTATTATGATTGCTTTTGAGAGATATGGGAAATATATATGGATCATTAAAGCCTCAAGTATATAATAAAAAAATAATATGAATATGTTCTAGTGAATAAGGATAGATATAATTTTGGAATTTGGATGCTCAATCAGTAACTATAATGGGAATGATAACAAATAGGAAGATTCTATCTGTAGAAAGGATCTGTAAATTTTATTTTTGAACGTAAATGAGAAGGATCTGATATTATTAGACTTGATAACAAGGGACATGATATTGATAATGGAAGTAACATCATAAATATTTTCATAAATGTTTCCTCGGTAACCCCTTCTAGAGAAGATAAGGGTTGATCAAATAGATGATGTGGGAATTCTAGAGATGTAGGAATCTATAAGAAAAGTGAAATCCTAATAGCATAAAATTAATGAATAAAGTGTTTTATGATTTGGGAACAACTATTTGTACCATCAAATCCTGAGTTAAATAAGGATATATTGGATAATTCAGATAGACTGAACTTCTACATCCCTCAAGGGAGCACAGATAAGTATCGAGATCTATTAGATCGTTATTGGTTGGAAAATATGAAGAATGTGATCACATAATATATATCAATGTTTATTGTATAAATAGTGATGGATGAAAGGAAAAATTCCAAAGGATTGTGGAACCATTACCCAAACCAATATGGAAATAGGAAAACATAACCATTCACTTTTTCACTATTCTTTTGAAGACATCAGTAAGAACTTATGCTATATTGGTTGTGGGGGATTTTCAAAGAAATAATAATCAATCCATTGCAATTTGAGAGGACATATCACTCAATAAACATTCAAGGGTATAAATTAGAGAATTTTTAAGATTCATGGAATACAATTAATGATTATAGCTAATCGGGACCCATTATTTACATATTAGTTCTGGAATAATCTCTAACATGATCTAAATATTTATTTGAACTTCATCTCATATTATCATCCTCATAATTATGTAGAATAGGAGTGGACAATCTAAAGATTCAAGGAAATGTTGAGTGCATGCTCAATTTACTTAAAATATGGATGAGATCATTATCTTTATCTGGTAAAGTTCTCATAAAATTATAGTTTCCACCCACGTATCCAAACGACTCCATAAAAAACCATTATTTGAATAGGAGTACAACTTCAACACAATGGGATGAATATATGGAACAATTATTATTGAGTCTATAAATGGTAGAAATCCCGTGACCATTCAATATCACATTAGGGCTAATCAGAGTCGAAATAAGACCTATAAATAAAATCATCGATGAGACACATAGATGGAGATTAAAGACAATGTATTTATCTATATATCTCCATGGAAGAAATTCGTGATATTTCTGATGAAGGGACAAATTAGTCAAAGATACATTAGTCTTATTGATATCCTTGATCACATAGGAGTGGTGGAGTATCTCCTTGAACTCATACCAAACATATCTCAAGTACATGGTATATTCCATGAATCCCTATTGAATAATTAATTACCAAACCCCTAAAATTATCTCAATTTAGTGGTGGTGCCATTAGGGAATGATATTTCATATGGGGAGTAGCATATGATGATATGAAAGCATAGAGAAAACATTCTAAAAAATAACACAACACACATGGTCATAATTCAATGGAGAAATCACAATCTTTAAGAGACCACATGGGAACTATAGGATGCAATGAAACGGATTTAAATTCATATTTTTAGGTTGTGAAATGAATATTTTGAGGTCTAGTTTTATGAATGGGGGAAAATTTTAATGACTAGAACCATTATAAAAAAAATACTTTTTGATTTATTGAGTTTTCTTATTTACTATTATGGTTATAAAAAACAAAATAAATTCCTCGATTTTTTATATGCTATCACATTTAAATAAACATTAAGAATCTCATCCATTTAATAATTATAATACGATAGGTGTAAATATTGGTTTTTGATAACTCCAATTGACCCAAAAGAAGGATGTGATGACCTAGAAAAATAGGATTTTACCCTATAATTTCCATTTATCATATATTCTAAGGGAGATAGAATCAATGGTATTTTCCATGGACCATTCCCAAATATAGATCCAAGAGAAAATGATTTTTATTTTGATTCAATAAAACAAAAAATATATTTTCAGTAATAAAAAATTTCCAATAAGACATTAATTTTTATTAAATAATGTTTTTAATTAAATAATATTTAAACAAAATATTACAATCAAATAATGTTTTGTAAATTTTATTGATAATATATTTTTAAGACATCAAAAATAATTTTGATTATAATTAAAAACTGTTATTATAAAAAACCGACATATCTCATTAATTATTGATTATTGTTTTGAAAGTGAGAATTCACATATATATAAAATAATTTGGATAAATTAAATATTATTTTTGGAATCATCATGTTAAAATAATCCAATGGTGAATATTTTATACTATTCCGATATGGTTGAATTGTTAGGAAAATATTAAATAGAGTTGAAATATAATGTTTGTATTATGCCATCATAATGAACCAAAAGTGATATAATGAATACTATTATGGTTATCCCAGACCAAATAAATGTTTTCAATTTAAAATAATATTGTTTTGTATATTGGAATACTTTTATAAATCCATTATGAATACTCAAAATCCTAAATTTTTGTTTATGATTTTAAAATAACTTTTTGATGAAAATGACTAACTTCTACATCCCCAAGGGTTATATATAAATTTGTGTGGACATTTTACCTATAAAATAATTAAAACCAATCCCCTTTTTAGAATATATCGTAAAAAACATTCGAGGTTTCTTGTTTTTTATTACTTTATTATGTAGAGTCCGAAACCAATGTTTTGAAAATAATAAAGAAATTCACTCTATTTTTCTATATAAACCCACACAATTTCCAAGTCATCACCACTAAAATCATTTTACAACTTCCCTACCCTACCCTCCAATCTCTATATTTTTATAAAGGTGTTCCCATGATCTCAAGATTCTCCTACCATGATTTTGGAATCACCCTCTCAATATAAAGGATCCTTTCATTGTCTTCTTTATTCAAGAATCCTCATCATTTTATGCCTTTAATTTCGAATTCATAATGTTTAGATATTCTTTTCTACATCACTCTTATTTTATGTAAAAAATATTAGAGACCCATTTATCACTCAATAAACCATTTAATGAATCATTAAGTACCATCGTTCTGCTGCTGAAATATCACTGCGAATTTTCCTTGTAAAATAGTATTATTGTGAATACCATAGATATTTCCACTTAAGAGTAATCTACCTAACATGATTATACTCCATTTATAGGGTAATATCATTTATTTATTCCTCACAAATTTATTTTTTTATTTAATATTTTGAAAATTGATCTTATGCTAAAAGTTCTCGGTGGAACTCTTGTGCATGCACATGATATGAATGTTATAGGTGAAACTAAGATTATATAGAACTCCAATGCATTGGGTAATGTTTTAGTCTCATTATAATTATTTCAATGGATTATCATTGGAACCTGATCCATCAATTTTATTTTCATCCCATGTTATCATGTCTTGTTTTTGGACCTTAACAACAGTTTTTGATGTCATGTTTAAATTTGTTTCCACATTTTCTATGACGCCTTTATGATATAATGTTATATCATGCCTCATTTTTCATATTTATGATTATAACCCCATTTATGTGTAATTGATATGCCAATTGTCTAACATGAAGTAATTTATTCATGTTATGCCATATTAAATCCCTTAATGTGATTTATATATCAACCTTATCTTATGTATGCCCCCATGTTATGTCATGAATTTTTAATAATGAAGTCATAATATGATATTTTTAGGGAGTCTCCCACATTTTAAGCTATTATGTAATGTACCAAATTCAAAATGACAATATATTTGATTTTATAGGTGTATTATGGGCACAATAATGTAATAAATCATGATATAATGTTTAATAAAGAATTTATTTTCATAATATTGCATATTATTTCATCCTTGGAAAGATAATCATAAATATTCTCAAAAAACAATGATGTTGTAACATAAGTCCTTAACAACTCTGTTAAATTTTGTATCTCCAGAACCCTAAAATAAAAAACCTTATATAGATGTAAATATATCCATAATTATTTTTATAATCATTATAAAATATATCTCAAGAACAATTTACCCCAAAATAATAAACAAATGGTGAATATGGAATGTGTCTCATAAAAGTAAAAGTGGGACAATAATCTATTCCTGTAAGTATAGACCTTCAATAAACATGATAAAATATACATTATATTAAATATATGTTTGTAATAAATATATTAATGAATTAAAATCATACATATCATTCCATATATTATTTACATATACACTTTTACTACCCTTGTATTAAAAATTCATAGTTAAAATCACCGTTATGTGATTAACTTCATCCTTTTTCTTGTCACTTTTTGTTAAGTTGTTTTGATCACTATACACTAATTATCATTCCATCATATCTATAATTTTATTAATGACATAAATATAATATATCAATATATATAAATATATTTATTCATATATTAATTTTATAGATAAGATAATTACAGATCTAATGAAGATGTTAGGTCATAAATATATAGGAACATTGTTTCCATTTTATTGATGAATTAAGAGATAGTAATGAAAATATAAATTCACTATAAAATAATCATTTTTTATCATATATTCTATATATATTTATTAAAAAACATTATCATTTCAATTCAGGTATAAATAAAACAATACACTTATCATATCATATCTTGGAGGTGATAGTCCACACGTACACACGATTGACGTTATCATTTATGAATGAAATTTCAGGTAAGAAATTAGATGTGATATTATAATTTTAAAAGTATAATTATGTAATAAATTACTTATATATTTTTTAAATCCATCATTATATCCATTTATGAGAGGTAACGATGAAAAATGAGTTATAGTAGTTTTGCGAGGTGGTTGTCCACAGTAAACCCAATCGACGGTTTTATTTACCATTTGATATAAGATTAGATTTATGTGGGTTATTCAAATAAAATAAAAACACCAAAACACATGGGATATATATATATATATATATATATTAGTAATTTTTATGAATATTTTAATTATTTGGATGAATAACTCAAACAAAAAAATGGTATAAGATTATACCGCTTCTTGAGAGTACCTATATAGGTTTACACCAAAATACTTCATATGAGGTTTTTGTAATTAGTATGAGGTATTCAGTAAATGGGGTAGAAAAAAAAGGTATTTTTTGTTATTTTTTTAACTAAAAATATTTGTATGTTTTAATAAGTGAGGATATTGTATTCCCCATTATAAGTCGGGGAGACGACACACATGAAATTTATGAAAAGAAAAAGATATAACAACATTACATCCAAAATAAAAGTATAAAAAAAAGTTCATTAAAGAAAAATATATGTGATAGTATCTAAATATGCTTAAATAATTGGAATTTTATAAGTTTTTCAATCATTTTATGCTTTATCTTAGTAGTGTAACTCTATAGTAAGCCTATTTTTACATTAATCATTGTAATTAATATTTTCAGATTTTACTATGAATTATGAAAAAAATTTAACATAGAATTATTTTATGATATTTACACATCTTATTAATAATATGTAATAAATTTAGCTTAATTTAATTCAATTTATTAGAATAATTTATTTTAATATTAAACCCATGGATTAGATGAAAAAGTTGTTTTGTGAAGAAAAGGTTTTCATAAGCAGAAAAAGTGGTTATATAAAAAAGTAACATAATTTTGATTTAATTGATATGAATTGGATTAATAAAAATATAATTTTACTAATTTTAAATTTAAATCCATCTTAATATATAATGTAACTTGGAAATTCTTTAAAATAAATGGCATTATTTATCAAAATCATTATTTCTCAGCATTCATAGAAAATAAATCTTCTCAAAAAACTCCCAGATAATAACTATAAAATATATTTTACAAGTTTAATGAAAAAAATAATTTAATTTCCTCAAATAAATTTTCTAAAGGTTTAAAAAATTGATATTATTATCTGTTCATAAAAATCCATAAAAATTATTTCTTTGAGAAAAATATATTCTCAAAGCATATAAAGACATTAAAAACTAGTACTTATTTATCAATATATTTTCATTCTATAAAACCTTCCTGCATGATTTTAATAATGTTTTAATTTCTATTTATTACAAAGAATTTATTGGGTAGTCTATGATTCTCATGTCTAAATAATAATATTAATAATATAATGTAGTACATCAAAAATAAGTGTTGCGTTTAATGAAAGATAATGTAGAAATTAAATTTATTTGAAAAATATATTTCATAAAAATATAGGTTTTATCATTATTCCCTCATTCAAATTTAAATTCCCTTTAAAATTATATTACTCTAATAATAAAATGGGGATAATTTTTCCGCATAATATCCTCAAGTTTTTATCTTTCTTCCTCAAGTTTGTAGGTTCGCTACACAAAACATTGATTAGGTTAGAGGTCTTGATACATTAAACTTTATATATATGATCCAGTGTCATCAAAATTGGTTCCTTATATGAAATTTATTTCTATAGTTGTTTGATCACTATGTTCATTTGGTGTTATGGATTATGTATGTACTTCCTCCAATGAATTGCGTGTCCCACATCATGAACATGAGAGAGGTTCATTGGAAGCACCGATAGAAAAGACACTATCCCTACCCCATAATGAATATCTATTTGGTTAATATATATACTGATCAAATTTTATTTCATCCCAATTCTCATAAGCTTATTCTATTCATAAATTAATTGAAATACCTTCTCACCCACTTCAAACATAATATAACACTGATGATTATCATTATAAATTTTACATTGACTCTGAGCAACCATGATGTGTTACTGAACGTATATAACTTTATCATATATTTCCATAAAAATATTATGTCCTAGTAGCATTATTTCCCCAACTAAAATCCCAAACCTTGGAATTATACACTTCATTCCATATAGGGATTCCTAATAATCAATCTGAATACTCGAGTGAAATCTATTATTGTAATAAAACTTGAATAAAAGATAGTGTTAATCCCAACCATAATTACAATCCAAAGAATAATATCAATATATACCCTATATTATTTTAATTTTTTGATCTAATATAAAATATATTGGAGGATGACACCTAGAGGTAAAACTCATTTCTATTTCAAGGTCATGCCAAATTATTCCCCAACACATCAAGGTAGACCTCTGAACCCATTTATATATAATGAATGTGGTACTTTTTGAAGTTTTACCACTTATTTTATGTATATATTTGCTAGCTAATATGAATATAATTATTCTACCATATAAATTTCTTGTGATAAATTTTTAAGGTGATCAACTCTAACCCATATATCATGGTTCTCTTTAGATATTTGGGGGGAGTCTAACAACAAAATACATGGTGATGTCATCAAATATCCATTTGGGTATGGGTAACGGTTATAAACACCCCTTAGAATTTCTCCTCATATCCTTAACTTTATCACTTACTTGGAACTGAGATACAAACTCCATAATACCTCTATTCATTAATCGCCACCAAAAATTCACTTTTCGTTATCAATTCAGCTGTTTTACTTCCCCGATGAATAGATATTTAAGAACTATGAGCCTATTCTAACATCCCCATTTTAAAATCTAGTATTTCTATAACACATTAACATCCCCTAAACCTTATCATTCCATCATAATACATAATTGAACTCATAAACATTTCAAAACATTTTCTACGACTCTGCAAATATCTTCTATGTTTAATTAATCTTCACTTGGCTATATATTCGATCACTCATTTATTCTGGATAATATTTTTCCCCTTCATGATTTAAATATACATACATTGGAAATCTATAAATAATAGGTATTTTATATTCTCCTCATTTCTAAGATAGAGAAATCATTTTGATTCAAACAATCATCCAACTTGTTCACCTTCAAATGGTGGTAAAGAATTGATCAGTCAGAATATTTAGTTATTTCCACCGATATTTTTTAACGTATTCAAATACTTCTATTTAAATAAAATCATTAAAAATTAATGCAAATTACATATATAATCCCATTCCCATTAAAATAACATCTCTACTTCTTTAATGAAAATAATTACCACATCTAAATTTAAATCATTAGTTGGGTAAATTTTCCCATAAACCATATCATGACTCAAATTCAATAATCATGTCATTATTCATGAGAATGAATCTTATTCCCTTATTAATTCCATCTATATAGATTAAAAACCTTCTCCACTACTAGTTAATGAAAGAAAATGTTTGATAACTATTATTCTCTTCATTTATCTGATTTTTTATCAACTTCATATTTCCAAAAGAACTTGGATGCCTTTCATGTTAATGTGTAATGTGGATTAGAAAATCATGTGGAAAATTCCACAATGAACTGATAATATCCATAAAAACAAAGAAAACTAATGCTCTCAATAAATATGGTTAGTCTGGTAAACATTCAATTGCCTCCATCTTGGATGGATCCACTGACATACCCTCACATGAGTTTATATAACTAAAAAAGGAATCATTTTTAATAAAAACAATCACACATTGTTATTTTTTTCATTTAGTTTCTCATTCTATATTTTACTCAATGCTATTAACATGTGATCTTCATCCTCATACATTATCATTTAATAGGTAGTAACATATCATAAAAATACTACCACAAACTGATCAATGTAATATAAATATACTATATTTATTAAATCAATGAAGATAGAAGTGGATTTGGTTTTTCCAAATAGAATCACAATATATTCTATTTGTAAATACATTCTATGTAATTATATCTTGGGTGTGTCCTCCGTCAACCTCAATTGATGATATCCAGAATGAAATTCAATATTGGAATACTATAAATCTATGTTGAGTTGATCAAAAAAATTAAACACCACATGTTAAATGATACATATTGATGTATTTAATCTTGTTCAGTTCTCAATAATAAATGTAGAGTCACATCACTCTATATTTATTCTTATAAAAGAATAGGTTCAACCCAAGGTGACACACTTTAATGATTTAATCAATATTAATACTCTCCAAGATATTATTCTATAATTACAACAACTCAATCAGGATAATTCAATTGGGAGTGATCAAAATATGTGTATCACTAGGATTGAGCCCTATTGGAAATATAACATCACGATTTTTTGGATGACTAAAAAATAATAGTGAATGAAATCAATTAACTCATTTAAAATAAAAATAAAATCAATCTTGATTTTCTCACCTACTATTTATGATAAACAACATTTTTTATGAATCAAGTCCCATGAAATAGATTTTTTCTCCAATGAAATTTCATATCAATCAGTATAATAATGGAAAATAATATGTTATTTTAGAATATGGAACATGAATTCTCTTCCTTGGTAATTGATATGGTATTTGTTTAGATAATGTTAATACATTAATTAAATAAAAATGTATCCAACTATAGGGAGAATAAAAGTTTCTAATGAATCAAATTCCCTAAAACATAAATAAATGAATAATAATAGAAATGATATGTGATGGTCACACCATTAGAGGTTTTCACTTCTAATTCAACATCTAATAATTAATTTTGTATTTTGTTACCTGTATAAAACTACTCATATATAAAATAGTGGGTAGATCCATTGTAAAAAAAGACATCAGAAGTTGTAAAGTTGATGGTAAGTGTACTTATCACCACATTATTGTCGTATCCCTCAATATAAATAGTGATCAAATGATATTTCTCATTTTCAATCGGACTAAGATGATGATGACGTCAATCATCATAATTAAACTTCCTATTTTCTATCTAGTTAGTATAATTCCAATAATAATTTCATTTGAATCATTAGTTCATGGGTGGAACATTTGTAGGAATGTTCTTCTCTTTCATTACATTAACTAGAATATTCTTTTACTTTAAACATTTATGGGATTTATGACTGACATTTATAAATTAAAATCACATCGTAGTTCTATTGAATCAGTTATCTTGATGTTTCTCCGAAATTTTGGGTATTTATACGGATATGATTTCATGTCACCATTTTTTTAATTTTCATGAGAATTATAATTCTTTTTCCTATTAATTCCATAGCAATGATGGGAATATTTAATTTACATTTCTACCATGATGACACATCATATTATTTATTTATTTATACTAATGTGTCTTATATAAAATGAATTTTAGGGAGTGGGTTTTATCCCACAAATTAATTTATCAACTTTACATTCATGTTGGATGATAACACAAGAAGTGTACCTCACAAGTATTGTAAAAGTTTCCTCAAAGTTACCAATAGATACATCATCCATCTTCTTCAAATAATAAAAGTCCTTCTCAATTTGAATGGAGAATACAAGGAACGTACTTATTGATAAATACGAACATATACACGTACCACTCTATAGAGTAAATTCTGTCTTTCTCTCTCATTTTCTTGATAAGATTCCACAACTAATCTTCTACTCTATTCAAATGATCAATAGAATAATTGAATTTTTCATTATGAAAAAACCAGAGAATGTAAAATATATATTCATTAGTACTGATCCATTTCTCAACATTTAGTAGATTAATAGAACCACTAAAAGAATTTTAAAGTTTCCTCATGAATGACATAATAATATGTCATTACCTTCTTTTCTCATTCAGATGTACAATATGGTTTATAGCTTCATAACATTTTGTGACTATAGAAATGAGATTTTAAATTTTTGATATCATAACATTTGGTTTCATAGGAGGAAAATCAGTTCATTATCTATTGCATACAGCATTAATGTTGTACTCATTGGTTTCATCCATTTACTAAAACAAAAAATCATAATGTGAAAAATAATAATTATAAGGGGAAACCACGTAATCATGAAGAATCATTTTTAGGATGTATCAAATCATAAAAATATATTTTCAATCTATAAAACATTATATTTATAATGGGTTAATCATTCACACCATTTACTTAAATAATTCATGATGGTTCGTCATGATCTTGTGAAATAATAGAAAAAAATATCAAGAGATTGTATATCCAGTTATGTAGCAGTTCCTACTGTCATGAATTTAGGGATGATCAATTCAAATAAAAATACACCATTTTCAGAGTTATTACCCACATTTAAAACTATTCCTGATCCACAAAATCAGTGTGTATTCATAATAGCATGATATTAGGTGAAAAACACTCTCTATATCCATACACAATTATAGAACATGTTCTTATTCTTTAACTTATCCCTATAGGTTTTAATAATGATTTCTCTTCGTATTTTATAATTTTTGAAAAATCCTAGATCTGATACAAACTATAATGACCCACACTTTTCATACATATATATTAAATCTCAATATTATAATTTCAATTACATAACATAAGGACACAAACTAGAATAAAATGGGTGTAGTGCCTTTAGAAACATGGATACATACACATCTATTTCAAAAGTTAACAATATTTTCTCCTACAATTTTCTTCATAATTAGAAACCTTCTTAGACAATTCATGAAATATATCATTC
The DNA here is from genome assembly GCA_963277665.1 of Viscum album. Classification (NCBI taxonomy): domain Eukaryota; kingdom Viridiplantae; phylum Streptophyta; class Magnoliopsida; order Santalales; family Viscaceae; genus Viscum; species Viscum album. The sequence goes on from OY728139.1 coordinate 1,104,406,671, forward strand.
AGTACATCTTGATAAAAGTAAACATAATAAATGATTATTTTTTATGTTTAGTAAGTGTAAGCATGAGGGATATCAATAAATGATAAATTGAAATAATAATATTAACATAAGGGTATAATATTATGAATATAACTTATAAAGTTCACAACCAATTTAGTATGGATAAAAAATGATTTAAAGAGTAAAACATTGTCATTCCAAAATACAAGAATCATAAGGTTGAGAAATACTCATAAATCAATAATAATCCATAATTCCATGTCATATAAGTGAGGAAACACAATTAATATAGAATCCATTTTATATGTCATCTTTAACTACCAAGACCATCAAATCATAGGGGATGATTCATCCAAACCTATTTCACATTAGTAAAGGTGAGACAAAATATATATTCTCAACTATCGACTTACTTCATATTTGTTTGAACATCGATTATATTAAATATAATAAATTTTTAAATATATTAATGAACCATATTCAAAAATAATAATATCATATATGGTTTAATTGTAATATTTTATCACCTATCCATTAACAATTCTTTATTGAAATCACTAATATGGTTGATAAATGTTTTGTTTTTCATGTATATTTTCGTTTAATAGCTTCAATCCTTATATTTAGATTATATTTCTAAATTCTATAAAATTCTAAATATGATATAAATATCATATATATTCACTATATACATATTTATATTCATCCAAGAAAATTTAAATTAGAAAATAATTTACACCAGTCTTGGAGATGGTACACGGTATGTACGCATGAATGTTGGTTCCATTTTCTCAACGAATGGAACGAAAGAATGGAAAATATTAAATAAATTTCAAAAAATAATTTTTAAAATAAATATTACATATATATTCCTTAAATCTATTCTTATTAATATCCATGTTAAAATAAAATGAAAGACATTTCAGATCGCTTCAGGGATGCATTCATCCACATGTACACACAAGCTATGTTATCATTTTTCAAAATATGGGATAAAAAGACGAAGGGTGTGATTTTAAAACCAAAAAATATATTATTATTTCATAAATTTATTATGTATACTTCAAATATATAATTATATCCACCCTTGATAGTTGGTTATGTAAAACAAATTTTATCAGTTTGTGAGGTAGTAGTCTAACATAAACATGATCAATGGTTTCATTTCCCATTTAACGTAATAGATGATGGATGTATGTTATAAAAATAAAATAATAAAATCATAGAATATGGTAGATAATAACGTTATTATATCATTGTAGTTGATGAATATTTTATGTATATGAATAAAAATGTAAAACAAAAACACATTGTTTTAGACTATACCAATAGTTTAGATATCATCTTTAGGTTTATAGTAAAATAATTCATATGAGGGTTTAAGAAGAAAACCAAGGAATGTTGGATGTGATAATGTAATTAAGTAAATGATTTAGGAAGTTATTTTATAAAAAAGGCTTCAGAAATTTTAAGAGGATTGGTTAGTTGGTTCAATTTTATAAATAGAAGAGATGATATAAATGGAAATTTGGAAATGAAAAAATATGTGGCCACATTTTAAACACACAAAAAGTAACATAAATTGACCATCAAAAAAATTTAAAGGATATAATGTTTAATTATATCAATAAAATATGAATTTCACATCTTATTATGTCATTGTAACCTATAATGTTTTATTTAAACCCTAGTAAATCAATTTAAAGAATAAACATTATAATTAATTTTTAATATTTTTACTATTAATTATGAACATAAAATAAGTTTTCCTTGTTATATAATATTATATTAAATGATTCCAAAAAGGGGAATACATTTTAAAAAAAATCAATTATCATTTTTGTCCTAATGTAATTTAAATTTAGATCCTCACACGCGTTGAAAAAGATATTATCCATAGATAATGTTTTCATAAATAAAAAAATATTTTTATGAAAATTGAACATAAAAAGTATTTAAAAGATATAAATTTTATTCCAACAAACTTTTATTGATGAAATTTTAATTTCAAAATAATATAAAAATAAAATTTATCTTTTATATTATTTAAATTAATTGTTAATTTTATAATGAAAGTTACTATTTTTCTCAATTTACTAAAAAATTGTCCATTTAAGAAAATTCTCAAAAAATCAATGCGATTTCAAAAATGATTTCTGTTTTTGATATTAATTTATAAAAATAATGAAAATAATTTTTTTTAATAATAAGAAATTAAAAACATTTCGTTAAAAAAATATTCTCTGTTAATATAAAGTCATTATCATATATTAATTAATTAATTATAAATATATGTTATATAAATAAAACCTTTTTACTTAACTATCTAAATGTTATTTTTTATATCCATAATGTTTAATTTAATGGATATCATATAAAATACATGTTTATATAATAATATTAAAATTATTATGTAGTTATTCATAACTTGGTGTTTGCTTATCTAAAGATATTGGAGAAGTTAACTTTTTTTCAAAAAAATATTGTTTACAAAATCTTGGGGTGTTACATCTATAACCAAAGAAATGGGATTAATAGAACATGAAACTCATGGGGTATTTTTCTCTAGAATCCATTATTCATAATCAACATAGGTGTGTCATCTCTCAATACCACTGAAGCCAACTACTTCACTCTAAAGAAGAATGGGAATGAGTGTAATCAGTCAATAGCTCAGGGTCCCCATAAGCTATAAAACCTATTTAAGCACATTTATCCAATCCAAACCAACCTAAGGGTCTTTATAATTAAAAACTTTGAGAGGTAAACTTTGTTGAAAATTGAAAAACCTGCTAATATTCCATCCCCAATCTTCTTAGACTACTGGATATATCTACTACTAAACATGTAGATGATTATCTGTCTGGAAAACTTGAAGTTGTTTCGATTACATTTAAATAGTTGTTACAAATTCTCTATTCCCTCTAGGGGAAAAACTATTGAATAGATCCCAGAACTGAGGCCTCTTTCCCCAAATGGTCATCATCAGGACATTGTCTCAAACTCCTATCTATCATTAATCATGGAGTAATCTTGAATTTTTTCAGTACATACCATGGAATAAGAGTATATCAATAAATATAACTCAATAACATCATGTAAAAAAAATCCAATTTCTATATAACGCATGTACCAGTGTTATACCAACAACTAGTGTCTACATGTTCATAGTCAACAAGAAGTTTATTAGAGTTTTAATTAACAGATATGTCAGTTTCCCATATCTCTAGGTTACCTAGTCTAATATCCAAACTCAAGATACTTTAATAACATTTAAATAGTTCAAAAATTGATCCTCATAATTATACCATCTCAAGACTCCAATACTAGAAAAATGTATTATAATATCACCTGGTCACATCACGGCCCACATGGGCCCCCTTACCAATGGTAATCTAAGTGTGAAAACCTCATGATTTAACAATAATATACTATGAGATTGTTCATATTACTGAATAGGCATAAACCTAAATTGGATAGCTTTTCATATTATATGCTTTGGTATACACATGACCATTTCCATGTTGAATTGTACAGGAAAAACAAAATATTTCAATATCTAGAGTATTATAATTTTTATAAAAAACTCTACAAAATATATATTAGATTAAAATATAATAATAAAAATGAGAAAAGGGTAAAAATAGTATCCTTAAATTCCCACCCCCAACAATGTATTTTCATGTGTGGAAGTTAAATGATAAATTTATAGTCTAAAACTACCCATACTAAAAGGGTGTATTAATGTGGTACTGTGGGGTCGAACCCATGAGGAGTACATGAAGGTCAGAAAATAATCGAACAAAACACATCGAATATATTCTCTATGTTCATTATTTTGGTTTGGTTTTAAGTAAAAATGGGTATTATTGTTTTATGGATGATAATAAATAAATGGTTTGGAAATAATTTTAGGGAACTTAGAAGAAGATAATTCAGATTTAGCTTTATATTTCCTTATGGTTTATGATGTGTAGTGGTGAAAAGACCACAAATTGGTTTTGGTCAAACTATTTGGATCTAAATATGCTAAATTTAAACCATATTTATGTTATTAATTACAATATAGGTTCAGTTCCCTTGAATTAACTTCAAAAAGAATCACAAGATAATGTTCATAGTCCAAATCAAGTATAATTAGGTTCAGTTATTTCAATTTCACTGCAATGGTTAGTATTGTGAAAATTAATGTAATGAAAATTTATTATTAACCAAATTACTAGAAAATAGGGTAACTATGGTTAAATATTGTGATTTATTAGGCCTAGAAACACCCATACTCTAGATAACTAACCCTATATTGATTATACACACATGGTGGGGATGATAAAAATCAAGGATATATTAAATAGACTTTTCATAATCACAAAATAGTCACGGAAGAAGAAAAATATGATTAAATAATAATAAAAATTAAAAAATTATTGAAATGTAAATATAATGATGAACTCACATCGCACAACTATACAATGAAGAAAGTGAAATTTAGAATCAGAACAAGTATGAAGCAATCACAAATGTATTGTTAATGATGAAACTTTGAAGAAATCTTTAGGTATTGATGAAGATTGGAAATAGGAGTTGAAATGAAAATTGAAAATTGAAGGAGAATCTAAAAAGATGAATAAGGGATTAATGATGATTAAAAATTCAAAAGGATTGAATAAAACAATGAAAGTAATGAATGAAATATAGTTTAAAATGAAAATTAATGGTAAATATGGAAAAATATGGATTAAAACGAGTGGAAATAAATCATCTAGTCCTCCTTCTATATAGAGTTTACTACTAATATTAATACACCTAATATGTACTTGATTTGTAAGTCCTAAAAATTGTGTATTGTATTAAGTGAAATTAATTACAACATCAACATTTCATATATAATGGTTGCATTACTCATATGTTATATCCACATTTCCCACTAAAGAATTTGATTTTATATTTTATTGGGGTGAGCCAATGATTGTTTCCTATCATATCGTCCTTTCACATTGTGTATTAAATTATCTTTTGTACGGATTCATATCTTTGATGGATTTTTGTCGTTACATGTTTTCATACACTTTGTATTGTCTTCACATCATACAGAGCCATCACAGGATGGTTTTGTGGTCAAAAGGAATACTGTGAATGATTTCTACATGTTTTGTATATGATACATGAATATAAATATTTTTTATAGAACATTATCATCATTTCATCTAATTAGTAAAAAATTTAAAATTCATTTCAAGATTAAAAAACCTTGTGAATTATCAAATAAATCATGAATAATCCTTAAATAAATTCATCTAACATGTATATATAATTACTACGTATCAAATTCCCCCACACCTGAATAATTTCTTATCCTGATGAAAATGCATCATGGTAGGAATTCCAAAAACATTATTTAAAATGGGAAACATTATTTACAACATGTAAAATAATCCTATGTGTTATATGTCAATTCCATTCATCTAAAACCAATAATTGATATAAAATAAGTCTTTCTTTGTAGTTTAATTATTTATCTAGATTTTTTATTTTTGGAATTGAAATTTCATAACAGTTTTCAAAATTGAATAACCACTTTTCATTTTATCTCAAAATGTATTAACTATCATCACTAAAGGTAAAATTTAACATGAGATATTCTAATACCCTGAATACATTTTCTTAACAATATGATTTAAATAGTTCATCCATGCATTCATTTTAGAGTGAAATAAAAAACATTCATGAGATCTTGAGAAAAAAGGGTTCAAAAGACATTTAGTCCAAGGGAAGGTTAGTAGAATATAAAAATTATACTAACAAGGAGGGTAATCTCTATTTTATAATGAATTACTTTCATGAATATTGTAAAAAATTAACTCCTCCATTTTCAGCAGGTGTTCATTATCAGAACGTCTCAAGGTGGATACCTAAATATAACATGTATGTATTAAAAATGTACCATGATCCTTTGATTTTATTTTCTTTTGTATTTATTATAAAAATTCATGTTTAGGTAGATATCACATCCATTTTTTATCCACATATGATCCATTATATTATTCATTGATATGGAAATGATTATTATTGACCATCCTAATATAAATCCCAAAAATATTTGTTTTTTGTTTTTATTGTTACGTATGTTAAAAGGAATAATGTAAGAATCGATAATTTCAAAGGTAATAATGTACCACGTCGAGTAAGTCTTGTAGAAATGGTACAATATATCTCGTCAATAACAACATCCCTTATCCATCATAAAAAAGAATTCAATTACACTTGTTCAAATGATAATCATTCATAATACCAAGACCAGGGTAGAAAGGGGCAAATTGATTGAAATGACTCCATGATAAAAAGGTACATCATGGAAAAAATTTTATAAGGAAGAAAATTTTAAAAGTGGGTCTCTATAAATATTGTCTCACAAATAATTCCTTAATAATATCGAAAATGTATTTGTTCATTCATGTCCTCAGTAAGATCTCAATTGATGTTATTAAGGGTTTACGTGCCCCATGTGTCTGTCAAAAAATAAAACAAAAAAAGAATATGATGTTGTGTTTCCAAAAATAATTTCATGAATGGGAGTATACAAAAATAACTATTGATCAATCATTTTATAAAATATAGTAATATTTTAATCAAAAAAATTAAAAAAAATTGTATTTGAATAAAATTACTAAAGTCATAAATCATGATACAAATCTATATAAAAGTAAAACATATATTTCAAATGTTTAAAACCTATACTTTTTCTTTTATTTAATTTTTTCAAATAATTATTATGGTTTAAATCATGATTTTGATGAAAAAATGTCTCATAGATAAGTTAAAACAAGAAATAATTCAATTTTATATAGAATAAATCTCGTGAAATTCTCAACCACATTTAAAATGAGATAGTGGTTTCACTATCTAGTAGAACATAAAGGGATGTATATAACATCAAATTTATATACAATTGAAATTTAAACATTAAATGGAAATTATGGAATTGATATCTCCTTTTGATGACTATAGTTCCATTTGTAAAAGTTGTGGATGGGGATTTCTAATTTGGATAACTGTATAATTTGTTATAATAAAAAACATACACTAGATAAAACATCAGTCCACTAGTTTTAAATAAAATGAAAGTAGAAAAATGGGATGGTGTCCACAATGAATATTAACGAAATGTATCTCATTTAAATGAAGATATTTTAGTACAGTGATTTTCAGTGATTTTTCTATGAACATGGATTATACTAAAATTAAACAAAAGATCCCAAGAACACGTGTATAAATAATGAAAAAAATAAAATACGGGTTTCCTACCAAATAACATTGATAATGGAATTTTCATCTAGACAGATGAAAAAAAGGATCTGGTAGTGTCATGAATCTTCTCTAAATTCCGCTACCTCCTACATGAACTTGTGGATGTTTTATCGAGGTTGGGGAGATGTGTGGACTGAATAACCACCATAGGAGTGAACTGAGCTTGAATCCCAAGAGGAAAATATATCATCCTTATTCATCGTTCAAGGAATCTTTACTAGGCATGTATCTCAATTGATATATCCTCAATGTATCTCTCAATATTATCCAGATGTTGATAGATCTAATATAAGTGGTAAGAGGGTGGAGGAATAAGGGAATCAATGACCCTTAATGACGAAGAAAAGCTAGACAAGGTTAATTTAATACAATACTAAAATGAAAATAATACATCATGTATTAAAGAAAAAATATGTGTCCCATTTATATATAGAGGAATGATATATTAGTATGAAATTGATAACATGCTGTAAAAAAGTCTGTCCCATATAGACTATAAAAATGTGGTGGAGTACATCATATAACTAAGAATCATGGGAACTTTAACCGGCCACTAAATCTAAATCACTCTCCTGAATAGTGGGTCACTCAATATTTACTACCATATATATGTCCTCTATGGAAGTGTAAAGTGGATCATCAATATCCTTTAAAGGCATTACGGTACTGGAATAAATCTCATTCGACGGGGGAGGATAGGATTCGACACTGATAGTGGTAATATTTCTAAAAGCAGTTTCAATGAATGAAACATAGTAGATGGTGGAAGTGAATGGTCCTTCTCCCAGTGGTCATAGCATACTAAATACTTTTATTGGGAAGCAGTGTTCATCAACATAGATAGAAGATCAGTCATAGTAGGGGATGTTGCGTGAATGCTTATTGATGAAGGGTCTGCTTGTGATGGGGAGTGTGAGAGACTATAGTGGCTTGTGGGGAGGAAGGGATAAAAAAAATTTGTGAAATGAATGGGATATCCATTTTGAAGTAAATCTAATGCATGTTCAACAGAAAATTCTATTAAGAGATCCATATATCTATAGGAATGTTTGGGGTAGCTGATGGTGTGGGAAAATTAGTGGTGGATGGAAAAGGTTTATGGGTAGTGTAAGGGATTAGTATCAGTGTGGTCGTGGATCGGGTTAGATTTATGAAGGGATTGAGTGAGATGGAGGTATTAATATTATGGGAAACGTGTTGGTGGTGGTAGCAAGTGCATGAATTGGGGAGCCTGGTACGGTTGGGTCATCTGCATAAGAAGAAGGGGTCTCATAAGTATGATCTATATACACTATAATCCATATTTATATACTTCCATACTTGCTGAGAAGCCCCATCGTGTGAAGTAGTAGAAGGATGTTTCCCCCTATAGGAATGAGGGAGGTGTGGGGACAAGCTGCCTCATAGGAATGAAGACTCCCGACCAAATTAATATTAAAGTAACCGCCCATCAATGTATCACAAGTACTCTTTTATAATTTCTTCTATTACTCACCAAATATCTGAGGAATGTTGACAACTAGGACACCTATGGAATATGTGAGAATGATGACCTCAATCTAGATAACCCCTACCCCCCCCCCACCCCCCCCCCCCCACCACCATGGGTATCCCAATGGTTCAAACGAGTGTGAGAAATTTCTATGTTCATTATTTGGAGGGAATCACCTCGAAAAACGATGTTGTTCATGGTGAAAGGATCATTAAATCAATAATAGTGTCAAGAAATCCTTGGGAGAAATTGGGTAGCCTTGGACTTGTTATGATCAAAGAGTATTTTTAGGATGATTTGGGAGGTGAATAACTCAACTGATTTGATGATGAGGACAACAGGAATATCCCTCAGCCTAGTTATCTTGGCCAACCCCAAAATAAGAAGTGAACAAAATCAATTTCCATGTTGAAGGTGGCTGGGAAATCAAGGAAGATATTATTGAACATATCCCCTAACACTTGGGGGATTGGGGTTAGGTGTGTTCATCCCATGAAGTGAAGTACCTCATGGTGTTCATAGATTCACTCATGGACATTGATGTCCTACTTCTCATTGGTCTACGTTGGCTTATCATGTAGATGGACTTACAGAATCTAATGTGTAGGGTCAGAAAAGATGAGGAATGGATGAAGGTGAGAATTGAAGGGGGCCTTTGATCTTCCAAAGGATGACTATGATTCATTAGATTTGGATGCATAAACATAGGTGTAAGTGGAAGTTGAGGAACATTGATCTACATGTGTTGAATGAGTGGAGGTCCTCTACTGTTTGTGTGGCAATGGTGTTTTTTCAGGCTCGGGTGCTCAATCAGATTGAAGGCTATGAACCATATTGGTTTTATCCATTTAAAAATGAGGGGAAGGTGCATAGGATGGTTTATATGATGGTGATGATGAGTGAAGGAGGAAATGTCCAGTTTTATGGATGGGAGGAAATTTAGTGAGGGGTGTGGTTGGGATTTGAGGGATCCTAGGGCTAGGGTTCATCAGATAGAAAAGGATGCATGGTGGTAATCGTGAACTCTATGTTCATGTTTCTTAAGAAAAATTTGTATATTTGAAAACCATGTAATTCATACACAACATAAAAATATTACATTTAGTAATTATTCAGTCGCTCGACACCTATACATCGTACACTTTTTAAACGATGTTTATTTTTCTTTCCCCCCATTTTTGTTTAAGTCCCCTAAAAAATCTTCTACAAAACCTTATTCATCTTAAAAAATCATGCTAACAAATCCTATCCCATTTAACATACCCTAGGTTTCTTCCTTATCAGATCTTTATTTATTATCTAGAAAAGGGAATTTTTTGAATCAGAATACATCAACTTTTAGTTTATACCACATTTAGATTGATTTTTAAAAACATAGGGGATGAAAGGGGAGATTACCTCCTTTATTAGCGGTGGAGTGAAACTTTCTTTATTGAGACCATTCTATCAATTTTCAACATGATTTAGTTTCTAATTTTCATCAGCAATTTTCACCAAATCTACTTCTCTATTTGCATGAGAGATGGTTTAAAAATTTATCGACATCGTGATTTTATTAATGGAACTCTACAGATCAAACAAAACTAGTTCTTCACCAACTATAAAAACCAATACTCTCAGGTTAACATCAATCACCTCCATCCAAATTAGAAGAAATGTTCTCCCTATAATGAGTGAAGCATCACTTTCCTCTCCCATATCAAGAGAAAGGAAATCAGAATGGAATACAAATTTTCTGACATTCACTAGGAAATACTCTAGAAAACAATGAGGGTTCCTGAATAAGCTGTCTGCAAGTTAGAGTGCAACCCCATTTAGATTCAATTCACAAAGAACCAATTTCTTGTAAGCACTCAATAGTATTAAACTGGTTATTCCTCCTATACCCCACAAGTATATTTCAAAATCACATTTCCTGATAGTGAATGGAAATAAGAAATAGCTGGGGTCTTTTGTTTTTAGGGGGATCATCTATTTAACACGTAAGGTTCACCATATATTAAGGGATATGATTCCTAAATATTCAGTTTTGCTTTTACTAAACTATATGTCCTTAATGAATCATCTATAGGAAGTTGTTTTCATTACATACAATAAAAATGGGATATTCAAATACCTATTAAAAAAATTCATAGAAGATTTTATACATCCTATTTATTATTCCTTGTTTCATTCATTAAATAAAATGGGAGAGGTGGATTGTATGTTAGTGGTCCTACAAACATTTATTGCTTAGGAAGAAATTATTTTTTATTATATTCCTCAATTGGTTTTGCATCCTTGGTTTTTTCTTGACCTGCTTCATCAAATTATCTTAACTAATTTTCATCAACATCGAATAGTTGTTAGAAATCTATCACCTTTCACTTTTGAAAACTATATCTTTTACCACTTCTCTTTTATGATATTTTGTATTACCGAGAAAAGTACATAATAGCCAATAATATATGGGTTTTATAACATGTCCCACTTAATGATCTAGGATGTGTAGTGCATCTCTAGTGTGTTTAATTTCCATTAATTGGGTTCTCATGCATTGTTCTTCATTTTGTACAAAGGTTATGAGAATTTTTTCCTGAATTTTATAGAGAGGTAGGGATTGTTCTTATCACCACGATGAAGATTTTTGGGATTTCTACTATGGGGATGGTGGATACATATGATCTATAGGAAATGGTTGGGGTAAGTATTATTGTGGTCAAGGAGAAAGACCTCAGTGTGGGTACCCTCGTAGTCACTGATTACGTTGTGGTTCCTATCCACTCCTCTTATAAAAATAACATTGTTTTTTTACGTATTCAACATAGCCAACTTTCGTTGATAGTTTTTTTACTGTTGATTTTTTTGGGGATGCTAGTACTACGGACCTTATTTACTAAGGTTGACATAGATACAATCATGGAATTGAGGTTCCTATATAACTACAATGAATTATTTTTATGATTGTGGTACATTCAAAATTCTGTAGGATTGAATTTCAATCACTAGATAAATAGGTGTTGGTTGTATTACTGTTAAATAAAATGAATCAAGCCACATCTTCTGAGCCTTTACTTGTGCTATAAGAAGGATGGTGTCTTCCACCTAATGAATTCCACGTTGGGGTGGTCTCTATCAATTTTCTATAGATTTTCATTGGGAGAAAGATCATCTATAATGGAGTGGATGACATGCTGCATTTTTAATATTAATATTCCATAATAAATAGAACCAACCACATTATAGGAGTAGGATGAATTCCCTGGTAGAAATTATGATTTTATAGACAAACATATAGTTTGTGATGTGGGTATTTTCACGTTATCTCTTTGAATCTATCACATGATTCCCATGCTAGTTCTTTATCCACCTGGACGATGATTTGATTTTCATTCATGAGCTTCTGAGTATATATTTATGGGAAATATTTATCTAGGTATTTATTTTCAAATTCAACCCATGTGATTGACATGAGTTATATATGTTTTATCCAATCATTGGCTCAATCATACAAGGATAATGAGAAAAACCTAATCTAATCGAGTATGGAGATATTTATTTGTTGTGATAGGTATGGAAAACCAGAATAATTTTTTAAATATGTTTTTGCGGGTCTTCACATTGAATCCCACTGAACTACCCCATGTTCTTGATCTTATGGATGTGTCAAGGTTTGATTACACAAGTCTGTGCCTGAATTGGCTGGCAGAAAATGATATGTTTCGAACCACTAATGGGAAATAAATCATAGCCAATAATTGTTTACTCCTACAACACTATTCTCCCACCCTTATTATAATTTGGTTGATATTGGGGGTCTTGAAGGTGTGGTGGTGTAATATTGTTACGCTCATTCACTGTGAAGTTTTGACGAGTTATGATTAATTTTTTAATCTTAGGATTAAAATGATTTTTCCCGATGAATCTAGTATTCTTGAGTGAGTTATGGGACCCATAAGCATGCACTACCAGAAAATAAGATAGGTAGATATAGATAATGAAAGAGATGATATAGTTGAACTTGAAGTAGAAAAATGTAAAATAGAAAAGGTGAAGGAATCAAAAAAGGGGAAGGGTGAGTTAATATTATGATCATTGTGACTGAGAAATACTAATCCCTATAAATGGAACCAAAATTTGAATTACCTATAGATGGTGTTGAATTTTAATAGGTGGTGGTCATATTAGAAAATAATCATCCCAAAATACACTTACTATATGGTTGTAGTAAATTTGCAGTGCGAGTTTGATCCCACAATGACTACAGGTAGGTTAAAAACTAATTGAGAAAAAATACTTGGAAAGTATTCCTCACAGTCACTTCTCATAATTAATTATAACTAAATATAGGTAGTATTTTCTATGCCTAATAATAAAGGAAGAGATTAAGGTCATATTCAAGGCTCTTAATAGATGATAATTCTAGACTCATCATGGGATTATCTTAAGGATTTGGTTACTATGTGGTATAAAGATCACCAATTGGTTTTGGCCACACCAATTGGATCTACCTATCCTTTAATTATACCATGGAAATCTTATAAGTAACAAAACATGTGCATTATACTTGGAATCTATGGAGATAGAGTCACATGTTAATGGACATAGTCCTTTTCATCTCCAGTTAGGTTAATTTCATTAAATGTTATTCCCATTGTCAATGTTGTTTAATAGAATGAGATGAAACATTAATAAACAAATTATTACTATACATAGGGTTACAAGGTTAAAACCATGGGATTGATTATACATAGAAACATTTATACTCATGACTGCTAATCCTAGGTGGATTATCAACACATTTTGGTGATGATCAAAAGCAATGAAATTTTAAATAGACAATGCATTATCATGAAGAAGTTGGGGACGAAGGAAAACAAGATTAAGAATATTAAGAATCAGTGATTTTTTTTTGTAATTTATTTTCAATAAAAAACTCAATTATCATGATTAAATAATGAAGAACATGAAATTGAGTGGATAAAAGGTAATAAAAATTCACAAAAAAACTACAAATGATAAAATATTGATAAATCGTGTAGGTGTTGATAAATAACAACAAATGGTCTGGAAATAGATGTCACAAATTGAAATGACATTTAAATATATATATATATATAATGGGTGATGGATGATTAAAAAATCAAAAGGATTCAATAATACAATCAAATAAATGAATTAGTTCTATTTTGGGATGTAAAAAAATTAAAACGATAGAAAAAAGAAAAAAACGATATGAGGTAAAAGATGTTAGCTATTCTTGTTTATAAAATATCCTAAAAATATTAATAAGAATTCTAATTATATGAAATTTAATTTATGAAAATTGTGTACTAGGTTTTTTGACATTGGTTCCAAAATATAAGACTCATATATGTCGGTGGCATGTCCTTTTTTGATATCCAAATTTTCCACTGAAAAATAGATTAATATCTCTAACTAGGGTGGGCCTTTGAAACATTTGCATTGTATATTCATTGAACATCCTGTATGTATTTCACATTTGATTGGTCCTTAATCATTGAAAGATGCATTTCATGAAATGGATTCACATGTTTTCTATTATCATCACACCGTGAGGAGGCTTTGCAGGCCGGTCTGTGTATTTGTAGGCATGTTGTGAATGATGTCTACACACATTGTATGTGATAAATGGTAAGTAAAACTTGTTTTGTAAATTTTCCCACATTTTTTCATTTAATAATATCATTCATTATTCTGGGGGAACCAAATAGAAAACCATATCATTTTCCCATAAATCATGAATAATCCAAAAATCAATGTATCTAATATATATATATATAATTTTTACATAACAATGATCAACTATAAATATAGGTGAAAAAACTAACATCATCAATATAGAGTAGAACATGGGAGATACAAACTCCATATCCTAGAGTCTGACCATTGAACATGGTCAGTTCCTCCATATGTAGCTAAGATGAAGTTGTATTTGGTGAAAAAATCTTTTATCCACATTAGAGATGAAACAAGTGGGTAAATCCCTTTTAGGGGTGATTACAAACATACCCATTAGGAATCCTAGATATCATCAAACAAAAAGCATCAAGATTGAGTAGTCCAACCATCCCCACAAGGGCATCTAAATGAGAATATAGAACAACAACCATAATCCAAAAGTTTATATCCCAAATAGGCTCAAAATGAATCCAAAATTAGATAAAAAGTTTATATTTATCATCGTAGTCCATATAAAAATTATTTTTCAACATATAGCTCCCTTTTTCCTTCTATGATTCCCAACATAATTAAAAACCATGCAAGAATATCTGTCCAGGGGTCCATACCATGTCTATGTGCTCCACAGTCAAGGGAGAAATGTCTCAAATGGGGGACCCACACCTTGCCAGATCTCGAATACAGGTTATTAGCACTATATAGATAATGGGATTATTCCCTAGTATTATAATGGGATTATTAGTTTCTTAATATGAAAAGATTATGGGAGCCCATTCCTTGTTGTGAAAAGGGATTACCAACCCCAGTAACCCTATAATGATCACACTAGATCATGGCCACATTGGTTACGAGTATAGGGGACCTGCATCCTAATGTGGAATAGTGTTTTTAAAACCAAGGTATATAAATTAACCTAACACAATCAATTCCATCATCCAAGAATCGTTGAAAGAATAATCAAACTCATATCACCTCATTTAATACCTTTAATGCCACCCTGAAGGCCTCCATTGAGTTCTATGTTAATAGATTCTCATGATAGGTGTAATGTTCAGACATTTTTTCCACCTGAACATTGTATGGGGTTGGTTGGACAATATGACTTAGGAATGCCTCCCCATAGGCTAAAGCCTAATGACTAGTAGTAGTGGTGTAAGAAAGTGATGGTAAGGATAATATACCCTCTAGATATGATAATATATATATATATCATTCCCAAAAAGTATTATAAATGTACCAATAAACCCCATATTTGAAGAATAAATATACAACAACAATAATAATCAGTAAGATCAAATATACCTATTGTAGAATAAAATTCTATTTTGGAATCATGCATACAAGTCAAGTGATATAAAATAGTAAGCAAGAAGTTTCTTCATGGATGACCTTAGAATACATATATATAAGTATTCTGACATAAGATAAACTAAAAAGTAAACTCCTGCTAATTTAGGAACCTCCAAGGACCCTTGAAATCCATCCCATAATGAGAATTGAGACATCATCACTAAGTTCCAACTCCTAATCTTGAACCCCCAGAGTTGGTTGTAAACCCATAATATCTACATGTGTCCCTAAGGTCCGGTGTTGGTTGTGAGAACAAATAGAAATAGGCCACCACCAACGTGTTCTAATGACACATCTATGATAAAGTAGGTTTATACTAAAATAAGTAAAAGATACACCACACACAAGCATGATAAAAACACACATCCCTTGTGCTAAGAAACCATAAGTAAGTGATCACCTAATTTGGCCAATTTTGATAAAATTTTAGTGGTGAGGATCCTTACAATAAATCATAAGGAATCATTTGATGAAGAATCATAAAAGGTTAACCCTTGTGTTACAACTCTAAAAATTTAACCTTACACCATGTGACATCAACCATATACTGACATCCAAAATGGAACACCCAAATAAGAATTAGTGTGTCCATCAAAACAGTTTTCAAGAGCTCCAGTCAACTCAAAACTCGACCTCAGGTGGCATAAATATATCGATACATTAAATAATAAACATAACCTACTCAACATATTACAACCCTATTAATAGCGATATCCATATACCAAAATAATCCAGGCCCCATGGCCTCAATATACGATGAGCCTCATCCCTCAAATGGTGGTCTCAACACTATAATTTGATGGATCCCCTCTATCGCCATGGCTTTCCATGGGATGTAACTATAACCTCACCAATGGTAAACACTATCCCATGATGAATCTAGTGGATGACTCTATCAAAAAAAGTGGTAACACCACCTAATCATTTGAGTCATATTAGTGGGAACATGACTCCAAAGAAACATCATCCGATCATAGTGAGTGGCAATCACCAAAAAATCACCTAAGCATGATAAAATCAATACATCATTACCCTATGATAATTTCTATCATCTTGATGGTTATCACTATCAAAAATCACATAGGTCATGAATATAACTTGACTAGATCATTTCCTCCTTTCTACAGCAATGCCCCACAATCGTTGATCAAAATCAGCTAATGTATTTAGGCCAAGCCCAAACTGGTGAACCATGTCAACTATATCAGATGATCAATACCAAATAAATCATCAGGCCACACCCTCTATGTTCCCAAAGAACTCATCACATTTAATTTAAATAAATTATTGTAATTTAGAATAAGAAAACCACATGAACTATCCTTCCTAATAGGTTCACAGCACCTTGGCAGGATATAACCATTTTCAATCAAGTGGGATCATTCCCATATGTATATCAATGGTTCAATTTAATTAATTAAAATAAAATACCATAATTTATAGTGTGTCCTTTGGAAACCCCAATGGTGTTTTAAATAATTGACCCAGAATACCTGAGTTAAATCAAATAGAATGCAGGGAAATACCTACCTAATACTAATAGAAACTTTGTAATATGATATTAGCTGATAGCTATATTTAGTTCAGAATAAATTAGAATTGTTGATGAACTACATAAACATTGTGTAAAAGAGATCACATTTATTTATTATAGCATATAGATAGATAATGGCAAATAATGTAAGTGGATAAATTCCCATATCATTAAGCATCATCTCCACCCAAAAAAATTTAATCGGATCATATATATTGAAGATATACCAATTTCTAAGGAGGAATAAGAGGATGGATCTCCACTACTATGTGTTTGGGAAGAGATGGAAAATTTGGAGGAGGTAGATAAATAGAGGTAATGGAATTTGGGAAATTTCACAACCTTATGTGGTCCTTGTGCTTTAGTAACTCAGTTGGTCTAATTATGCACCAATCGTGTGGGATCTACCATATAGGCACCATGAAACACATGGTTGGCCCACATGGGTTTCCAAATCATGTGTAAAACATGTATGAGACTCTAATAAAAACTATATAATTCCTAAAACTACTAGGTTACCCCTCTTTCGTGGCTTTTCTGATCATTTCCGGCAATAAACTAGGGCTACACAGTTACCCTTGTGAGGCCACGCAGTTTTTCAAATCTATGCACCTCAGTCTGTGCCTTAATAAAAGCTGGGTGTTTGGGGTCTAATGCACCCAAAACCTACTCAAAACCCCAGGGAACATTCCAAGAATTAAAAACCATCTAAAACAATTCATTCAATTAAAGGAACTCTCATAATTAATTTCTAAAGATCAATAAAAGACTTATTCTGAACACCAAACTCCAAAACTTTAAACTGGTTGAGGATTATGACCCACTCCAAAAACCAATAATGTTACAATAATTCCACCTTAACATAGCTCATCTTACAGATATAAATAAGAACTCTAATATGGTATGAATCATACACTTCCATTTTGAAATACCCCAGTCTACCACCATTATAAGTCCATAAGAGAAGTCTTTCATGGCACTCTCCACCATATGGGTTAACTACCCTAGTCACTTCCCGACCCATACCACATAATTCTAATGGTCCACCATCAGTCCTAGAACTCAAAAGTCCTTCCATGATATATCTTTACTCCTGTACCTCATCATGTTTTCAAACTATGTCCATGTTACATCAAACAACCATCATGTACCACAAATTATCAAATTCCAATCTCATGCTCATGTCTTGCATAATACATATGATGTCCCTCATCTCAACAGAAGCTCAAAATTAACCATGAAAAATATAGTACCCATAAACCCCACATGTAATCATATTATAATAGTCAATAAAATTCCCATTATATATCCAGGTTTCAACACAACTCACACACATATATATAATTATTCTTAGGCAATGCGACCTACTAATAAATATCTCATCAGTACAAAAACATAAATTCTATGAACCTCATGCACCCAAAACTATAAATTCCCAAAAGAAATACATGAAAAAAAACCCAGTCGCACCAAAAAATTACCTCTTACTACAGTCATCTCACTTTCATGATCTGACCCAAGCAGTTCAATAGCATGCACCTTGCCTAAATGACAAATTCCTAAGGCTTAGCCTACCTGTAGTGCTGCACTTGCCACAAGCCACATAACCCACATGTAGATCCCACCATATCTTCCACAACACTTTCATGTTAATTAATCATTGTTACTGATTCTTGGTATACCTTTTGGTCCTACCTTAGATGCCTATGTCAGCCCAGGTTCCTAGCTCCCATCTATCTTGGAAGGCTTCACGTAGAACCACTTAACATGCCCAACCAGAATACTTTCTCCAAAATCATTAATCTACTATCAAAATGAATCACCACATATCCTAGCTTCCCACACTAGTAGAACACCATTTAAGACTCAATCCTCTATAGTCTTCTAGAATATGTATCTTGAATTTATTAATGTAATTCTTTATAGCCTCCCTTCTTGTTATATGATGATTTAAAATATCCACACACTGTCACCTAGCTTGAGAATGATTGGTCTTTCAAATTCCCCTCATCTAGAAAGGTCTAATTAGAAACCTTCTAGGAATGTGGTGAACTGAAGATGTTTACATGAACCCTAATGGTAGGATATAAACCATAATTGAAATGCATCAATCTTACAGTGTCATCACTCACAATACTAGATGTAAAAAAAGGAAAATCTTTGATGTTAATGGCATATCCCATGATAAAAATCTAACTATATTGTAGGCTTAGGAACTCCTAAACAATATCTACCCACAATGCCTCTAAAATGTACTATTTAGGGAACCTTTGATCAAATTTCTTCTAGTTCAGTCCATTGTGTCTAGCAGTATAACCCTATACATATGACCATCATTTAGATGGTCTTCTAATCATGTACGAAGGCAGATTCATCCCAGGGCCTGGTTTTCTCTAAAGCTACTCAAATATGGTTTGAACAAAATATATACATTTTTTAGCCACTTTTGGTCCACCATCACCCTAAAATAGTGGAGGGTGAAGTGATTGGAACTCTTGAGTCATGTACACCATTGAAGGGTCCAATATTTGAGCTCTCTTATAAATACCCTATATGAAACGAACCATGTTGTCCTCAAGATTCAATTCCATCCATGGCCCAATATATTTTAAATTTGGAAGCTTTATCATTTATACTTGAGAATTTACATGATCATATACCATATGGAAAATATTTTTCTAACCCTCTCGGGTCTCATCCAAACCCTTGGGGCCTCAACCTCTGAATGCAACCGAGGAACAAAATAACCACCCACCTAACGCTCCATCTAATGCTTCCTCAGTGGAAAACTACTGAATAATAATATCATAGTCAGATATCCTTATAAAATATAAATAAATATTTTAGATAGGAGAAGCTTTAATAAGAAGCATAATCTCCCCACCCATAACCTCCCGCATCACAACTATGTAGCACAACATTTACCTGATGCCCCTTACTCTCAATATCAAATCTAGGTATCACACATCAATTTGGATTCATGGAATCTCTCCTACAAAAAATATTGTTATGTATCCCATATCATCTATGGTAGATGAATGAAATTCCACAAAATTGAAGTTAATAAGTAATCCTCTATTTTGGCTTCCATTTGTTGACCATTTTAATTGATCACCACAATAATTGTCCCTTCCTACACCTATTTGATCCAGAACCACACATATATATCGGAAATCACATAGAAATCACATAATGATTTTATTATAGACACATGCATGGGAGAGCTGAGTATAATTCCACTAAAGAGAGGTAAATAAGAAAAAATATTTAAATTCATTTGTTAATAGTTTAAACAACCCAAAACATCTTAAAAAATAATTCTTCTTAATGAAAATAAAATTTAATTTATCATAGTAAGATACATATATATCAATAATTATATGTTCCTATAAGGATATGATAATAAGACATTCCTTGACATTCTGGGAAAGGGTCCAAATCACACCTTCTCCATACCATCCCAAGGGTCACATGTCAAAAATCACAACGAAGCTCACCAATAAAAGTGGAAATCATATCAAATATAAATGATAATTGAATAATATAAGTTTACCACCCCTGATAACATGGTCTATCCCTTATTCATGGGGCTGTAAGCACCCAAACATGCTATTCATTCCCAATTCAAAAATAATTATAATCAACAGTCTACCATATCTTAGATAGTAAAACCAAATAGGATACGGGAATTATTTTTTACCAGTAGTATCCAAGTGAACACTTCTCCAAATCTCTTATCATGAGACATCTGATAACATTTGTAGAATCCCAACCCATTTTTCCCCAGAACGGTTCTTAGGGGTGGTTTGCACTTGGCCTTAGGAGAGAATCCCCATATGATAAAGGATTTCGACTAGCAGTGAGGGTGTAGCAAGATGATAGTGGGGAGATTATAACCTCCAGTTGTGATAATTGTATTGTTATAATAAATATAACATAATAAAAAGAGCATAAAATACTGGGCTGGTAACTCACCAATGCATGAGGATAAGAAGACATCATCACCAATAATCAACAAGTTCAAACATACATTACGATGAATAAAATACCATTTGTAGAAGCATGTATAAAATTCATGTTATAAATAATAGTAATAAATAAGGGTCACCCATGGGAAAACATAGTACATACATATATAATCATGTTGACATAAAATTAACTTAAATTTAAACTACAACTTATTTAAGAACCTCCAAGGTCGCATTCCATCATTTCCATGCTATTTAGTACAACATGAACAAAAAATTCAAACTCTTGAGCCTGAACCCCATCCTAACAAAAATAGCATAAAATCTAAAGGTTCCATGATGTGCACATGTAGGGTGTTACAATAAATATCAGTTGGCCACCCCCAACCTATGCCTATATTAAATCTTTAATAAAAGAGACATATATTAAAACATGTAAAAGATACAATGCACAAAATAATGATATAAATACATTACCCATGTGCTCAAAATCCATATAGAAGTGATCACCTTTTTCATATAATACCAGAATAGTTGTAGTGGTGGGGATCATTAGTATAAACCTATTGAATCAATTTCCAAAGAATCATCCCTAGCGAAACCTTACGTTTCACCTATAATATTTTAATCCATAACTGTGTTCCATAAGTTTTATACTAGATTCCTAAAAAGTAACTCTCAAATATGATGTATTTTTTCCCTCATAACACTACTCGAAAGCCCCCATAGCATTAAATCCCATAATACCAAGGCACAATGATGTCTTTCCTCAAAATAATAAACAATGTATACTTAATAGATGATTTCTAAGAGAATGATGATATTCATCCAACAAAGAAATATCAGCCCAATAACCATAACAAATGGGGAGCCCCATTCCCCAACCCATAATTATGACACCATCATCTAATAGATTCTCACAATAATTGTGCCTTTCAATGGTAATAACATCCATCCTCACTAATCGTCAACACAATTCCATGATTCATCAAAAAAATTCCACTACCCACAAAATTTGGCCACACCACATCATCATCTTAGTCTTATCTTTGTGAACATCACCCAAATGGCATGTTGTCTAATCATGAATAAAGAAAATAAAATACATTATACCAAAGACACATAATCTTGGAACCTCAGGCCCCTACAACCATGTCACTCATCTCGATGGTCGTACCCATCCAATGTCACATGGGCCATGCCCATAACATGGTAACCTATTATCCTTAATCCAATGTCCATATTTCCCACCTAGTGGTCAACATCACAAAAAATACTTGATTCAAGACCAATATGATAGATCATGTTGCCTCATCCATATGGTCAATGCCATTTCAATGATCAAGACATTCCATCCACCTTCAAATGAAACTCATCTTGTATAATGTAAATATTTTATTTTAATTAATTAAAAAACACACTGATCCTATCTAAGACATGTAGTCTGAATCCTATCACTATGATTTAACCATTTGTAGTCATGGGAGAGCATGCCTATAGGAATATCATGGATTTAATTTAATTAATTATAAAAATATTTTGAGGTATAGGGTCTCCCTTGAACTAAACAAAAAAATATCAAGAACACAACCTTAAAACATGATAATAAAATTAGAACTACCTACCTTGTATGGTAGAAATTCACTCATCTGATATCAACATCTAATTTGAGCCAATTTGGATGAAATTGTAGTTGAGTTCACCTAAAATAGTGTAAAACGGCTCACATATATTTAGAGAAATGTTTGATGGTTCATAAGGTGAATGTATGAAAGATGATAAAATTCCTTACTGATACACATCCAACCAACCCGGCCGTAGTTGAATTAAAGCTCAGATGTAGAAGATATATCAATACTTAAGGAGGAAGAAAAATAGGGTTATCCTATGCATTGTATGTGGTAATATAAGGATGAAAGGAAGATAATAATTAAATGAGGTAGGATGTTTTTTTAAAATTTTCTACTTTTTGTGGCCCACATAGTTTGGATACTTGGATAGGCTAACAATGTCCCAACCATGTAGTAGCCACTATTTCAGCATAACACAATGCATGGACGGTCTGCATAGTATGTAAAGAATGCAAAAACCATGGATGAGAATATGCTAAACAATGTAGACATCCCCCAAATATATATTCATCACCTCTTAAAGGGTTTTTCAAACAATCTCTAATAGAGATTGAGGGACACATGATTTCTATTGGGAGGCCACAGAGTTTTTCTAAACCATGTTATAGAGTCTGCACCTTCATAAAGTAGGGTTTTCATCCTACGACACCACCCAAAACCCACATGGAACCCCAAGGAACATGGAATCCATTTAAATTCATAACAATTTCCTTGGGGTAAAGGAAACATTAAAAATATGTTTTAAAGATCATGATAATAGTTGGTTCATCCAACAATATACAAAAATTCAAATGGTTTGAGGATTTTGACCCTCTTTAAAAGGCTGGGACATTTTAATTGGATTCTTTCAAGACCAATTACAAGCCAAAAAGAGGGATATAGCCAAGTAGATATTCATTTAAATGAGTACATGGAATATACCAGGTAGTATATGACTTCTCTTTATATCTAGTGTGGCAAGTTTCTCAATGCCTCTCATAACATGTGCTTCCCCAAATGCATGATGTCTCACATTGGTATACATAGTGCATAGAGGGTTGTTGACCCCCAGTGTCTATTATCCGGTCAACCCTATGTACCATGGTCTAGATCAGTTCATTATACCTATTCCAAGGACCATGTGATATCTAGAGTACACAGCATATTCCATGACATAAATAACATGTCCGGTCACATGTCCTCTTGGACATGTACACCTTACACATGTTGAATCATATGAGTAGAGGTCACCTTTTTTGTGGGTACTCCACATGGAATTTGATATTTAAGATGACATGTAAAACCTATATTCTGTTTGGAGGGGATTATATGGTCAATTTTTCACAATATCACACGTTGTGTACATAAGAACTGCATATAACCACTATATTCTCAGGAATATTCAACTGTGTGTTGCTGATACAGTCTGGATTGTAGGTAAAATTCCTGAAACACCCATATCATTGTTGACCATCCACCATTGTGGATTAAAACATAGATTTCTGTTGTTATTTTCTAGAAAAAAAATTTTCATCACAACCTAAATTCCACATGGCCCAGGCCATGGAAATTGCACCGGTCATTCCATGATAGGATACCATGGTCACTGGTGGATGGATTCCAACTACTAGTTGATCGAAATGACCATCATCAGCATCCCTAGAGTGATCTGGTCATTCAGTTACGTAGATCCCATATTAACCATCCCATCATTGGGATCCCATCGTCATCATCACAAGTCTATTATGTTACATAAAAACTGAAACAGAGCCCATGATCATTATCCATTGTGCCAATGAATGAATGCACAATGATCATTTTCCATTGTTATCATCAAATCATCGGCCAACCAAAGTTATAATAAGGAATTCCATGAACCGAGGGAGAAAGGAACATAATAAAAAGTCTCTATTAATTTCTTTGATACTTGGGAGATCATCGATGAAATCAAATGAAATGGGATTATCGCCGGGAAAGAAACAATGGGAAAAAATATTAACTTACCTGACATAGGAAGATAAATTAGACATTGGGGAACGAATATAGATCGGTCACTAAATTAATTTTGAACGGAATGAATTTTAATTCATTAAAACATTGAATAGGGATAAAACCAGATAATCAAATTCCCTAACATATGGTTGGATAGATCATTTGTGAATTGATTTTTCATTTTTGATATTGTGTATATCTGAAAAATCCATCGATAGAGATGGCCCACACTTGATTTTTATGGTCAATCTACAATCCTGATACCATCTTCTTTTCTTCTGGTTTACAAAGTTCCATCCCCAAATTTTCTATACATTTTTGTGGCTAATCCTTTGAAATATCCATAAATGGGTTTATATAGAGGTTGGGAAAATAATTATAATTGAAATATGTAAATTATTTAATTTGTTTAATTATCCCATTATTGCACTCTTTTAATGTTCCTGATGCAAATAATGATTATTTCATGTATAGGGTAAAACCTATATTATAGAATTAATGGAAATATGAGATTTCAAATCTGATAATCCATTTATATGTATATCTATTAAAATTTAAAAATTACACATGTTTGATAAAATATATATATTATATTTCTATTATATCAATATGATACTTTCCCATGCCCAATAATTATGCACTGAATTGAATCCTGGTTTCTATAATATTCCTCAAAATATTTCAATTTAAAAAAAATAGATTTATTATATTTATTTTTTGATTGTGTCTCTATTCCAACTCTTCCATCCAACTATATATAGTAGGATATAGATAGTGAATTAATTATTCAGTACTACCCAATCATCATGGGAAGAATCCAATCATATTTAATCACCAAGGAAATACCACTATTAGATCAATCCACTCATTCATCTCACTCTACCAGTATAGAATATACTATTTTCAAACTCTATTGGGATTAAACATACAATCTTTTCATGTTAGACCATAATTTTTTATAGAGAGTGTTATGCATGTCCTATATTCATTCCAAACTAATTACCTTAACAGTTACCATGGGTAACTTCAGATTACATCATCCTGTCATCATTATCTGGAATGAGACATTTGGTTGTCTATTATGCAAATAACTGATCCCTGGTCACTGCTTCCCCACTATCACGATCCATGAAATAAAATGTTAAATCTATGAAATTTCTCCTTTTATTAAGTATAAATCCTATATTAGAAAATGTAATTTTGAACCATTCCTAACAATATTCCACCAAAGAATCAATTTTCATTCTCACCACAGAGTCTTGCTTCCACTCTCCTAAACTTCCTTTAGTTAAATAAATTTACATTATATCTTAAATATTTCCCCCATCATGCTTTTAGGAATCCCAAACAAATAGAGTCTCAATTTCACCTTAACACATCACAAACTATATACTTTGTTATCAAATATATGAAATTTCAATCACATTCTGTATTTTATATATTTAGCACCCCATCCTCTAATAAAATTGGAATGTAATGGTACTTTAGCTAAATCTGATTCATTATATCATGGAACATTGATTTTTCTCTATGTAAAGCACACGTTTTGAATCAAAAAATAGAATACCATTTTCATACCCCCTTAAAAAATCTTTCAATGTCCCCTTCATAAAAATAAAATCCTTTCCATTTACATTAGTTCAACATACATTGATTCCATAGTTTAGAGTGAAACTACTGCTTGAAATTTAAATATAATTATAAAAGAAATCCATTTGATGGTGATAATGTGTAATATGGTTACATTATGATTATTTTAATCTCAAATAATGTTAGAGTTAGAATACTAGTTTATTTAATAAACTATTTTGAAGAAAATTTCTATGATTATGGAACCATTTTGAACATGAGAGTCCAAAGAGTAAAATTTTTAGAATTGTTTCCAAAAATCATTTGAAGAGAAGAAAAGTAATATGTCCATACTATTAGTCATACAAATGAAAAATTAAAAGTAAACATTGATGTTGTAATGTTATTCCTAAAATGTTTTTATAGGATGAGTCTTTTCATAATGTATATATAGGAAAATATAAGTCATATCATATTCATATAATTCTCCAGTCTCTACATAGAGATACTATTCCACCACGGATTATGAATTTAATGGGGTTGTTTATGAGTTTGAAAAATTTGGGTGATATTTTATTTTAACAAAATTTGTTTTATTCACTGATCATGTAACACTTTAACACATGATTATAAAATAATAATCAATATTGATCCATACTATATGGATTTATTTGTAGTAAGAGTTTAATATAGATATTAAATGTAAGAGAGTTACTAAAAACAATGTGGAATCATTATTAGTTGAATTCCTCAAATTACTAAGTGCTAATTACCAACAAGGAAACCATAAATGAATATATTCCATGCAAGGAAACCTTTCTAACTGAATTGGATGTACAATGTTATGCTAACAAACTAATTTGTTTTTTACTTCATATGTACATTTATACCATAATACACTGAATATATCATGACTAAAGGATGAATCAAGGTTCTATGTGTGGTGTAATCCAAATATATATAGAATATATAGTTACCAAATTATTAATAAGTGTATTCCATATAGAGAATAACAATCTACCCAAAAAATTTATCACACCACAACAACTTGAGGAATCATTGTACCTCAGATAACTACATGGAATTCACTATAAATATTATTTTATTGTATAAATATTCTTAATGATTCCTATGAATTCTATAAAAGGGTGAATAATTCATATTAATTGAAAATATCTCAAACATTTAAGAAATTCTCCAAAAACCCAAGAAGAGTTTTTAAATATTTTTTATACGGATGATTGAAATTATGGAATCCATTCCCATGCCATCAATGCCTTCATACATATTCCTATTGTTGATTATGTTTCTTAGTGGGTGAAATAAAAATCCAAATAAGAATAATTACACATATTTGGTATGTTACTTTTAAAAAAAATTGTATTTGGAATGCATATGGAAATACTCAAGGACCAAGGATCACACTTCTGAAAATTATCTATAGATATTTTTTGTAAATAAATTTGTAGTGTAATACAAGGAATCTAAACCCTTCCACCAATACACAAAATGTATTACAGTGCTAACTAATATATCAAGAAGTGAAACACTTGAAAAAAGTATCATTACCAATAAAAAAGGACTAAATCTAATAGTTTATGATTCCTTATGGGCTAATAGAATAGTTTATAAGGAATAGCTAAAAATGAACTAATATTTGTTGTTTTCTGAAAATGGATCTCTTATTTGAATATAATAGTTACATATATTATACTTGGTAGTTAGGAAGGTGAAAATGAACTTGGAGAAACCTGGGTAACAAAGGAAGCCACATATAATATGGATATAATAAATTCAAAGATAATCATTTTGTAATGAAAAAAGTTTCCAGATGAAATAAAAAATGGGACAAGAAAAGAGGATATATAAGTGAAAATTTCTTTTGGTGATAGAGTGTTTGTCTTTAACATGGTAATTACATTCATTCCTTTTAGTCTATAACTTTTTATCTAGTGGATACACTTGTATGAGCCAATAAACCATTCACCATAAGTGGACAGATCTTGAAGTAGTACGATAAATTATTTATTAATTAGTAACTATAAGAGATCAAACTCGTCTACACATTCCAAACGAGAACTCCTTAGCTCAACCTAATCATTTATACAGTTCATTGGGGTCTTATATCATAGTTTGTTGAGAATGATAATAATTATTAAAATTTACTATGAACACTTCATGAAACATGATTAGTGGATAATAAATTCTTATATTTTTTGAATTTTTATGTATATATTTTCTTTTTTTATGAATTTTTATATGTTTTTGTTTGTATTTTAAATTTGTCTTATGCTAAAATAAGTCACTCTATAATAATTAGGGACTGTGAAAATTGGAGACATAAAATATTGTAGTCAACACTGGGAAAATGAGGTTTTTCGAAGAGGAATTATAGAGAATAATATTTTTACGGGGAAATTACTATAAAATTGAATTCATTCTAGAGAAAAAATTTGGTAAAAAATTAACATCTAAAATATCCTCATTAAGTGATACTCCGATATATCATATGAACTGTACTAAAATTAGTTTATGGGAAGTAATCTATAAATCATCCTAATATTAAATGAAATTTTTTTTGCAAAACAACAACATCAATAAGATTTATATAAATCTGAGTGATAGTTTTCCATGCCCTATATAGATTCATTTTTTAGAAAAAAAGACCATGATATACTAAAAGTTTGGAATAAATTATTTTCGTAATAGATTCACTCAATAAATATGTCATATACACAATATTTACTTCAAAGAATCAAAACTATTCTTAGTTTTGAATGGGGGATAGATATATTTATTGAATTATAAACTCTTACGAATAGGTGGGAGATGGTATTTCAAAATTTCATACAGTCTGTATAAAAAAGTGTGGAATTATGAATTGATTATTATCGTATGAGAGAGGATTATTTTAGGATGTTTAGGGTTTCCAATTTAATTAAAATAAATTAAAAAATTTATCCTTCATTTATCTATGGCCCAAAATTTAGATTAAGTGAAACTTTTATAGGTCATTTTGAAAGTGTTCCCTTGAAGTAAAATAATAATACATTTTTAGAGGATGTGATTCATGAAAGTAGATGTACGAATTTTGTTCATAAACCAATTATTTTATTCCCTCCAATATGTGATAAATAAGAATTTAGTAATGTTTGTATAATTAAGGTTTCAAGAATAGTGGAATCATGTGATGGGTTGTTCCCAAAATGTCTTTTCATCATGATCAATGATTAATTTGAGATTTACTTGATGTTAAATTCCATGATTCAAAAACCTTAAAAAAATAAAATAAATAATTTATTATCATTAGAACCAACGAACTTGATCATAAAATATTATTTATAATAAATATATAAAATTAACTAATTTCATTGTATGAAATTATTTCTTCATTGATGGATCTAAAAACAGATGTTCTTCATACCATCATATCATTTTTGGAATCAAGAATTGGTATCATCTTGAAGAGATACCCAAATGTTCCATTAATATATTAAATTCATTATATAAATCTCTCGTTCATAACATAAAAGATACTATTTGTTGTTTTGGTCACCTTTTTTCCCCATGAGATTAATTTCTAAAGAATTATCCTTGTTCGTTGTAGATTTTTTAATATAGGGTGCATAAGGATAGATCTCTTTTCATTAGAAAATTATTAGAGAAGGGAGATCTTGAGAGCTTCATGAGGATAACTTTAATTTCATTGTGCCCAACCAAAATTTATTGGCACTATTAAAAAATAATATAATTTTATTTATATACCACTAGGTTTTGAATAAAAAAATTTATAATTTCACTTTGTTATATATTTAATCCATGAATAAATGTGTGTATATAATAATAATAATAATAATAGTATTATTATTTCTTGACATGCCTTAAAATGATGATTAAAATTAAATATTATTAAACAAAAAAATATTTAAGATAAATTATTTCTCACAAGAACTGGAGTCTTGATCATCCATTCCTACAAAATATTTAATAGGCTTTGAATAATGACTAATTATTTAACAAATAAGTATCACTGCATTATTTTCCAATAAATAAGAAAATGTTTTAAAAAACATTGGTCAAAGCCTCTTTTTTTATTAAAAAATGACCACTTATTATGGGGAATTGGAGACCCATTACATGTCTCATAGGCCCATAGGGCATTAAAGCCCATTACATGTCCTGTAAGGCCCATATTTTGGTGTAAAGGCATACCAGTTAATAGTACTACTAATGTAAATGGGAAGATACAATGAATAAATTTTATATTCATAAAATAGAAAATAAATATTTATTAAATATTTTCCTCAAATAATATTATCTTGAATAACATATGATGGAATATATGTGATCAAACAAACATGATTAATTATTAAACAATGTGCGGGAATAATATTTATTAAACTTGATGAATAAAAAATATTAACATATTATTAATAGGATATTTAGGATTTACATAGTGTGTGACCCTATAAGACTCTTTTTCTATGCAATTATGTGATGAATACTAATGTCCCAATCTAGAGTGTAAAAACATTCCAAGGCTCCCATAGAGAAAGAAGTTAATTCCATAATGACATAATACCTCATATTAATGTTTAGTGTGTAATATATATACTTTATTGTGATATATATAATCAATTAGGTTGCATGATGGGACTACCAACATATGTGCTCAATGTCTCATTCTATTACATTCTAAAAATCAAACATTATTTTTTGAAAAACATTACCAAGGTTTTATATAGGCTATATCATTTCCATTAAAGGGCTTAATATATAAAATTATTTTTAATAATATAAGGTTAAAATTCTTTCACAAATTATTCATTAAGGAAATATTACTCGTGATGCATCAAATTGATCATACATATATGTAATCACAATTTTATTAAATATAATGTAGAATAAGTCCTATGAAATGAATTAGTCATAATATAAATTTATAAGGATAAATATAATTTATAAATAAATGAACATCCAATGAATCATATAAATATTGATTTCAAACTACTCGGTCTCATTCTCAAAGTATCCTTCACTAGATATTACCAAGGTTGCACACCATGAATGGTGTATCATAGTCCTATAAGTATCCATCCCTGATATCCTGAATCATTTATCACCCTTAAATAATTTTATTCAGACATAGAACATAATTTTAGGAACCTAATCATAGAAATTCTATGTTCTAATCCTAGTGGGGGAATGATATGAAATTTCAACGTGAAAACTAATCATAAGAAATTATCATGTACTATATTAAAAATAATTTTAATAATAATGAGATATATATTTTATTAATATTGAGATAAAAATACAGGAAATCATAAAGTACTCCAAAGGTGGTTCTAGGAAAAAAAGTCCTAAAAAACTCCAACTTGCACTAGAGACAACTACTAAGAGCATTAAGTTCCCTAGCTCTCACATGATACACATGATTAAAATTAGACATTCATTTAGTTAATGGTTCCACCATGTTTTTTGAAATTGGAAATATTCATAATTGAACATCACCGCTCTAAGAAAAACACTACTAGAGGTGATACATTTGCATAATGTTCAATTTCTATAGACGTGACCATGGATATTTTGAAAAATCAACCATTGTAGTGTTATCACAATAAAAAAATATTGTTTCATTAATTATAGGTAAAAAATCAAGCTCTTAGACAATGTTTGATATCCAAGAGGCTTCCTTAGCAACATATGAAGACACTGTATACTCAGAATCCACTGTAGAATTAGAGGAAATGATCTTATTTGATCAATTCTTACTCACAGCTCCTTCATTGAGATAGAAAATACATCTTTACTATGACTTCATATCGTATTGATCAATTTTAAAACAAGAAATAGTAAAACCCCTAATGACCATATCATCGTCTACTCCATACAAGAGTAGCATATCCTTAGTTCTTCTCTAATACATAAGGATATCCATAACAATAGACCAATGTTGTTATCCTGGATCATCTTATTATATTCCAACCAATATTAATGGATAAGAAACATCAAATATATTTTATAACATGTAATACATTATTGACCCTATCAAAAAATCATATTCGATCTTACTCATTCTCCCTTTCAATTTTTGTTCTTATAGTCACATTTTTATAGATATATGTATTCCATTTGAAACATGAACTTATCCCTCCATGGATTGTTCTATACAAAATACATTTAGTATCTAGTAAATTTATGTATTTAAAATTAGTTCAAAAATCCTATTTGATCTATAATTAATGGACTTGATTATTATAATATAGGCTACTTCACCTATGTTCATAATTGAGATTCAATTGTTTAACAAGACCTTAACAGAAAGTGATAATGGTATGCCACATACAATAATTTTTATTTCATTATAATAACCTACATGGATAATTATTTCATTAATACTAAAACTCTTATAATTACTTTGATAACATTCACTCATAATGAAACCAAATTATTTTATTTCTTATCAAATCAATTCTTCCATGACCTGGATAGTTTTTCATTCCATAAATGGATGTCTAAAACATGAAAATATTTTGGACATCACTTGGATTCGCTGAGCATTCCAGTTATGTAATGTACACATATTCTAGAAGGATATCATTACGGAAATCAATTTTTACATACATCTTACAAATTACATAGTCATGGTAAGATACAATAACATGTAGAATTCTGATAGATTTAAAAATGTCAAACAGTGAATTTTTTTCGTTATAATCAATTTTGAGACATTATTTAATTCCCTTTTAAAATATAATTTTTTATAGGTATTTAATCTTCCATCCATGTATACTATTCTATTGACTAAAAATTTACACCCTAGGGGATTTACATCAACCTCCACATTAAATGGAACCCAGAAATTTTTATAATTCATGCAATCCATTTTAGAATTTATGGATTATTTCCAACTTGTAGATTCTCATATCTCTACCGCCTCTTTATAGGAGAGAGGTTTATAATTTTTCCACAAATAATGGGTCGCCATATTTAATTATTATAAAACCATATATCTCAGGTTCTATTTCATCACTAGTTCTCTTATGCATTAATTCTATTTCTAGAAAAAATTCTTCTACAGGGACATATAAAATATAATCTTATAACAACTCTTATGTATCTTGGGCAAAAATTCATTGAATTAATTATTTCTCCCACTATAATTTTTGAGGATGTGATCCCTCTCAAGGAATAAGAGTTTTCCAGTGAAATAAAATTCTTTTTATACATTGTTGTATCAGAATTATACCCTCATTTCTATGGGATACAATATAATGATTAAATTTGTGCCCTGATGTTCTAGTTTGAAGAATTTGAAGGAAATAAAAAATTCCTAATAACCCCATACATGTACATGTGAAGTGACAAGTTTCTCACCCCTTTCTATCTCTAACTAAATTTTTGTTTTCTAATTTATTTGGTACATAGTTTACTGTTAATTTAATTATTTATAGGTCATATTTCCAAATGGATAATAGAATATATAAAGAACACATCATCAACCTGACGATTCCTAATGAGGTACTTTCCATTCATTCAGTAACTCCATTCCACTATCATGTGTAAGGTGGAGTGAGTTAATATACAATTCAAAACATTCATAGAATCTTTACAAACTGTTGGTATTATTTTCACCCCCTTGATTTGATCTAATATTCATTATCTTCTATCCAGGTTTATTCTCTAATTCACTCTAGAATTATTTGAATTAACCAAAGGAATCAAACTTATACCTCATCATACAGACATATCTATATCTACTCAGTTCATATCTAAAAGATATGAATTAGCAATACCCACATCTATATTCTACTATAAAGGGTACTCATATATAATTATATGCTAATCATAGAACGTTTGAGGCCATTTCAACCTATCCATCGAATGGAATATTTGTCATTTTTCATTTTATATAAGAAAAAAATCATTCTAGTGATTTTAGCTGAAAAGAGTCTAAATAACTATCTATATATAGCTTTTTCAAACACTTATAATTTACCTAACCAATGAAAGAATTCCATGGTTGGGTGTTATATTATTCATTATCTAATTAAAACACATGTTTTTCATAATTTAATTCATAAGGAAAATTATTTAAATGTCTCATACCATTAAATATGTTGTTGTCATAAAATATGACACTTTTATTTATAAACATGAAATAAAACCATCTATATCTAGGAATGATATATAAATTATGTTCATGTAAAATTTGGGAACATAATAACAATCTCTTTTAAGAAATACCAGTGGATTTGTTAATGAAAGGTGGTAGTCTCCATTGGGTAGAGTGGTCATCCTCACTCTATTAGCAGATCATAAATCCACATCTCCTCTATAAATATTACATGATGAACATGGTTCCATATTTTGGATGCATATATGATAACTAGAAGTTGTATCAAATTTCCAATGAGTAGATATTAAATTATTACACTAAATAACAAAAACAACCTTATCTTTGTCTTTCTTCTAGGTTCATTTCATCTTCTCGTGATCTTGTTTTCCATATGCCAATCATTCGACCTCCATTTCCTTATCTTTCCTCTCAATCTTCCTCTTCTTAGAAGGATTGTTCATGGGATATTTAGACTCATTATGAGTCTTGGGAAACTTTAACATTGTTCTTCCTTTTTCTAATTCACAATAATGACCATGGTTTTGTCACACCAATGCCCTTATCCACTTAGTGAATAGGTGTAAGAAGTTCCAAAAGACTCTTAACATTATTCATCATATTAAAATTAACAATAAAACCATAGATGGTATCAGGTTGTGAGGAATGTAGTAGTTATGTTTGTAACTCATATTAAAATTTATTCCTTTAAATGTATAATTGTTCAACGTATCCAATAATAATGAATATATGATTCCCAAATAGTGCTAACAGACCAAGATTATTTATAAAGAGGGAATTTCATATCCCATATCTATTTTTTTCTCATTCTATTGATAAATTTACCAAAGGTGAGACATCATTCTATAGGCATCCATGTTCTAATGTTTCCTTAAAATCTCAAATTTTAGTTATAATAGGATGCAACACTGATCAACTCTAGTATTGTTCAAAAGTTTCACATAGAGAGTTAACTCTTCCATATTAGCCTCATTATTAGGTGGTTCAAAAATAATTTCTTATACCACATAAAATTTACCTTCATGTTATAGTACAACACATACCTACCTTTACCACTATTAGAAATTTCTACATGTGATATGGTTATCATTCTAATGTATAGATAACAATGATGTGTTTGAATTATGTTTTCTTTTTTATATCTACAAATATGATGAGAAATTTTTTAGTACTGTATAAAATATAATTTTAAAAAGAAAATAAATATTAAATTTATTAATATCCCACAATTTTATAGATACCCATCAACTAACACTATAATATTAAAAATATCATATTACTTTAATATTCAAGTAGAAATGATCCATATTCCCCTTCTCAGAACAACAATATTGGTTGGTTAAGCAATTTTAAGGGTTTTAGTTAGGAATTCCTAATAAAAGTTTCATTAACTCACACTTCTTTGATCTGTTGAGTGGACTAACCATTTCTAATATCCTTATATTATACTTCCTTAGATTTTGAAACTTTGTTAAACCATGTATTTCATTGACATTAAACAATTGATTAGAATTATGTTTTTTCAACCCAAAACACAATGTTATAATTCCATCGTAATTGAAAATACTAGACATTTGGATTCCAAATCACATTGAAATATGATTCAATTTTAACTAAATTAGTTGAATTATATACTGATTTAATAAATTTAATTGTAGTATTTTACCTTATATGTGAAAATTTAAAATTACAATCTTTATTCCAAGACTGTTAATATTATGTGCAATTAAAAAAGTGATTACCCATGTATTAGAAAATATTTACACATAATCCATTTTTTAATTATACCTTCCATTCATGTTAATTAATTAATTCATGTGATAAAAAATACATCAAAAATGAACTAATCTTAGAACATGGTAGAAATAATATAATATAGTGATTGGATCATGAGGTTTTAATTATGGTTAGTTTATGCAGTGGATGATAAAATAACCATCTAACTAGGAAAAAACACCTCAAACCATTTATGGTTCATGTTTCACCTTTCCACCAATCCATATATGTATATATACTAGATTGGTTTCTGCTCAGCTCCAAAAATTAACCACCTTAAATATCTTTGGATCTCCATCCATTACATATTATTTTAAGCACATGTCAGTGGGGGTAATGAGAGGAATTTTAAGGGGTTTACATAAAGAATCCATGGGAATAGATGAAATTTCATAATATGAGGAGGGATGAAACACATGTCAAGAATATAAGTTCAAAATATATTAAATTAAACCAATCACATGAAAGGGTCTTGTATTGGATCTTGATCATCCAAATGTGTGCAATGAATTACACATGTAATAAAATTTGAATCAATTCAAATCATTCTTAATTTGGATAAATCATGCTTAAATAAACATTTATTATCTTTTTTAATTAATCAATTATTTAATCTTAATTATCATTTGAATTTATTTGTGAATTCCATCCATTATAATTTTATAGAAAGTACAAAAAAATTATATAAAACTAACTTTTGCACAAAATATTCCTTAGAGGATACATGGCGAGTACCCATACAAACAACTGAACATGTCTTATGCTTGAATACTATTTACTTTTGTGACATGTGGATTACACTAATTAACATGTATTTTTATAATTCATACTATGGACATAATTATCAAATTTTTTAGATGGTATTTATGTTGTGTGTTATGATTCAATGCACATAAAGTATTAACTATAATACACTATTTACATGCTATTAATATTCGAACATCACCTGAAATTTAATTAGATATATATATATATATAAACACATCACATAGTGTGTCCAAAAAAATTAATATCCACACACAAGTACTTGTTGATAATGTTTAAATAGGTTAAAAAAATATTTTTAATTTTATATAATTTGGTAAAAGTACACTAGGTGTACATTGGGGATACACAATATGTATTATTATCAACATCTATATGGGGAGAACACCTAGGTATATAGAGTATAACCTTACGATGAATAAATGTTGGACTAAACATCATATTTGTGGGATATGTGGTGTATGGTCTCCTAGTTACATGACCTACAGTCACATAGTCCATGTATGAAGATACATGACACATTTGGGACTAAAGGACTACGATGAGTGCATCTTTGTCACAGGGCATGTAATCAGAATGACCATGAATCAAGTCATCTGAGTCAATATGTTTTATATAATTAAATTGACTAATTTTTATAAATTAACATGTCTTGAATTAACAATAAATAAAATCTTCGTTAATTAAACATTGGTACATTGCATGTACCTCTAGGTTACACAACTTGTACTCCTCTATTATTCATCCAGACTCCTCAGCACCACATAATGAGATCTTAAATTTTTTTTTTCTCACAAAGTAATATTTATTATTTTTTAATGTGAAATGAGTCAAAAAAAATATTATCTCTCAATTGAGATAAATAAATGATTAATCAATAATTTAAGACATATAATAAATTAATAAATCAATCAATGTTCGTTAACTAATTATAAATAATTATGCATCTTCTCTGATACCAGATAGAAGTTTCCCACAAAATATAATCATGTGATCATTTATTCATTCACTAATTTTTTGTTATGATCGATGATAAATATGATACTTACATGAAAATAAATGTAATCATCAATGGAATGTAATCATATAATATAGAAAACATATAAATACTGGATCCAAATCACATGATGATCACATATTATTTATAATTAATATAAGTAATCAGTGAAGTAATTTTTGTGAAATTATTTCATCATTTATGGATATGAAAATGGATCTACATCATAATGTTTTTTCATTATATGAATAGAGAATAGATTCCATCCAGTAATGATCCAAAAGTGTTCCATAAATATCTAAATGTATTAGTAGGAATTTTTGGTTTCTATCATGATAGATACAATAACTTGCTTCATTATCCTTTTATCACCTTGATAGTTTATTTAAAATTATTATCAATTTCCTCTCTATACTCGAGTTTGGAAGGTGGAGTAAGATTACTCTCCTTTTTTGAGAGAATTATTCTAGAAGGGAGCTCCTTAGTTCTTTTAGAGAATTATCTAGATTTTATTAGGAAACAAATGATATGGATCTGATAAAATATAACATAATTGGGTTCATATGCTGCTAAGGTGATAATAAACAATTACCTAGGTGCCCTTTATATTTAATTTAATCCCTATAAAACCCAATTCCTATGAGAACAATAACATTATTATTTCATTACATGTCATAATTTCATTAATTAAATTAAATATTATTTAATCAAATTATTTTCGATATATTTTTTTCTCATCAGACCTATAGACTCATTACTCTATTTTTCCACAATATTTATAATGTATTGAAGAATTAAACTTTAATTAATTAATAAATATCACTACATTATTATCTAATGAAAAATAAATATTGTATTCAATAAATAAAAAATTAATATATATTATATATTCTGCTAACAAAAATATTTTCTCAAATAAATTGTGAGGGAATATAAGAGATCAAGAAAAAATGAATAACAAATAAACTACTTGAGGGAATAATATTTATTCATCTTTTTAAAAATTAATAATAATATATTACTTAATTGAGATTCTAGATACACGTAGTCGGTGACCCTATATGCCACTTTCTTTGTGGCAGTTGGATAAGAATTATAAAATAAATGTTTTGAATCTAGAAACAAACCACGTAATCCATAGAGAAATAATTTAATCCCACAAGGATATAATATATCATACATGTTCTTACTGTGTAATATAATACCTTTATCATGATATATCTAATCAATAAGGTAGTGTGTTGGTTCCACTAACCTATTTGATAGATGTATTCTCCTTGACATTATAGAAATCGAGCATGTATATAGAACATAATCACAATGTAATTTTTTTGGATATATCATTTCTATAAAACGGCGTAAGATATAAGCTTCTATTAAAGATAATAAAGGGAAAATCCCTTCACACATAATTAATTAATGTAATATTACTCGTGACACACCCAACATATCCTTCTTCACGAAAAACATATGTATTCAGTGTTTTCATCAATATATCATTAAATGTGACTTATAACACTCATTAATAGAAATTTTATAGTGTATGGATCTATATACTTGTACGAAGATAGAAAAACCCAATGAAACAAAAAATGTGGATACCCTACTAGCGTGTCTCCTTATCATAATATCACACATTGGATATTACGATGGGCATACATCAAGAGAAGGATCCTCAAAGTCCTATGATTCTCCACCCAAAAAATATCATATCATTTTTGCCCCTCAAATGATTTCATCTGGCCATAAACACATATATAAGAATACTCTCATGAATCTTTTGGTTTCTCATCATAGTGGGGAACTTCTATGACCTTTTTATTGTGTATATATTCTTGGGAATTTATCATATATTATGTTACAGAAATGGATAGTAATGATGTTATAAAGAGTTTATTAATATTCAAATCAACTAATATAGGTTATTATAATGTACATAGATCTTCATTCTAAGGTACCAACTCTAACAGACTCTCACTTTCATTATAGATAATTTTAAAAAAACCTTCATTCCACAAGATCTCACATGATACTCATTCTCCTATAGAGACAAGCCTTTATCCATGGGGTCCATCATGATTTATTCTATGTTAACTCTTTCTACTAAAATATCACCCCTAAGTAAAAAATATATCAAGAGGTGATTCATTCATAGGTTTTTCTTTGTCTTCTTGTGAGATCGTTGTTATTGTCCATGATCCACTTCTATAGTATTATCACAATTAAATTTTATAGGGTCCTTAAGTATTGGTTCCACATCAATATCACAACAAAATTTTCATATCCATGTTTCTTCCTTGGATGTATCAGAAGCCAATATATACTCAAACTCATATATAGAATCTTTGAAAATTGGTTACTTTTAACTCTTCCAGCTCAAAGCCACTCCATTGAGACAAAAATCATACCATTATTGTGACTAAAAATCATTCTGATATGTTTGAAAAATAGAATTATTATAACCATTGATATCCAACTCATCGTATCATTTTTAGACAAGGATCATATCCTTAGTTATTCATAGATACTTAAGGGTAACTATAAAAACTAACCAATGTTTTTATCCTAGATCATCTTGATATCAAACTACCATACTCCGTGAATTGGAAACAAAAAAGACGAGTTCATAAAATGGTATAAATGAGTGATCCTATCACTAACGTGCAAGGAATGTTACTCATTATCACATTCTGTTATTGTTTCTGAGAAAAAATTTCATTCAAAATAGGTATAACATGTGACACTATAATTTTCCCCTCTTGGAGGGTTCTTTACTAAATCTATTTAGTATCTGGTCAATGTGTGCACATTTATTTTGTTCAAGTAGCCTCTTTGATCTATACCAAAATATTTTGATCCTTCGAATATATGCTTCTTCACCTATTTCATTCATGAAGAAACACTTGTTTTACAAGTCCATGATGGTTTATTATACTATTATTTCATTTCCAATAATTAATATGTAATCAAAATAAACTACATTATTAAAAACCACATTCCCAATATTCCTCAAGTGAATTAAAGGCTCACATTAATTATCAATGAAACCAAATTATTTTATAGATTTATATAAAAAAATGTACCCTAACCTAGATTATTTCTTCAATCAACTAATGGATCTCTACAACATTGTAATATTTTTGGATTAATATAGATCCAAATAAACATTATAGTTGTTTCAGGTAGATATATTCATGAATTTTATCATTAAAGAATGTTTTTTTGACATCAATCTTCCTAATTTTATAGTTATGGTATGCATAGATAGAATGTAGAATTCTAACGGATTTAAGGATGGAAACTGCTGAAAATGTTTCATCATAGTCAATTATATAACATTTTTTAACCCCTTTAGCCACTGTCAATGATTTATAGGTATTTACATTACGTTCCATGTCCTTTTTTCACTATAATAAAAAATTACACCAAGTAGGTATTCCAAATACTGGAACATCGAATAGAAACCAAACATCATTCTGGTAAATGGATTCCATTTGAAAATTCATTTTTTAATTCCATATTTTTATATTTGATCTCTCAACTACCTCCTTATATTATAGAGTTTTTTTGACTATCATCCAATAATGTGTAACCATATTTGGTGACTAGAAATTGTATTTATATGGTTTACTTACCTCTCTAGATCTCCAACATATTACTTTTGTTTCTGTAACTACAGATTCTATGAAGACCTATAGAATTTGTTCCTATATGATATATTTTGTAAATTGAGAATCAACTTTATCAAATTCATTAATTCTCCCACTATACGTTTTTAGTATGTGGTCCCACTATTGATGTATGGATTTATTGGATATAATCACTTCCTTTTCTAAGGGTTTGTATAGGCAGTTTTCCTTAGTTTCATTAGGATTACCAATAATTACATAATTTGTTCCCTAAGTTTCTATTTTGTTTCTTTTAATTCCCTAACAAAAACTTGGATACTGCATACACGTATATATTAAAAATGGGTTTCCTTCAACTCCATATCACAAAGGAAATTTTATTTTTTTGATTTATCAGATACTCATTTTCGTGTATATGCTACAGTTTTTAATTCTTATCCCCTTATGGATAATGGAAGATTGTCATGATCCATCAACAACTGCGCCATGTCTAACAAGGTATGATTCTATTTTAACTAAAACCATCCCACTGCAGTGTGTAAGTTTTAGTGAGTTGATAATGAATCCAAATATCACATAAAATGATGATAAACAATTTTTTATAATATTAAACACCTAAATCCGATATAAGATTCATTATCTTCATTACTAATTGATTATTTAATTCCTTATTGAATTCATTAAATTTTCAAATAGACATGGACTTTTACCTCATCAAATAGAAATAATCCATTTCTACTCAAGTCATCCGTAAAAGTTTTTATGTAAGAATTCCCACCTGTAGATTCTACAGGAAATGGTCCACACAAATTAGTTTATATTAATCCTAGAATCTCTATGAACCATTCACCATATCTAATGATTGGAGGTTAAGACATTTAATTTATAATCAATAATGACCTATTTAAAGTGTATTTATATAAAAATAGTCCAAATAACGTTCTTGATATATATTTTTCAAATGCCTGTCATTTACAAGACCAAGATGGTGATTCTAGAGCTAGGTGTTATAAGATTTGGGGGAACATTATTCATTCTCAATTTTGAATACTTGGTTTTCATAATTTTATATGTAAGGATAATTATTTTAATGTTCCATACCATAACATATTTTTTCAATATATATGAAATAACTTATACTTCCAAACCTAAATATAAAACCATCTACATCGAGGCATGATACAGAAATTATATTCTTCTAAACCGTTGGTAAAAAAATCTCGTAAAAAATATCATTCATGTTGGAAATGAGATGTTGTAGTATCCAATGGATATAGTTTCTAACCTTAGACAATTGGATGCTCGAAAATCCACCTATCCTTTATAAATCTTGTGTAATTATATGGTTCTTAAATTTTCATAAAAATAGTAGAACCACAAGCTATATCAAATATCTAATTTGTAAATATTGTAATATTGCACTAAATAATGACCAAAACATTATATTCCTATTGATTCTAGGTGTAGTTATTCTTCCATTAGCGTTCCTTTCCATAGGTAAAAAATAATTATTTCTTTTCCATTCCCTGCCTCTGGGTCATTCACTTGTTGGAAGGATTTTTCCCTAGATCATTAGAAATGTTATGTGTCTTTTGTCAATTTTCATTGTTCTTCAATTTTTTTCAACATAAAGACCATGGGTTTTTCTGAACTATTTTCTTATCCACATATTGAATCAATATAAGAAGTTCCAAAATACTCCAATAATTATTTATCATATAACAATAATAAATAAAATACTATAAGGTCTTGATAAGTGAAGAAAGTACGGGATCTGTGTGAAACTCATTTCTGAATTTAATCCCTAATATATAAAAGAATTCAATACAGAAAATAATCCTCACTACATGAGGACCATCTAGAACTGACCATCAATGATTATATTTAAATAGATAATGTTACATCTAATATATCTATTTTCCCACCTAATCTTGATTGATATCCCTAAGCTCATACATCTGGATATACATATCCATGTCCTCATATTTCATCTAAATCAAATTGGTTATGGATTATATCATCAAAAACTGAACATTTGTAGAATTTTTTAAATGTGTATGATAGAGAGTAAAATATTTTTTATAAGCCTCATTAATCAATGAATTAGAAATATTTTCTTCCATCGCATTAAATTTCCTTTCAAATAATAGGATAAAACATAACAACCATTACAACTCCTTGAAATTTGTTCCATTGATAAGGTTATCCATATCATGCATGGATCGTAGCGATATGTTTGATTTCATTATTAATATGGTTTCTAAAAATAATATGATCATTGTTTTATAATTTATCTCATAGAATTTAGAAAAGTAAATAAACATAATATTTATTAATCATCCATTATTTTATCAAAACCTTATAATAATCACTATTGAGTTCAGAATATCCCATTTTCTAGACATTTTTGTGGAATGGACCCATAATCACATTATAATAACCCCAAAATTATCTAGTCGAGAAATTGTAAGGATTTTAGGTATTAATTCCAAATGCTAACTGCATTAACTCAATGTTCATTGATCTATTGAGTGCACTCCACTATTCTGAATTCCTTAAATTATAATTCCTCAAATATTTCTTCTATGTCACACTATTCCTTACTTTAGAAGTACACTGTTGATATGAACTTAGTTATTTGAACATAAAACATCATGTTATAATCTCCTAAAATTGAAAGAACGGTGAATTTGGATTATTCTTCACATTAAAATATTGGTATATTTTAACTGAATTTGGGGAAGGCAATACTAAATTAATATATATATATATATATATATATATATTTGATGGATTTTATCATTAATTTGTAAATTCCAAATTATTATCTT
The DNA here is from genome assembly GCA_963277665.1 of Viscum album. NCBI lineage: Eukaryota > Viridiplantae > Streptophyta > Magnoliopsida > Santalales > Viscaceae > Viscum > Viscum album. Next base: position 1,104,451,311 of record OY728139.1, read on the forward strand.
CATTAAATGATTTTAAATATTTAGTGGATTAACTTAGGTGATTAACCACCTCTTGTATAATATTTATCCCTAAACTGGTTTATTTTTGTTGTATTTTTCATGCTTGTTAATTCTTTAATTCATGTGATCGAGAGAAAACACCCACAACGAAATATCCAAGAATTTTGACATAAATTTAAAAATAAATTGGAATAATCATGTTGGTTTAGAAATGTTCAGTTTATCTTCTGGATAAAAAACTAACCATCGTACTAGGGGCCAAACACCGTCAACCATTAGTGGTTTGTGTTGTAGTTTTCCACTGGTCAAAATATATATGACACTTGAAAAGGTTTCTCCTTGGATACAAATTAGAACGACCTCCATAATAATTAGATCTCCATCCATTACATATTATTTCACTCGAGCATAGTTTAGCGGAACCAAAGGATTGGTTATGAGGTTCATATAAAGATACTGTGGGCATGTAGGCCATTACATATTATGAGGAGGGATGAAAAGAAAACCATCAATTTTGTTTTGAAAAAATTATATAAAAAAACATACAATGGTTTAGTGTAGGATCATTATCATCCCCATGAATACAAATAATTATTCATTTTACAAAATTTTCATTCAATTCTAATTATTATTATTTACATAAATTACACTCAATTTAGAAAAAATTATTTTTAAATTAATAATAATTTTATCATATTTATCATTTGAATTTCCATTATATTATCTTCCATTATAATTATGAACATAATAAAGAAATTTGTTTAAAATTTACTATGTAAAAAAAATTACCATGGAGGAAACACAGTGAGTACCCTTCATAACTACATAATTTGTATTGTATTCATATAATATGTACTCTTGTGACATGTGGCATATATGACATATCATTTAATTTCCCAATGTGTGCTATAATATTAATGATCACATGGTTTACATGGAATTTACATCGGGTGTTACTCTTCAATTCCTCTAGATAAATAACTATAATACTACTTATACATGATATGGAAATATAAACATTATAGAGAAATTAATTTGACATATGTATATATATATATAAACTAGTCACATGGTATGTACTATCAACATAAGGACCCATAAAAATTATATTTTGATGAGGTTTACATTGTATAACAAATTAATATTCATTCTGTTTAATTTCGTAAAACTACACTGTTTTATATTGGAGTCACATGGAGTGTATTCATCTCACCATATATCTATGGAACAAGACTAGGGACTCGACTTGTAACCATTCCATGAGATACATATGGATTAAACAATGTTTAAATAGGGAAAACAATTTTTAGTTTTCCTGTTGCATGGCCACTATTAATCTAGGTCATGTAAGAAGATACATGACCCATTTGTTACTAAATGACTACACAAAATGTACATAAGTTACTCGGTGTTTACTCCAACTGGACAAACCCCATGATTACCAATTCAACATGTGGTTTATAATAAAATTCATCGTAGGTAATAAATGAGCACAACTATAATTAGTTGTTCATTAATTCTATTTGAAATAAATACTAGTACACAACGTGTACCTATGGGTTACACGATGTGTACCCTTATAATATCCATAAAGACTCACATAACTTTATGATGAGATCCTCGAACATATTTCATTCATGTAATTAATATTTGTTACTATATTTAAATAAAATTAACAGTAAGTGAGATAATATCACAATTGAGATTAAAGAATAATTGAACTAGAATCGGAAACCAATATAAAATGCATAAAACAATAAAAAATCATTAAATAATTATAAATAAGTATGTAACCACTATGGTACCACATTATGGTTTTAGACACTACTGAAGTATTAATCGGCTATGTCCGACATTTCATTCATTCATGATCGATTAGTAGTTTGAAAATTATAAAAAAAATAAATTCCTTCACTAACTGATTTGAATCCTATAACATAGAGAATTGAAAAATTATGGAATGAAACCATAGGATCATCACATCTTATTTATAATAAATTTTAATAATTAATCATTTACCATGATATAAAGTCATTCTTCATTTGATGGATATGACCACAGTTATACATTAAACGATAATTTATTTGTAAGAATCAAGAATAGAATCCCTATAGTGGGGACACACAGAGTGTTCCACAATTATCAAAATTTCATCATAGGAATCTTCAGGTGCTAGTATGGAAAATATTATCACCTGCATCATCTTCCTTTATCACCCTAGAAAATTCATCCATTGGCTTATTTTTTTCTATAGACATAATAGTGGTTGGTGTTAGACGATCACTCTCTATTCTCAAGAGTGTTCATGGAGAAAGTACATATCTAGGGATTTGAGAGGATTCATCATATTTCATTGGGTACAACAAAAAATGATTTGGATCTATTGAAAAATAATATAATCAAGATTATATATCGCTAGGGTTAGAAATAAATAATTTCACATGTTCCCTTAATTATTTATTTAATCTATTTGTATCCCCATGTCTATAATAATAATAATAATATTATTTAATGAAATGTGATAAACTCATGAATTAAATAAAATATTATTTAATAAAATAAAAATAAATATATATTATTTCTCACAAAACATATAAACTTGGTTTGTAACTCCTTCAACATATTTATTAGGCCTTGAAAAATTACTATTTATTTAATAAATAAATATTAGTATATTTTTCACCAGTAAATAAATAAACATTATATTCACTAAACTAAAAATATTTATTTATTTAGTATTCATCTCACATTATATTCTCATTAATAACAAGTGACAGAATACATGTGACCTAGAAAAACTGAATAATTATTAAATAATGTAATGGAATATTATTTATTCTACTTTTTAAAAAATGAGTAATGATATATTATTTAACTCAGATCCTACATACACTTAGTGTGTTACCCTATAGGCCTATTTCTCATTGGCATTAGGTGAAGCATTTCAAAGTACAATGTTATCTTATAAAAACATTCCAAGGAACCCATAGAACGCTTTTCTAATGCTACAATGATATAATAAATCATACAGATTTTTATTCGGTAATATGATCACTTTATTGCGAGATATCAAATCAAGAATGTTGCATGATGGTTCCATCAACATATGTGCTCGATGACTATTTCTTTGACATTATATAAATCAAAAATTCTTATAGAACACCATGGATATAAATTTATTTAGGATATATCATTTCCATAAAAGTGCCTGAAATATGATCTTTCATTAATGAACATAAGGGACAAATTTTTTATTTCAATATCCATTAATGAAATATTACTCTTGACGCACACAACAAACCCTAACTTTACACAAACATACATCACCACATTTTTTATGAATGCACAAATTTACATGACTTAAAATGGTCCCCAATAATTATATTAATGCTTAAGGATCAATACAATTATTGGTAGAGAAAAACGTCCAATGACACATATAATTATGGATTTCTCACTAGGGGGTCCAATTCGCATAGTATCAAACAAAGGATATTACCAAGGGTTTACACCATTATAAGGTGCCTGATATCCCTATGAGTCTTCACCCATGATAGCTTGTATCAACTGTGTTAATTAAATAGTTTCATCCTTCCATGGAACATATATTGAAAAATAGAATCATGGATTTTCTAGGTTCTCATAATAGCATGGAACAATTATAACCTTATAGTGAGATCTGAATTTATTTAGAAATTATAAAAGAATGTTTTGATAAAAAGAACAGTCATGATGTGATAAAAGGTTTATTAATATTCAAAAAAATTAATATATGTTATCATAATTTACTCATATTTTATTAGGAAACCAACCCCAACTAATAAATATACATCAATTGATTGGATTTTGTGAATATTTAGTAATCCGAATAATTTATGACCAATGTTGACCAATATTGTATTTAGAATAAAATAAATCATAAATTATATATAATAATTTGATTTTTTATCTCTCAATTAAGTGATTTAATCATGGGTATATATTTAAGTATCAGGAAATTAAATATTTATTACCTGATTTGTAAAATTTGTTGAAAAACAAATTTTTCATTGGTTGGATAATGATGACCATGTAAAGATATGATAATGTATTAGATGGATGATTTTGGATTTTTCTTGTACCATAGAGAGTATTTTACTCACCAAAAAATCCACTCATTAAATATAATATTTTGTGTGATACGTTTTGTATCACACATCAACATTGGAGAACTATTTCGTTGCTAATGTAATAAAACATTTCAATATAAAGAAACATTGGATACCAACACTACCTATGTTAATGATAATAAAAGTAGTTAAAAGACCAAAAAAATTACACATTTCATACAAAATTCAATCTAATGCCAAAAAATTGTGGAATTTAAAAAAAATCCGAGACAGATTATAAAGAGAGTTGTGATACTGTAAATCATTGGATATAAAACTATTTTTGATTTGGAATCTATCATATTATCAATGTAATATAACATTATCCCCTCAAAAACTATGATCTTGTCAATACATAAGAGTTCTATATTTCCATTTTATCCCCCAATATAATGGAATCTACATTAACTTGTGAGTAATATGTCAGACAAACACTAGATCATACTGCATCCTCTAAGTGAGAATGGTTCCTCAATTTTTTAATGCTATGTTCTACTCAATGAAATCTCAGGATGCCAAAAAAAGCATCCATACTTTTCACAAGATAATGATGATTTCAATTCACATATGTAATATGTATTGTAATTTAATATTATTGTTTTTCTTCATTCTAGTAAAATTTAAAACTCTAACACAGTATTTGTTAGACACAGATGTATGTTCATTATCTAAATAAAGTAGCACTCAAAATAATTGTATTGTTTCTGGATAACGATAAAAAAACTATTAGAGAGAACTAAATGATATATTTAGAGCATCTATTAAAAAATAAATATATGTAGGGACCAGAATAATATTCATTTAGAGCATCTCAAAAAATAATGAAACTTGGTAATAAACAAGACACATGAGACATGATCACTGAGAGATAAAAAATGTCTATGGATGTGGGAGTATGGGATTCAATAAGGCATTCAAGGATGAATCATACCATTGATGATGAACAAATTCATAGCATTTGGATGAAATATGTTATAATATTAAAGCATCAAGAATCTTATAAATAGAGATGAAAATTGTTATTTGAGAGGTAGTAATATTAATATTACCAATTAGACATTACTATTTATGAGGTTTATGTCCATGGATATTATCTTCACATTGAGGGTTATACCCCTCACTAGTGACTGATCTTATGTATGGAGAGTGTTTTATTATATTGAGTAGCAATATAAATTGCATTTCATATTTTTTTAAACATAGTTTTAGACTATATTATTCTTGGTGTTCTACGATCATAAGCAACTTCTCCTTCAATTTTTCTTTTTATCATTGGTAATTAGTCTTTTCTCATTCTCTAATCAATCAATAATTCATATTATGGAACCCAAGTTATTAGGTTGTGGTGTATTGGTGATTACCGACACATGTGTTTAAGATATAATATCACTCCTAGATTCTAAATATCACTGTCTCTCAATCGATATGTGCCTTAATATTTGAAGGTGAGTGCTATATTGTGGGATTGAGAGATGGATCAAATCACACTTATTCACATTGGATTGATATATTGTTATTTTTATTAATTGTTTTTCAATAATTCACTACACTATTTGCAAGGGGTAATGGTTTCATGATTATGTACATTCTCAAAGAACTTATACTAATATAAGGGTTAATTATAAAGGATATATGATATCATTATAGTCAAACACCTACCCTTATATATTTCAAATATCTGTAATATGATAGTTAATCCTATATTACTCACTATATTCATTCTATTTAGCATTATAAAAATAAAATACCATTATTTTATCATTTAAAATTATAAAAAACATGAATATAATCAACTATTTAAGACAATACATTTTCCCACTATATTTCATTATCTTCAATGATAAAATTTGTGCTAAAAAATCTCATGATTATGTGGAGCTAAATATATCATCAAACTAATTAAAACCCTCAAATTTCCATTACTATTTTTTTAAAACAACCCTGGGGAACTATAATAGGTAAACAAAAGTGAATAAATCTAATCAGTAGTCTATTTTAAATATGAATCAGTCTCCCTTAATTCCCCAAAAGCACTATATGATCTCCATATATTGAAATGTAATATATATAACGATATATAATTCTATGTGAAACTGTATCACCCACCATAGTAAGGAGAAATTAATATCTTTAGGAAATACATCCCTTAACACTCATGGGAATTCCTTTATATAATATTTGGAAGAAAAATTAATTAAAATCAAAGGTTGAGATGTATTTTTATGGGGTTAAATAAAACGGTATGAATTACTTTTATCTCACTCTTCATTGAACTGAACATAATCAATATTTATATTAGAATAAATCAGCTACCACCAATATCAATAGACATTGTATTAAAAATATTCAAATAAATTCATTATATGTATGAAATTATATGGTCTCATTTTTAATAAGAATATAGGTGATTTCATATAATCACCTACCATTAATTATTTAGATACCTAAATCAGAATAGACATCCATTATCAATCACCTATTTGAGTAGATAACTCAAGAGGTGAATGGATCATCATTATGTGAAGATCAAACACTTTCACTCGATTAATTGTAAAACATATGTCATATATTAGAATCAAATAAATAAGTGTCTAGAGTTGTAATTATGCATACCACACCATGGAACACCATGGTTACCACATCTCATCAAGTTCTACATCATGGAGTTGGTAATAACCAAAATCTACCATTATAATATTTTTCCAGCGTGCCTATTGATCAACTCTGATAAATCACTTGAATTTGAGTATGAGAAAACCCTTATGAATATCTTTTTCAAACACTACCTATAATAATATTCCATTATGTAACTAAATTGATTATAATAGATATATATTCCTTAGATTATATGGTTTCTGGAAGAACTCATCCACTACCTCATTGCTCTATAGACCACATTGCAAATCTGCTTGATTTAAATGTTTATTTCACAGTAAAAACTACCTAAAAGTATATAACATTAATATATAATAATTTTGGTATAGATAAATGTCATTTTTTCGAAACGAATATGAGTTTTAGGAAAATATTTTTTATTTGAGTTCTAAATTAAATACAGTAAAATGATGTTTTAAAATTGTGTGGGATAGAATGCTAAAACAATGAACTGATCATATAGCCTATAATTTGGAACCGGTCATCATAATTATAATTCTATGGATACATAAGGATGGTACAGGAAATGAAATAAATAAAAAAATATATATATTTGTTATAAACATGAAATTGGGAAACCAACATTGATTTTATTTGGATGTCATCCCCAGTAAGATAGATATATACCTTATGAAAATACAAGTATCCATTAAGATTTATTCCATGATCCAACTGAGATAATGATGTATAATTTTTTTATGTTTTTTTTGTGATTCTACTACCAAGATATTTGAAAATTATTTTTGATGGTTGTCATACCAAAAAACGAGGTTCTAAGTCTATATATTCTTCATGATGTAGTGTCTAATCTTATAGGGCCTTGTATGAATTTTGAAATATATTATGTCACTCATAATATTAGATCATTAATATGGTATTATAATGGATTCTCATTAGGAACATAAATCTTACCAAATTATTCAAAATCTATAGTAATCTAATAAATGAAAATCAAATTAAAAAATAACCCCATATTTAAACAATATGAATTGATTGATATTAATTATTAATATATGAATTTATTAATAAATTTTGGAAAGAAAGACTAATAGTTATCATGATTTTTTTAGTTCTTCCATTCAGTTAATGGTTCAATACTATACTATTATCTTTCCCTATGTTACTATCTTCTATGTTAATAAATACCCCAACTCAATCTATTAATTTTTTTATAAGTTTAGTGAACTCTTTTTCTATTTTACTCTTCTCTTATAAATTATAATTTCAAAAAATTCGCAAAACCATTGGGGATAATTTTACATGGAAATGAATAATCCTTGTTTGATTCAAAATTAATGGTGAGCATTAAGAGTTATATTTATTATAAACTAGGATTTTGTCTTCATGGTTTTGAGTACCCCAAACACCATATTATTTATGTCCTCCTCTATCCAACATCTAATTTCATGTGATGGAATTTCTACTAGTTTGGCATGATTTTTTTCAAGAAGAGTACACAAATACATTATGATCCCCTCAATATTTCATGTTTACTAGTAAAAAATATATATATTTTATAATTTACTTATAAAATTTCTTTTTGAAAACTGATGTGGTAATTATTTTTAGCTAACAGTTCTTTTTTACTAACTTAATAGGTAAAATTAATTTATCATTCACATATATTTTATAATAATTGACATGGATGATGTATTTATTAAATTGGTAAAAATTTAATTGATATAAAAAAGATAACATATAATATAAATTTTTAAAACCCATCAAAAAACATTTTAGACATCATCATATTATGTGTCTTATGTTCATTTAAATATCTTTAGACCCATATTTTCTTCCCCCAAACAATAGTTTATAATCATTTCTCTCACCCTTCCTTGTCATCCTAACCACCATTTCTGTTGCTACAGTTAACAGCACCATCACCCATATCCTCTCCATTATTATTTACATCACCATGTCATAATATTTTATCACCTTCCTTATAACAACCGAGGATTTCCAAACATATATATCACATCATAATAGATGAATATTATATACATTTCATAAATAACTGATGGAGGAATATAAAATATTAGTAATATTGTAGGCTATATACACCATGTAATTATTTCATGAATAATCTTCAATATCTCTAGTAAATATGTTCCCATTTAATAGACTGCAAAGAAATACCTTCATTAAAATGTACTTCCAAACCTAGAGAAATTAGTCATAAGAAAGGTTGATATCTTATACGAGTGAGGGTAAATATGGAAGGTATAAAATGGTGATAATATAAAATAATATGATAATAATAAGGGTATGATATTATAAAAATAACATAAAAATATAATAAATAATTTATCATGGATCATAAAAATTATCCTTGGAATAAAACATTATCATTTCAAAATTAGTGAAAAATAAGAGTGTTAAATCATAATAAATCAATTTCTAACAATAAACTCATTCCATATATGTATGGAATCATTATAAGTATTGAAACGATTTCACATGTCATGGTTAACATCTCATACTATAAAATCAAAATTATTTAATAATTAACATTGATTTAAAACTTTATCTTATATTGGGAATCAAAACCTATTTCCCACGGTGGATCAAGAAGATCGACATCATTCAAAAAAAATATTATGAAAGACAGATTTTTTTCAATCATTATATCATGAGATATAAAACATTAAAAATAAAATTGATGGATATACATGTCACAACCATCACATAATCCATATATTTTTCTACTGAAATATTATAAAACATTAATTATATCATAAACCATTAGAAAAATGTGTCTCATCAACGTTTCATCATATCATAACCCCTGGAAAAGAAATTTGATTCATAAACAATTCTACATTGAAAAAACTATGAATAAGAAATGGGTTTCATAAATATATACTCATAATAAATAAATTAAATGACTCTAATTTTTTCATTTATTTCATTAGGATATTATATAGATAACTATTGGAACTAGGCGCCAATACGACATGAGATTTTGAGGCCTAAGGTGCCAGAAGTAAATTTTTGTAATGTATTAAATATATTAAATATCACATGAGTACAGTTTCCATAATAAAAGGTGGAATAATATATTAATGGTGACTTGGAAAAGAAATTTGGGTCTACCATTGAGTTTAGAGTATTAGGTTTACTCAAGGGATGAGATACACTTTGTCGGCATCGGGAGATTCCATGATGTGATGTTGTGGGAAAATAAATAAAATAAGTAAAAAAATTTATTTATTTATTTTATTGTGGTGAAGAAAAATGATCTCCCTATATTTAAACACACTCGTGAAAATTTATTAGGGTTATATACATAACCCTAATAATTAATATAGAGTCTTGGTGATAGCCTTGCAGAGTGATGGAAAAATATCAATTATCATATAGTACCAAAATTCAAGGATCTCAACAGTGAAAATAATGAGTATTCATTCTTTATTAGTGATCGATCCACCCTGTGGTATGATATATTTTTTAATCTTCCCTATTTTATTATAACTATAATGAATTAAAATAAAAAATAATAATTAATTGTTTTTTGATTTGATCATACTGTGGGTGTTTGGGACCTTAGTCAATCTATCAACAATCACCCACACTATGTCACTTCCTCTAGGGGATCTCAGCAACCCATCACAAAATCTGTGGAGTCATTTTTTCATTTCCAATCTGAAATGGGTAACATTGTTAAAATTATTGTGGGGAACTATTGTTCTATCTTCACTTGATGATAGGTGGAACATTGAGAGGCAAAATCAACTCTCACTCAGTTCATCCATGGTCACCAATACTATTGGTGTCATTTATGGTACTTCATGGAAAGATATGGATATAAATTTCATGAATACGAATGAGACCCTCACATAAACTCGCCTCATATTAATGACAGAAATGAAACAATTCCATGAATCTATAAGAGAAAATCGTTATTAATGACCCAAAATGATAGTGTGTCCTCCCCTTTGGAACTATCCCTTAGGACTGATCCCTCAAGATTAAAAAGATTTCATACCATTACCCAATTGGTAATTTTTGATTTCACTAATAATGGTGAAATTTCATGCTACCCTCTATAGTCTATCAACTCCAAATGCATCATAGAAAATATGTCTATCAACTGCCACTTGCTACAGGCCTCCTGAATAGCATGTTTCCAGTCTTCTATTTTATTGTTTCATCCACTATATTTCCCGTCCCTACCATATAAGCACCCTAAAATTCAAATGAATGTAGATATTAAACCCACTAGAGATGTCTGAGGTTAAAATGACACTATGTTAAAATACATTTGAGTCTTTTGTGGTCAGTATATACCAAAAAATTCTTTTCTAGTAAGTAATTTCTAAAGATACATAAATCATAAACCATAACTATTAAGTGAAGATTATGATTTCAAAAATTATACTAATGAAATATCAATTTCTATGAGAAATATGCAATAACATGTTTTCCTAAATAATAATGGCTCACATGTTGTTTCTTGAATCATCTAAATAAGCTATATAGACTCTATCATGATCAAATAAAATCAATATTGATGTTAAAGTAAATCCTCATTAAAAACCTAAGAGGCTTCCTCATAGGATCCACACCATATGAATTTCGCCTTATTCGTTCTGAATCCTATAAATGGGGATTCATTTTTTGAGAAATCGTAAATTAAATTCGAGTAATAGTTATCTAGCCCCACGAAACACTATATATCATATGTGTTATGAAGATGCTATAATGAAACTATGGCTATCATCTTCCTTGTATCCATTGATACTCCTTTGTCTGAGATAATGTGACATAAGAAGTGTACATTATCAATCCATATCTAATATTTTTGGATATTGGAAAACAACTTGTTATCTCCTTCTATACTCAATAAAATTTCAGGATGTTTGTCATGAGAAAGTTATGTCCATGAGAACTCAACAATGTCACCCTTTAAAATATCCAAAAAAGAATGAAACTATAGGTGGAAAACCTGATTCATTATAGCTATAAAAAATAATGGATCATTTTTTTAGAATGTAAAAATAGCCATATAAGGCATATCTACTATGGAAATTTGTAAATAGTATATAAGAAGGTTTGAGTCATATCATATGGTAGCCTGTCCTCAAATCAATTTTTTAAAAAAATCAATCTCCTCAGAGATCCTTAAAGAGGTTATCTTATTGAGGTAGTGGACACATATTATTAACTGAATGTTTTTTCATTTTCCTATAATCCAAAAAAAATATGATGGTCCACTTAGCATTTATTTAAAAAATCATAGTAAAACCCCATAGTGATGTACTATTTTGGATAATCCCCTGGGATAAAAAATCCTCAAATTACATCTTAAGACCCTAAAGCTCATTTTTAGCCATCTTTTATAGAGGAATTGATATTGGCAATGCACATGGAATTATCTCTATAATACAATATACCTCTTTATCTCTCATTAGAGGAATTCCAAATAAGTAATCTGAGAAGACATCCTGGAAATGAACAACTATATGATGGAAATATGTATTTCACATTCCTAAGAAATCGATAAAGACGCATGAAATCTATGTGACCACTTTTCCCTTACCATGTTATTTGGGTCTATCTTGACTCTCCCAGATATCCCAATCCCCATTTTAATTATTGGTACTACTCATGAGTAATGTGAAGGAAACCCTATAGTGATAAAAATCAACATGATAATTATAGAAAACCAAATAGTCCATCCTAATAATGATTCCAAAACTAGTCATATATAGGTTGAAGAAGATCCATATGAATCAATAACATCAAATCTCAATGAGGAACCCCAAACATTGGTTTACACATTCTGATCAATACCACAGTAGCGTGTCAAGTTTCATCACCACACAAAAAATATGGAACTTTTTCCTGAAAAATTTTCCAGATTTCCCGAAATATATAACAAAATGTAAATAAAATGTTTCAAATAATGATGAAACCAATGTAGAAGCTACCAATATCATACCTCATTCTGTAAAAGGTCTATCACACTATTACTATAGAAGAGGTTGTAGTTCAAGTAGCTACATATATACAAAAACCCTAAGCTACATCATGACTAACCTAAGAAGTTAATTTTCATTAGAACTACATCACATATGTCTGAATTCCTTAGAAATTTCCACATCTTAAGATTTGTTGGTTGGTAGTAGTCCAGATTTTTTCCAGACACAATTCTTCTAACTGTACACTTGAATGATTTGTTGGTGAAGATAAATTTCTACTAGGAAGTAGAAGAAATATTTTTCAAAAATAATAAAGATAAACAATTTTTCAAAATTTAGATACTCAGTTGCATCCCAAATATGTTTTTGGATTATTATGGCCTGACCTACCATGATAGTGACATGCTACAAAACATTAAATGTGTTATTTCTCAATATCACTGACACTATGAGCTGAGTTGATATGACATTTAAAGCAGTTAGAAATAAAACTTCCCTGTATTGGTTCTAAACCTTCTAATCCCATAAGAAAATATATTCCCTCTCATTTCAATATGTTATGATTTTTAGGTTCACTTTTTCAGAAAATTATAGTCAATTAGTACATTATTAACTAGTATCAGATCGAATACACAAGACCATCCTCAAATATTCTCATTATGGAACAATATAGATTGGTGAATCATACTAAATAAACCATCACGGACATAGAACCATGTTTATGGTGTCCAAAAATATGTAGTATAATCTTATCTTAGTGTATGTAGAAAGATGTATTCATTAAATATCATCTTGAAGTCTATCCATAACATATCCAAAAAAAGATTTTCAAGAGTAAATAAATCCGAGAAGATCATGGGAGAATCAAGAATAATATTGAAAATGATCTTGACAAACCTCTCTGAAGGCATATATAAATGCTTAAAGTTAAATTGCATGGCCTCTAAACATGACAAAGAACCCTAAGAACAACTATCCCATGAAAATGTAAGAGTGTGTTGTTGTTGTAATTCCTACATCTGATCTTCCATAGTTTATCCATTTATGGTTCTCCCTATATAGACTACACTAGTCACATCAAAAGAACTAGAATTTTATCATTGGAACCCAAATAATGAATAATATAATATATCGTAGGTGGAACTGTAGGAGGTAGTACTAGGGGTTCCGGGCCAACCAACTCAAGAGAATTATCATCAGCACCTTCATTTTACACCACTCGAGGCCATCATGGTGGAATATGTTTGAAAATTTAAACACATCCATCATAATTGAATTTGATAATTGAATTAATCATCAAATAAATAGAATGTAAAAGTATATATCCTTCCTATATAAAATTCCACCCCATATTACTACTCCTATAGATAGTTCTAGGTTTCATAGATGATCATGAAGGGGCGTCAAAAGAAACACTTTAACCACCCACTACATAGGTCATGTTTGGGTCTAGGTCTCATATATTATTATGTATTCTAATGTATGAAGTGTGAATTTCAGTTTATGGATGAAAACACTACTTGTATTGAAATTAGCATAAACATTTAATGGTAACCATTTCAATTTAGAATTCAAATTTATTCCAGTTTGTACTCATTTATCTTTAGATATATATCACAATTTTTTAGATGAGTCAACATTTCCATGTTGTAATTTCTTGAGCTTTAGAAGTTAAAATTGGTAGGTTTTGGAACTAAAAATGAACCCTTAAATACGTTATAATGATTTATCTTCTCATAAAAAAATTATTTGATTGGATGAATCAGAATTACTAATTTATTAAGTTACATGCAATAAAAATTATATTTATAATTATTTTAATTAGAATCAACTAATGTTTCAGCTCTTGTAACCCCAGTTATGTTGCTCAGACATGAGATACATCATCAAATAAGAATCCATGATCATGTTATGCATCACAATACACTTTACCTTAATGATGAAACATTAATTAAAGAAATATTTATTGTATTTATCATGTAAAAATTATATCCCAACTACTTCATAATAATAAATTAACTATAATATGCTATAAGAAACAGATGTAGTAGTAGAAAATATTGTACGGAATATGTATGACATGTGAAACCTAAGGTACTTATAATGAATCCTAAAAAATATATCCTTTCTATAACAGGTTAAGGGTTAAAATTGAATCCATAAAAGTGAAACTAATGAATACCACAATTCTTTTGCATAACCCAATAGTGATATCATTAAAACTGTAATAGGAATAATCTAGAAAAAAATGTTCCATCCCATGTAATTTTTTCCCTATACATGGTTTAGAAACTCCCAAGAATTGTCTCACTACCATATTACAAAAAATTATAGTACAATTCCTATCAACCCGAGTTGTATGAAAAAATAAAAACCCCATTGATGCCTCTATCTAATGTACCAAACTCGGTTCAAACATGTATAACCTATCACCATTTCTGACATGACTTCAAGAATTCCTACTTATATGCTAGAGAATTCTGACTTGGAGTGATGGTCACTAATGGTATTATGGGGTGGTTATACCCTCATGTCAAATAGGATCACATTGGTAGATAGAAAATCATTAAAAGTAAATAAAATACATCAAATGAGTCATACCAACTAAATTATAATAATCATCATGACAACATCAACAATAAATAGATCCATATCTAGTAACATATACAAATGATGATTTCTATGATGTTTTAAAAAATGGGTGTACATGTGGAAACAAAGTATTGATTATATAAAATTTGATATAAAAATGGAATAAAATTCCAAAAGTTATCAATTATAGAATGATGTGAAGAAGCTCAACCCTCCACCCCATACACTATCCTAGTATAAAAAAATCAGGCATCCATGGATGGATACATTCCCTTATCCGAACAAGAATTTTTAATGTCATTCTAGGTTCTAATTTGTGAATTTAATAAGGTGTGAGTATGAATATGGAATCCATGAAAAATAGTGCCTAGAACAATCTAGTTTGAATATATACAACTATTTGTGTACATTTTTTATAAATATATATGATAAATAAATAATAATTTTGGTCTAGGTTCACCATGGTACAATAATTTAATACAACCTTCTTCAACTTGATCCATTAATGTATCTAATAATTATACCTTTGAGGATTATCTTAGTATAAGTGTGATGAGAGGTGTACCACCTAGGCATCAATAATTGGTGATATTTATATGGGGTTCCATAATTTTCATGGAATTTATAGTTTATAAAGGAATTAACTCTCACACATAATGTGTGTAATATATAGGTAGAATCCAATTATGTTCCATAAAATGGATGAAAATTCATTTAAAAAATTTCATCTTAAACCCATCAATTCAGATTTACATAGGGAACCCATGTATTGCACTAGTTAAACTATAAAATTCTATCCTCGTAGGAGGCCATCCAATGAATTCCATTTAGCATCATAGATATCACTCAAGGCATGGTGTAAAAGTATTTCCCTCTAATCCAATCCATGGTATTCTATATTAGTAACCAAGTATTTCTCATGGAATAGTATAGTCATTTTCCTCAGATCCCTTCAAAGGATTTGTTCATCAGATCACAGTATCACTGATGGAAGAAAAAAACTCATTTTCCCCGTGAGACCATTAGAGGTAATATATATAAGAAAGTATGTATCACTTCTAGTGTAAAATAATCCGTTAATAATACCATTAACTTTTTATTCTTTATTATCTAGTGAAGGGGATTCTGATCAGAAAACCATGGATCACTGTCAACATTACATATAGGATGCAATGGGATAGTGGTAACCCATGAAATTTAAAAATTCACTTATTCCAATTTGGAAATTTTATTCATACAAATGACTTATTCTATAAGGACATGGAAACATAGAATTGGGAAAATGGGATTAAAATTATTCCATTTCATAATTCAAAGTACATTTCTTCCATTTCATCCAACAAAAACCCATCCCAATTCATTTCACTATTTAATTTAATATTATAAATTTCATGGCCTTTAAAAGTATTACACACTAAGGGGTGGATTTTATCAAGGTGGACATCCTTCAATGATGAATTTTTGTTTTTATGACTACCCTAGATAAGGTGATGTCCATTAATTAAATCAGTTATATATTTATAAGGCTTTACATAGAAGGTGTGGTGTGCATAACATCAATGAAAAATATAAACATCAAGTATTTTAGGAAAATAATAAAGACCTTATAACTTATCATGGTGGATGAATCAACATTCGTTATTAACTTCATATTCAGGATAAATCATGAGAAATTAGAAAATAAACCAATAATAGGTAATATTTTCTAGCACAGATTTCATATTTCAAATGTTTAATTAAATTAATAAAATTATAATATGTGTTGATGAACATGTTGATGTATATCATTCTTAACAAATAACGAGTGATTAAGATGTTGAATATAGAGTCTCGGTAAAATCATTCCTTGAGAATAGGAAGAATCACTCAATGATGGGAAAGAGATGTTTTGTGATATTTTGGAAGAATAATGGAGAATGAAGTTATATGTAAGGATGGGTAAAAAGATAATTTCACTTAATTTTATAGGGAGAATAACTTACCAATAAAATTGTCCAAAATATTCCCCAACTGTGTGTTCCCACTATCCCAAATCCATCCCCTTTTTGTGATTAGAAAACTGGTTCTCTAAACATGTGTTTCAACACTAGAACATAATTTCACCATTTTACATGGTCATAAATATTCCCTCATATTGTTTTTCAAATTTTGATCCACCTCTATATGAATCCACAATTACACAGATTGGTTAATACCAACTATGCACCAACCATGCACCATACATTGTTTATATAAAATTCAAATCTTTGAACTGTGAACAAACCCAAAACACCCCAAAACCATCCATAAACTCCTAATTACTTTTATTAGAGTAAAAAGGACATTAAAATATTAATTACAGAATTGTTTTCATCCTTAAAATGCTATAAATTTATAGTGGTCGTCATGAAAGAGAAGAATATACATTGTTGAAATTAAATTCAAGAAAGTGTCATGATTAATGATGTATTAAACCAACCAAAAAAATTTCAGATAATTAGATAACAAATATTATATTGTCTCCGATTAAATAACCTACAAAACATGAATAGAAAAATGAATTTTGTCATCATGAACAATTTGTATGTGTATTCTATGAGTCTAATTAGACTAACCTGAAAATCGAAAATTCCTAAAAGATCTATAGTATGACATATATATAGAATATTATAAAAGAAAATAACATTTAAAATATATCTAATGACTTCTATTATATTTATTAAATATTCCCAAATATAGAACAAAAACAATCACAGATCCCTAGATTAAAAGTGATTAAATATCAATAAATATGACACATCAAAAACCAATGCATGGAATTACAGGATTCATTGTTAAAAATAAAATGTAGTTATAGTATGACTCAAAATATTCACTACTCCCAGACAAATATGTGAAAATAGAATAAAAACCATAAACAATGAATCCCCATAATAGGAAACCTAATGTTATTTCCCTAATACTTAATTCATATTGAAATAAACCTCGAATATCACTAATAATAATCTATTAAATTATTGAGAAAACCTAGAATCAAACCCCTCATTCATGAACCACAATCACATAATCAAAAAAATGAATCAATTTTCGTCAATAATTCAAATCAATCAAAACTATGAAGAACCCCAAACAATAGATACAAAAAATGATCGATAAAAATGTCTTTTATATTTCAGCATCTCTTCATTGTTGAGGATGTTAAATATTAACATCCTTTAAATCATAATATATAATTCGATATACTATTTGACCAAATATTTGGAAAAAAAACTATATAATTTTCAAATGACTAGTCACATCGATAAAAGTTTCATGAAAGATTAAGTATACCAAGGCCCATTGAAATTATCACCTAGAAGGCCATCATGCGCACCAAGGAGTTGATTATTCTTTATGAAGAAGATGTTGAAATATACTACACTTACCTCTTGACATAGTAATCATATTCCAAAGAAACTGGGGCCATATAAAATAATTCCATGCCTAAAATAAATTATCATGTAATTGTTGGTTTATTAATGGTCCATTTGGAGAACCCACATTTTTCTACCTAATTGGACTTTAAAATATTTCTTCATCTTAAATAGAATAAAATGGATATGGGTTTTAAAAAATGTGATCTTTATAGATAGTTCTATGGTATACACTAATGGATAGATGCATAATAATATTTATATTAAATAATCGCCTACGTCCAACAACACTGACTTGAGCCTATGTAGCATTATATAAAATTTTTATGATTTTATTAAAAAAGATAAACCACACATTAACTTTCTCCTTCATCCATGAAACCCCACAAAACTATAAATCATTCATAACTTAGTCAATAGAATCCAAAGCACTAACCTATTTTAGTGTCTCAACCTAATATTTTATAAGCAACTTTAAGATTGTGAGAAATAAATAGAATATTAATTGATGCCTATCAACTCACATCTAAACTCAAAAACCGAGCCAACCACTAACACAAGCAACTATATACATAGTTAAATAAAATCCACATCATTATAACCACACATTTTCTTACATCATAGGTGTGTGTTTGGTTTGTTCTTTTTAAATTTCCTTCATCTCATCACCATAAAATATACACTACACCACCAATGCATGGTCACCATTCTTTGATATGTATTTCCAGTGTGGGTGATAGAATCTTTATGTCCCACATCTCCATAATTTTTTTATCACTTTCTCAAATATGTTTCAATAATGTTCGATCCATTCCCTATTCTTAATGTCATCATGTTTAGGAATATTATCATTCCTCCACATTTATTTAGATTTTATTTTTTATCTAATGATTTATATATAGGTTTCATCCATTTTTAAAAGGTATATGATAATTTACTAAGATAGGTTTTATATGATTCTATTGAATGAAAATGTGGGAATGTGGTTGGTATTAAACTTATACAAGACATGTATAAAGGGTGTTTGACTCAAGTTAGAACACAAGTAGGTGGCACTTTAGACTACATTTCCTCAATAGGAATACATCATGGTTCATCATTATTAATAAAAATTTTACTCATATATTTAATTATTAATCTTATTCAAGATGAGATACTAATTTAAATTATCTTTTTGGATGATATAGCTTTCATTGTGAATTCTAATGAGACTATCATTTTAATGATAGATCCATGCAGAGATACTTTCTAAAATATTAATTTCCATCTTAACATTGATAATAAATAATATATGGAGTTTAGTATTACAAATTTGTTTCATAATAATGTTATAAAAATAATATTGAGAGATTATATAATTTTTAAATATAAAATTTTCAATATTTAGGATCAATTAAACAATGTGATGGAGATTTTTATTAATGCACCTATCATATGATTCAAACCGGATTTTAAATTTGATAATGTCTCCTTGATTGATTTATTATCTTAAAATTTTATTTAACATACAAGTGAAATTATATAGAACTATTATAAGACAAACTATTATGTATGTTAGTGGGTGTTATCCTTCTTGGACATCATAAACATGATAAAAGGGTAAAGGAAATGAAAATGTCATTATGGACATGTGGATATAATAATATGGATATGATTATAAATAAAAATCTTCAAATGAAAACTAGAGTGACTTATATGGATGAGAAGATGACAAATACTTGATTAATATGGATTGGAATTATTAAAAGAAGGCATAGGGATAAAATTTAAGATAGCCCTAAAGCACTGTTAAAAAAATAAATCATGATTGTCTTGTTATAAATCATTTCAATGGAAATATGACCGTACATTGACCTAATTGGTGATGGATTACCTGTGAAACTGATATGATTTAATTGGGTTTAAGTCTTTTTAATTTTTATTTGAAAACATAAATCATTTAATATTCCGTCTTCTTTAATCATGTGGTGGCTATGCAACATGATTCACTTTTACAATATATCTAAATTCTATATTAAATTTTTTGGTATGTTGATCTATTTAAATAACATTTATTTATTTATTTAAACTCCTTGATTGATATATAATGTTTTAGAAATACTTTTTTATTTTTATTCAACTTGGTTGATTATTTAGAGTACATTTTTATCATTATTTTAGTTACTCTCATGCCTTCTTTTAGTACTTTATAGATTTATTTCAATCAAAACTCTAAATCATATTGTGTAAAATAATTTTCATATATTAAAATATTTTTAATCTATGAGGCTTTTATCATATTCCTTACTGATTTTCTCAATTACATAGTTTAACTATTTTTTTTTTAATTCACTATAATCATTATGTATAAATATCCAATATAAATTTATTGTTTTCAATTATTGTATGTTTTTTAATATTAATACAAAATTTAACTTAATTAGAAATTTGTGGTGGGAAGTAAGGTCAATATAACTTAGATTTTATATTTTCATGTATTTATACTATTATATCATAAGAAAATATTTTAGTTAAACCATTTAAAATATGTTAATCAATATTATTGATATTGTGGAAAATTTTATTGATGATAAAAAATGATGAAGATGGCATAAACATAGACTCTAAAAATTATTATTCAAGATTGAAATTATAATTTATTAAAATTAAATAGGGTTATGATGATCAATATCCAATAGATATAATAAAAATTGAAAAAACCCATGAAAAAATTTGAAAACTATTTCTAATTGGTTTTATTTTTTATAATCAAGGTTTTTGGAGTGATGGGATACTACATGCTAAATGTATAAGTTATGGAGAAAGTAATGTGTTAAGTGGAAATAAGTACGAAAATTATTTTCAAAAATATCCATATGTTAAAATTAACATCTATTAGGGGAATTCGTTATAATAAATTTTATGAAATGGTAATTTATCATGAAATAAAAATAAAGAGTCAAAAGTTGGATCATATTGATTTTTCAGATTTTGATTTCATGTAAATCATAAAACAAGAGTTTCCATTTTATTTTATAGAATATGATACAATGAGAATACTGTTGGAACTTTTTTCCTTGATGTTAAACTTATTTCTTATCATTCAAAAAGAGTTTATGTTTTGAAATTATATTTTGAAAATAATAAAATGTTGAATAAATGGTAGGAATACATTAATGGAGTAAAATTTCATACTTGTGATTTGGGGCTAAATCCTCGTGTGATGGATATATTGTTTTGATCACTAATTATTTTGATTTGGAATGGATTATTAATATAAAGATTATATCACTTAAGGAAATTACACCATTAAATTCTGGAATTAAGATATATAATAATATAATTCATATTTTGATTGATTATGGAATGGAAAAGTTATTATTTTCTTAGGCATTGGATAATGATTCTTCAAATTATAATATATATGATAATTTAAAAGAATAACTTCCCTTTCAAGAATAATTTTGTTATGATGGTAAATTATTCCATATTAGGTATTGTGAAGATATAATGAACTAGGGTGTTCATGAATATTCAAATATGTTTTCTATTTATACTAAATGAATATGAAAATATTTAATATGTGAATTGTTTTGAAGCTTAAATGAAAATATTTAATGAGTGTGTAAGTAAGTCCAAATCATGTATAAATTTTTATTTATTATTAATAGTGTCAACTCATTGGAATTTAACTTATCTAATTCATGAATTTGATTTAATGTATAAGAAATATTTTAATACATTATATGAATAATAAAAAATACATGTTTATCCTTTAAATGAAGTGTAAAAAATGGTATAAAAAATTTATAAATTCTTTAGTATATATTATGGTATGAAAAACATGACGGTTTGAACTAGTTAGTTGAACAAAAACATGTATTTTTCACTTTTATCACTATTGGAAATATGGTTCATTGTGATGATTAATTTGTGATAGGGAAGAGGCCCACCCAAAATAGTCTTATAGTGAATCTTATTTATGATGGAAAACATTTTCCATCATAATGAAGTGTTTTTTTATTATTCTATGTGATGGGAAATGTATATTGTTTCGAATAAATTTCACGTGCATGCATGTCAACCCCTGGGAAGCATAATTTTCCATGGCTAATAGTGACATAATATTATATATCTCGCTATTATTCATCATGACAAGATTAATAGTGACAGATAATGTAATCTAATGTAAAATGATTGTGAAAATTACTTTTAGTGGTGAATAAAATCTATCATTATTAACCCAATGAAAATAGATAATAATTAAATCATTTGAACCCTTTCTTCTCCCCACGTACCCCTTCTTATCCTTCATTCAAATCATTTCCGGCAAGCCCCTCTTGATCAGACCATGCACATATCATATATCTTACATTATTTATTCAAAATTTAGGTTTTAATCCCCCAGTGGAGGACTCCCCATTACCACCACTTCATTCTATTTCTGATTTCCCATTCAATATTTACGAAATTTATTTTGTAATACATTTACCTAATTTTTATGGATTTTTTGGAATTTAGGGTCATAGTAGGTTTATTATCCCCTATATGAGTGTCCTCGATTGAATATGATGTGCTTCAGATCCAAATGAATTGATTAAAATATATTTGGGGTACTTTTACACAATTGTATCCTTTATATGTAATATATTTGTTTATATGGGTGTTCTTTTTCTTTATATTGAAATATATATTAACCCCATTAACTCTGGATGTGCATGCGCACGCTAGCAGGTGCATGAGGATGAAAACATCTCACACCCCATTATTATATATATATATATTAATAATATATACATATATATATATATGACTTATAAATATTAATATATATATATAAACAAGGAATCCATTTTATCGTATATATATAAACATAAACATTGAATGTTTCTACATGCTAATGTATTGATATACATAATTTTCTATAACTAGTTTATATATATAATCATTACAAATGTGAATGTTATTGAATACGTTCAATTATATTGGAATATGATATGACATATTGTGATAAGTTTGAAATCATGCTTATGGTGATATAGTTTTTGAGGAATTCTGATAATTCATCGATTGTGGAAATGATAAAAAACTGTGTTTGATTATTATATTTTGATTGGTTTTTGTTAATTTAAAACATGTAAAGGTATCTTTGGAAACATTTGGATACATATATATATATATGTTAACAAGTGAATATACAGATAAAAATGTTAAAAAAACATTGAGTAGTTTTTAATATATATATATATATATGTGTATTTAGATACATAATTGAGATGTATATTTTTTGACAGTGCGTAAAAAATAATTGATGCATATATATTTTATTAATAACTAATGAAATGTATATTCATTTATATAAAGTATGATATTATTAGGAAATGAGTCTTTTATAAAAATGATGAGCAAATAAATTTAAAGAAAATATTTAAACAAATACATTTTATAATAAATAAATTTTATATAAAATATTTTAAACATTATTTTAATGAAAAACGTATTTTCAAAATAATTATAATTTATAAAAAACATAATTATTACAAATTAGTAAAACAAATTATACCTTGTAAAAAATTTGAAAAATTATAAGAATTATTAAAAATTCAAAATAATTGGTAAAAATTTAATAATATCTTAAATAATTATTAATAAGAATTAAATAATTTGAAATAAATATTAAATAATTTTTCTATGTTAGTAAAAATTTACTAAATGATAATATTAATTACAAAATTTAATTAATAATTTTTATATATGTGGAAATTGAAATATTTTTTAATAAATTGTAAAATAAAATATACAATATATTAATAATTAATAAAAAAATATTAAATGTTACATAGAATTTATTTATCACTGTAAAAATAGTGGCCTCTAACAGTGCTATAATATGCTTTTATCAGTGCTAAAAAAGAACTAACTACCGGATCATGGTTAAAAAGACAGGGATTTTACCTATGCTAGAAAAGAACAGATAAAGGGGTGCTTTATTAGTGTAAAGAATATTGATAAATACTACTTTTATTCGTTATTTTTAAAGCATTTATAAAAGACACCATTTATCATATTATTTATTTAGTGGTGATAAAGGGACTCTTTATTAGAAATTCTAAAAGTGCTGATAAAGGATTCTTTCATTAGCAGTAAATAATGTCCTAATAAAGGAGACCTTTATGTGCTCATCTATAAACTGGGCCACAAAACCAGTGCTTCTAAAAGTGCTGATTAAGGGACCAATAATCAACAAAACTACTAGAACTGATAAAGTAATCCTTTATCATAAAATCTAGTAGCACTGATAATGGAAAATTTTGTAGTGTGATAATATAACACACTATAGCACTAGAAATAGGGCATGCAGTGTACTATAACAACACACTGAATCTCCAGAAATAGAACCATAAATAGTAATAGAAATCCGAAAAATCAGAAAAAAAAATACAGAATTTACATGAAATAAAATTTTCAACATAAATACAAAAGACACTATTATAGAGTATTCATATTGCTTTTTTACTAGAAATAATTCTATATTTGAATAAAAGGCACACCTAGAGTCATATCGGTTAAACAGAAAGTTAGTTTGAGGTACAACAAATTCCTGCATGTGAAAAATGACTTATGGATCATTTTAAAAATGCACAAAAACAATATGAATGTGTTTATTGGATTTAAGTATGTCATCTGATTTTTATGTGAATTAATAAGAATTTTCAATTCAAAGACATACTGGAGTGATACCAGTCACATCTGGAATCAAATATTTGTGTGGATGATTCATACACACCCAAAACAACATATGAGTCACTTTCCAAAAGTATCAAAACAATCCAAATGTGTTTCATCTGTTTTGAGTACACCTCCTATGTTTTTTATAAAAATATAATTTTAAACTTGATACATGAACTTGAGGCATATAGGTTGCATTGTGTGTGGGTGTCACATGAGACTCCTTCATAAACATAAAAAATGATTTATGATTCATTTTACAAAATTATTAATACAATCTGAACATGTTTTCTTAGTTTTCAATGAGTGTCTCTTTTTTTATTAAAATATCAATTTTAAACTTATAATGGACATATTGAGTCATATAAATGACACTGTGTGTCCGATTGATGTTCATATGACACCTAAATATCACAAACATCTTATTGATGGTTTTCATAAAGTACTAAAAATAGTTTTCCATTACTCAATTTTGAGTATGTCTGAATTTTTAACAAAAATTAATGTCAATTTAGAATTAAAATATTCACATGGAGTCGTACAATTCAAATTTTGTGTCTTATAGATGTATGATTCATTCCTACACATCTCAGTGTACCTATATATCATTTACATAAATTATGAAAATAACCTCAGTTTTTCCTTCATTTTGAGTGTTCCCCTTTTGTTTATTTCTAAAATGTCTATTTAAAATGGAAACATAAACTTTGAGTCATACCGTTTTCATAATAGAAGGTGTTGAAATGATACAAATTCATAAAAATCACAAATAAATTATGTATCGATTTTGGAAATTATAAAGACAATCTGGTCATGTATTCTAAGCTTTTAGTGAGTAATAAGTTTTTACTAAAATGTCAATTATAAAATGATAGTGGAAAGATTGGGTCCTATCAAACACAACATGTATTAGATTTAGGTGTGTATGATTCATATATAAAATAAATGACTTATGGATCATTTTCCTAAAGTAAAAAAATAATATGAATATGTATTCTTAATTTTGAGTATGTTAGTTATTTCCTACAACTAATGTCTGTTTTGAATAAAATGATGCAGTTAAAGTTATACCGATCACACCATCCATCAAGATGTGGTGCAGCTGATTCAGAAATGTATCAAATGACATATGTATAATTTTAATAAATTATCAAAATAATATGAAAACATTTACTTAGTTTTGATTATGTAACATGCTTTTTATACTAAAAATTCATTTTAAAATGGAAACATGCACTTTTAGTCATACAGGTTTCATCTTGTGTGAGTTTGATATTAGACCGATTCATGCACATCACAGATGATTTATGAACCATTATCCTAAATTTTTAAGACAATTAGAGTGTGTTTTATAGGTTTTCATTTAGTGACACCTTTTTTGTATTAAAATGTCAATTTTAAACTAATAACGAACTCTTTGAGTTATACCAGACACATAATGTATCCGATTACGGTACAACTGATTCCTACATATTAAAAATTGCTTACTTTTTATTTTCAAAAAGTACCCAAACAATCTGCATGTGTTCTCTCTATTTTGATTATGTTAGTTCTTTCACAAAATCAATGTTAATTTTGATTAATAAGATGCACTTGTAGTCATACGGGTCACATTGTGCATCTGATTGAGGAGAAGTTGATTCCAACAATTCCCAAATAATGTATGGATCATTATCATAAATAATCAAATTAATATGAACTCATTCCCTTATTTTTTATTCTGCAATTTTTTTTAACTAAAATATCATTTAAAATAGAAACACATAGTTTGAGTCATACAAGTCACATCGCTTATGGGAATGACACCGGAGTAATTCATAAACATCATAAATGAATTATGAATCATTTTCATAAATTATCAAGACAATCTGAGTGCATTTTATTTTTTTTAGTGAGTGAGACATTTCTGTAATAAGACACCTATTACAAAATGACAATAGACACATTGACATAATGCATCCTCAATGACTAAGATATATCAATGCTGGTTTTCCAATAATACTTTTCTTATAAAACTACTAACTTCAATGTTTGATTACATATTCATTTATTGAATCATTTAACTTGTATTTTATAATTTTTTATTATTAGGGGTATTAAAGATGTTTCTTCAACAACACTAGTGGATAAATTTAAGCTTCTAACACTAAATGATCTTACGACTTGATTACTATACTATATAAAATCACTTGAAAAATCATGAAAAAACATTATTTCAATAACCCCCTAAAAACATGGACAATGGATCTAATATCAAGTGACATCTTTTTTTCACACTTGTAAACAAATTTTCTCATCAAAATATTGGTATGATCCTCATCTTACTTCATTACCATTTTTTTCAATCCATTTCTTCATATCCTTATCCACCTCGATATCTTCCCCAGTCTCTGCCTTGGACTAATCATCCACATTGGTCTCTGACTCTGCCTCTACATCCCCCTATGCCTCCACATATTCCTCCATATCTTCCTTCACCTACGCTATTCCCAATCATATTTATTGATTTAAGGCAATCACTTCTAAACATATTTATTTCCTCTATTATAATTCTCCTTGACAAATAGATCAAAAATAATATATAATCATTACAATAATAATTATACAAACCCAAAATTTTTTTTGACGATAATAAAAATAACCAAATAAAGATGTATGAGGACATTACATCACGTTTGTGGAATACAAAATACACACACCCAAACACTATATTAGTTTAATTCCTTTGGAAACATAGAACATAAAATTATAGTCAAGAGAAATATCTTCAATGATTCCCAAAAATATATTCCCCATTATTAATTCAACCAAGAACCCTTCTTTATAAAATGGGGAGAAGAAAACATAATAAAAGGGTGAGATCAAATGCTCAGTATGGGTAAGAAAGGGAGATATTAATCTTAATATGTACATATGGGTATATGAATTTGAATATTTTACCATGAATATCAAAGATCCTAATAATAATTCGTTGAAAAAATCATAAAAATTTACAAGGAATGAATTATAAAAAAATAACATTGGGTTAAAACATGGAATTGTGGAAATTAAATAAAAATATTCTATCATTTCCATATTAGTCAAGAATAATTTCCAATGCCATTATAGTTGAAAATTTATTTTACTAAACCAAGATCACTCCCCATTCTAGCCATGTATTTCTAAACTGAGTTTACTCTCAGTCCATCCATGTATTAAGTAACCAATATTACTCTTATTCCAACCCTATATTACAGAACCAAGATTACTCTCATTATAGTCCTATATAACTAACCCATTTTTAATTCCATTTTAGTCCTTTAACATAATGAATACCATACATACGTGTTCCATAAGAACATAATTCATTCATCACATAAGAACCCTTAAAATAAAATGGGTTTTGTGAGCATAGACCAATCATAACATAACCCATTCAAAATAAATGAATTTTATAAATATCATTCCATAATAATAATACTCTAACCATATAAATAATAGAGAAAATATCTTTTAAAATATTCTCAATTAACTCATATGTAATATAAAATAATATTATCTTAAATGGAAGTAATTTTGAATGATTACTTGAAAATAATTCACCAGGAAAGTACCCTTTCATTTATATAAAAAAATTAAATCATAAAAAAATAATCAAATTTTTTATAAAAAATATACTGTAAAACATATAACATAATCTTTTAAATACATTTTAAACAACTTTGAAATCCTTTTTCCCTTCAATTATTTATAAAATATCATTTAAAACACATTTAAATTTTTTTTAGAACAACTCATTTTGAAGGAACATATATTTTACCCGAAGAGAAAATAACATCACATGAAACATGTAATATCCTTAAAATAAAGATATTAAATATACTACATCCAAAATTTCAGTATATACACCTCATAAAATAATATAGGTGGATAATATAGCATATTTCTTATAGAAGGAAAATTTAAGAAAATTTACCTTACCAATTCGGTAAGGTTTAAACCGTAAACCCCATGAATGGGAGATCATATGTAAATACCCATAAATTTTTAGAATAATACACTTAATTTAAATTTATGGATAGTATATACACAAAACGAAAAACCAATTATGTATAAGGCATGTGATCCATTATAGTAAATGTGAGGAAAAAATCCTTACTATAAGTGTTGACTTCATTTTCACACATTTAAAAATAAAATATAATAAATACAATTTTATTATAAATCTATCAATTAATGATATGTAATACCATATACAATTTACTTATGACTTTATATTTCTTTCTTATTAAAAAACCCCTGTAAATGTTATGTTTTGGGTTATAACCACTTTGTTTTTTAGATTTTCTTTTGACTTGTAATCCTTGGTCAACTTTCATAAATGATGCTTTCATCATCTCATGACAGATAATAATTATATAAATATAATATATATTTTCACTATATATAATCATAATGATTCATAATTGTTATAGATAGAAAATACAATCCACCATTCATGGAGATGGTAGGTCATACGTACATGTGAATGATGTTTTATTTTTCCTTTCCGGTTAAATGAAATGAAATTATATGATATCTTATCATTAAATATTAAGTTTTATTTCATATATAACATTTATTATCTTAAATTTATTCCTTATTTCCATCCATGTAAAATATATGTGAATAATGAATCACATCGCATTATGGAGATGGTAATCCGTACGTACGCACGAGCGACGTAATAATTTTCCAAAAATATGAGACGGATAAAAATGGATTAAATTATATTATTATTCTAGAATTATACTTATATCTTAAATATAATATAAAAATATTAAACCCTCCCAAATTATAAATCATTAATTATTGTGATGTAAAATTAATTGTATCACTACGTAGAGACGGTAAGACGCATATACAGACCAACAAAATGTTCATTTTTTGTATGGGAATGGGTTGTATAATGGTGTTCTCATAATCATAATAAAATTTAAGAATATTTTCTTACTCATTAGTTATTATTTTAAGATATATATATCAATGATTTGTAAAATCTATATAAGAGTTGAAACAGATACTGATCAGTTAAAGCGGTTAACTTGTCTTTAAAACTACTACTTTAGATCTCATCTAAAGGGCTCCAGAGATGGCCTTTTGGGAAGATCTGAACCTATATAATGTGGATATAGAAGTGTATAATACCATTTGGCATAGTTTGGTCAAGATATATTGTTCAAAGTAATGTGTATAATTGCGGGATGAGGTTCCCTTTTATAGTTGAGGTTAGGGGAACTTTTCGAATTTTTAAAACATATTAATTTATAATAAATTAAATATAAATAAAAATACATAAAAAGGACATGTATTCGAATATAAGATGTGATAATTAATTAATATCATAAAAAATTCATGTTTTTTTATTATTTTAATCTTCATCATTTTTATTAACATTTACTTAACCAATTTTAATTTTAATTATGCTACGAAATATTTCATTATTAAAAGCGTGTAATTTTAATGTATTTCTTACAAATTACACCAAAAATTAAATATTAACAAAAATTTATAATTTATCATAAATATTTTATAGTATTCAAAATTCATTATTCTCCTTAAATGATTTAATAAATCATTGTTTTGATAAAATATCAATATATTCAATTTTGACATTATTAATTTATTAGATTTTTAAAAATATAAATTGAACATTTTAACATCAGAAAAGTTATTATATCCTCGAGGTTTCAAGGTCATCTATAATGTTTTTTAATATATTAATTTGTCCATAATTAAATTTATTTTCATATTTTCAATAATATTTGTTTGATATTTCCTTTAATAATATAATTACTATATTAGTATTGTGATAATAATTTATATAGTATTATGTTAACAAAAAACTATAAATAAATTACTATGATAAATATATATCTTTTATATTTAATATTAGTATTTATATTAGAATATATCTATTGTGTATCTCTATATTAAAAAAGATATATTATTTAGAAGATGAATGTGACATTTCAAAATCCTTATTAAATAATATATTATAAATATCACAGTTTCATCCAAGTGGATCAAAATGTAAAAAATAAATTTTTACAATGACAATATTCTTATTAATGTAATAATTGACTTTGAGATTCATTAATAACACCCATGTGTCCCCTTGTGGACACATAAGATATAATAAAGATAATGAAAATGACATTTCGTGTCTTCCATTGATTTCAATATTATATAAGTAATTTTCAGGGTAAAGCGTCGATTAAATGACATAATTTAGATCCTAATGTTTGAAGATATAATTTCATTCATACAATAAAATTTTGGAATTTTTAGGGTCATTATATTGCCTTAAAATTTTATTTATAACCTAAATTACCTAATTTACTATTTAGCATGGTAACAAAATTTACCATGGATACTATTTCTATTGTATAAAAATAAAATTTAAAAAATTAATAAATTTGTACCATTTTAAACCAATACTATAAATTTAGTTTATAATAAAATCATGAATTAAATCAATTTTAAAAACCATAATTGTACAATTTTCAATTAAAATAAACTAATTAGAATTTAAAACTAATTTAAAACATAATCTGTCCTTGTAAATTCATTTAATGAAAATATAGTTTCTTTAATAAAAATATGTATTTCACTAAAACATGAAACATACCCAAAATTTTTAAAAAAAATACCAAAGTAAATTATTATATCCATCTTTCAAATAATAATTGTTTTTTCCATAAAAAAATTATAAAAGTTTAAAAAATTAGATTTGAAAGGGATTATCCATTAAAAGGATGTAAAATTGCCCTTTTGAAAAAAAACATTTATAGAATTATATTTATTTATATCATATGCCTATAAAATATATTGGATGAATATCATAAATATTTGATTGAATATGAAACTAATATTAATTTATAAATACAATAAGAGTTTTGGAGAATAAAATAAAAAATATTTTTTAATATTCAATTGGTATTTATTTTCATTTCCAAGTAATTAGTAAATAGTAAATTCATCATAAAAACCCTACTCATTAATATGTTAGTTAATAATATTCATTACTGCTAATTTAATGGCCATGTTGTAATCTTATATCTAAAAAATCATGTTTCTGAGAAACTCAATGAAGCGTGTAATGCAAGATAAGACAATGATGCATGTAATGAAAGAAATAAATGAAATAAAATTATTAATTTTTAAAATATATCTCATAAAAATATCAGGGTGTAACATTTTACACCCCTTAAAATGAATTTCACCTTCGAAATTGCTCTTGGTAATGACAGGTTTAATACTTGAATGTTTCAATCATAGAAACCCATATCATAAAAACAAATACTGAAGGTTCCATTAATAATGGAAATGTATAAATAGAACACTCATAAAATTTACTCATATTTATGTTTCACAATAGGATAGAATAGTTCTAAACATAAAGCATTGACATGTAAGAGAAATAAAACCGTCATGTTCTAATGGAGAGTAACAATGAACATGGTCTGAAGAAAGCTAACATTCACAAAGTCACAAATCAATGATGATCTAATGGCCCATTTGATTCATCAGAAAAGAAGGCACTCAGATATTTTTTTTTCAAGATCATATTCCTAGATTTGATGAAATTTTCATGAGGTAACTACATACTTCACTAAGAATAATATCATATGTTCTTTGTTCCCCGATAAACTTCCTCTTTATCTTTTATTCTAATAAATGAAGGTGAACTATTCATTCATGAAGCTATAGAATATCAATAGACCAGGAGACTGAGATTTTAAGACAAAAAATGGTTATAAGAGGTTTTCCAATATGCCTAAATGTTCAATTTTATAGATAATGCATTAATATACAAAACATCATATGATGTTTAACATAAACCATTTCAAAAATTATTAACCTAAAAACACTTCATGAAAATGGAATCCAAAAACATTAAAATGAAATGAACTCCTTCATATTAAAATTTATCTCCCATACATCATAAGGTAGCTCTTGTTTGTCACATTCCAAACATGTGAATACCTTAATCTTATATTTTTTTTTGAAAAATGGAAATAACCCTAATTACTATAAATCCTTTTGAAAAAAAAGCATGCTTCCTTATTCTGAAAATTATTAGATATATTCTATAAATACAATAATTTGTAAACCTCATGCATAATAACATAGACCAATTTTTCAACAAATCAACAATGTTTTAAATAATAATCAGCACTATCCAATTTACATTATCCATATCATTCATCTACTTATAAATGAAAAACACAATTTTCAAAACATATGTAATACATTAATCATTACATTCCTCTAAAAAAATATCACCTTTCCTTTAAATAAATTTTATAAGTATTCATCACCATTCAATGTAAAAAAATTTATCATTAATGAAAATCTTATATTAAAAATATTTATATATTTTCAGATTTTTGTTACATAATCCTTGTTTTACAAAACATATACACTCCATTCAATCAAAACTATTCTTAATCCATTACTCGGGCTTCATCATCATATTATTTCCTATAATATCAAATAATATTGATGTGTAAGTTTCCTCAACCTTTTTATAATCATACATCTTATATTTACTGTAAAATGCATGTGTATATCATCCAATACTTTTCTCATGTCATTCACAATCTCATTATCTTTAACATTATAACTAATAATTTTAAAACCTTACTCATTCTCTTTATGATATTTCTACTTAGTAAATAGATTTTCATAATTCCTAAACACAGCACATCTATAATATTCAATGTTAACCTTGTCTTTTTTAGTTCCTCCCATTTACTAAAACCATTAAGCATAGTGTGTAAAACATTTAATATAATGGAAAACCAAATAATCAATTAAAAGTGCTTTTAATCTAAAAAATATTAGGTTTAATCTGATGTTATCTATGATCATTTACAAAATTATAGTATTATAACCTCTTAATTGACAAATCATTGGGTACATCCTTGGGCATATCCTTAGAAAAATATCTTGGGATCATACAAAAAAATTTCATTCGTGATTAAAAAGGATGACTAAACCCTCTCTCTGATACCAACTAAATTAATGAAGCTTAGATTACAAGGATATTACAACACCATTGTATAATAAATTAAAAATATTCCAACGAACATATTAGTTTTGTTTGTTTAGAATATTGGAACAAAAACATATAGTGTAGTGAAAGATGTTCAATGTTTCCCACAATGATATTACTCTTTAGTACTCTAACTTAAAAAATTTCTTTATAAACTACAATAAATAAAACATAAAAATTGTATAAGATCAAATTCATAGTGAGGTTATGAAATGGAGATATGAATTGTAATATATAAACAAGGGTATAAGAATTTGATTATCATACCTTGAATATCAAATATCATAATCTTGAACAATAGAATAAATCAAAATTATTAATAAGATGTGAATCATAAAATAATAAAATTGGAATAAAACATATTATTGTGGAAAGAAACTAAACCATGTATGGACTTTACATATTATTCAAGTCTCATTACTAAGACCATCATAGTGGACAAAGTCTTTATTGAACTGAGTTCACCCCCCGTTCCAACCCTATATTGCTAAAACATGATAACTATCATTCCATCCATGTTTTACTGATCCATTATTACTCTCATTCCATACATCTATTACTAAACCAATATTAATCCTAATTCCATCCTATATTACATAACCAATATTAGTCCCATTTTGGTACAGTATTACTGAATTGGGATCCCTTCTCATTTTTTTCCTAAATATGTCATGAGATATAGATAATTAAGAAATTAATTTGAGGGAGATATAGTTCCCACACATAACATAATGAAAACCATATATTTGTTTTCCGTAATAAAAAAATTAATTCTTTATATCAAAACCCATGAAATAAAACTGGTTTCATAAACATCATTCAATCAAAACCAAACCCATGAAAAAAATGGGTTTATAAATAACATTACACCATAAAAAGATCCATAAATTTATATAATTGAAACAATATATCTAAAAATATCCCTATCCAATAATATGAAACATAAAATAATATTATCATAAATGGAAATTCATTTTGAGAGATTACATAGAAATAATTCTTAAGGAAAGTACCCTTTCCTTTATTTTTAAAAACATTTTCAATCAAAAAACATTTATCAAAAAAATATCACCAAAAATTTACTTTTAAACATTTAAATTAATCTTTCAAAACAATATTAAACACGTTTTAAATAATTTTCCTTCAAAATTATAAAAAGATCATTTTAAATCACTTTTTAAGCAATTTTAGACAATATCATTTTAACAGAACTTAGATTTCTGACCGAATAGATAATAGCTATTAATGAAACATTAATTATCATTAAAATACCTACATTCATGATAAAACATATTAAATGTCAATATATAAACCTTTTAAAATAATATATGTGCATAATATAACATTTGAATCAATGAAGGAAAACTGAGACAAAATTTCATTACCAATTTGGAAACTTTTTGACTGTAAAACCCTTAAAAGAGAGATCATAAAATTGATTTGTAATTACCCATTAATTTTCATGATTATAATAATAAAATATATTCAACAATATTATATAAACCATAAAAAATAAATGAGTAGTGTATAAGGCTTGCGTTTCACCAAAATAAATGTGAGATAAAAATACCTTACCTTAAGTGTGGACTTCCATCGCACATGTTAAAACATATTGTATATTAAATATAATTTTATTATAAATCTACCATATAAAACTATTTAATACCAAATATGATTTATTTATGACATTATATTAGTATCTTACTAACAATTTCATGTTAATGTTCTGTTTAGGTTAATAACCGCTTTGTTTTTCACATATGTTTTGACTTGTTATCCTTTTCACTCTTATATAGAAGATGATTTAATAATATCAAGAATTATAATAATGATATAAATATAATATATATTTTCATTATATATTTATTCATAGTGAATCATAAAATTTATAGATAGAAAATAAAATACACTCTTCATGGAGATGGGTAGGTCGTACGTACACAAGAACACTATTTTCCTATTATTTTTAGGTTAAAAGAAAGAAAATTAAATGATATATTATCATTTGAAATTCATTTTAATGTAATATATAATATATATATTTATAAAATTCATCCATATTACCATACATGTGAAATATAGGTGAATAATGAATCTTATCACAGTATGGAGATGGTAAGTCATACGTATGCACAACTGACATTATGATTTTCTAAAATATTAGTTAGTTGATAAAAAGGTATAAATTTTATTTTCATTAAAACAGTATAATTATATCATAAATGTCACATCGAAATACTAAAACCATAATAATAATCCCTCATAAAATATGGTGATAAAAAATGAATTGTATCGCTATGTAGAGATGGTAAGTTGTACGCACACACTAGTGATACTTTCATTCATTTTTTTTGGGAAGGGGGTCTTATAATGGTGTGTTAATAATCATAATAAAATTTAGGTAGATTTAGGATGATTAACTTATAATTTTATGAAAAGTATCATCGATTTAGATTAGGTATAGAAAAGTATAATGAGATTATGATCAGTTGGACCGATTACCTATTCTTCAAAACAACTCCCTTATATCTCCTTTAATGGGATATAGAACTTGACTTTTGGGAATCTAAAAATATAAATAATGTGGATATGGATGTTTATTATATATTATTTCAGAGGTTTTTCTATATATAAGTCTCCAAGTGGTGTGCATAATTGACGGAGGGGCTTCTCATTTATAATTCTGGTGAGGGGAACATGTAGAATTTTAAAGTAATATTAATTTATAATAAATTAAATATCAATCCTACAACCTCCAATAAGAGTAATATTCAAATATAAGATTTCATAATTTTTTAATCTCACCATAAAAAATATTTTTGACAGATTTTGATATTTTGTTAAACCTTTTCATTTTGATTATCCCTTGCTTAACCATTTTTATTTTTACTAAGGTAGCAAAATTTTCAATAATAAAATAGTATAATTTGTATTTATTTGATTTAAATTAGAACATAAATGAACAATATATAATTTTTTTTACCTTGTCTAAATTATTTTGTACTTTTAAACATTGCTTATGATTTTTTATTAATTTAATAAAACTTTATTTAAATAAAATATCCATAGAGTCAATTTAGATAGTATTGATTTTTAGACCTCAAAAAATACCAATAGAGCAAGTTAACATTGAAAAAAAATATTTCTATATCCCAAAGGTGTCAAGGTCATATAGTAAATTCGTTTACTACATTAATTATCTAAAATGGTATTTATTTCAGTATTTGTAATAATATTTATTTTATATTTCAATTAATATAAGAATTACTACCTTAGTGTTGTGTAATATTATAATATACTTATTTTTTCATAAAAAATTAAAAACAAATTAATATGATAGAAATATATTTTAAATTTCATAATGTTATAAATAGTGGAAAATATCTTTTTTATATCCCTATATGAAAATGATATATTATTTAAAATCTAAATGTGGCATCATTCAATATTTATTAAAAAAATATTATAAATATCATAATATTATCCAAGTGGATCAAATCTTCATACATAAAAATATACCATTAAAATATATTTATCAAGTAAAACATTTATATTGAGATTTGTTAAAAACACTCATTCCAAGTGAACCAATAATAGATATTAAAGACAAAGAAAATGAAATTTTTTGACTTTCATTGATTTAAATGTTATATAGTTAATTGAAATGGGAAAATGTCTATTAAATTACATAATATCGATCCATAAGTGTTAAGGGTTTAATATCAGTCATACAATAAAATACAAGGCATTTTAGGGCCATTTTATAATCTTTATAATTTTATTTTTAACCTAAATTACATAATTTACCCTTTACCATGGTAGCATAATTTACAATGGTTACTATTCCTATTGGACACAAATAAAATATTCCCATTAAAAAAATTTGTAAATTTTTAAAAAATTTCTTAATCCATTTTTCAAAATCTGAAAACACATAAGTTTCCAAATTTAATTTCAAAAAAAAGTAATAAAATTCCAAAAAACAATTTTTTTAAAAAATGACCTTTTAAAATATATAATTTTATTAAAATAAAATGGTGACTGAAATAAATTTAATAATCCAAAATTATAATATCTTAAATTCAAATGAACTAATTAAAATTTAAAAATAATTCAAAACATTAAATGACCTTGTAAATACTTTAAAGTAAATATATTTTCTTTAATAGAAATATGAAAGTTACTAAAACAAGAATCATACCTGAAAAAAGAAAAGAAATTTTCAAAATTAAATTATGATATCCCACTTTTAATTAAAAAGTATATATTTTCATATAAAAAATTTAAGTTAAAAATAATTTGTAAGGTGGGTTCTCAATGAAAATATGCTAAAATTACCCTTTTGAAAAATATATTTTTTTATTCACATAAATATATTTATTATTATATTATGAATATAAAATATATTAGATGAATATCAAACATATTTAATTCAATATATAAATAAATGAAATTTATAAAGAAAATATGAATTTCGGTGAATAAAAATAAAAATATTTCCTTTATATTCAATTTGTTTTCATTTTCATTTTTAAATAATTGATAAATAATAAAGTCATATTAAAACTATATATCTTCATATATTGTTATTAATATTCATAATTGTTAATTATAGTTCTAGGTTATTATTTTATACAAAAAATGATGTTTCATAGAAACTCAGTGTTGCATGTAATGGAATCTAAGACGATGTTTCATGTAACGAAAGACATTAGAGAAATCAAATTATTTTAAAATATATATATCTGTCATAAAAATATTATGGTGTTATGTTAATAACATATACTAGATCACAAACATATCATGTAATCACCTATATTTGTTGTTGTTATACATTTTGAACTCTAAACAAATGTTTTCTTCTTCATAGTATCTAGGTTGTCAAAAATCGTGATAGTACTAAAAAAATCTAGACAACAAAATTATTATGAAATATATTTAATAAAATTGTAATTAACATCAGAGAGTACCTATTCAAGGATATTGGTCTTTTCATGTTTTTGGATCTATCTAATTTATTTGAAAACATAATATCCACAATATATGTCATTATCATGTTCGAACACTATAGAAAAATGGAGAAAAATAATTAAATTGTCTTTAAATTTTTTGATAGATAAATCATTAAAAAAATAACGTAATTTAATTCCATTTTTATTAATCAATAGTATTTATCTCTTCATATACTGACTTTCTAGCTTGATTTAGAATATATTTAGTGACCACACTATCATAATATAATTCTTGTTAAAACATTGTCGGAAATATGTAATTTAATTTTTATCTATAAAGTTTTGACTGTAGTGTATTAAATATTCACAGTACACTTCATGTGTGGTTTGTTTGTTGGATATCCCTACATTGGATCCAAAAAAATTATTTGGGGTGTCTAGATTGACTATGATCAGCATCCAGTGCACCCTAAAAATCAAAAACGATTATATAGTGAAAAATTAAAAATTTATTTTCAGTGATTTTATTTTTCAGTTTTACCTTTTCATTATAGACATAAAAAAGAGTCTGTCTTCTCATAAATTTTTATTATAAAATTCTAGTTACTCATTTTTTTCTCGGGTTTGTTTCTACCACATCATATGTATGTTTTTCTATATATATTATATAGGGATTAATGAAACAAATTCATGCTTCACAGGATCTTCCCATTATATATTTTTAATATAAATTTATTTAGAAAATATGAATATTTATTAATATAAATAAACAAATTATCTCAGTAGTTGGAAAGCCATCTTATGAAAATGTACCTTTTGAATATATTGACAATTAATATGTACAAATATTCATGGTTGAGAATCTCATTAAGAGTTTTGAGACCAATTAAGTATGTTAATAAATTTCCATATAAATATTATTCATTTTCAATGTAAGACATATTTTTATCTCAAAGTTTTTCTATGTATAATGTTGTAATTATAGTAATTGTTTCTTTAGAACGGGTGGGGAGAAAGTACTCTTAGAAGTTCATTTTTTTCATGTAATATTCATTTGACTTTCTTGATTAGATCTCTTATTTCTCCTTTACTTTATCCATATTTAATATCATACCTCGCTTTAGACTATTTATCATCAAACGTCGTTCATTTTTCAAATAAAAAAATATGATAAAGACATATCTCATGTATCTTCCTAAAATTATATGACCATGTTATGGATGCCCCCATTGTATAATTGACCGTTGTCATATATAGAAAATAACAATGAACATGAAACTAATAATTTGTCTCATGATATAACTCAATCCCCACTCTTATGTGATTTTTGGGAGGTCCTGATGTTGTATCTTGTCTCCCACGATATTATACATTGTACCCATTGCAACATAGCGGTGCATGGGTATTGACATATTCAAATCACATAAAACTGTACCCCATAGAATTTTAGTAATATAATGTTTTCAAAAGTTGATTGATTAACATTTAGGATAAAGATTAGTGAAAAAATTGATAACCACTATTATGGTATTTGGATTGGGGGAATGACTAGAATCAATGTTAGTCTGATCATTTCATTCTTGAGCATATAATTTCTCTACTACTGGTTTTCATTAATCATTTCTCATACGATGGTCATCCCAACCAGACCAAACAATAATATCATGTAGTGAGTATATTTTTTTTATGAAATTTTACCACCATATTATATGTATCTTCATGTGGTGTTATATTCTGAAAATATGTTCGTGGATAGACTCCAAAACCTAATCTACTAATGCGATAATATTTTTCAGCCTTCTTCAAAGCTATTGAAATTATATTTTCTTATGGTATGGTGATTTTTTATTCATTTATCAAAACCATATAATAAATATGAGCATAAAATGATATTTTTATTTAATAATATTATAAATCATAACAAATTAAATGAATTTCATCATTACACATGTTTCACAAAGATTTTTTTTTGTTTTCGTAAACTAATTTACCTCCTTAATTACATGAGACTCCTTCCATAGAACATGACATGTGATGGAAGTGTATTCAGAAATTGATTCATAAATTTTCATACAAACTATGTAACACATGTTGTCTCATATCACATATTAAAATTTTATTATTGATTAAAAATACCATATAATTTCTTATCTAATGAAATATACCCCATCATTTTTTTCAATTGGGGAATATTGGTTGTGTTGCATGGTCTTTATTTTTGGAAATCATATTTTGTTTCATAAATCAATAGTTCTAAATCAAGTAGGATAAAATAAGTACTGTCAAGTAATATAATATCGACTAAAATGCACCTGAAATGATTTATCAATGCAATTATTGATGAAATTACTCCATGTTTCCTTCATTATAATGTGTGCAAAACTAATAGGTGGGCAGGGCTTTACATTACCCTTTTCATTCCTAATATGTAACATCATAATAAGTGTATGTAATTCTCTATGGGATTTTCCAATGGAGATTGAAACAAATTTCTTATAAAAAGTTTCTAAAATAATTGAACTCTATAAGGAATCATGAAAATTAAATCAATATTCCATTATATAATTTTCTAGTAAGAGTGGAAAATATTACTGTAAAATTACTATTATATTTTTTCAAAGGATTTATTTCATTATAACTTACCTATAGTACCATGAACCATATAAATCATCATATTTATACTTATTGTGAGCCCATAATAAATAATTAACCTTGACTTGTTGGGATCAATAGTTTGGATGCATTGATTCCATCCAACCTCAAATTCTATACCCCAACTTTTTTCCATGATAATTTTATTCAAAAATATGATGTAGCATCATTTTTGTTTTTTTAATCAACATCTTATTTATCCACTTATAATTACACTATGTCATCATCAAAAGACAATTCTTCCCTAGGATTGGTAACATCATCATCTACAGAATACATTGTCAACTTTTTTGTAACAAAATTAATTTTCCCTAAATAAAAATAATATAATACACTCCATTAATAAAATTTGAAATTTTCATACATCATGAATGAAAATTATTACATTCTTGAATAGATATATAACTCTTCCAAATTCATATACACTAACATGTACTACCATTATTTATTCCATCCATGTACACTTGACTGTATTTCATCAATTTATGATGTATTAGACTCCCTATTTCAAACAAGCCTTCCTCCCATAATTTTCATTACAAAATTATCTTGATATCATACATC
This sequence comes from Viscum album, assembly GCA_963277665.1. Lineage (NCBI taxonomy): Eukaryota > Viridiplantae > Streptophyta > Magnoliopsida > Santalales > Viscaceae > Viscum > Viscum album. The sequence continues at coordinate 1,104,493,974 of OY728139.1, forward strand.
CTAAATAGGTATTATTTTTTTTTCACAATACCCATCCCCTATATTTTTTGGACATCCACCTATGTTGCTTCAACAAATCCTACCCAAATTCATTGCATGCTAGTTACTGGTGATCATTTTGGATGAATACTACTCAGATTAATTAAAACAACATAGAAGATATAGGGGACGAGTCTAAAGAAATAAAATTAAATAATTACTATATTTTAGATGAAAGGCACATAACAATATAATGAGAACATCAATTCATCCTTACTAAGGTCTACTAATAATAAATTATGTTATTAGTCCTTTTCCCTCACATGTATCTCAAATATAAGAAATGTATATGTGTTATGTTTCGAAAAGAACCTAATTTAAATTTTAATTATGTCTTCTAACATATTATATTTCAAAAATGAAGGAATGGACATTAAAATCCCCATGACATCCACTCGCAGTCAATTAAATCCACTCACAGTCAATTCATAGATTCCACTTCCTCTTAAATGTTTATCTTTTGACAGGACTTAGAGGAGATACAAACATGTGGTGGTATTTGTGTGAGGCATATGGGATAGCTTGACAACGGGAAATTTCTCCATGATGCAATGAGACTGTATATTTAAGATGGATAAGAAATAAGAAACTAAGGGATATGCTCAGTGGGGGATGAATACCTTCATGTGTGAGATTTCCACCCTTTTAAATTTGTCAATGGTGAATTGGAAGTGAATAAAAAGGTGCATTCGACATGTTTTATTCACAAAAAAAAATGATAAAGATGAGTATTTTCAAGAGGACATCCATCATAGTAGTATTCTTATAAAGGTATGCTTAACTGCATAGTTCTAATAGGGTCCAATGTTACTGCATCAAAATTATTAGGAATATTTTATAAAGTGTTGTCAAAGATAACCAAGTGATTCATATAATAAAATGCATATCAGGAAACCCAAAAAATCATTCATTATGTTTTGATTAATTTCTAGGTCTCATTTTATTTGTTCTAATGATGTACTAAATGAATAGGATCAAAGGAAAAAATAGTTTCATAATGAGTTAGGAGATGCGGTAATCTAATCTGTGGCAACATCTTTGATGAATATTAATGTATAAAATCCGTACAGGAAGTATGTCATCATGGAACATTACAAACACAATGTTAGAAAAAATACTAGTTTTAATGGGGGAGTGTAATCCATCATAAATATATTGAAGGAAATAAAGAGTCAGAGGGAGGATTAAATAAAGGTAGTGAAGGTTAGTTGTATTGTAGTATTGAGGTATTTTCTCTATGTTCATGACAGTCATAATTTTTATGCAAGATTCATTCAAATGTGTACGTTTATGCATGAAGTGTATTTTATTGTGTACAGATCATACCAACATGAATCCTTAATTATTGAACCATATTTGTGAAAACAGTATTCTTTTTTTATGAAATGATATTTATATTTCATATGATAATTATGTGTTATATGCTTCATTCAATTATCATATATTTTGAATATTTTTCAAAAAAATGAGATACATTATTTCATGTCGATTAAGGATATGGAAAATCATTAGAGAAAACTTACTTAGTTACATTACCAAAAAACTATATGTGCATCATGGTGCACATGTTGGAGATTTTTCCTTTGTTTGAAGGTTGTGAGGATTTATAATTTATTAGAAAGTATAGAGTATCAATTGATAGATAGTAGAGACATGTGGAGTTGATTTCATCAATGGTAGGATTGTTATTCTTATAGGGTTTTATTCTTAACTATGATTTATCAAATTGTAATTTTTTTATGTATGTAGGCATTTATATTCATGGGATTCTATTGTGTACTAGATTACATTGATATACATATCATGTGAGTTGGGGTTTTAAACCACTTCCCATGAATAATGTTGAATTTTAAAAATTTATTATCAATACTTTAGACGTTGGTTGATGGTTCTAATTATTGAGTAACATTTTGATTCAACTAACATCAGATTATGAATAGTTGGACTATATCATGATGTTACAGTTTTATAAAAGAGAAAATTAGTGACAAGATGACACACATGCACAAATAATGAAATTGTTTTCTTTAATTAGGTCACTTTATCAAAAATAACTTCATTCTTAGAGATTAATAAATTTATAAAATAATTTGATAGAAAAGTAAACCCATATAGAATATATTCTATAGATGATGTTGCATATGGGAACTCTTCTACTGGATTCTGGTTTGATGTGTTATTCTATGAGATGTTTTCTCTTATAAATGTAAAATAAATAAAATTCATAACATTTATTTACTACTAGGTATTGAAAATTCAAACAATATTTTACCTAGTTATAATTTTAAAGGACGTGGTAAATTATTGGAAACCATTCATTAATAATTGAAATAAATGGTACATATGTTAATGATCTCTCCAACCCATTGAATATCATCTTATATCATAACTGTAATGTTTTCGAGAATAATTTTTTTAGTAAATTTACTAATATTATAAACCAATGAATAAAATATATAGACACCACTAATTGGAAATAAATTAGAACTTTTGAGTCTGGGTCAAATAAAAAACTAACAAATTATGCTTATTTTGATTTAAATGAAAATGTATATAGTTTGTTCCTTATTAAATTATTTACATATAACATATTGATAATTTTATACAGAATACAAGAAGATTTAAACTTTAGTTACCTGAATTAGATCAACCCATTCACATTAAAACAATATGTATATTATGAAATATTATATTAATCATAGAAAATTCCATTCCCTCTAAAATTACTACAATATAATGTTAAACCTGATTTCATCTTCATGTACATTCCATACTTTGGAAACAAGATCAAAACAATTAAAAATTGCACTATATAAATGGTGATAATAATTAAACTAATGGAAACATAAAAAATCCACCATTTGTAATAAAAAGTAGTTCGAGATATGGTTTGAAATGGTATTGTATAATGTTGGAATGAGTTTAATGAATATGGGTGGTGTTGTGTAGGTATAGGTAAGTGAGTGAGTGAGTGAGACATAAGATATAGGGATCATCATGGTTAATAATAGCACAAAAATAGAAATCACAGAACTGAGAAAATCAAACAACGAGAGAGAAAAAGGATAAAATAACAGACATTGGATTCTGGAAATGATTTGTCCAACAAAACATAGAAGAGTAGCACCAATAGCAGAGCAGTTTCACAAGAGCTTGAGAATTTCAACTGAATGAGTCATGGATAGGGTTCTTTTAAATAAATCGAGAATACTTTTATCTATGCATTCAAATAAACAATCATTATGAGCCCTTTTATCAACACAAATTTGAAAAATGCTGATAAAAGAATCTTCATCATAGTTTTTTTAGCGCTAATAAAATGAAACATTATCAGCTTTAAAACTTTAGCAAAGATAAAGGATTTATAATTATAATTCTAAAATGATTTTTTAAAAATATTTATATAATTATTTTTTTTTGTTATAATTTTATAATTATTTAAATATATAATTATTTATTTATAATTACATTAATACTATTTTGAAAAAATAATAAAATTTTATTTATAATTATAAATTAAAAAAATTATAAATATAAAAAATAAAAATTTATAATTATTTTTATAATTATTTACTTATAATTATAAATATATTTATGTCATTATATATACTTATATAATTATATATATATGTGATAAATATGTATAAATATAAATATAGTAAATACATTCATTATTTAAATATATATTTTTTAAATTTATAATTGTAAGTATATTTATATCATTATATATATTTTTATAATTATATATATAATAAATATATATAAATATATATATTTTAAATATGTAAATATATTTCTTAAAATAATGAAATTTTTTTAATATATATATATATATATTTATAAATATTTGAATAATAACTTTTAAGAAATAATATTTATATATTTTAATATTTATATAATTATATTTTTATAAAATTATATATGTATATAGACCCTAGGCTGCACTATAGTGGTAGCTACCCCTGTGGGTCTTGATAGGGTCTCGAGTTCGAGTCTCTATGAGTACATCATTAAAATAAATTTATTATAAATGTATAATTATTTAAATATATATAATTATTTATTTCTAATTATATAAATAATTTTAAAAAAAATTGAAATTTTTTAATTTATAATAATTATAAAGAATTAAATTTATAGGCAAACAAAATATACAATTAGAAATATATTTAATTCAAAATATTTTCTTCCAAATATATTTTAAACATTATTAATGGATATATACTCATAAATACAGAAAGATAAAAATGATTGAAATTGAATAATCTAAAATGAGTACAACATTACAATAATAAAAATGGAATAGTTTTTTTAATTAAATATAACCTATTAAAATGTGGATATATATATATATATATATTTATCTAAATATGAATACATATTGGAAATACTAAAACAAGGTAAATAAATATTTATAAATAAATAAATGAAAATGATCAAATTAAAAAATAAAATAAATAATAATATATATTAATTATTAATAAATCATACATAACTGTAATAATATTAAAATAATTAAATAAAATTTACAGATAAAAAATAATATATTATATAAATCATGTTATAATTAAATGCTAAAATATATTATAATTTAAATAAAGTACATAAATATTATGTGTATGTGTTTCTATATGTAATATTTAATTAGCTGAGTATTTATTTGTGTCTATGTTGTATATAAAAATCATTAATTACATATATTTATGTGAAATTAATGTAACACATGACATTTTATATATTCTAAATTGAAAAAATCAAGCAACATTAAAAATGAATAAGACATTACTATGTTTTTAAATATTTTAATTTATTCATTTTATATATACTTAAATTTAATATATATTATTTATCACTATATATAATGGACATCTATATGTATATTATAATAATTCATATTTTTTAATAATTCTTCATTAGTAAATATTTAAAAAAATTGAAATTTGTTCATTTTTATTTATAATTATATAATTAATAAAATGTTTATAATTATTCTTAATTTTATAAATTTATAATTTTATTTGTTTAATTATATCATTTTATTCATTCTACATATCTATATATATAATATATACTATTTATGATTTTTTATAATTTTTTTAGGTTTATAAAATTTATTAATTTTCAACAATAAATATTTAATTAAAAAACTTAATTATTTGTGATTAGATATTTCATTTTATTCTGGACCTTTATAAGTGATAAAAATAATGTATTAATAAATATTTTCCTCTCTTAGCACTAAAATAAAGCACTGATAAAGGGTACCCTTCACGAGCCCTTGTTTTAGCATTGATAAAAGGCTCCCTTTATCTATGCTTCATTCAATGCTGATAAAGGCGACTTCTGTCACCTTTTTTTAAAGAGATGATAAAAGTCAGTTCTATTAAATGACCCTTTTTTATTAGATTATTATTTATAAATATTTAGTATTAATTAATAAATAATTTTATCATTTGGTAAAAATTAGAAAATAGTTTCAATAATTCCAAGAAAATCATAACCTTGTAAAAATATATTAAAAATACAAACATAAATTATAATATAACACTAATTAGTCAAATTATTGTATTAGTTATAATAATAAGTAAAAATCATAAACTAATTTTTTGTAATTAATATAAAATTATTCAATATTATAAATTTTTATTCAATGATAGTATAACATTCTAAATATTATTAGTAATGAGTGAATATTAATAATTTAATTTAAATTGTAATAAATTTTATAAAAAATATATGAAATTAAAAAAATAAATAAAAATTTCTAATAATTATTAGTAATTATGTTATAATTTAAAAATAATTATTATTAATTAATTCAAAATTGAATCAATTAAAAAAATAAAAAAAACTATTTTTAGTAATTAGTAAAAAAATTAGAACTTATTAAATGTAATCATATTTATCAAGAATTAAAATATACTAATAAATATTAATTTTTTAGAATACATAATAATTATTCTTACTTATGTTTTTATAGACAATTATAAACTCAAAAAGTAGACAATAGTTTATATTATGTGATCATCAATGGATAAATCATCAAAAGAATCCTAATGGATATGGAATTAATCTTGTCAACAGTGAGGGTGTTGAAGAATTTTTTTCATTTTCATCATCAAATATAGAATTTTTTTCTGAATGAACAATTAAATATCTATGTTAAAATGCGATCTTAAGAGATTTGAAGTGTTTGATAATACTCGAATTCATCTATTGAATTTTGGTTTTGATAAATTTAATAGTTATTTGTATCAACATGTTGAATAGAATTTAGTTGAGAATAATTTTTCTCCCCAGATTTATTATTTAAGAATTTAATTGATGAGGCTACTAATCTACCGAATTTTTTAATACTATTTCCTATATTGTTTATTTTAAACTGATATTTTCACCAGATTAAAATTGTTTTAGGGATGAACTGCTTTATTTTTTTGTTAATAGTCATATTTATGTGACTCTACTAGGAATAACACATTGGAGAAAATTAGATGTAAAGTTGAAAATAAACTATGTGTATATTATAAACACACACCATGTATATTTTAATGGACAAGACTCTATTATCTATAGTACATTCCAAGGTCATGGATTGAGCATCACACACCATGTAATTAATTATACATTCCAAGTATGGTATCCAATAAGTTCTTTATAGATAATAGGGAGGGTACATGCCATGCATGGTCGAGTCACACACCATGTACTACCACCGATTGTCCAATGACTCTTAATATTGAATGGAAAGTGTGGATAACAATGTTAACAAAGTTTTTTATTAGTAAACACAATTTACATTAAATTATATGAATTTTATATACACTTTCTTTAAATATAATGGAATCCCTACAGATTTTGGTGTTGGACACTCATGGTGGAGGTGCTTCTGCTCTGTCGACTCGATCCCCCCATATGCTAATATGATATTTTCATTTTCCTTTTTTTTTTGTGTTTTTATTATTCTTCATACATCTCTCTCATACCAATGGTTGGGATTTAGTTTCAACTAAATCCGTACACCAAGACCATGGTTATAAGATGGTATGTTTCTCATGATGGGATTATAAAAAGGTTATGGGTGTGTTGAAATATAAATTTTTATTTATTAACCTTTATTATGATATTTTTTAATAAAATCTATAATTAATTACTTACAAATTCTCTAATTGTGTATTATCAGATCAAGAACAACACGAAAAGTGAAAACTAAATGAGTTGCAATACGAAAACCCATAACCATTGTGTGAGCTAGATGCCATTGTTTTGGGGGTATGAATGTAATGTGATCTTCATAAATCAATCACCAAACTAAGGTATTGATGTTTAATATTTACAATTGTCTTCTTTCAGACCATGAATCACTAATATAATTGTATCCCTATGGTAAACCATGGTCAGTAATGAATTTAATACAAAATATTGAATTTTTTAATAAACCCTAATCATGTTGAAACCCTAAAAAATATGTTTATCTATTGTTCATTCTCTTTATTTATTTTCTAATATTATTTCTAATCATTCCACTTTTTTAATACCTTCTTCCCCATGAATAATGTTTCTTGATAATCGACGGATTCTCACTAACTTGCTTATTCCACTTCATTTCCACTCTTTCCATATGGGATTATCCTTGAAATCCACTATTTACATAGATTGTTGGTATAGAAGGGAACTAATATGATCTGTCATATGACATACATGGTCAACTTTTGGCACCATTTCCTGGAATAGTGACCGAAAGCGGTATAATGAGTTTTAAATTGAGGGGGTTTATTAATATTTTTTCATTATCTTGTCATCATTCGTTTCTTAGGGACCGTAGTATCACATTCCCATGGATAATTATTCACATGTAATTTTGTATACTTCACCTAGAGAGGATTTATATTTTTATGGTCTAGTGATGTCGTACTCTTATCCCCAAAAATACTATCTGTACAAGGATGATGATTCTCAGTACAAGGGCTACCCATGTACAACCTTCATGCCACCAATTACATCTTCTCTTCCAGAATAATTATCTAGTATCATAGAAATATTTTTATCAGTGATATATTCCATCAACACACACCGGTTAGACCAAACTAATGGATTGGGATAATATAAAAATATGATAGAGAAACATTTCCAGTTAATTTCTTATTTTTATAATTTTTTAGAGTATGAAGCCTGGTTTTATTATTCTATATCAATAGATTAATCATTTTATTATGTGGTATATAATTTTTTCACTAAATGTTTTTAATAATTACATTCTAAAAACATACATTGAATATGGGAACATTTTGTGCCATATTTATAGTGAATTTGATCAATTATTTATATATGAACACTCAATTGACATATAACATCCTCCATAGAATTTTAATAAGTCTTATCATGTTCCTAGAATTTCTGATCAAGCATCTACAATGTTGGAGGACATACATATTCAATCTAAAGAACATTTCCTCCTTCAGCATTTACTAGACACAAAGCGATGTTACTACAAAAAACCACCCAAAACACATGATTTTCTATAAAAACTACTAAAAGATGATGGTTCCTGACATATGTGGTGTATAAATAGTTTAATACATATAATCTGTCATATCATTAGTAGGTTCTCTTTTATAGGTCAACAAAATGACCTAAAATAATTGTTATTTCTAGGAGGTAACCTAGACACTCTCCTTCTCGCTCTCTAAATCTATCTCTATTGTCTATAAAGAATATATTGCATGTACATCTCTAAAAATTTTCTTGAAAACAATATTTTATTTTTTTATTAGAAGTTAATGTATAAATATATATATATATATAAATTGAGGTTACATAGATGTTACCTTTTTTAAGTGTACACTATAATAATTCATTATGCATAAATAAAAACAAATTATCTTAATAAATAGGAATGACGTTTTTCATAAAGGAATGGATGTGGGGAGGTATTTTGGTCTTTGATGGTTCAAATCACTCCACTCCATCATCGATCATAGGATTCATTATTTATTATCACGCATTTTTAAATGGTGTGTGTGTTATTTTCAAAATTAAATAAAATTACATCAAAATAAAAGGAAACGAATTGTGGGGAAGAATCGACTGGTAGGGTCATAACATATGGTTCAAGGCACTAGGGATCAAATCCTTTTAGATGGATCTATTCTATCGTTTTCAACTAAAACGAAATAACACATCTTGTATTTTGGTATACATATTCTATCATGTATATAGAATTTTCATTAATAATTTAAAACTCTTTTCAAAATAAGAATAAACCATAGGGTGTTGTGGTTTTCTTAACAGAATTACAACCCATGGTTAGAGACACCTAGGTTTTAATTTGTCTAATCTCCATACACCATCACAATTTAAGAATAATTAAAACCACACGATGTGTGTTCTAAATTTAACCATATATTTTTAATGTAATGACCCAGACTTTTATCAATAAGAATTCCTCTTTATCTATTTATATGTATTATTATGTAAAATGGTTATGTAACATATAGACTTAATTGGTTTTATTATTTTGGTTTTTAAAATACCCTTATGAATTTTTACCATTGCTAATATAGTCTTTGAATAGTGATCACATGACTAGTATAAATAATGGACTTTAACAAATCCAATTTACTCAAACAAAGGAAGTGATGGACTCATTCAGTAGAATTTCATCATATGAAGCCCATCTGTCGAAGCTCGAAAAGGAGGTTGAATCGCTGAGATTATCTCTTGACCACGACCATGTCAAGATTCAACATGTTATGCTCAAATAGAATCACCTATTGGAGAAGTTAAAGTTGATTGAGATTACCACCCGAGTTATATTATCTGAGCCACCCCAAGAGTCTATCACCATCACACACCATTCCCCTTATGCGGGTGTCATAAAGGGTTATGTAACAAGGCCTTAACATTATGATTGTGTGCCATATTTTTTATATAATAAACAATATACATTCTTTTTATTATGGTTACTTTGTAAATAGTTTTTAAATCACAAATAGTATTTATAGTTAATATTAAATTAAGAAAACTAATTTAATGAATTAATGTATTTTTAAATTCAATAATATTTTAATAAAATATTATTAGTAAATTAATTTTTATTAAATATAAATTATTGTATAATTGTTATGAGTAAAAATGTGAATTTTACAAAGGTTTGAAATCCTGTTTTTTTTCAAAAACCATGAATTTTTTATGAATGTCGGTTTTTTTAAAATAAAAAATCAAAATATTTAGAAATTTATTTAGTAAAAATGAATAATATTTTCGGAATCAGGATTTAGAAATTATCCCATTGTGAATTTTTGAAAATTTTATGAGACAGTTAAATTTTTGGGTAAAAATTAAATAACGTTTAAATATATAATGTATTTTATGACATCATAATGACCCAATAGTGACGTAATAAAATACTATAAATTAAAAATGCTTCCAATATATGTTTTATATTTAAAATAATGTAATTTTATATCTTATTGATCAATTTTATGGTGCCATAGAGGACACTCCAAATCTTATAAAACATTTAAACTTTTTAAAATTGATTTCCATGATAGTGTGACTCATATCCACATAATCAAGCATAATATTTTAAGAAGTTATGAATTTATTATTATAAAATATTTTTTTCCAATCCACTTTTTAAAAACCCATGTCCAAAAACAATGGGATGGTTTTTTTTTATTAGTTTAATGTGTTGGGTTCAAAACCTAAATAATAAACAAGTCCCTCTCATTTCCTATATAAACCCACCCAATATCCCACTTCCTCTTCAATCAAAGCCCTTTAATCTCGACCAGCCTCTACCATCCTCTCTCTATAATCCTACCAAGGTTCCCCATGCTCCCAAGAAGCCACTCCCAAGCCTCTCTCAGGCCTTTGGGAACACACTTCCAAGTAAAGGATTCCTTCCATTCTCATTTTATCCATGTTTTTTAATATTATTATGCCCTTTTTATTTTCAATTATAAATGTTGTGGTGTGATTTCAAACCACCCCCATACTTACATAATTATTTTTTAATGATGGGAGACCCATTTATCCCTCATTAATAGCTTCCATGTACACCCATTGCCATGCCGAAATTCTGTATGGAATTTATCTCTTCTCATTCACATTCAAGTAATTGTTTTGTGTTATGAACCTAATTACCATTACATTAGTTGGGACATGAATATATATGACCCACATACTATCCATTTTAGGTACATATGATAAGACACCCCTTTCTCTCTCTTCAAAAATTTTTATTAATTTTTATGTCACGTTGTTATGCTACTGAAATTGCACCGCAATTTTCTGAGAGAAAGTCTTTGTGTTGTGAATACCATTCCCATTTCCCTATCAAGGTTATTCACCATTATGCATGTTTACTTATTAATTTTAGAGTTTCATTTATTAATTAAACATTCCTTTATTGTGTAATAATCAATGATGTTCAATTATTCCATGTTATATGATCCATGTTTCATCCTTATGCATGAAATGAAATGATTAAGAAGGGTGTGTCGTGATAGCGCTCTAATGAATTGGGTAATGATAAGTATCATGACACGTAAAGTGAAATGAGGGTTTACTCATGATAATTCATGTGTGATTAGGGTTTATACATGCTTCATGTGAAATGATCCTTGTCTCATGATAATATCATGTTAAATTTTGTTGCCACATTTCTAGGATATGATAATCATGCTATACCATGAATTTATGTTCGTGTTTCTCTTATGATCCCTTGATATGCCTATTTCCTACCATGTATTGTATTTTTCATGATTTCAATTGTTTACGCCCTTACTAGGCTTTATATCTCACCCTTTTCACATGTATGTGCTCTGGTTATCCAATGCAATGCTAGGCACGATGGAATGTTGTGGTCATGTAAAGGATGTTTTCAATAAAGATGTATTATTTTTATGTCTTAAGTTATCTTGTAATGTCCATAATTTCCCAGGACTCTAGACCTATCAATCCTCAGAGTTTTATTATATGAAAGTTTATGTAATAAATCAGGTTTGAGTGTGTAATAAAGATCAGAGTTGTTATAGTTGGTATCAGAGGATTGGTTTAGTTATATTTGGGATTTGGATTTGAAAACCTAGTGAAAGCATTATGGAAAAGACTAAGTATAATAAAACATCCCTAAATTTCTTTAAGTATTTATTAAATCTTTTATCATGAAAATACATCCCCATCTAGATATGAGTAGGTAGAGGCAACTCTTGGCACAGACATACCTAGGAGTGAAAACACTGACAAGGAGTTTCGAGCTTGACCCAGGGTATCCTGGTACACGACAACAAGAAATTCTACACTCCTAGTTAAGACACTCATGGGGATATGATTATTTAAATTCACAAGCTTTGTATGATCCATTGTTAAGGGAATAAAAAAAGTCCCTAAGAATATATGTTGGGAATTAGATCATGGATAACATAGATTGAAGACTATAAATTCATAATCTATGAAAATAAAAGTAATTTAAAAGAAATCAATTTTTTTTTTGGATTACCCTATATTTCGTACCCCTAACATTAAATTTATTCCATCATATGGCTAGTAATATGAGGACTCTGGATAACAATCGATTCAAATATCAATGTGATGATTGTTATAATGAGATACCCAATCCGATGGGAGCAGAAATCAAGAACTTTGTCACTATACTCTCTCACATTTAACTCAAGTTTTGAATAGAAACATGTGTCGATAAGAACATTCAAACCCTCCCCCTAAGAAATAACAAGTCATAATTGGGAGATTAAAGAGATAGTGGCCTCTTACTTTTAATGGATCATATGATTCCTCAATTTTCAAGAAATGGATCAACTCCACTGAAAAGATCATCTCCATCCTTAAATTTTACCAACAATATAAGATTCTTCTGGATGCTTATCGTATGGAGGGTGAAGCTGAACACTGGAGTAAATTGATCAAAAATATGAGGCCTGAGGAAAATATTGAGGCATTGGAATGGAAGAATTTTTGGGAAATGTTTTTCCGAAAATATTTTCTGTCCACCCTCAGACATAAGATGGAATGGTACTTTCTTGCCCCTGAGAAAAAAGACGATGAATCCATCGAAGCATTTGAGGAAAACCTCACAAGTCTTGCATTAAATGCCTCCAACATTTTCATTACCCTATAATTCAAGGTTGACCACTTCTTTAGTGGCTAAAACCTAGTCTATAGAAATCCATAGTGATCTGTGACTTTGAGAGATATAATGAAATTATCTGATGTGCCCTCAAAGATGAAATGTATAACGGTGAATATTAGGCATATCATTGGGATAATAAGCCTAAGGTGGAATTTAGTTCTTGATGTCTGATGGATAAATCCAATGGTGCTATGAAAATCCCACACACCACTTTCCAAAGGTGCAGAATGAAGCACCTGAGAAATTGCATGAAGGGGGAAAAGGAAATGATTTAGGTGTGTAAGAGAAGGGAACCTGGCTATTAACTGCCGAGAGGAGAATCCCAGTAATTGGAAAGAGGAGAGGAATGCTCTATTTTACCTTCAATGTGTTTTTCATTGCATCAACTTCAACGAAACAGGGCACCTTTCAAATCATTTCCCTAATAAATGGATTTTCGGAGACCACAAACAACCTCCAAGGCAACAAAGGAGATATTTTTCCATCACTACCACCGAAGTCAACCCCGACTATGAATTGGTTACAGGTAATCTAGTTATTCATTCAATAAAAGAGAACATGCTTTTTGATTCAGTTTCAACGTATTCTTTTATATCCAAAAAGTTTAGTAGAACAATCCCAACACCACCACAAATCAGAGAAGTAAAGATGTTGGTGATTATAGAAAATGGGGAAATCATTGCATCCCATGAATATACTCCTCCCCGGTCACAATCTGTGGAATGAAATTCCTAGAGAACCTCATCATACTCCTTCTGGTGGAAGTTTACTCAATTCTTGGCATGGATTGGATTTCCCTATATAGAGCCAACATAAATTTTTGTGGGAGGGAAATCACTCTCCATATGGAGAATCGACCCCCGATTATGTACAAGTGCAAGGAGGATGATGAATCTTCCTTAGAACCATCATCTCCAGAATGGATATTACTTCCCTATGAGCATGTTTATCTAGATCAGATGATTGAGCCCAATAAACTACCATCCTTGAAGACATTCTTATTATGAGGGAATTAGTTGAAGTGTTTCTCGATGAATTGTATGGTCTTCTTCCTAGAAGAGTTGTTCAATTCTCAATTGAGCTTATACCTAGGGCATTACTGATATCCAATACTCCATGTATAATGGATATTGTGAAGCATGAGAATTTGAATAAATAACTACAAGAGAATAGGGATAAATGATTTATATGCCCAATTTCTTCACCTTGGGGTGTTGTAGTCCTCTTATTCAAGAATAAGGATGGGTCAATGCGCCATTTCATTGATTATCGTAAGCTCAAAAAACATGATAAAGAAAAACTATCCTCTACCCCCAATTTATGATTTTTTAGACTAGCTATGTGGAGCACAATACTTATCAAAGGTGGACATGCGATTAGGATATTATCAGGTAAGGGTGAAGAAGGAAGATATCCCCAAGATGTGTTTTCGTACAATATACGAGCACTATGACTTTATAGTAATGACTTTTGGACTAACTAATGCTCCAGAAATCTTCATCAACATGATGAATACGGTCTTTTGATATTACTTGGACAAATTTTTGGTAGTATTTATAAACAATATTCTAATATACCCAAAAACCAAGGAGGAGAATGAGGATAATCTAAGCACTGTACTAGAGACCTTGTGAAAGGAGAAGCACTATGAAATTTACAACAACTATGACTTATAGTTAAAGGAGGTATTATTTTTAGGACATATTATCACAAGAAATGGGATATATGTGGATCCCTCCAATTCATCTACAATTGAGTGATGGTGGAGGCCAACATCAATAATGAATATTCAGAGCTTCCTGAGTTTAGCTGGATTTTTTAACGGATTTCTGAGAAATTTCTCATGATTGTCCAACCCTATTACCTAGAGAATTGGGAAGGGAGTAATGTTTTCCTGGAGTGATGAATCCAGATAAATCATGAAGGAGTTTAAAAGGAAGCTTATCACTATGCACATGATCACACTACCCACAAGTGGATAACATTTTCTGGTGTTTAGTGATGATTCAAAGAAGGTCCCAGTTTGTTTGTTGAGGAAAAATGACAAAGTCATTGCATATGCTTTATGGAAATTGAATGTTCATGAGAAAAAATATCCAACAAATGATCTGGAGTTGGATGTAGAAATCTTCGCTTTAATTTTTTTTAAATTACCAATTCGGGGAGAAGTGTGAAATATATACGGATCAAAAAATCATCAGGTATATATTCACACAGAAATAGTTGATTATATGCCAACGAAGATGGTTTGAGTAGATCAATGACTATGACAAATCATTCCATTACCACCATGGGAAAGAAGAAATGTTGACAGATGCTCTAAGTAGAAATAACCCAGCAATTTTGTCATTACTGAGACTGATAAAGGATCCCATATTCTTATATTTGATGTAGATCGACAAGTGAATCATAAATAAGGGAACATCATCAATCCTTTCCAAAATTATTTCTCAACTGTCAATTTTTGGAAAGGTTAATAGATTCTTAAAAGAATGATGTCATAATTCAGAATAAAGTGGAAACTATCAGAAAAGGGAAATCCTCAGAGTTCGATGTTAATGGAGTAGGAATTGTGAGATTTGGGTCAGGAAAATGTGTTCCATAAAATCCATAGGTGAAGAGAGAACTTTTGGATGATGCACATTGTTTAAGTTTCTCCATTCACCCAGGAAACAGAAAGATGTATCAGGATCTCCAAGAGCATTATTGGTGGGATAACATGAAGAAGGAGATCACTGAGTACACATCAAAGTGCCCAGTATGTCAAAAAGTGAAGGATGAGAGGCATAAGTCTTAAGATATAATTAAACCATTACCCATACGGGCCTGGAAATGGGAGAACATCACCATGGACATTGTCACCAGACTTCGGAAGACATCCACAAAAAATAATGTTACCTAGGTAGTTATTGATCATCTTACAAAGACTGCACACTTCATTGCAATTCAAGAGGATTTCTCATTGGGTCAACTATCATGGATATACATCATAGATGTGGAAAGGATTCATGGAGTACCACTATCTATTGTATTTGATTAAGATACAAGATTCACCTCTATGTTTTTGGAAGAGCATTCAACATGCTATGGATACTCAGAAGAACATAAGTATGGATTATCATCCTCAAACGGATGGACAATTTGAGCCGTCTATCCAAACACTTGAGGACATGTTGAGATAATTCTCACTAGACTTCAAAGGAGGATGGGATCAACATATTCCCCTATTTTAGTTCTCTTACAACAACATTTTCCACTCAAGCATCCAAGAGGATCCTTGTGAAGCCCCTTATGGGAAGAGGTGGAGAACACCCACATGATGGGATGATGTTGGGGAGATAAAACTCCATGGTCTGAAAATGGTAGAATAAATGGTGGAGAAGGTTAAGACCATTCAGCAGCACATTAAGGTTACTCATAGTCGAAAAAATATCTATGTTGATAATTGTCGAAGAGACCTGGAATTTTATGTCAGAGACATGGTATTCTTATGCATATTGGCATAGGGTTATTATATTTGGGAAGAATGGAAAGATTAGTCCAAGGTACATAGATCCTTTTTAGATCCTTGATCGCATTGGAGTAGTGGACTATCGACTAGAACTCCCACCGAACCAATCTCAATTACATGATGTATTCCATGTATCACTCTTGAGGATGTACATACCTAAACCATCACATGTACTCAATCTAGAGGTGGAACCATTGGAGAATGACATCTCTTTTGAAGAGAAGTCAGTGAGGATCTTTGATAATAGGGAAAAAGTTCTACAAAATAAGAAAATTCCCCTCGTGAAAGTCCTAGGGAGAAACAAAAATTTTGAAGAAGCAACGTTGGAATCAAAGGAAGTGATGAAGCATAGTCACCCACATCTCATTTAGTGTGGGAAATGGAAATTTGGTGGAGAAATTCTTAAAGGTGGGGATATTGAAACGACCCAAATATTTATCATTGAAAATTCCTCTTGATCTAATTAAATGTCTTATTTTGTAAAATGGTGTATAATATATGAACATATTTGGGTTTATGATTTTGGTTTTTTAAAATACTATTAGGAATTGTTCCTGTTTCTAATATAGTTGTTGAATAGTGATAACATGATTAGTATAAATATAGGACTTCAACAAATCCAATTTACTCAGACAAAGGAAGTGATGACCTAATCCAGTAGAATTTCTCTATATGAAGACCATTTTTCAGAACACAGAAAGGAGGTGGCATTACTAGGATATTCTTGTGACCAAGCCCAAACCGAGATTCAACACGTTAAGCTCGAACGGAATCACCTATGAGAGAAGTGGATGTTTATTTAGATTACCACCCGAGCGATGTTATCTGAGCCACCCCAATAGTCTGTCATCATTGCGCAACATACCCTTAGGTCTTATGCGGGTGATATAAGCGGTTATATAACAAGACCTTAGCACTATGATTATGTGAATTATTTTTTTAGATAATAAATAATATATATTAATATTATGATTGTTACATTGTAAATTGTTTTTAATGAAAAAATATTATTTTTAGTTAATATTCAATTAATAAATCTATTTAGATGAATTAATGGATTTTCGAATTAAAAAATAATTTAATAAGATATTTTTACTAAATAACTTAATATTTAATATAAATGATCTTATAATTTTTAGGAATTCAAATTTGATTTTTACTAAGGTTTGAAGCCATTTTTGTCAAAACCTATGGAATTTTTATAAATGTTTGTTTTTATTTTAAAAGTAAAAATTCACATATTTATAAAATTATTTAGATAAAATGAATACTATTTTTTGGAATCAGGGCATCAAAATTATCCAGAGGTAAATGTTTTATAATTTTCTGAGATAGACGAATTTTTGGGTAAAAATTAAATACCATTTAAATATATAATGTGTTTTATGACATCATAATGACCCAATATGGTGTAATAAAATAATGTAAATCATTTTTTCAGACAATATATGTTCTATATTTTAAATAATGAGATTTTATATTTGATGGATTAATTTTATGGTGCAATAGTGGACCCTCCAAGACTTATAAAACATTTTATCATTTAAAATATATTTCCTTGAGAGTGTGAAACATCTCCACATAGGAAATCCTAATATTTTATTAATATAAGTCATTTACTATATAAAATATTTTTTTCCTCTCCCCTTTGGCAAAAACCATGGAATGGCTTGTGGTTTTTATTAGTTTAATGTGTAGGGTCTAAAACCTAAATAATAAAGAATTCCCTCCTTTTTCAAATATAAACCCACTCAAGCTCCAACATCCACATCACTCAAAGCCCTTGAATCTCGACTGACCATTGAAATCCTCTCTCTATAATCCTACCACGGTTCACCAAGCTCCATTGAAGCCACTCTTAAGCCTCTCACATGCCTTGGGGAACACACTTCCAAGTAAGGGATTCCTTCCTTTTTCATTTTATCCAAGTTTATAAATATCGTTATGCCCTTTTATTTTTAATTATGAATGTGGGGGTATGATGTGAAACCTCCACCATAATTCCTTAATTCTGTTTGAATTATGATAGACCCCTTTCTCCCCCATTAATACCTTCAATGTACACCTGTTACAATGCTGAAATTCCCTAAAGAATCACTCTCTTCTCATTCACATTTAAGCAGTAGTTTTCTATTATAACCATAATTTAAATTAAATTTGTTGGGAAATGTATATATATAACCCCCTTAATATCCATTTCATATATATATATGATGAGACACACCTTTCCCTCTCATCAATTATTTGGATAAATTTTATGTCACGCTGTTATGCTGTTGAAATTGCACCCCAATTTTCCAAGCGAAAGACTTTGTGTCGTGAATACCATTCACATTTCCCCATCAAGGGTATTCACCATTATGCAGATTTACTTATTGATTTTAGAGTTTAATATATAAATTACACATTCCTTTATCTTGAAATAAAAAATTATGTTTATTTAATCAATGTTATATGATCCATGTGGCACACTTATGTATGAAATGAAATGATTAAGAAGGGTGCACCATGACAGCACTCAAATGCATTGGGTAAAGATTAATATCATGAAACCTCAAGTGAAATTAGGGTTTACTCAATATATTTCAAGTGTAATTAGGGTTTACTCATGCTCCATGTGCAATGATCCTTGTCTCATGATAACATAGTGTTAAATATTGTTGCCACATTTCCATGATATGATAATCATGTTATACCATGGATTTATGTTCATGTTTATATTATGCTTCATTGATATGCCTATTTCCAAACAGGTATTTTATTATTCAGGTTTTTCCTTGTTTACTCCCTTGATAGGCTTTATAGCTCTCCCTTTTCGCATATCGTTCCTTAGGTTATCCAATGCAATGCTAGGAATAAGGTAATGTTGTGGTCGTGTAAAGGAAGTTTTCAATAGAGATGTTGTATTTTTATGTCTTAAGTTATCATGTAATGTCCCTAATTTCCCAAGAAACTAGAACTCTTGAAACTCAGAGTTTTCTTAAGTGAACTTTTATGTAATAAATCATGTTTATGTGTGTAATAAAGTGCAGGGTTGTTATATTTAAACTATTTAAAACACTAAAAATGGTAATTAAACTATCATGATAACAAATGTTTCTCCAGTGATTAAGGTTTCACACTTGGATCGAACCAGTCTTTCATTCAAATATCACATGAAAAAAGGGAAGGACGATTTTAGTTATCCACTTCTATTTTTTCGAAACATGATATGTATTTATAGAATACAATATGTAGGTATGATTATGTTTGTATATATATATATATATATACTTATAATTGGGAATAATAATTAATATATAGTTTATAAAAATAATCACATATTTTAAATACATGTATATATATATATATAACATATGTGTTGTGTCCTCGTTTCACATGTTTTTTTATCTCGTCTTTAAATGATGGGAATCCTATCCTGGTGTGATGTTGTTCCCTACCCCATTTCTCCTGGATTTAATCGTAAATTGTAAAACACCTCAGTCACAATGTTTCATTTTAGAATTTTTTACAACCATATTTCATACTAATATTCATTCCCAAATTCAGGTATGTAGTTACCATGCCTTTATTTTATGGTTTATGTTGTTTATTAGGTGATTTTCAGATCTATGAGTCATTCCGCCCAAACCCACAGTACATGGGCACGGATAAAGAAAACAGACAACGTACTCGGTGTACACGGAAACATTTTCTCTGTTCATAATTTGAAAATAGATGTTGTGGGTCAAATTCACATACTATGTAGTAGAGCCACTACATTTCATACTAGAGACCTTGTCATGACTTCCATAGTTCTAGGATAGCCATGTTTCACACACAACATGTAACAACCCAAAGTTTTATCAATAGAATTCCCTCTTTAAAATTATTCCTTATAGTATTACCACATTAGGAAGAATAATGAAATATTATGATACTATATAATTTGTGATCATTATGCAGAATTTTTCCACTTCTATGTTTTGAATTTCAAAAATCTAACACACCCGGTTATGATCCGTAAGATGTTTGGAGTTCGATAGGAAAAACATAATTTTTGGTGAATAGTGACCTACCCATATGAATAGTAACATACCATTATGAATAGTGCCATATTCTAATGGGTAGGAACCTTAACTGTGATAGTATAAAAATAATATTCATTTGAAGGTATGATGTACCAATATTTTAGAATAAGTAAATGAATGTTTTAAAACTGTTTTTTAATTATAAGTTATGATTTTAATTAAATATTAAATTATTCACATTTAGAAATTTATTTTTGAAAAATGGACTTCATTTTTGGATTCTACACATTGAAAAATGGTTGTGGTTTTTTTTTTGGATTTTTCTAAATTACATGAATTTTTTATTAATAGTGAAATACCATAATTTACAAAATAAGCTAAATAAGCTAATTATAGAGTCATGCATGATGTGTTTCTGATGTAATCCCAATTGGTTCGGGTTTACATGATAAAATTACTATTATTGGTCACGTAAGACTCATTATTCCTTGTTTTTTGGGGAAATATTAAATTAATGAATTTCATATTATGAAAACCCCTCTCCCCTCCACTATAGATACCACCCTTCACACCCTCATTTCCTCAAACATCTCAAGCTTCAAGCCTTGTCTAATATCTGCCCAAAAATCTTCCCTATCACCTACCCCATGTTCAAGTGCTCATGGAATCATCCAAAGACCATGCCAAGCTTCCTAACGGAGGATCTTAAGAGGAGCATTCAAGAGGTAATTCCTCTCTCTCGTTTCTTTCTTTTTTCCTTTCAAATTTCTATTCTTTTCTTCTCTTATCCCCAACATATCTTATCCAAATTCCATTATAAATCCATTATTTTTGAAATAATGGTATGATATCATGTTAATGGAGTATTACTCATTATACTCCTCCCTCCCTCTCTTTGTTAATAAAAACAAATTGTTGCCCATGACATGTTAATTTACTTAAATCACGGGCGATGCACTTCCTTTTTCCTTCAAATCCTTCATTGCTGAAAATAAAACCACAAAATGGTTGAAAAACTATTGTAAATTTTATGCTTTATTCCCTTTCATGTTTTGGAAATAAATTATTTACATGACACTAAGTGATAAAAGAAAATATGCTTATTGTGATTGAAAAAGCACCCAATTTAACCCAAACAAATTTCATTTAATATTTATCTAATGATTCATCCAATTTTCATATAACATAATTCATTATAATATCATTAAAAATTATGTAATATCATTAATAATATGAAAAATTAATTCTGTATGTTTATCCATGTTCTACACGAACTTCCATTTATGAATACAGGTGAACCGCTCAAGAAAACCAAAAACACAAACATTCCCGAACAATGTTTTTAAACTCTATAACTCATAAAATGGCCCATAAAATAACATAATGAAACAATAATAAACCATATTTATTTAAAAAATGTTCTAGAATTTTCAATTAAGGAATCTAATGTGGTTATATTGGACATTAAAGTGAAGAAAGCGTTCAGATACATATTAAGGGGAAATTCATGAAACCAACTTCATTTCTTTTGCTTCTCCCTCTTTCACTCCATTTTTGGAATGGTTAATCATTAAATATTATTTTTTTATCTTTTTCTTACCTATTTTGGCATATAAATTCTTTCCACTAGAGTTTTTGTCAATTCAAATGTGTTCAAAAATAATTAATCTTTTAAGAGAATAGCTTTTACTTCTCACTCAAGGTTGATAGTTCTTGTATCAAGTGTTTTATTCCCTCTTTATTTTGTGAACCCGAAGTTTATGAATGTGTTCTTATGAGTTTAAAACTATTCCATTTCATGGTTACTTGTGTTCATTATTGATATATGTTCTAAGTGGCAAACATGATAAAGAAATTGTTATGATGTGACGGGTGTGCGCATAATTATAAATCACAATATGAATGTTTCTATGTGATGGGTGCGGCCAGAATTATAAAGCGCTCCAATGCATTGGGTAAAGTGAAGAATCTCATGAGTTAAAGTGATATTATGTGTGAACTTGATGCTAGATTTCTTTACAACTATGTGTGGTATTTAACCACTAAGACAAGTTTTTTAATTTTTTTATGCATTGCCACATTTCAAGTCATTTATTAATGACTCCTCACAAGTTCATGATTCTTTGCCTATGTTCTGATTATGCTCACCCCATGATATATTGTTCTTATCTATCCTATTATTGGGATTTTATCTCACCCCTTTTGATTTATATCCTCTGGTGACAACATGTACTTAGGAGAGGTAGAGTTCCAATAAGAATCTAGAGAAGAAAAATTTAAATGAATTTTGATGCTCGATGTATTAATTATTATGTACGGTCCTAGTTTTCCCAAGAAACTAAACCTTTTGATACTCTATGAGTAATAATATTATGTTTTTTATCTTTAAAATGATTTAATATTAATTTAAGAATATTCTATGTCGCTATAGTTGGTATCAGAGGCATGGTTTAGTTAATTTGGGAATTAGGATTAATGAACCCTAGAGAAAACCTCTAGCATGAGACTAAGTAAAAATATGCACACAAGAATCTTTACATAGGGATACCATATGTTATGATTTTAGTATTTATCATAAAAATTAATAAGTTATTCATTACTTGTTGACTTATGTTTTGTTTCAACCTTTTCTATTTTAGAAAATGGTGGGAACTAGGAGAAACCGGGCTAGCAACTAATGCGAGGTCCAATGCAATGATTGCGCGAACGACATCCCCAATGATTTGGGAGTTGGATTTAAAAACATCATGATTATTCTAACCCAAATATCTTAGGCTATTAACAATAACCATAATAATGGGGAACATCCTCCTTCATCAAAGAGGGAGAAACTATCTATCGAGTGTTTTATGAGGTAATGACCAGCAACGTATAGTGGATCTTATGAGCCACTAGTTGCGGAACAGTGGGTCAACTCCTTGGAGAATATCATTTATGTGCTTCATTTTTCTGAGATAGAGAATGTGACACTAGCCGTTTGACATCTTGATGGAGTGGTCGATCAATGGTGGCCTTTGATAAAGAATACCAAGCCAAGGGAGGAAATTGAAAATTTGGAATGAGAAGACTTTAAGATCATGTTTCTTAATAAGTATTTCCCACAATCTCTTCGTACAAAAATAGACGGAGAATTCATAGAGATCAAGGAAGGATAATTCTTCCCAACCTATGAAGAAAATTTCAAAAGGCTTTCAAGGTACTCCTCGGGTTTTGTTGTCAACAATTATAGACAAATTGATATATTCATTAGTGGATTCAAATGACACCTTTGAAAGGATATTTCAATTTGAGACTTTGGGAGTTATGAAGATGTTGTTCGATGTGATCTAAAAGTGGAGATGGAGTTTGGAGAATGGTCTCATGGCTATGGTGATAAGAAACGAAATATATAGTTTCAAGCCAGTGGATCTAATGGAAAAGGTGGGAAGAAAACCAAATGGCCCACATGCCAAAAACGTGGGAAGTTGCACCATGGGAACTGCATCAATGGTACGGGGAAATGCATTAAGTGTGGGAAAGAAAGACACTATGCTAAAGAATGTAGAAAAGGCATGATAAGGAAGGAGAATGTAGTGGATTAATGGAGATAACCACCCATGGTTCATGCTACTACTGTAGGGAGAAAGGGCACTATGCAAGAAAATGCACTAAACCTAGAGTTCTCGAGGGTAATTAGCATTAACAGCCACCAAAACCAAAGGAACAAAGAAAGCCTTATGCCATCACTACTAGGGAAGTAGAGAATGATAATGAGGTCGTATAAGGTACAATTCCTATTCACTCAATAATGGAAAATGTCTTACTTGATTCTGGTTCTATGTATTCTTTTATATCTTGCAAGTTTTCTAGAACTATATAATTGAATCCCCGAAACCATGAAGTAGAGATATTTGTAAAAACACCAAGTGGTGAAATCATTAAAACACAAGTGTTTACCTCTTCTCCTGTTGGTGTATATGGGAAGATTCTTCCAAAAAATCTCTTAATACATCCCTTGGTAGAATTAGATGCTATAATGGGAATGGATTATCTCTCATTATATAGAGAACATATCGACTTTTGGAAAAAGGAAATATCTTTTCATATTCTGAAGCATCTCATTCTCCTCTACAAATGAAATAAAGATCACAAATCTACTTTGATAAATCCTTCAATGGTGTGGGTGTTGATTCCCAATGAAGAACCATACCTCTCCCAAATATTTGAGTCAAAGGAAAGTGAAAACATTAATGAAATGAAAATTTTAAGGGAAAACAATGATGTTTTTTCCGAAGAGTTACTCGGAATTCCCACCGATCGTGATGTAGAGTTATAAATAAAACTCATACCCAAAGATACTTCTATCTAAAACTGACCCTATAAGATAGATATTATCTAACTAGAGGAATTAATAAAGTATCTTTAAGATCATTTGGACAAAGGGTTCATACTCCCTAGTGAATCACCTTGGGGTGAACCAGTTCTCTTTGTGAAGAGGGATGGAACAATGTGGTTGTATATTGACTATTGGAAACTCAACAATATCACCATACAGAACAAGTATCCTATTCCAAGGACTGACAACTTGTTCGATCAGTTATGAGGGGATCAATACTTCTCAAAGGTGGATATTTGTTTTGGATATCATCAGCTAAAGGTGTTTGAGGAAGATATTCAGAAGGCTGACTTCAGTAAAATGTATGGACACTATGATTTTCTTGTGATGCCCATCAGACTTACTAATTCCCATTAAATATTCATGGATTTGATGAATATAGACATTATACATTACCTCGACAAATTTGTGGTACTTTTTATCGATCATATTCTCATATGCTCCAAGATCAAGGAGAAACATGAAGAACATCTAAGACTTGTGTTGGCGACATTGAAAAAGGAGAAGTTATGCACCATGTTCAGAAAGTGTGACGTTTAGATAAATCAAGTCGCATTCTTGGGACATGCAATCACAAGTGAAAGAATTTCTGTGGACCCATAAAAAACAACGGTGATTGAAGAATGTCCCATGCCCTCTAGTGTCACAGAAATCCATATTTTTCATAGATTAGATGGGTACTATCGATGTTTTGTGAGAAATTTATCATGATTTTAAAGCCCACTAAATATGTTAAAAAGGAAAGGGGTAATGTATGAATGGATGAAAGAATGTGTGGAAATCTTCAAGGAGCTAAAGAGAAGGCTGATCACTACACCTGTACTCACACTACCAAAAAGTGGAGAAATTTTTCTGATATACAGTGATGCTTCAAAGAATGGTTTGGGTTGTGTACTAATGAAAAATGATAATGTGATAGCCTACGACTCATGGTAGTTAAAGATCAATGAGCAGAACTACCCGACACATGATCTAGAGATGGTAGCTGTTATTTTTTCCATGAAAATCCAGTGGTACTACCTTTATGGAGAGAAGTGTGAAATATAAACCAAACAAAAGAGCATAAAGTATATATTGACACAAAAGGAGCTCAATATGTGTCAAAGGAGATGTCTAGAGCTAATCAATGATTACGATTCCTCTATTCACTATCATCATGGGAAGTTGAACAAGGTAGATGATTCTTGAAGCAGAAAATAACCTACTAATCTATCCATGTTATAGATTGAGAAAGACCCTATCTTCTTGGATATGAAAAAGATAGATTTATAAATCATAAGGGAAGGGGATACATCCTACCTTTACCAAATGATTTTGCAACCATCTATCCAAGATAAGATTAATAAATCATAATGGTATGATGTAGAGATGTAGAAGAGGGTGAATGTAGTAAAGGAAGGGAACCTACAAGAGTTCCATATCAAAGGTGATGGTTTGATTATTTTTGGAATGTGGATTTGTGTGTCTTAATCACCCAAGATAAAGAAAGAGCTATTAGATAGTGCACATAGCTCAACATTATCTATCCATCCTAGGAGTACCAAGATGTACCGTGATATCCGAGAACACTTTTGGTGGGATAACATGAAAAAAGAGATTGCAGAATATATATCAAGGTGCTTGATATGTCATCAAGTTAAAGCAGAGATAAAAATGTCCAAAGGGATGATGCATCCATTTCCTATACCCTTGTTGAAATGAGAGAATATATAGACTTTGTCATAGGTCTCCCAAATACGTCAAAATAAAATAATGAGATATGGGTTGTCGTTGACTGACTCACCAAGAATGCCCATTTTATCATTATTCAGGAAGACTTATCTCTTGAACAGCTTGCAAAGATATATGTGAATGAAGTGGTGATACTACATGGAGTTCCACACTCAATTGACTCTGATCATGATCCAAGGTTCACATTTAAATTCTAGAGGAGTCTTCAACATGATTTGAGTACAGAATTAAATTTCACCAAGGCATATCACCCCCAACCTGATGGCCTATCAGAAAGGACTATTCAGATGCTTGAAGATTAGTTATGAGCCTGATCTCTAGAATTAAAAGTTTAATGGGATCAACATATCCCATTGGTTTATTTTGCAAACAATAATAGCTTCTACTCGAGTTTTTAGATGGCTCGGTATGATGTTTTTTATGAAAATCGATGTAGAAATCCAACCTATTGGGATGAATTTGGTGAAAAAAAGATACTTGTACTCGATCTTTTGTAAGAGAGGACAGAGAATGTTCAAGTCATCTAGAAACATATCAAAGCTCCTCAAAGTTGGAAAAAGATCTATTCAAAAAACTATCGAAGGGACTTGGAGTTCAACATTTGTGATAAAGTCTTTCTTAAAATATCATCATGGAAGAGAGTCATGCGTTGTGGAAGGAAAGGGAAGCTAACCCCGATGTACATTTTTTCCTTTGAGATCCTTGATCGCATATGATGTGTGGCCTATTAGATTGTACTTACAAAGAATATGGCTCAAGTTCATGATGTGATTCATGTATCACTCCTGAGTAAGTATATACCATATCACTCACATGTACTGAACTTAGAGGTGGTTCAGCTGGAAGATGATCTATCCCATGAGGAGAAGCCAGTAATGATTTTGGACCGTAGAGATAAGGTTCTATGCAACAAGACAACCCCCATTGTCAAAGTGTTATAGAATAACCATATTCCTGAAGAATCTATTTGGGAACTGGAAGAGGAAATGAATGAGAAGTACCCCACCTATTTATGTAAAACGAAATTTCAAGGGCAAAATTTCATAAGGGGGGAAGAATGTAATGAACAAAAGTTTTATCAATGGAATTTCCTTCTTATAATTATTCCTAATAGAATAACCACATAAGGAAGCACGATAAAATATTTTTATACTAAATACTATGTGATCATTAAACATGATTTTTCACTTCTACGTTTTGAATTTAAAAAATCTTACACACACGGTTGTGATCAGTATGATGTTTGGTGTCTGATAGGAAAAACATAATTTTTGGGTAATAATAACCTACCCTTATGAATACTAACATTCCCTAATGAATATTGATATACTATAATGGTTATTAACCTTACCTATGATTGTATAAAAATAACATTCAAGTGAATTTACGATGTACTTATATTTTAGAATGAGTAAATGAATATTGTAAAACTATTTTTTAATAATAAATTTTTATTTTAATTAAATTTTAAATTAATCATATTTAGAATTTTTTTGAAAAATGGACTTTATTTTTTGATTCTAAAAGTCGAAAAATGGTTAGGGAGATTTTTTGGGATTTTTTTAAATACGTGATTTTTTTATGAATAGTGAAATACAATAATTTACAAAATAAGCTAAATAAACTAATTAGAGAGTCATACATGATGTTCTAATGATGTGAGCCCAATTGGGTTGGGATCACATGATAAAATTACTATTATTGGTCCTAGAAGACTCACTATTTTTTGTCTTGTGTGGAAATAATAAATTAATAAATTTTATTTTAAGAAAACCCCTCTCCCCTCCACTATAAATACCACCCTTCACATCATCATTTACTCACAGCTATCAAGATTGAAGCCTTGTCTAAACTCTGAAAAAGCATCTTCCATAGCTCCTCCCTCACATCTATGAGCTCTTGGTGTCTTCTAATGACAAAGTCTAGCTTCCATAAGTAGGATCTCAAGAGGAGGATTCAAGAGATAATTCCTCTCTCTCTTTTCTTTCTTTTTTCCTTTCAAATTTCTTTTGTTTTCTTCTCATATCCCCAAAATCACTTTTCCAAATTTCATGATAAATATATAATGATTGATATAATGGTATTATATCATGTTAATGAAAGTGTACTCATTATACTCCTCCCTCCCTCTCTTTGTTAATAAAATGGAAGTGTTTCCCAGGACGTGATAATTTACCTAAATCATGGGAGATGCACTTTCTTTTTCCTTCAAATCCTTTAATACTGCCAATAAAACCATAACATGGTTGAAATAAGATTTTTATGTGTATTTTATTTTCTCATTTATATTCTGGAACTAAATTATTTACATGACACTAAGTGATAATATAATTCATGTTTATTGTGATCGAAAAACCGCCCAATTTAACCCAAACAATTATCATTAAATTTTTAACTAATGATTAATAAACTTATCATATAAAATAATTCATTATAATATAATTTAAGCTTATTAAATTTCATTAAAAACATTAAATCTCAGTTCTTTATTTTTATCCATGTTCTACACGAACTTCCATTCATGAATACAAGTGAACTGCTCAAGAAAACCAAAAAAATGAACATTCCCGAATAATGTTTTTAAATTGTAAAACTCATCCAAAATCCCATAAAATAACATAATGAAACAATAATGAAACATATTTATGTAAAACACGTTCTGGAATTGTCAAATAATGAATCTAATATGGGTATACAGGACATTAAAGTGAAGAAAGCATTTAGATACAAGGTAAGGGGAAATTCATGAACCCAACTTTCATTCATTGGGTTCTCCCTCTTTCACTCCATTTTTGGTATGGTTACACCATAAAACAAATTCATAAATGTATTACCTATTATGATATATAAATGTTTTCCACTAGATTTTATGTCAATAAAATGTTTTCCAAAAGAACTATTCTTTTAAGCGCGCACATTTTACTTCTCACTCAAGGTTGATGGTTCTTGTATAAATAAAGTTATTCTCTCTTTCTTTTGGGAACCCAAAGTATATGGATGTGTTATTTTTAGTTGAAACCCATTATTTTACATGTTTACTTATGTTCATGATTTAAATATGTTCTATGTGGCATGAATTACAATGAAATTTTTATGATGTGATGGGTGCGCCCGGAATTTTATAGAGCAATATAAATGTTTGAATGTGACGAGTGCGCCCAAAATTATACAGTGCTCCAATGAATTGGGTAAAGTGGCGAATCTCATGAGTTAAAGTGAAATGATATGAGAACATGATGTTGTATTTGTTCACAACTATGTGTGGTAGTTAACCACTAATACATGACATTTCATTTTTTATGCATTGACGTATTTCAAGTCTTTTATTAATGATTACTCACATGTTCATGATTCTTTTCCTTTGTTATGATTACGCTCACCCCATTATATATTGTTCTTATCTGTCCTCTTACAAGGATTTTAGCTCACCCTTTTTGATGTATATTCTTAGGTGACAACATGTACTAAGGAGAGGTCAAGTCCCAATAATAATCTAGAGAAGAATAAATTAAATAAATGTTTATGCTCTATGTTGAAATTTTTATGTATGGTCCTAGTTTTCCCAAGTCACTAAACCTTTGGATTCTCTGTGTGGAATACTATTATGTTTTTTATCATTAAAATTATAATAATATTAATTTATGAAAATGATAGCTCTCTATACAACAAGTACGTTGATTATATGACCTGTAGTATTTCATTTATGATGAGTATGTTTTAGGGCTCACACATTGCATGTTAGACATGCCATATTACACTGATTTTGTTTTTGAAAATTCCAGGTAATTTATTGTTTCTAACATTTGGATATGATGGTCATGTGTCTAGAGAACACGAATTTCCATCTAAGATAGAATACACATCATGTTATTTGGATATACACATTATATATTCATATAATTCTAATTTTCTATACTAGATTTATTTTTTTTGTTTTCTTTTTTCGTTTTTGCTCCTTTTCCATTTTGGATCACATAATATGGACACTGATCCTAGAAGAATCTACACCAACCATATCTTTGCCAGGAGTAGTCTTCACTACATCGGGTTCATGTGCAAAGACAAAGGGAGACTTCTATGATTGAAATACCGATTTCATTGATGGCGGAATTGGATGATCTTACAATACTAAATTTAGATTTCACATCATTCATAGAACACTATGTCCCATAGCTTATCCATCCCCCAACATTTATTTCTCCTATCCCGATTTCTCCTACAACATAATCACCACATCCCACGCCCAATGATCCACCCCCATCTGCACCTGTTTTAGCACATCAACGATCCACGATGACAACATATCCTTCCATTATAGTGACTATTTCACCACTACAACCATCACCCATGATATACTGACCATATCATCACCCATGCCTCATCATTGATGAGCATCAATGTGCTAGTGATCTATTGAGGTGATTTTCATAGGGGAAGATCCATATGACCATCCATTTCCATGACATCAGTATCCAAAATTTACTAGGACTCTGGAAAAATATTAGAGAGCTACAAGGGACGACACATCTGATTTTGTTTCTTCAGGTCATCAATCCTAATTTCAAAGATCAATTTTTTTATTTTTCTATTACATTTGAGTTCGATGGAGTGTTTTATTGAGAGACACTAACCAAAGTGGAAGCGCTGATCTAATTCAAGATAATCACCATAAATTTCATTCTAGTGATAACCAAGTTCACATGAGGGTGTATTTTCTATACTCATTCCTCTAACCCTCCTCATATTTCCACCTAGACCCACACTTACTGATCGAATCTTCCCTTTGTGTGGAATGAGCTTTCTATAGCCAATGATCACTATGTTCCAACCTCACAGAAGATAACTCTGATCATTTCCTCTCCCCTTCACTTCATTCATTGGGACATAAGTTCCAATATTCTTTCCTTCCAAGAGGACATGGGTGTTTTTCTACCCAATAAATATAATTTTTTCCTTGTATTATCCATCATGATTACCTTGACCTTACCTAATTTACCACCTCATAATTCCACTCCATGATAACCTGTCGTCCAGGTAACCTAAATAGTGGTTTCTATGCCCCCTAATTGTTACACCATTTAGGAGTTGTAATCCCTATCAACTTTATTATTTCTTACGTTCTCCCCAGTGGATTTACTATCTCATGTTTATTTTCATGGGACTAGTCTAAAAGCTCATTAACACATTCATTCACATATAAGATCTCCTAATAACCATTGTGTCGACAGAGGACCCACCATCTACTACAAGTGATGTTGACTGGATACCACATCCACTTTCATGCCTTCCTTATCCCCCCATCCCAACTTCTTCTTCTGACCCCTCCCCTACCACCAATCCTCCCACTTAACCATCCACATCCCCATCTGTACCCACACCCTAGCTCAACCATTAGGTCCTTCACTACCTCGATTCCATTGAAAACCACCTAAACTAGATGGAGGATATATTGGGCCTTATTTAATGGAATGTAGAACTTCTATTTCCACTGAAGAATACTTCTCCACCAGATCCTCATTCATCAATACAAGTAATAGGCTATGTGGTTATTCCCTTCATTGGTTGGGGTGGAACTTCCACTATTAGATATCATGTTCAATCATCCTCACTAGCCACGTGTGACAAGGGCCCCACACCACCAACTCCCACTATAGTCACCCCACCCTAGAAGTCCCGCACACTCTATCATTGCCTCTCCTAAGACAATTATTTTACAATTTCTTAAAAAACATTATTTCATAACACACACATAGATACATATATACATTCATTCATATATATATACATTTGGATTTTATGTGAGGATTTATATATGTTTATGATACTTTTCCTTTCATTAACAGTAATATGTTCTATTGAAAAATTTGGGAATTATAAATTCAACACATTCTATCCTTTGGAGCTCAAAACTAGGGGAGTATAATTATTTATTTCATTTTATTATTTTTTTTCTTTCAATAAAAACATTAAATAATCAATTAGATTGTTTAAATTGTTTTATTACACATCCTCTACTCTAACTCAGTGTGTACTTGGAATACCACAAGATACATTATGTGTGGGGAAGAGTCTCTCAGCCACACTATTATTTCACTTTGACTAATCTAGGAAACATATTTTTTTATATAAAATAAATTAAAATATGAAAATTTTTAATTAATTATAATTATAAATAATAAATATGCCATTAAGAATTCTAAAAGATACATAATTATTTCAATTTTTATGTTTTTTAAAAGAATCACTAATATTGTTTAATTTTATCTATTATGTCCTAGAAACTTTCAATTATTAGACCTATCAATTTTATTCATGTCATGATCTGGTTGAATAAAATTTTATTCTTCATTCCCAAGAGGTATTTTAAAACCTTTATAACATATATCCTTATAAAAATTTTATATAGTGATTATTGGAATATATATAAATAATAGAACATTCTAACCTTATATTTTCAAAACATGATGATGTTGAATTACATGAAAATGACTTTGTAATTTCATTGATATTTGCAACTACTTTTGAATTTGACACCCACCCTTCATTTTACCTCTGCAAAACCCATAGAAATCCTGAACTTCCTTGATAGGATGCCACCTGAAGTCCTATTAATCCTTCCTAACCTAGTTATATGATTATACTAGATGATTGTTCCTTGAATATTTACTGAGGGAGTTTTGAAGATCATTTGTTTTGTTTGAGGGGAACTATAAAATTAATTATGGGGGAATATATCTCATTATTATATATGAAAAAGGGTTCAATGACCACCATTCCATATATTCTAATGTGGTTCTCTTAAATTATTTTAATCATTTAAAAAGAGGACTAAATTGATTCATTAATCGCAAAATAAATACAACCCCATGTTAGAAATAGGAGGGAATCTTTATTTTGACCTTTGAAAGATTTTGATTGGGATACATTTTCATCAGTATTTATCATTGAATATCTGGATTAATTTTTTAATCATTCAACCTTATTTATCAGGTATTTTAGATTAGTTTTACATCATTACCTACCTTCACTTATTGTTATAATCATTTGAAAATTTTTTAATGACATCATGATTTTTTGTGATTTAATTTTTACATGGTAAAATAAATATATTGTAGGATTATGTTTTGAGTGGATATACTTGAGATTTAGAACAACATTAATTACATGGTCTTTAGTGATGATTGTATCATTTTCTTGTTGAATAAAAACATCTAATGGAATTTATATTTATGAAAAGGTGAAAGGTGTTACTAAATTATGATGCAAATATTTAATTAAATTATATATAATATATTATTAGAGTAACATTAATAAATATATATTTCATATTACATTTAAAATCCTCAAGTATGACTATAATATTTTTTAGTATAATTTATTTAATCCTCCCATTTATTGTGTGAATTATTTTATTTCAAAATTGAGATTTTGATTAAGGGAACACAAATCACTATGTAAAGGGGAGTTCGATGTTCCTAATATGTTCCTACCAACTCATACATTAAATTGAGTATAAAATCCTATTGTTCACGGGATGCTTGTTGAATTAGGGATAAAATGATTTATTTCATTGATCATAGATATTTTTCAGTAGTTTATAGTGGGAAATAGACATTGAGAAAATCAGAGAAAAATTGGAAAATAAATGGAATTTACTTTATTAACACATATCATGTATATGTTGAAGGACACAACTCAACCAACTAGAGTAAAAACAAAAGTAACAAATCAGAAATGAAACACCTTGAAAATAATTATACATTCCAGTTACTTACAATCTATAAGAGATTAGTAACTTATAGAGAGTGTACATATTAATCACAGTGATGAAACATGCCATGTATGTCCACTAACTCACAAAAAATGCATAAAATTCTGTGGGTGGCATTGCAGGACACCAATCGAAAGAGAAAATTTTGCCAACATTGTTTGACCTTGGTACAAATCTTGTAAATCCTAGTACATTTCTTGTACATACACATTCAACAAATATGATGGAAATATTCAACATTTTGGAGTTAGATATTCAAGGGGGAGGATCTTCTTCTCTTTTCACACAATCCCTCCCCAAACCAAGTAGTATGTCCTCATTTTCCTTTTTAGTTTTAAGTATTTTCATACTACAACTTATTTCCTTCTATCACCCATTATATGTATTGAGTTTAAAAATATCAACACATGGAGACCATGGTCATAAGAGGATATGTTACTCATGTAGGGGTTGTAATAAGGTTATTGGGGTCCTGTAAAATAAACTAAGATGTATTTTTTTATTATGATATTTTTTATAAATTCATTAATGAATTAATTCAAGAATCTCTGATAGTGTCATATCAAATAAAGAATGACACCACTGATGTTAAATTGTTGACTTTAATAGGAAATCTCATGACCATTATTTGATACTACTGCTACTATTTTAGGGGTATTACTTTAATTTCATCTTGAGTAATAAATCATATCACCAAGAGATTCTTGTTTAAAACTCCCAATTAATAGTTATCATAACAAGAATCAAAAATATAATTCAATCAATATGGTATAACATTGTCATTAGAGATTTTTAAAGTAATGAACAACTTTTTCAATAAACCCTAATTAATTTTCATCCTCGACACATATTTTCCTATGTAGTTTGTTCTATTCTTTTGTTTTCAACTCTTTTTCAAAAACTGTTTCATTTTTATAATTTTTTACTCACTATGAATCAATTGTATGGATAATTAGATGATTCTCACTTAATTTCATCTGTTATTTAATTTACTCATTTTTACTATACGATTGAACCAAAATTCAATTAGTTTTATTGTTATATGGATTATATGGGAACTAATTTTATGTTCCACATGATGGTTTTCGTTAGTATCTTGCATATCGACTCTAGAAACAAAAACAAATAATGATATTCCAAACCCTGAAACAATACCATAACCCAATGAAAATTTACTAAAATATGATAATGATTCCATATATCCAGGAGGCCAGATAGGAAAATATGAATCTTTTAAGAAATTAAAACTCCATTAAATCTGATTCTATAATGTCTAATTCTTTTTTTAATAAAATAATTTATTTGGATAAATCATTTTTTTGCGATGAAAATTAAGTATATCCAACATTCTATGAAAGTGAATGTTTCGTCCATAATTTCTGTCTTGTATATCAAGAGATCTATGAATGTTCAAATAAAAATATCTTATATTATAGTGATTACGAATCATTAGATAATTGTAAAACATGTGGAGAATCTAGGTATAAAGAGTCACAATAAGGAATGTCTAAATATCATATGAAATAATTGTGATTTTTTCCAACTATACAACTACTACATCATATATTTATGTATTAAAAACAATTACATTGATTACAAGGAACAAATATATTATTTATATCAGTATAAGATGAAATCATCCTTGAGATGGCAATCGCTAAATGAACGTTTATCAGGTGTAGTGTTTTATTACTTCAGAACCCCTTAACAAAAAATTGACATTTTTATGGGTTTTTTGGATCTAAAAATGCATTATTTTTATTGACATATATTCATAACACCAAACAACTTATCTCATTTTATATTTTTTAAGGAACTGTATATTGATTTGGTGATGTTAATTCTAAGAAATTTGATGGAGAATATCTATGTTTATTTGAATAATCTAATTGATGAGTTAATTTCATTAGGTAAAGAAGGTGTAACTATATATGATATAATAGAATATTTGAATTTTACATAGAATTTTTCATTAATGTGGAAAATCTATGAATTTTTGGTGTATGGTATGTTATCAGGATGGAGTATACATTTTTTAAAATCATGTTCATCTAGGATGGATTAAAAAACAATTTGTTCTTATCAATAGAAAAAGGCTATTTATTTTTACATTCAATGAAGATTAATTTCAATAGATCGCACTTTTTAATAGAATTGAAATATTTTTACAAAATTTAGAGTCTGTAATGCCCTGACCCAAGTTACCCAGAGTCGGTGCATTATTACATAACATTGGCATGATCACAAGAGATCACATCTTGAAAGACTAATTAGTTTCGTATCCTTTAAAGTACTAGAAACATACATAAGTTTTACATTACATCATGAAATAAAAACCACGACAACATTTTTACCCTTTGAACACATAAATATCCCTTAGCCCATCCCTATAGGTTACCCATATAACTTCTTCACATCCTAGGAAAAAAACATAGAAATGGGTGAGTTCAGATACTCAGTAAGTATAACAATATAGTGGAAACTTCCTGAAATAAGCATAAAAAATTAAGGCAATGTATAGGACTAAATCATAAGCCTTTTAAACATAAACACCAGAATAATATAGAAAATATAAATAAAATAATTTCATTTACTTATTCAAGTGGATATTCTACTGGTTAAATAATCAGATGCAATATCAATATCCAAATTCGTAATGATGGAATGCTTAATGATTAACATTATAACCACATAGGCAAGGCCTCATTACAAGACTAGAAATAAGATTATGTCAAGGCCGTGTGACAAGACACTAATTTTTCTAATGATACGAACCGATGCATCGAGGATCTATAGTGGGTTTCACCCCTCACTTACTAAGTCCAATGCTTGATTCATATGAAAAGATTTGAACCCAAACATAAACATTAGTATTAAAACTGGAATGTGAAATGTTAATACTATAACCATAAACCATGAATGGTATCAAAATAACACATCCATAGTCCAACATATCACAAAACCATCAATACAATATGAAAGATTTTATCATAAAAAATAAACTTCAAACAAGTGTAAAATCGATCAAAGGATGTTGACATAGATGAAATCAAAATTATTTGAGAGAAATTTTGAAATCATTTAAAAGTCACGTAATTATAAAAGAAAACATTTATTTTTAAAATATTCTTATAAGCTTGTAATATAAGAATTGAAGGTGTTATAATAGTGGAGAATAGCCTCACCCACTGTATAAGTTAAAAACATTTTTATCTTTATCTGTAAAAAAGGTCATAAAGTTCCCCATTTGGAAAATGAAAGAAAGATTCCTTTTCAAAAAAAATTATAAATCGTCAAACATGGGATTAAATGACTTTAACCCATAGTCTAGTAAATAGAAAAAAATTGAAATAAATTTTTAATAAACACAGATGTGGATGATAAATATGTCCCAGTAGATACTCACATATAAACAACCTCAGATAATAAAGAGATGGTATAATTAAACCCTAACTTGTACTTTTCCTTGGTAGAGGGAAAATTAACCTCCTTTATAACAGTTATATCATTGTTATTAAATTATAAAATAATCACATACACAAATATGATATCATATATGATCTTTTAATATTTCTTTTTTAATGATATTTTAGTAGTATCATCGTTTCGGGTGTTAACTAATTCATTTTCCTTTATATGTTTGGTTAAGTAAGTTGTGTATGTTATGGATAGGATTTATTTGATTCATATCATGAATGATATTTTATTATATTATTAAACCTTATTTTTATCATAAAATGGTAGTTATTCTTTAATAGTTATGATGGGGAATGCATCTCATTGCCTTCGTGGAGATGGTAATCAGTACGGACGCATGAGCGACAATACCATTATATTGATGGAGAAATCGTATGTAATTGGATGATATATAATATATAAAACAAGATATATTTATTATTTATATCAATTATACTCATTATTATGCCCATTAAAATAATAAATGTTGAATAACAAACTACACCACGACTTGGAGACAGTAAGCCATACATACACAAGTATTGTGACTTTTTCATTCATAGTATGGATAGAATAATTAATATGGTTATACCATATTTATAACAACATCAATTTATGTAGAAGGTACTGGAGTTATTATTTTGTTATGGAAAAAACAAAAAAGAGAAAGTGGAAAAAGAAATGAACATTGAAAGAGGTTATGAAATTATTACCTCTTCTTCGGGTGATTCCTTTTGATTTGATCAAAAGGGATCCTTTGGTTGGATTTATGATAATATTAAGGCCTCAAGGTTGCACTGAGGGTAGTTTGGAGGATATTTGAGTAGGTTTTGGCCAAGAAAAATGGCATTGGAGGTTTTATTTTGAGAGAAGAGGAAGTACCCTTTTATAAGAGAGGTGGGGGTCACTTTAGGAAAAGCTTGAAATATTATTTTATTATAAAATCATTTTCTATTTCTAACAGTTCCAAATGGATTTATTTCTAGAATAACATTGGGTGGTTCGAAAACATCTCAACCCATATATTTTAGAGGGGTTTAGGTCACTATATTAACCTTATCTTTTAGATTTTACACTTTGTAGAATTGTTTAACATTTACCATGTCTCCTTGTATTTTTTATATTTTATAGTTAATAAACATACTATAAAATTCCAAGAGAACATCAAGTGGTTAATTATTACCATATATAAACATATCTATGTACTTTGGCCGAACCGTATATTTTTAGGATTATAATATCAATTAATAATATAGTATTAGTTTTAAAAACCCATTTTTGTCAATTTTGACACTATTTAGTAATTGATTTTTGTTAAATTCCTAACAACTTTCTTACAATGAAAAAAATTGATTTAATCAACCTAAAATTCCATATTAACCTATAAAATTCATGTAATTCCTCAAAAGTCTCAATTTATATTTATTTGGATACTTATAATATCAATTATTCTAATCCTTCATTAATAAAGTAATTATTGCATCATCATTGTGTCATAAATAAAATACATTATTTATTTTTTGAAATTTATAAATAAAATACCATTAGGTTTAAAATATTTTTATCTTTATAATGAATATATATAGTTGACTTTATCTTATGTTTAACCCTATATTAAAAAAGTATTTGTAATTAAACTTTGAATTTATCACTTCTAACTCTTCTTTAAATAAAATATAATAAATGTCTTAATCAAGAGTGACAAAGAAGATCATATTTTATTTCTAAGGTCTAATTTGGTCGCAATACACTTATCCAACAGAATTAGGAAATTTTTTAGGGTAATTATAATATCATTTTACATTTTATTACCAGATTTTTTTAACTGTGGTAAATTAAAGAAAAAAGTTACTACTCACCAAAAATTATTTTCAACTTATTAAAGAACATTTTACTTACTCATGTTAACCGTGTCTCTCCTATTTTTTAAATTCAATTCATAGAAGTGGTAAAATTACGTTTTATGCAAATTTGCTAACGTGGCTAGAAGGTGGGTAAAAGATGCAAATAGTTCAATAAAATTTTATACATCTAATTTTATTATAAAAATTACTCCAATGAATTTTATGGAAATAATATAGATATTATGTATCTATTTTGACATAAAATAAATTTAAATGAAATTAATAATTTTTTAAATAAATAGTTGGTTTTAAATAATAAGGCAGTGTTTTTCATTATTCATCAAAAATTGAATGTTTTCAAAAAAATACCAAAAATTCACCCTATGCTAATTTAGATATTCTGAATCCAAAAAGAAATCCCATTTTGAAAATTTTAATTTATAAAATTTCAAAAAGTGGGTATTACTATTCATAATTTCTTTTTAAAATGACTAGTTTGATTTGTTGTGGTGTGCTAGAACTCGATGTTGTGTACATCGCATGCTATTGTATTATTCAAAGAGAAATGTACCATGGAAGCTTGGGGTGTTACATTATCCCCTCCAAATAATTTGGAAATCGAAATTTCTAGAATACTACTGCATATAAATGATTTGGGTGGTTCTTCATCATAAGTTACTTGGGTTCCCACGTTTCCCCTTCCATCATTTTGTTTCTGCATAGAACTTTTACCAAACAGGTCATCCGATTTATTAGCACTTGTTCCCTAGTATCAAGAATCCAGATAGGATCTTCACAATAAGAAATATTGGGTTTTAGTTCTCTTTCATCATAGTTGAGTACATGAGTTGGTTCAGACATGTATTTTCTCAATAGTGATATGTGGAACACATCACAAACATTGAAGAGACATGGAGGCATTTTCAAATGGTAAGCTACACTCTAATTCATTCTATAATTTAGAAAGTTCTGCTGTACCTAGGAATTAATTTGCCCTTCTTACTTAATCGTATAACACCCTTCCTTGGAGATACCTTCAAGAAAACATGATTTCATACATGAAATTCCAAGTCTTTCCTTTAGTTTTCATCATATCTATTTCATATACTTTGAGCTGTTTCGATGAGGGTTTGGATGATCTTTACCGTTTCCATTGTTTCTCAAAATGTTCTGGGCCTACGAGTTTTCATTCACTGACATCATACCGAAAAGTTGGTGTGTGACATCTCTTCCCATATAACCTTTTATATGGTGCCATCTGAAAACATGAATTGAAGATATTGTTATATTAAAATTATACCAAAAGAAAATATTGATCCCACATACCTTAAAAGTCAAGTCAGAAAGATCTCAACATGTCTTCTAAGGTGTGAATACTTCATTATGATTGTCAGTCAGTTTGAGGGTGGTAGGCATTGCTAAAATGAAGTTCAACATCTAGGGATTTCTGAAGACTTTTTCAGAATCATGATGTAAAATCGGGATCACAATAAAAAACAATCGATAGTGGCACACCATGAATTCTTACAACATCATTAATATATTTTCTTGCTAAATGTTAAAGTGGTAAATCTTATCTTCTTGCAAGAATATGTGCTGACTTGGTAAGGCTATCAACAATGACCCATATTTCATCATTCTTTCTAGGAGTCTTTGGTATTCACATGACAAAGTCAATCGTAATATCATCCCATTTTCACTCAGGTATGGGAAGAGGTTGCATGACTCCTCTATGATGTTGTCTTCAAGCCTTCACCGTTTGAAAAACCATACATCTTGACACATAATCAGCAATCTCCCTCTTCATGTTGTCCCACCAAAAATTTTCCTTCAAATCTCTATAAATATTAGTGCTAATATGGTTGATAGAGAAATTGGAGTGATGAGCATCATCCAACAATTCCCTTTTTGGATTAGGTATATCAGGATCAGAAAGTCTCTACCCAAATTTCAAAATTCCATCTTCATATGAGAAGTCAATCAATATCTCATCATTTATAGCTTTATTTTTTGTTTGAAACCCCTCATCATCAGTCTAATAACTTTTTATCCTTTCTATTAAATATGGTTTGGCATCCATTTGGAAAATTATTTATGTTTCACCTTCTCGGATTATTCCCATATCCATTTTTACTATATCCATGTACATAGAATCCCTTTCAACTCTCATCTTTTTAAGAACATTGTGATCCATTCTGCTAAAATTAATTTCCACCTTATTTTCCTTCCTGGGGTGGTAGTGTATAGTGCCATAATAATCTTTGAATAGTTCAGGTCATCGCCTTTACCTCATGTTGAGTTCTTTTTTTTTGATAAAGTATACTTCAAACTCTTGTGATTATTATAAATCTCGCATTTTTCACCAAAGAGATTGTGTCTCTATATCATCAAAGAAAAGATTAATGCTTCTAACTCAAGATCATCAGTGGGAGGGTTTTGATCATTAATTTTTAGTTATCGTGATGCATAGGAAGTAACCCTATCATTATGCATAAGGACACAACCAAGTCTTTTATTTGAAGTACCACTATAAATAAAAAACCCATCATTCACTGATCATAGAGTCAAGATAGGATCATTGAATAACCTTATGTTCTGTTCTTAAAAACATTCTTCACACTCATTTTCCAAACAAATTTAACCCCTTTATTTGTAAACGTGTTTAACGGGTTAACCAATCGGGCAATATTATGGACGAAACATCGATAATAGCCTTCTAAACCAATAAAACTGTGTACCTTAGTTATACTTGTCGGTGCTGACCATTCATGGATTGACTTTGTCATTAAAGGATCAACAGAGATTCCATCCTTAGAGAAAATATGGCTAATAAATGAAATCACTTGAAACTATAATTCACACTTGATAAACTTTCCATATAATTCATTTCTTCTAAGAGTCTTTAGAATAGTGCAGAAGTGATTTTCATGATCTTCGTAGCATTTGGATTATACCAAGATATCATCAATAAATACCACAGCAATACCATAATGATATTCCTTGAAAGTTATATTCATTAGATCCATGATGTCAGAGGGTGTATTAGTCAGTCCAATAGGGATTACTGTAAACTCGTAATGCCCATACCAGATATGAAATTCTGGCTTCAAAATGACTTCATTCCTCACACACAATTGATGATATCCAGATCCATGGTCAATATATGAAAAATATTGAACTCCATGAAGTTGATCGAATAAATCATCATTTTGAGGTAGGGTATACTTGTTCTTTATTTTTATAGCATCGATCTCCCAGTATTCATTGAACAACCTCATAGATCCATCTTTTTTATTAACAAAAAAATAGGGGCTCCCCATGGAGAAACACTAGGGAGAATAAATACCTTATTACTCAATTCCTCTATTTGTCTCTTTAGTTCCACTAATTATAAAGTGTCCATTCTTTAATGGGTCTTCAATATGGGCCTTCAACTACGAATTAAATCAATGGAAAACTCAATTTATTGTTCTGTAAGATTTCTAGGTATATCCTCTGGAAACACATCAACATATTCTTTCACAATAGGCACATCCTCTATTTGAACATTCCATTCCCCACAC
The DNA here is from genome assembly GCA_963277665.1 of Viscum album. Taxonomy (NCBI): domain Eukaryota; kingdom Viridiplantae; phylum Streptophyta; class Magnoliopsida; order Santalales; family Viscaceae; genus Viscum; species Viscum album. The sequence continues at coordinate 1,104,537,424 of OY728139.1, forward strand.
ATTGTTATTTCACTCTCTTCCTCCATAGTATTAAAATTTTGTAGAGATACAGGGGGTGGATCTAGGAGAGACTCATTTTGTGATGTTTCTTCTCTAAAGATAAGGCACTCTTTATCATCATCAAAATTGTAATATTCTTCTTCTAAAAATAAATTATCACAACATGGTCGAAAATACAATCCATACTAAAGATTATATAAAATTCAATCACGGGTATGATGATGATATCAATAGATAAAGCACATTTATATTCCCTAATGGGAATTTATTCACAAAAAATTGTTGAAATGATACATCCATTAAGATTTTTGACTGAAAACTCTCTTGTTAAATCAAATTAGAAGTATCTAATTTTCTTAGCAAACTGGGAAGATATGAAACAATGAGATGATCCAGAATCAAAAAAGGCAGTGGCTAAATTTGAGGAAACCATTAAATTACCTACCACCACATCATTTGGAGCTTCAACTTCAGCAGTAGTGATCGCATAATCCTATAATTGATCCCTTGGTTTTTTCTGAGGTAAGTTTCCTTGATGCTTAGGACATTCATTTTCATAATTCCCCATTTCTCTAAAATTGTATCATCCAAAATTGACAGCCTCTTTCTTCCCCTTGCAATCATAAGCTTGGTGGACTTTTTTACAACACTTGTAACAAAATCTCATTCCCTTCAACCAATTATCGGGGTGTTTCTTCCCACATTAACTGCAGGTTGGAAATTAAATTTTTCCATTTATCCCTTTATTTCAATTTCTAGAGTGTTTGGCAGAACTCTACTTCTCTTTCTTTTCTTTAAAGTCATAAGACTTAGAGAATTACTTTTATGTCTTGATAGCACATGAGACAATATCTTCACACGATGAGAATGATTATGTGACTAACTCTTGACGGAGAAATGGTTTTAAACCATCATAGAATCAATAAGTATTACTCCATGGGTTATGTATATAATATGCATCATTCTTTTCTTACCTTGTAAATTTAGCCTCATACATTGTGACATTCTCACCCTCCTTTTTTCTTAGACATCCAAATTTTCTTTCCATATCTACTCAATGATCATGAGTAAATTAATTTTCTATGAAAATCTCAATAAATTCCCTCCATTCCATATTTGATACTTCATCATCCTCCATTGAGTTTTGAATTAATGACCTCCATTGATCTGCATCTCTCGTGAGGCGATAAACTTCCATGACAACATTTTCCCATTCACTGCTCCCCAAAGCCTGAAATATTTTCCATAATGAAGTTATCTAATACTCAACTACAAATGTATTTTTAGTACCATTGAATGGAAGTGGTTGTTTCCTCTTGAATCTTTATAACATTGATCCTCCACGTTTTGGATCAGGGTTCTCTATACAGGTAAGTTTATTATCGATAACCTGAGTGAGTTGTCCCTGTATGGTTATAAGTTGTTCAGCACCAATTGAATCACTAGATCCACTATAATTATCTTGAGTAGGAGGGAAATCCCTACATGGATTACGTGCATTGATACGGTTTCCATTCATTCCACTAGGTTCTATTCCTAAATAATGGCATACACTACATTAGTTTATGAATCACAATATATAATTCTGAACTAGAAAAATACCAAACATAAATTGAACAGTTTATGCATATAATACATAAACAGAAAATAATTTTTTATTTGAGAATGTATTTACTCATAAATCCTTCATAATGGTTTGTAAAGAAAATGTGAATTATCCTTAGCATATACAATAAGAGAGTCGTAACCAAGAGTGAAGAAAGGTTGGTTGTCGTGTACCAGAATACCCTGGGTCAAGCCTGAAAGTCTTTGTCAGATTTTTCACACCTAGGTACATCTACTTCCAGAGCCACATCTAACTACTTGTATCCAGAAAGTGATGTATTGCTTCTAAAATACACAAAATCTCTACATTACCAAAATAATAAGAAGTTCTTTAATACTAATCATCAAAGTATATCTTATGGTAGTGTTCTCTAACCAGAGATTTTATAAATCTAGTTTCCAAGGTCTGTACTAAACATCCTTTGATACCAAATGTAATTCCCTGACCCTAGTTACCTAGACTCGCTACATTATTACAAAACATTTCATGATCATAAGAGATAATGTCCCGAATGACCGATTAGTTTAGTAGCCTTGGATATACTATATATATACATAAGTTTTACATTATTTTATGAAATAAAAACAAAAACAACATTTTGTACCCTTTGAACACACTTATATCCCTTAGCTTATCCCTATAGGTTAACCATAAAATCTTTCTTCACATCCTGGGAAAAATAACACATAGAAAGGTGTGAGCTCAGATGCTCATTAAGGATATAAATATAGTGGAAACATTGTTAAATAAGAATAAACCTTTAAGGAAATGTATAAGACTAAAAAATAATCATTTTAAACATAAAATTCAGCATTATATGGAGAATATAAATCAAATAATTCTGTTTACTTATTCACATGGATATTCTAATAGTTGAATAATCACATGAACTATCAATAACCAATTTCACAATGATGCAATGCATAATATCGGACATCATAACCACACAGTCAAGGCCCCGTTCCAAGACTAGAAATAATATTTTTTCAAGGCCTTGTGCCAAGATAATAGTTTATCGCATGAGACCTACCGATGCATCATTGAGATATAGTGGGCTGCACCCATCACTTACTAAGTCCAATGAATTCCACATATGAATATAATTGAATCATAACATAACCATTTGTATTAAAACTAGTGTATGAAATGTTAATACTTTAACCATAAACCATGAATGGTATAAAAATAACACATCCATATTCAAACATATCACAAAACCTTAAATAAAATATGGAAGATTGTACCATAATAAATCAACTTCAATCAAGTGTAAAATCTATCAAAGGATGTTGACATAGATGAAATCAAAATTAATTGAGAGAAATATTAAAATAATTTAAAAGTCACATTATTATAAAAGAAATTATTTATTTTGAAAATATTCTTATAATATTGTAAGGGAAGTTTCAAAGTTGTTATAACAGTGGATAATAGTCGCACCTTTCATATAATTTCATAAAATATTCTTACCATAATTTTTCGAAAAGGTCATAAAGTACCTTTTTTGGAAAATGATGGAAAGATTTCATTTCAAAAAAATTTATAAAAAGTCATAAAAGGTATAAATGACTATAAACCATAGTCTAGTAAATAGTAAAATATTTTTAAAATACATTTTTAAGAAACATGGATGTGGAGGATAAAGAGGTCCTAGTAGATACTCACGTATAAACAACCTTAGATAATAGAGTGTAAAATTAACCCTTACCTCATACTTTTCCTTGGTCGAGGGTACGTTAACATCATATATAATAGTTAAATAATTTTTTTTAAATTATACAGGAATCACATTAAAAAATATGATATCATATATGATCTTATAATATCGCTTACTTAATGATATTTTAGGAGTATCATTGTTTTGGGTGTTAATTGATTCATTTTACTTTATATGTTTTGTTATGTAAGTCATGTCTGTTATGGATGGGATGTATTTGATTCATATCCAGAATGATATTATGATCTTAAACATTAATTTTTAATCATAAAATGGTATTTATTCTTGAATGGTTACAATGGGGAATTACTCTCATCACATTCCTGGAGACGGTAATCCGTACGTACACACGAGCGACAATACCATTCTATTGACGGTGAAATCATATGTAACAGGACAGTATATAATATATAAAGAATAATTAACATTTTGTATTTTTTTACATAAATTATAATCATTATTACAGCCATCTAAATAATGAAGTGTTGAATAACAAACTACACCACTGTGTGGAGACGGTAATCCTTACGTACGCACGATGGTGACATTGTCATTAATAAGATGGATAGAATAATGAATATGGTTATAACATATTTATAATAACATAAGTTTGTAGAAGTTACTGAAGTTATTATTTTGGAATCTAAACAACAATGAATGTGGAAGTGGAAAAAGAAAAGAACTTTGTAGAGGTGATGAAATTATTACCTCTTCTTCTGGTGATTCCTTTTGATTTGATCAAAATGACTCCATAAGTTTGATTTGTGATCAAAGTAAGGCTTCTAGGTTGAAGTGATAGTATTTGGGAGGATATTTGAGTAAGGTTTCGCCATCCCAAATGGCTTTGGAGGTGTTATTTTGAGGGAGGGGAAAGTACGCTTTTATAAGAGAGGTAAGGGTCACTTTAGGAAAAGCATGAGGGTCACTTTAGGAAAAATTGAATGTTTTCAGAAAAATACCAAAAATTCACCCTAAGATAATATAGATATTCCGAATCCAAAAATGAATTCCATTTTAGAAAAAATTAACATTTCAATGAATGGGAATTACTATTCATAACTGCTTTTGTAATGGAAAGTTTGATTTTGTGTGGTGTGCTAGAACTCGAAGTTACAAACAACTGATGATATTGTATTATTCAATGGGAAACATATCGTGGAAGATTGGGTTGTTACAGAGTTGAAAGATGAAACCATCTAGTAGTACTCTTTCATATTTAGTAAAAATACATCATCACTTCATTAAATACTGTTACTTTTAGACCAAATTGATATGAAAAATAAGTAAATGAACTTATGGGTGATCATTATTGGATAAAGAATTTAATTTTTTTGGGACGTTTTATTTTGGTATGATATGTATTTTCATAAAATATTCTATCTAATACATTTTGGGAAGACTTTATTTATAAATTATTTAATATCATGTTGGAAACACCTGAAAAGACCCAACATAATGTAAAGGCATGGTTAGATCCTTCCCAGATTTATAAGCATCATATATATAAATTATTTGAAAATGAATAGTCACACAATTTAATGAAACCAAAAAAATCATGCATAGTTTCTACATAAAGTAACTTACAATTCTATTAATGGAGTATAGAAACGAGGTTACTAGATGGTTTTTCTTCTAATTTTTATAATTACATGAGAATTAGACATATTACAGGACTAAAAAGTCACTAATGTCAGCTAATAATGGAAAATACAACAACCTATTTGTCATCAAATTATGTTAAATTCTTTAGTCTAGTATTTGATGACTAGAATATCATATTTTATCAGAGCTATTGGTGTGTAAACGTTATATAATTATTCATCATGTATGCCATCAAAATCATAGTTTTGATTTTATGTAAATTGGAGAAACCATTCGCACCGACCATATGTGACTCAATTGATTATTTAATATTTCATTCTCTATATAATGATAAATGTGTAGGGTTTTTAAAAACATTATGGGTGTACCAAATTTGGATATTCATATGAAAACTAAAATGAAGTACATAAAAAAGAATTGGTTTAAGTGTCAATTATAGAAGCTTACTTTTTACAAGAAAATTTTAATTTCTTCTCCTATTATTTTCAATGTAAATATCCTTCCAAACATAATCTCCTAGGTAACAATGAGGAAAATGTATACAAAATCACAGAAAATTAGTTTCTAGTTTTAAATTAACCCAAGATTAGTATTTTTTATTTATCATGAATGATCCATTTCATATAAATAACTTCAAAAGGATAAAACATATATTGTACTAAATTATAATGAAATGAAAACAATCGTGTAGTAATTACTACTTATTATTATTTATAATTTTTTTTTTCAGATTAATTAATTTATATTATTTATTTGGTTTACTATATGACGTCCATATCAAAAAAACATTTATATAAATCATGAATTCTTTACTTAAAAACATAGAAATCATAATTTTCTGTATTGGTTTCAAATATTGATAATTTAAATTGTTTACGGTATAACATTTAATAAATTTTTTAATGATATAAATTATTAATAATCATAATTATATATAAGAAACTCCTTAAGAATGTAATATTGATTTTATTGTATTTATACCCAGAAACCCTCTATCGAAATTTGAAAAATATTATAACGGTTGTACAATTAATAGGTTTCAATTAAAAATATTCATATACGGTGAATCAAATAAATCAATGAAAAGTGGAGTTTGTTTCAAAGGATATCATGATAATGAATGTGAATATTACTTTTATACTATGTTGGATGAAATATTTGGGTTACGTTTTCCAGGACCAAATTTTTTAAAATTGTTTAAATTCCATTGGTGTGATACTGATTGGTGGTTTCAATTTCATCCACGAGATAGAGCTGTTGATATTAAACATGTTAGTGTTCTGACCTAAAATAAACCATTTATGTTAGAAAATCAAGAACACGATGTTTATTAAAGAAATTATTATACAATTTCAAGAGATTTAATGGACTAATGGATTGTAATAAAACTGATATCAAATGAGAATCAATATCTTCAAAATGAAAATAGTTCTATGAATGTGTAACATATTGAAAACTTTTATAAAACTCCCCCAAAATATATCTCATACTAGGTGAGATATAAATAAAAATGATGAATCCCCATGTTAAGGGCTAATGTTATTGAAAAAATTGATGAAGTAATAAAGGATAATGAAACTGAAAGTTGTATAGAAGTTGATGATGATGAAGAGGAAGATAAAGATATTATAATCGATGAATATTTGGATGAAGATGATGAATGATGAATGATTTATTATATTCAGTTATTCTTTTTTTTCTAATTTTTTATGTCAATATTAAAATTTATTTATAGGTAAGATTATTTTTTTACTTTGCTAGAGATATTATCAATGATCTATTTTATTTCCTCACTGATGGAGGTATTTATTATTATTTTTATTTGACATCTATATTAAAAATTATTGATATGTAAAAATACTATAATATTTAGGGTATTAATTAGTTTTTTATTTTATATCTAAAAAAATTATTATTTATAAATATAATATTATTAAATTTTTGAAATTATTATTATTTAATTTTTATATTTTTATATTTATTTGTTTTTATATTTGATATATGTATTAAAAAATATTTATATGTATGCTTATTATATTCTCATATTTATTAGTATTTAATAGTTGGTATCTATTCAAATTATTTTTTATATGTATGATTACTTTTTTTAAATTGTTAGAGATACTAATGTTGATCCATTTCATTCCCTCACTATTGTCAGAATTCCTGATGATGATCATGATTCACCTGACCGACAATATGATTCTATAGAACCTCCTATTATGAACAGGGGGACCCTGCTAAGTTAATAGTTTTAGACTCTGTTCTAGAAAGATATTAGTCTCTTTATTTTAATATTCTTTTATAGAGTTATTTTCAATAAATTATGTTATTTATTTAATATTAATTTTTTTTATTAATTATTGTAATTATTCTATTATTTTTTTATATTTTCACATTTAGATATTGGGAAGGATTGCATAATTTTATGAAATTAGTTTTCTGAGCCATGGGAGTAATAGAATAACGTTCCAATTTCTGTTCCTCATCAGATGATTGACCACATAATTATAAATTATTTAATAATATATATTATTTCTTATTTAGTTGATTATTAACATATTGTTTTTAATTGTCTTGCATATATTATGTTCTCTAATTGATGACATCATGAGTTCTCCTATCAATGACTCATGATATATCTATATACATGAATTATTTCATCAATTTTTAAACAACATATAAAGTGATCAATAGATATACATTATGTTAATGTTTTCATATAATCTTCTGTATCTCAATGACCTGACTATATCTCAAATCTTGTATGGGATGTATTATGGTCCAACTAAATAGGAGATACTTTTAGAACAAGGTCATCATATAGACATCAAAATTGTGTGAGGTATAAGATCTCACATAGAGTTGGGAGTCATACATTTGGTATAAAATTTTAACACCCCAAGCTTCCATGGTATGTTTCTCTTTGAATAATACAATAGCTTGTGTTGTACACATCTTCAAGTTCAAACACACCATAACCAATCAAACTAGCCATTATAAATAGTAATAACTAATTTTTTAAATTGTATAAATTTTATTTTTCAAAAAAGACTTTATTTTTGGATTCGAAATATCAAAATTAGCTTAGGGTGAAGTTTTGGTATTTTTCTGAAAACATTCAATTTTTGATGAATAGTGAAAAACACTGAGTTATTATTTCAAACCGAATTATTATTTAAATAATTATTTATTTTAATTAAATTTATTTTAGGTAAAAATTGATACATAATACCTATATAAGTTCAATTAAATTCATTGGATTCATTTTATAAAAAATTTAGATATATAAAAATTCTATTGAACTTTTTACCGTCTTTTACCCACCTCCTAGGAGCATTTTCAGATTTGCATAAAACATAATTTTACCACTTTTTTGAATTGAATTTCAAAAATATGAGAGACACGGTTGATATCAGTAAGTAAAATGTGGTTTAATAAATGAAAATAATTTTTGGTGAATAGTAACTGTTGCCTTTTATTTACCACGGTTAAAAGTAAATAAGGTAATTAAAGGTAATAGTGATTTTATTATTAACCTAACACATGTCCTAATTCTAATTGATAAGTTTAATTCGACCAAAAAAACTTTAGGAATAAAATATGATCCTTAAGGTCCACTTGGATTAGATTTGGACATTTATTATTATTTAATTTTAAGAATAGTTAAAAGTATTAAATTCAATTTTAATAACTAAAACATCTTTAATATAGTGTTATACATAACATAAATTTGACTATAAATATTAATTATAAAGATTAAATGATTTCCTACATAATCATTGTTCTTTATAATTTTTACACATTAAATAAATTAATTTATTTATTGACACAATAATGATGCAGTAATTACCTTATTAATGAAATATTAAAATAATTGATATTATAAATACCAAAATAAATGTAAATTGAGACTTTTGATGATTTCCACGAATTTTATAGATTAATATGACATGCTATGGTTGATTAAATACATTTTTTTCTAAGTAATAATGTTTTTAGGTCTTTAACAAAAAGAAATTACTAAATAGTATTAAAATTGACATAAATGTGTATTTAAAACCAATACTATATTATTAATTGATATAATATTACTAAAAAAATAGGTTTCAGCCAAAGGACATAAATACGGTTATATATATCAATAATTAAACACTTGGGGTTCTCTTGGTAGTTTATAGTATGTTTATTAACCATATAATAAAAAAATAAAAAGAGACAAGGTAAATGTCAAACTATTTAACTAAGAGTTAAACCTAAATGATAAGGTTAAAATGGTGATGTAAACTTTTATAAAACCTATTGGTTGAGATTATATCTACCCATACCCACATTATCCTAGAAATAATTCATTTTAGAGCCATTATAAACCGAGTATGAATTAATTATAAAATAATATTTCAACCTTTTCCTAAGGTGCCCCTCACCCCTCTTATAAAAGGGTGCTCCACCTTCTCTCAAATTCACACCTTCAATGCCTTTTTCCTCAGCCAACCCATGTACAAATATCCTATATACTATCCTCCCATCATCCTAAAGGCCTTCCTTTGGTCTGAAAGCCAACCTAAGCAGCCCTTTTAATCAAATCAAAACGAAGAACCCGAAGAAGAGGTAAATATTTCATCACCTCTTTGAAGTTCTTTTCTTTTTCCAGTTACTCTTTCTTTTTTTTTCATTATAAAATAAAAAATTCAGTATCTTCTATATATTTTGATGTTATTATAAGAATGGTACAACCCTATTAATTATTCTATCCATCCTATAACTAACAAAGACACCATACGTGCGTACGTTCGGATTACCGAATCAACGTTGTGGTGTAGTTTGCTATTCAAACACTTCATCATTTGGATGGGTATAATAATGACTATAAATGATTTAAATAATAAATATAACATGATAATTATTTGTTATATATGATATACTATCCAATTATATATGATTTTAATATCAATATAATGATATTGTCGCTCGTACATACGTACGGATTACCGTCTCCACGAACGTGAGGAGATTCATTCCCCATCAAATCAATTCAAGGACAATTTTCATTTGATGGTTAAAAATAATGTTTTAATACTTAATATAATTATAAATATGGATATAATACATCCTATCCATAACAAATCATATAAATGAAAACGAATCAATTAACGCCCGAAATGATGATACTTTGGATATATCATTAACAAATCAATATTAGAAGATCATATATGATATAATATTAATGTATATGGTTCTTGTATAACCTAATAACAATTTTTTCACAATTATACAGGAGGTTAACCTACCCTCAACCAAGTAAAAGTACAAGGTAAGGCTTAATTTCACAATCTCTTCATCATCCAAGGTTGTTTATACGTAATTATCCAACAGGACAACTTTATCATCCACATCCATGTTTCTTAATAATGTTTTTAAAAACATTTTTACTATTCACTAGAAAATATTTTAAAGTCTTTTATACCCTTATTTGACCTTATATATTTTGAAAGGAATTTTTCTGTCATTTTCCAAACAAGTTGCTTTATGACCTTTATGAATAAATTATGGTAAGAATGATTTTTTAACTTATACGATGGGTGCGGCTATTTTCCACCATTATAAAAACGGTGAAGTTTCCCTTACAAGCATTTAAGAATATTTTCAAAAATAAATGTTTTCTTTTATAATTACATGAATTTTAAATGATTTCAAAATATAAAGAGATATTTCTATAAAAAGGTTTTCATTTCATCTATGTCAACATACTTTGATGGAATTTATGTTTTTTTGAAGTTGATTTTTATGATACAAAACATCCATATTTTATTGAAGGTTTTTTGATATGTTTGAATGTGGATGTGTTATTTCATACCATTCATGGTTTATGAATAAAGTATAGAAATTTCATATGCTAGTTTCAATACGAATGTTTATGTTAGGTTTTAAACTTTTCATATGAGGAATTCATTGGATTTATTAAGTGATGGGTGGAGCCTCCTATAGCTCCTCGATGCATCAGTAGGTCTCATGAGACAAACTAGTTTCTTGGAACAAGGCCTTGAAAAAATCTTGTATTGTAGTCTTGGCACAAGGCCTAGACTGTGTGGTTATGAAGTCTAGAATAATGAATTCCATCATTATGAAAGTGGTTGTTGATATTGCATGTGATTATTCTTCTAGTAGAATTTCTATGTGAATAAGAAAATGGAATTATTTGATTTTATCTTTTCCATATTATTCTAAACTTTTAGTTTAAAAGGATTTTTTTGTTACACTTTTCCTTAAATCTTTATGCATGTTTATAAAATTTTCCGCTATATTGTTATCCTTACTTAGCATCTAAGCTCACCCCTTTCTATGTTTAATTTTTCCCAGGATGTGAAGAAGTATATTATGACTGACCTACAGGGATAGTCTAAGGTATTTGAGTGTGGCCTATGGATATTATGTTGTTGTAGTTTTTTATTTTATAATGTAATGTAAAACATATGAATGTTTCTAGTATTTCTATGGCTACTAAACTTATCGGTCATTTGGGACATGATTCCTTGTATCATGCCAATGTAATGTAATAATGCACAGACACTAGGTAACAGGTTCGGGGCGTTATAGTTGGTATAAGAGGAATTTTAGTAAAAACCTTGGGAGCTAGATTTAGATAAACAATTATTAGAGAATGTTACCATAAGATAGACTTTGAGGATTAGTATAGAAGAACTTCCTAGAATTTTGGTACTGCATTGATTTTTTCAGTTTTCCAAGAAATACACCCCTGTCTAGATACGAGCAGGTAGAGGCGGCTCGGGCACAGATGTACCTAGGGGTAAACCCCAAAAACACCGCTTTGAGCTAGACACAAACGGGAACTGGTGCACGAAAATGGGCCTTGCTGCACTCTTGGTTATGATACTCCTGGGGGATATACATAAGATAATTCTTATTTTCTTTACAAACCATTAAGAAGGTTTTATGAGTATATACTTTTTCTAAGAAAACGTTTTTATGAATATGGATTATATCCATAAACTATTAAATTTATGTGAATTGTTTTACATGTTTGGAATTATGTATTGTGATTCAAAAACTATTCTAGTGTATGCCATTGTTTAGAAATGGTGCCTCATGGAAGGAATGAAAACTGTATCAACGGACGTCATCCATATAGATATTTCCATCCTACTCAATATAATTATAGTGGAGCTGGTGATGCAATTGGTTTTGATCAGCTTATCACCATACTGGGAAAACTCACTTAGGTTTTGAATAATATCCTTATCTGTATGGAGCACCCTGATCCACAATGTGGAAGATCAGTGTTAGACCGCATCATGAGGCGACATCCACCAACATTTAATGGGGATACCAATCCATTTGTTGAAGACCAATGGAAATGTTCATTAGAGAAAATATTTCACTCTTTGGGAGTAGTGAAATGGAAAAGGTTTTCATGGCAGTTTATCGTCTCACGAGAGATTTAGATCAATGGTGGTCATTAATGAAAAACACAAAAGAAGATGAAGAAGTATCAAATATGGAATGGGGGGGAGTTTAAATAAATTTTATTAGAAAAATACTATCCTCATGACCATCGGGTGAATATCGAAATAAAATTTCTGAGTCTGAGGGAAAAGGGGGATGAGAATGTCACAAAGTATGAGGCTAACATTACAAGGTTAACAAGGCATGCAGCAGGTTATATACGTAACCAAAGGAGTAAGATTGATTGATTATTTTATGGGTTAAAACCTTTAATAAATTGAGCATTAGTCTCACAATCCTTATCGCCGTATGAATATATTGTCTCATGTGTTATCAAGATAGAAAATAATTCTCTATGTCTTACGACTTTAATGTAAAGCAAGATAAGAAGAGGTCTATTGAACACTCTAAAAATGGAAATAAGGGGAAGAAGGGAAAAGTTAAATATCTATCCTATAGTAAATGTTGGAAGAAACACCCTGGTACTTTCCTGAAGTAAATGAGAGTATGTTACAAGTGTGGTGAAAAAGGCCACCTAGCTCATGATAGTAAAGTGAAGAAAGAAGTTGTAAATGATGAATGCAACAGTTGTAAAGAAATCTGGAATTATGCAAATGAATGTCCTAATTGTCATGGAAACTTATCTCAAAAAGGCCAAAGGATCAAGGACAAGCTTATGTGATCACTACAGCTGAGGTTGAAGCTTCGAAAGACATGGTGGCAGGTAATTTAATTATTTATTCAAGTTTATCCAATGCTTTATTTTATTCCGGATCATCACATTGTATCATATATTCCCAGTTTTCTAAGAAAATTCGATATTTCCAATTTATTTAACAAGTTTGTTGTTAATCAAAACTCCTAAGGGATGTATCATTGCAAAAACGTTTTGTGAATTAGTTCCCATTAAGGAATATAAACATTATTTATATGTTGTTCCCATTGTCCTACCCATGATTGAATTTGATATAATCCTGAATATGGATTTCATTTCATACCATGATACAAAAATTTATTATAAGAAGAAGGAGGTTAAAATTCTCGATGATTATAAGGAGTACCTTATCTTTAGAGTATAAACATCACTAATTTATTATTATCTAGATCCACTCCCAGTAGCTCAACTAAATTCAATTATTGGGGAGGAAGAGAATGAAATAACTATGGGTGATGAAAGGAATGTTGAAATTGAGTATTTACCTATTGTGAATGAATATTTTGATGTGTTTCAAAAGGATTTACTAGGATATCCTTCAGAACGAGAAATTGAGTTTTCCATTGATTTAGTTCCTGGTTCGAGGCCCATATCGAAGACCCATTATAGAATGGCCATTGTGGAATTAGTAGAACTAATGAATCAACTATAGGAATTGATTAATAAGGGATTTTTTCATCCTAGTGTATCTCTATGGGGAGACCATGTTTTTTTTGTTAAGAAGAAAGATGGATCTATGTGGTTTTTCATTGTTTACAGGGAGATCAATGCTATAACAATAAATAACAAGTATCCCTGACCTTGCATTGATGATTTATTCGACCAACTTCATGGAGATCAATATTTTTCAAAGATTGAACTTCGATCTGGATATCATCAGTTGTGTGTGAAAAAGGAAGACATCCCGAAAATAGCATTTTGAACCAGGTACGGGTATTACGAATTTTCAGTAATGCCTTCTGGGATGACTAATGAACTCTATGTTTTCATGGATCTAAGGAATAGATTTTTCAAGGAATATCTTGATGACTTTCTAGTGGTTTTTATTGATGATATCATGGTATACACAAAAATCTACTAAGATCATGAAAATAACTTGTGCACCAATCTGAAATCCCTCATAAGAAATGAATTATATGGTATATTTAGCAAGTGTGAATTTTGGCTTTAAGAGATTTCATTTCATGGATATATTGTCTCTAAGGGAAAAATATCTATAGATCTTTCTAAGATGGGAGCAATCCACGAATGGCCAGCATCGATGAGTATGACTGAGGTATGTGGTTTTATTGGTTTGGAAGGTTATTATTGACATTTCGTCCAGAATTTTTCCTGATTGGCTAACCCATTAATGATGCTCGCAGGTAAAGGGGTTAACTTTGTTTGGAAAAAAGAGTGTGAAGATTGTTTTTGAATAATATAAGAGAATATTATTCAATGCTCTTATCTTGAATCTACCATCGGGGAGGTATGTGTTTTTTATTTATAGTGATGCTTCAAATAATGGACTAGGTTGTGTCCTTATGAAAAATGATAGAGTTATTGCCTATGCATCACGACAGCTAAAATTTCATGAAAAAAACTATCCTACTCATGATCATTAGTTACCAGCTGTAATCTTTGCTCGGAAGAAATGGATACACTATCTTTATGGTGAAAAATGTGATATATATACTGATCATAGGAGTTTGACATATATTTTCTCACAGAAAGAACTCAACATGAGGCAATGGAAATGGATTTACCTACTCAAAGATTATGATTGCACTATACACTACCTCCCGGGGAAGGAAAATAAGGTGGTAGATGCTTTGAGCAGAAAGGATCATGGAGTTTTGAACAATAAGTGAGTTGAAAGCGATACTATTTTCATTGATCTAGTAAAGATGGATATGAGAATAACCATGGAAGGTGAAACATCACTAATTTTTTAAATGGTTTCTAAAACATCATTTGTAGAATGGATAAAGATTTATCATACCGATGATGAGGAGCTTCAAAAGATGATTAAAGCAATAAATGATCAGAGATTGAGTGACTTTATATATGAATATTGAATTTTTTAATTTGGAAAGAGGCTTTGTGTTCCTAATATACTTGATCTGAGAAGTGAATTGTTGGATGATGCCCAAATCTCCAATTTCTCTATACACCCCGGTAGCACTAATATGTATAGATATTTGGTAGAACATTTTTGGTGGGACAACATGAATAATGAGATTGATGATTATGAGTCAAGATGTATGGTTTTTCAACAAGTGAAAGATGGAAGGCAACAACCTGGAGGAGTCATGCAACCTCTTCTCATGCCTGAGTGTAATTGGGATGATATTACAATGGATTATGTCATGGGGCTACCAAAGACTCCTAGAAGGAATGGTGCATTATGGGTCATTTTTGATCATCTTACCGAGTCAGCACATTTTCATGCTATAAGAGAAGATATACCACTTGAACATTTATAAAGACTATATATTAATGAAGTTTTAAGACATCATGGAGTACCCCTATCAATCATTTCTAATCGTGATAGCCATTTAACATCATGATTCTGGAAAAGTCTTCAGAAATACCGGGATACTGGACTTTGTTTGAGTACTGCCTATCACCCTCAAACTGATGGACAATCAGAATGGACTATTCAAACCTAAGAAGACATGTTGAGATCTTTCTCACATGACTTTGAAGGTATGTGGGAACAATAGATACCTATGGTAAAATTTTACTATAGCAATAGCTTCCATTAAAGTATTCATATGGCACCAGATGAAGCGTTATATGGAAAGAGATGTCGCACACCAACTTGTTGGGAATATGTTGGTGAAATAAAACTCGTAACCCTTGAACATGTTGAGGAAACGATGGAAAAGGTGAAAGTTGTCCAAACCCACATCAAAGCAGCTTAAAGATGGAAGAAGATATATGTCAATAACGGAAGGAAGGATTTGGAATTTCAGGTAGGAGATCATGTTTTCATGAATGTATCTCCATGGAAGGGAGTTATACAATTTGGTTAGAAGGGTAAATTGAGTACCATGTACATCGGACCTTTCGAAATTCTAGAATGAATTAGGGTTGTAGATTACCGTTTTGCAATACCGCTAAGACTATCCAAAGTTCATGATGTGTTCCACTTACCAATATTGGGAAATTACATGCCTGACCAAACACATGTACTCACCTATGAAAAATTATAACTATAACCCAATATGTCTTATTGCGAAGAGCCTATCAATATTATTAATACAAGAGAACAGGTGTTGAGAAACTGGATGGATCCTCTAGTAATAGTTCTTTGGAGAAACCATAAGATGGAAGAGGTGATGTGTGAACCCGAGGAACTTATGAAGAACCACACGAATCTCTTTGTGCGTTAGTATTCTAGAAATTTCGAGGATAAAATTATTTTAAGGAGGAGAGAATGTAACACCTCAATCTTCCACAGTAAGTTTCCCTTTGAATAATATAATAGCTTGTGTTGTACGCATCTTCGAGTTGAAACACACCACGACCAATCAAACTAGGCGTTATGAATAGTAAGACCCAATTTTTAAAATTTTATAAATTTTATATTCCAAAATGGACATCATTTTTAGATTCGTAATATCAAAATTTGATTAGGATAAAGTTTTGGTATTTTTCTGAAAACATTCAATTTTTTATGAATAGTGAAAAAGACTGAGTTATTGTTTAAAACCGACTTTTTTATTTAAATAATTATTTATTTTAATTAAATTTATTTTAGGCCAAAATAGATACATAATACCTATATAAATTCAATGTAATTCATTGGAGTCATTTTATAATATGTTTTGATATATAAAAAGTTATTTGAACTTTTAACAGTCTTTTACCCACCTCCTAGGAGAATTTGCAAATTTGTATAAAGCTTAATTTTACCACTTCTGTGAATTTAATTTAAAAAATCTGAGGTACGCGGTTGATATAAAAAATTAAAATTTTGTTCAATAAGATGAAAATAATTTTTGGTGAATAGTTTCTTTTGACTTTTATTTACCACGGTTAAAAGTAAATAGTGTCATTAAAAGTAAAAATGATTTTATTATTACCCTAAAACATGTCTCAATTCTATTAGATAAGTGTAATTAGACCAAAAAAACTTTTTGAAAAAAATATGATCCTTTATTTCCACTTTGATTAGATTAGGACATTTATTATTATTTAATTTAAAGAAGAGTTAAAATTGTTAAATTCAATGTTTAATAATTAAACAAAATTTAATATAGGTGTATTTATAAAGTAAATTCGACTATAAATATTCATTAGAAAGATAAAACTATTTCCTACATATTGCTATTTCAATTATAATTTTTAGACATTAAAGAATTTAATTTATTTATGACCCAATGATGATGCAGTAATTACCTTAATAATGAAATATTAAAATAATTGATATTATAAATACCCAAATAAATGTAAATTGAGACTTTTGATGATTTATACAAATTTTATAGGTTAATATGACATGTTAGGGTTGATTAAATTAATTTATTTCTAAGTAATAAATATTGTTAGGACTTTAAAAAAATCAATTACTAAATAGTATCCAAATTGACATAAATGAGCTTTTAAAACCAATATTATATTATTAATTGAAATAATATTCCTAAAAATATTTGGTTCATCCAAAGGACTTAGATAAGGTTATATATATCAATAAATAACCACTTTTGGTTATATTGGTAGTTTATATTATGATTATTAACCCTATAATATAAAAATTAAATGATACATGGGAAATGTCAAACAATTTAACTAAGATTTAAATCAAAATGATAAGGTTAAAATGGTGACCTAAACTTGTCTAAAATCAATTTTCTGAAAGATTTCGACCCATACCCACCTTATCCTCAAAATAAATTATTTTTGAGATATTATAAACCAGATATTAATTTTTTATAAAATAATATTTCAATTCTCCAAATCCATTTTTTTGGTATTTTCTAAGAACCCACTTTATGGGTAAAGTGGAAACCTCGCATTCAAGCTGTTCATTCATCACACCCTCAAATCACAAATTTGAAATTAAAAAAAGAGCCAAAAAACGAAATTTGAAATTCAAAGTGATATTCCTTGAACCTATCACCATCAAACTGCCTCGAGTCACGAAATATTGAGAACGGCCCTCCTCGAGCCATGCCATTGACAGATGATTAACCATCTTCAAGAAAACAACACTGTCGGCAAAGATCACCAGCAATCATTCCAAAGGTCCCCTCACCCCTCTTACAAAAGGTCACTCCCCCTTCTCTCAAATTCACACCTTCAAAGACTTTTGGCCCGGCCAAACCCTACCCAAATATCCTATAAACTATCTTATATTCATCCTAGAGATCATCCATTAGTCCTAAATCCAACCTAAGGAGCCCTTTTGATCAAATCAAAAGGAAGAACCCCAAGAAGAGGTAAATATTTAATCACCTCTTTCAATTTATTTTCTTCTTACACTTCCTCTTTCTCTGTTGTTTCCATTCTAAAATAATAACTCCAGTACCTTCTATATACTTTTATGTTATTGCAAAAATGTTACAACCCTATTCATTATTCTATCCATCCTATAAATGAAAAAGTCACCATATGTGCGTACGTACGAATTACCATCTCCACGTTGTGGTGTAGTTTGTTATTCAAACACTTCTTCATTTGGATGGGTATAATAATAACTACAAATGATGTAAATAATAAGTATAACATGATAATGATTCTGTATATAAGATATAACATCCAATTATATATGATTTTAATATCAAAATAATGATATTGTCACTAGTACATTCGTACAGATTACCGTCTCCACGAAAGCGATTAGATTCATTCCCCATCATATCCATTCAATACTAATTTTCATTTTATGATTAAAAATAATGTTTAACGACTTAATATAAATCTTAATATGAATAATATAAATCTTATCCAAAAAAACATTATTTACGTAATAATGCATATAAAGGAAAACAAATCAATTAACACCTGAAACGATGATATTATAGAAATATCATTAACCAAGAAATATTTGAAGATCATATATGATATCATATTAATTTATATGGTTATTTTATAATTTAATAAAAATTATTTAACCATTATACAAGAGTTTAACCTACCCTCGACCATGTAAAAGTACAAGGTAATGGTTAGTTTCACAATCTCTTCATTATTTGAGGATGTTTATATGTAATTATCTAATACGGCCTCATTATCATCCACATCCATGTTTCTTAAGAATGTATTTCAAAAAAATTTTAATATTTAATAGACAATGGTTTAAAGTCATTTATATCGTTATTTTACCTTATATGTTTTTAAAAGAATATTTCTATAATTTTCCAAAGACGGTACTTTATGACCTTTTCGAAAAAAATAAGGTAAGAATGTTTTTTTAACTTATACGGTCGGTGCGGCTATTTTCTGTCGTTATAACAACGTTGAAGCTTCCCTTACAGGCTTATAAGAATATTTTCAAAAAAAAATTTTTTATTTTCTAATTACATGACTTTTAAATGATTTCAAAATAGAAAGATATATTTCACTAAAAAGGTTTTGATTTCTTCTATGTCAACATCCATTGATGGATTTTAAGTTTGTTTGAAGTTGATTTATTATGATACCAAACTTCCATTTATATTTAAAGTTTTGTGAAATGTTTGACTGTGGATGTGTTATTTCATACCATTCATGGTTTATGGATTAAGTATTGACATTTTTAATGATATTGTCAATAAGAATGCTTATGTTATGTTTAAACCATTTCATATAAGGAATGAATTATACTTAGTAAGTGACAGGTGGAGCCTGCTATAACTCCTAGATGCAACGGTAGGACTAATGAGACAAACTAGTGTCTTGGCACAAGGCCTTGAAAAAATATTATTTTGTAGTCTTGGCTCAAGGCCTTGACTATGTGGTTATGAAGTCTAGAATTATGAATTTCATCATTATTAAAGTTCCTATTGATATTGCATGTGATTGTTTGTCTTGGAGAATATCCATGTGAATAAGTAAATGGAATTATTTGATTTTATCTTTCCCATATTATGCCGAAGACTAAGTTGAAAAGGATTTTGTTTTAGTTATACATTGACTTAAATGTTTATGATTATTTATGAAAGTTTCCACTATATTGTTATCCTTACTGAGCATATGAGCTCACCCCTTTCTCTGTTGCATTTTTCCTAGGATGCAAAGAACTATATTATGACTGACCTGCAGGGATAGTCTAAGGGATATGAGTTTGGACTATGGAGATTATGTTGTTATAATTTTTGATTTTATAATGTAATGTAAAATATATGAATATATCTAGTATTTCCATGGCTATTAAACTGATCGCTATTTTGTGACATGATTCCTTATGTCATTCCACTGTTATGTAATAATGAACCAACTCTCGGTAACTGGGGTTGGGGTGTTATAAAAATTATGCAATATGGTAAGTGATATTTTTTATTATTTTATATATACTTTAATTATAAAATGAATCGTATATTAAAAAAGATGATACTGACCCCTCTATTACAATATTGTATGTTTATAGGAAGATATACATTGATCACCATATATGACATCTTATTGGCAACAGAAAGAACCATATTATAGTTAGTAGTTTTCTAAATTTATTTCCAGATATTAATTTTATTATAATTAAAATTTATAATTATATTTTATGTAAACATACATGGTCCAGACTTTCCAATCACAATAGAGTCAATCCAAGAGTGAAGTAGATGCCACTTTCATGTTAGGTTTTGATTAGGGGGCATGGATACACATGATGTTTAGGGTTCCCTGAAAGGGGAGGCTTCTAGTATAAGTTCACAATTGAGACAAAATAGTTATTATGGTACTTATGTGATTCCATCAATCAGATTGAAAGAAGTTCAAGGAAAGCTGTCATCATCACTTGCTTCACAGAATAGAGAGACTTTTCAAGCATTGGGTGATATGATACAACAAATATATAGAGTGGAATGAGCATTATGAAATGAAACATTATATATATATACATGAGAAAATTTGTGAGTGTATTTGATAGATTGTGTTTGGTATTGGTGTGAGGTTTTTACCCCCCAACACATCCTTTGATCTACCTCTCTCTAATACCTATTGATCCAAAATTATTTTTATAACAATTTTGTATTTTAATTTATCAACAAAATTATGCATGAAAATATTAAATAATTTTAGGATTTTTTATTATACTTTTTTTTAAAAAAATCAATTGTAGTTATAAATAATTTTTTTGTATTGTTTTCTATTTTAGTTTTTAAATTTTCTTATCAATATTATGTTTAAAATGTTGAAAATCGGTCACAAATAACCGTTATTTGGGATGGGTTGTCGAAATTGGATATTTAGAAATTTTAATTTTAATATTTTCATCTGGCCATTACAAAAAACTATTATTTTTGGTATTGCTTTCTATGATGGGACATTATCGATGGATTCTTGTCACTAATGACCTTTATCCATTAGTATCCATTGATAATTCCTTTTCAAAAATGATTGAAACTAATGTAGTGTTTATAAAATTGTGTTTCTCCTTAAATATCATTTAAAAGGTAAAGATGGGGAGTTAAAATAAATGATTTTTTATATAAAAATTTTTTGAAATGTATTTTTCAAATGGAATGTTCTAATTTCTATGAAGGTGGTTCTTGGTCTAAAATAAGACTTTTTATTGAGAAATAATTAATTTTTTGTGGTTTATCCTCTTAATCTTGAAGAATAATTGAATATAGAGAAACAATTGTTTTTTATAATTTATAAAAAATATGAGAAATATATTTCTCATTCAACAAACATAAAATGTTAAAAAGTATGAACATTGTTAGACCATATAACTAAATTTAGATATAATTCTAATATGGATGTACAATTTAATTTAAACTCATAAATTTATGTCTAATTTATTTGGGATAAAATAATATGATCATCTTATATTTATTACTTAAATTGAATAAATATGTGTGGACAGATTTATTAAATCTTGATCAGGGTTATTATGTCCTAACTTACATGTTTCAATTAGAATCATAATTAAAAAGGAAAATGTTTTATTTTTCCCTTAATAAAGTCATGTTTTTTTTAAAAATTGGTGGAATGATAAAAAACCAGGGTTTCACATTTTATCTATCATGTAAATATATATTTTAAACATCCATATCACATATATAGAGTTTTAATCAACATATAACTCTAGATGGTTTCTAATGAAAAATTATAGTTGTCTCCATATTCTAAAACAATTTGAAGCATTGATTCGTAACTAATTTTTGAATCCTGATTTTACACTAACACGTAAAGGTTTGGACTATTTAATTGTCTTTTTTTTATTAAATTAACTAATATCTTTTTTAAAATATTTTTGTTGAAATTTTTATATTATGAGAAGAAGAATAGAGATATAATGATGAAGATGAGGTTGATTTGGTGGAGGATTGAAATTATATTTTAATTAGTATACACAATATGTCAACTTATAAATTTGTTAAAAATATAAAAATTCAATTAAAATGTAAAATATAATTTGAGATTCATTTTTCTGATTTTTTAAAACATTTTTCTTTTCCCCATTTTTGATATTTTGATGACATGTATAATGATATTTTTATAAAATTAACCAATATAAAATCCGTACACTATATACAATAAGAATTTTCATGTTTCTGTTGATAATTTCTAAATGGTATAAAAACTACAAAAAAAACAATATAGTAGTTGGAAGAACACATAGAAGTGGATTATAAAATTTAATTTTCTGATGTGTATTCCTAAAATGATACAATTAAATTCTAATTTTATGTCATAATTAAGTTAAACATTTATTGTAGTACATTAAACAACTAATAATATAAATTGAAAATTCCAACATAATTTCATAGAAATGTATTTTGATCAATGAACATTATAAATATTTAAAAATAGCATACAGATCATTCATATCATTCTATTTTTTTAATGAAAAATTTGATAGGAAATAAACACACAGAATTAAAAAAAAAAGTAAACGAAATTTGTAAAAACAGTTAGATAAATTAAAATCATAAAAACGTTCGATGTATTTGAGATGTTAATTTAATTAGCTATATAAAATCATAAAATCCATTAAAAATATGAATAAATTAATCTGTTGATATAAATTTTTGGAAACAATATTTTTATTACATTGTCTTTATATTTAATCTAGATAAATTATAGCACAAATCTCTGAAATAATTCAAAATTCAAAACCCATCGATGAATAGTTCAATATGGCGATTACTCCAAAATTGCAGTTTTTATGTTCAATTCCTTAAAATAGAACATTTCATAATTTTGAGTATGATAAAAATGTTAGGTCACATACATTAGTTACAAAATAATTAAACACTCAAACATGAGGTTCCATAAAAATATATAAGTTTTCTAACACGACCTTCAACACTAACGTCAGTTTCCAAATTCTACTGAAGGTACTCAAACATGAAACTCATTATCTTTATTTAGATTCTGAATATTATGGCCCATAAAATTTAAATATAGATATAAATTACTAATAGAAGAATTTCCATTACATTAAAAAATGATCCATTCAAGAATTGTAAACATATTTCATCTTTGGAAACTTCGATGCATAAAATAATGGTTCATAAGTAAACTCTACCATCACCCTTTAAATTCTTCACAACTAGAACCCTTCATTTACGTATAAAAACATAATAATTTACCAGATATCCATATTAAATTAAATATAAGAAAGGGTGATATCAGGTTATTTGTAATGGTAAATAAGGATGATATCAATATAAATGGGCATAAGGGTATGAGAAAATGGGAATAACAATTTAAAATTGTAACCTACATATCATAGATCATAAACTCCATCCATGGAAAAAATATTGTAATTTTATAAGGCATGAATTACAATGGAATAAAATAAAATAATCCATGAGAACATAACATTGTCCAATGGTATAGATTTCTAAAACAAATATGTGTAGGAAATCTTATGTCAATGATAACAACTGAAACATTCATAAAAAGTTAGGTTTGGCCTAACCACCCAGGAAACTACTTTAGGAACATGATAAAATATGATTTACCTTCTTTTTTTATTGGGATACCCTCCCATGTATTCTATATTCATTTCTAGATTGGAAAACCGCATATATAACTTCTTTTATTACGACTCATAGAACCTCTTATCTATAAGGCACCATCCATTTTTATTACATATCTTTTCTATACATGGTAAAAATATAGGATCTTTAAAACTTTAGTTTCTTTTAAAAATTTCATATAATGCAAGAAAAAAAATTAAAAAACAATATTCTAAATATAAATTAATTGAATCCACATGGGTTCACTGTAGGTTACATTTCTTGCATCTCATATCCTAAGGTCATATATTAAATGAATGGTGTGATCATGAAGCTGAGTAAGGAAATATGTAAGAGACACGTGTAACATGTGATATTGAGCCATATCAATAAGAACATGTGGCATAACAATCATGAATGAGAAAGAGTCACATAATAATAATAATAATAAAATGAATCATAATAAAGCAATTAGGGTATAACATTTAAATTAGACATTTGTAAGTGTATCAATATGGTTAATCACTATGGGTTAATAAATAAAAATTACCAAGGATATTCACTATGGTATAATAAAATCTTCCATCCAAAGAGATTAAATTTATTAACAATGATTTGGAGAACTTTCCTTGAGAAACCTTGATATGTATTAATTTCATGTGAGAAATATAAACCATAATAAATGATCTCATTGATAACCTGTGGAGAATATGGAATGGACTTCTTTTCAAAATCACTACATCTAAAATAGATTTAAGAAATGATCATTGTGACATTTTTAAACCACGAAAGGAAATGTGGGTTTCACAAATTACAATCCCCAAATAAAAATTTCATTTTTAAATGTTTTTCATATACCGAGTGAAATGAAAATAGGATTGGGTATTTGAAGAAAAACAAAGGATAATTTATCATGTAAAATAGATATTTTTTAGTACTAAATTTAGAAGCATGATGGGAATAAAACCTGGTATTAGAAAAATGAAAAAAGATATTGGGAAAGGGTATCAAAGTAATAAAAAATAAATAGGTAGTAATGTTTTATAAAAATAGAAATAAATCATCATTACCATAACTACTAGAAGATATATTAAAAATATGTTCTTGAATGGAAGATAAATAAAGTATAATTACCTTACCTTGAAGTATGGTTCCTAAAATATAAGGATAAAACCTTGGGTGATGTATGATACCTTGAGTGGACTACTTGGGGGGTAAAAGCACAAAAACATCAGGGATGATTGATTGGGGGTCAATGTAAAAGGATAAATGGGTGGGTATTTATAACAAATGTGGATGGTTTGTCACATAATTTCCAAATATAGGCATTGGAAATATCAGTTATGGAAAATGAAATGTCATTTTCTAAACCATGGTGGGTTCACATGATTTTGTAAATTTGGTTCATATTTTATGATATTTTACTCCAATAAAACCAAACACCATTTTATAATACTTCTTCGGGCAGGGAATATTAACGATTCCATAAAGTAATGCTTTTTAAAAAAATCAAAAATTTCATTTTAGAATTTAGAAAGTCACTTATAGATTATAAAATTGATTAGAATGTATTAAAATACATAATATAAATAAAATAACCTATAATTGGACATGGATTGTGTTTAATTAGTCATTTAATTTCTATGATGTAAATATGAAGTAATAAAATATACATAAAACCCAAAATTGTATTTCTTTTACTATCCATGAGAAACATAAAATATTTTAGAAAATTATCAAAAATTCACCCAAACCTAATTTTTATGTGATCACTTGAATTATAATGCTTATTTTTCATGAAATGTTTTCTAAATATGAGAAATTTAATTTATAAATAAAGAAATAATTATTTATTTAAAAATTGCAGTATATAAGGCATAATAAAATTTCCAACACACGTGAAATATTTCTGAATATATTATAAAATTACATAATCATTCATTTTTAAAAATTATTTTTAAAAAATTATATTTTTTTAAAATAGTTTTATTTATAAATCTTTTCTTTATAATAAAAATCATATATTTTCAACAAAATTAAAACAATGTTTTATTTCTATCCAGAAATGAAATTATAAAATTCATCTCAATTAAAAAAATTATTAAGAATGCCAATTATTAATAAGAATTTATGGAATAATTATATAATTTACACAATGGAAATTACACATAATGTATCTACGACATTGAAACATAATCCCTCATTACACCCACTTATTCCTTATGGGTAATGTTTGAAATGATGGTAGTTTTGTGTGGTGGCTCAGATAACATCAACAAAGTAGTAATCTATAGTCACATAGAATTTTCATATAGGATATTGCATTCATGATTAACTTGTTGGAGCTCAGTAAGGAAATGGTCAAGGTCAACCCTGAGTGATGATACCTCTCTACCATGTTCTGAAGAATGGGATTCAAATGACATGACTCTACAGGTTTCTGTTGTTGACTATATTTTTAGAATCAATTATCCTTTTTCATTACTACTTATAAAAATTATTTATGACTATTAAATTGTCACACATAGATATGTTTCCCAGTAGTAAAATTGAGCAAATATTATATTTTCCCACAGACATATTTGACAAATTCTCATATGACAGTAAAATCCCAGTGGTCACATTTCACTTTATAGACTATAAATACTACTTTTTTCTCTCACTCATAAAATCACAACAATTTCTTCCTATAATTATATTTTCATTAATGGGGATTTTGATTGGTTTACTAATATTTTTTTTCATTTTTATAGAATATTTAGTCCGGAATATGATTTTCGTAGACTGACTTATCCATTGTTTCTCATTTTAGAAGTTCTATTTTATATTTTTTGTAGTTTTAATGTTTAGAAATTTAATTGGGTTCACAGCTGACAAATCTAATGATCATTGTTATAGAGTCAAATTATAGTTGGATTCACTTTATTTTTTATGTTAATAATATTAAATAAAAACATTTATTTATATAAAAATAATCATTTAAAAATACTAGGTCAATAATATAACCTGAATATTTTACCATACGTATCTTTTTAAAGGAATATAATTTCATCGATAGCTTACTATGCTAACAACACCCACATTTACCACACAATAAAATATAATTATAACCTACCCATTAAATTAGAGGGAATAAATATTATTTACCATATTATGAAATTTAGATACATTCAAATGTTTCTACATTCATTAAATTGATTTGATATGCATAATATAAGAATAAATCCAATGTTATGAAAAAAAGGTTTGTATTTTCTAAAGGTAGTTTTGTCACCTTTTATTGGCGCACTTGTTTTAAAAAATAATTTTCAATTTTTGATAAATTATATTTGAAAAAATAACCATCATTTTTAAATCAAAATATCAAAATTTACCTTGGTTAAAGTTTTGGTATTTTTCTAATAAGTTTCATTTTTTTATGAATAGTGAAAAATAATGGGTTTTTATTGAAAGAAAATATTTAATATAAATAATATGAAGTATTAAATTTTATTATTTATTTTATGAAGTATAATTTAATTTATTTTATATCATTTAATAAAATTTAGTTATTTAAAATATATTTTACAATGGGTTTGGATATAATAACAATTTGATCTTTTGAATGTTTTCTATTTAATAACATGTTTTCTTAC
The DNA here is from genome assembly GCA_963277665.1 of Viscum album. Taxonomy (NCBI): domain Eukaryota; kingdom Viridiplantae; phylum Streptophyta; class Magnoliopsida; order Santalales; family Viscaceae; genus Viscum; species Viscum album. The sequence continues at coordinate 1,104,565,262 of OY728139.1, forward strand.
CCATCTATTGTGATTGATTTCAAATAAAATTTATCCAACTATGTGTCTTGTATTTTTAAAAATGGATTTCATATTTGTAATTATTAAGTCAAAATTTTGTGAATAGGTCACTTTTATTTTTGGAGAATATGAATAGTAAGTTTAATAGTTATAATTACCACCATTAAGGGTAAATCGGGTAATTTAGAATTTCAAATAATATCATTAATATTAGAAAATTAACCTAACACATTTTCTAATTTTATATAATGAGTTATTGTTAATAAAAATATTACTTTTTCCTATTTTGTGTACTCTTAGATATACTAGGATGACTTTATGCCTTTGGTAGTATTTCATTTTATGAATATTCAAATATATAATAATCATGTTTTTATTGAGTATTAAATTTTTAATATTTGGTTATTGAGAAAATATGTTAGAAAATAAATATTAATTTGGGTGTTATATTTTTTATATTAAAGATTCAAATTTATTTTTAAATTTAAAAAAATAAATCATTACCTTAAAGGCATACACAATGATGACGTAGTAATTATTTAACTAATAAAAATGTCAAATAAATGATATTACAAATATTAAAATAAAAATAATTGTAGATAATTATTGTCATAAAAGAAATTTATACAATACTATGACATGTTAGTGATATTTAAAAAAAAATTAAGATATATTGTTTTATAGATTTTTTTGAAAGTCAAAGTAATATTTAGTGTCAAAATTATAATTAAGTTATATTAAAATAAATAATATTGTGTCAAATTATATCAAAATCATGATAATCAAAAACATAGAAATAATATTTCATTAGGGTTTGAACTTTCATACAATACTCACTTTGGCTTTGTTTGGCATTTTATAGTTAATATATTACCCTTCAAAGGGTGGAAACATGTGTTGACACAATAAGAGTTAAGGGGTGTAAAAAAGGATTAAAACCCATAAGGGTAAGAATGTGACATAACAATATCTAAAAATTATTGATTTAGATAATTTTTATACATCATAATCTTATATTCTAGCTAAATCACGTTGGATAAAATTTTAATTGTAAAATAATTGATATTAATGTATTATGTTGAGAGCTTGCAAAAGGACCTCTAACCTCTATTATAAAATAGATCCTCCTCCCTCACTTACGCACACCACATTGATACCACTACCTTGAAAAAAAACCTGAATATTTATCATCCAAAAATACATATCCATGTTATAGAGATCTTGGTATTCCAAAAATACCTTCCCAATATCCCTTAAAAAGTTATCTAAAAGAAGTATGCCAATAAAAATGGAAATCATTTTTAAAAACACATTCAAGTTCATTTCTAATTCAAATTTCTCTTCATGTTTTTCTTAAAATAAAAATTAATAAATAAATTATCATAATTATAATTATATGTAATTATGATTATAGGATAACCATATTCCACCTTTTATACATCCAACAAAAATAGATAGCATTGTGTGTGTGGATGTATGGCTTATCATCTCCATGTCATGGTGTAATCTGCTTTTCATCACCACCATACATTATGGGTATAATGATGGAAATAATTTATACATATATATATATATAATAAGTTTGACGTGATATTGATTCTGTAAAAATTCATATACCATATACTTGTATACCCTTTCATCGTTTTGGGAATGATACCACCACTCGTTCATACGTATGACCTACTATATCCACAATGTGATGTGATTAATTTTTTTATGATAACCATTAATTAATTACTATTATAATATATATAATAAAATAAATATTACATTAATATTATTTTGGAGGTATTGGATATATATCCTATTCAATGTAATCATGTATTTCATAGAAAAACAAAGAATGATAAAACATGGAAATAAACACCCGAAACAGTAAAATAAATAAATAAATATTAACAGAAGAGTGGTATAATTTTATAAGGGTCCCATATATGATAAAATAAATAATATTATGATTCCGATATAAGCTAAAAATATTCTTAAAATCACTATACAAGAGTTTAAGACACATAAAGAAGAAATCAGATAAATTGATACGAGTTAATTCACAATCTCATAATTAACCGAGATTTCATTTGTTTAGGTATCCACCATGGAATATTTCTATTAAATAAAAATATAAAGAAAATTTTAAACTTTTTTTATTATTCTCCTATTAATGTTTCTAGACTTCCAACTGGTGAAAATACATTGCACCATGTGTTATCACTTTGTTACTAGCTTTTGTTTAATTAATTTTTGGGGTATGATTTGGGTAATGAACATGTTCTTGAATATTTTTTTTTCTCCTATGAATTTTTAATGTCTTAATTTTACCCTTGTTTTAATTTTTTTTAAATTTTTTGAAAGGAATATTTTTTCTTTTTTCCATACAAAGTTATCTATGGATTATCTATCAAAATTACAAAAGGAATTTTTTTAAACTTATATGACTTGAGCATATTTTTCTATTGTCATGATGACTTAATATATTGAAGATTCCTCTAAATGTTTATGAATTTGGTTTCCAAGAAAGTTAATTCATTTCCTGGATTTTAAAATAAATTATTTCAATCTAAAAATTGTAATTCTCTCAAAACAATTCAATGATTTAATTAGAGAATTTTCATCTATGTCAACATACTCTATTGAATATTATTCTTAATTGAGGTTTATCTCCTATAAAACAAATAAGAATATTTTATTGAATGGTTTATGATTCAGTTTGAATGTTGATGTGATATTTTGATACCATTCATGGTTTATGGTTAAATAATTCACATTTTTTATTCTAATTTTAATATAAATTTTTATGTTGATTATGATTCACCCATATAGTAATAAGAATTAATTGTTCTTATTAAGTGTAAAGTGGGGTTTTCTATAACCACTCGATGTTTCAGCAAGTATCATGAGACAAACTAGTTTAGGTTTTGGTTAATGTATTACCCAATTTGGAATGGCGGCCTAAACAAAGCCTCCATGATATGTTTATGATTTCCCATATTATTCATTCCTTGTTAATGATATAAAATTTGGATGATCCATGTAATTATCCTACTATAAGAATATCCACGGTTAGCTAACTCTATCATGTTTATTTTTATGTTGGGTTATTTGATCATCTTTTATTCCAACCATATTATTCTCAACAATATGTTTTAACAGAATATGTCAATAGTTATTGACATTGCCTTATTGTGTAGGATTATTTATGAAGACTTCCATTGTATGTGTACCCTTACTGATCATATGATCATATCCATTTGTATGTTTTATTTTTTCCCCATTATGTCATGAATTTTATTCGGAAAAATATATTTGGTTAATATAATAGAATAATGGTGTTTCTAAAAGATTTAATATATTTTATTTTATATTAAAAAATTTAATATATATTACATGAATGTAATCTGCTTTCCGAAACTACTAAACTTATTGGTCCTTTGGGATTCGATCTTGTATCTATGGCAGTGTAATATAGTGAGGCACCAACTCCTAGCTATTGGGGTGGGGGTAATTAATGTTGGAATAATAGAATGTTCAGTGTAAACATTAGATAATAGATATAGAAAATATAAATTAGGGATACACAACCCAATAACATAATTTGATAATATAACTAAAGTCACCAAACTTATAATTTTGAGATTATTTATATATAAATTTTCATTTTTTTTACATGTTCAAAATTATGAATTAGGATTCATCAAAAATATAGTGTATGAAATTGTTTAAAAATAAATCCCAATTAAAATAATGGAAACTTTATCAATTCACATAATCCTTGTAAGGATTTCCCTCCAATAGAAGATAATGATGTTATGTCTAGAGATGAAACTGGTGTTGAAAAAATTATAACTACACTCATACAGTTGACTCAGTCTATGAGTAATAACATTACACTTATGGAGTAGACTCATCCAAAGCAGTGAAGATACTTTTTAAAAGGATTCATTAGAAAACAACCTCAAACATTCAATGGGAATAAGAATCTATTTGTAGCTGAATAATAGATAATATCCTTAAAGAATATATTTTTTATTTTGGGATGTAATGAAATGGATAAGGTTGTCATGACATTTTTTCAACTCTCAGGTGATGTGAATCAATGGTGGAAATTGATTCGAAATGTGAAGGAGAAGGTATAAATAGAAAACATGCAATTGAAGGATTTAAAGGATATTTTCTTGGAAAATATTTCCCCCATGGACAACAATTGGATATTGAATTGAAATTTTGGAATATCTGAACAAGAAGTATGAGAATGTTTCTAAATTTGAATCCAATGATAATAATATAGCAAGGCACACTACTAATTACATATGTATTCCAAATAGAAATATTGATCTATTCTTTGAGTGGTTAAAAAGATTCTATGAAATGGTAATGGTCTTCTAAGAATTCTCATCATATGAATATATAGTCTCATGTTCTATCCACATATAGAATCAATTTTCAATTTCTTATTAATTTTATAGAAAGAAAAAGATGGAGAGGATGTTGAGTACTCTATAAAAATTAATAATTAATAGGGGAATAAGGTAAGATATAAAATTCCATAATATAATAAATTTGGAAGGAAAAAACATGGAACATTTTTATTAAGAACAATATCTTATTACACATGTAGAGACAAAACCATAAGGCCCATGATTGAAAGGGAAATAAAAAAGCTGGTAATGTACAATGCTTGTATTGTAATGAGTTGGGACACTACTCACATGATCTTCCTATGAGTCAAATAAGCATTCCCCAAAAATACTAAGAGAACAAGGCCAAGATTTTTCGATGACAACATATGAGGTTGAAGTTCCTAATAATGTGGTGGAAGTTAATTTAATCACATCATCAAATTTAGATAATGATATATTTGATTTATTATCATATCATTCTTTTATATATTCCCACCTTTCCATGAAAATTATAAATTTACATTTTTATTAAAAAAATATGTTTTCAGTCAAAAATCTTAAGGGAAGTCTCATTATAACCAGTATGTATCGTGAAGTCCCCTTTAAGACACCTAAACATGTTTTAATTGCTAAAATTTCATCATAACTATGATTTAAATTTATATAATCCTTTTTGTAAACTATATTTAAAAATATGATGTGAAAATTTATTACATGAAGAAGGACATTACAATTTGTGAAGAAGATGTAGAATTCTGTATATTTGAAGCAAAGTCATCATCATCTTATTCTCATCCAGATCCACCCCTAGTATCACTACTGAATGAAATTCATGGGGAGAAAGATAAAAAAACATATAGAGACAAAGAAGGTAATTTTAAAATTGAGGATGCAACTATTATAAAGAAATAAATTGTTGTATCTCCTAAAGATTAACATGGACTTTCACTAGAGCATTATGTTTAGTTTTCTATTAATTTAATCCTTGATGAAAGACCAATATTTATGACACCTATTTAATATCCAAGTAGAATTAGTGGAGCTAAAGAAAGCCATAGAGGATTTGGATAAAAGGGATTTATTCTCCCAAGGTTGTCTCAATGGGGAGACTATATTCTCCTTGTTATAGAAAACAGAAAGATCTATGAGGCTATGTATTGATTATAAGAACATAAGTGCTATTACTATAGAGAACATGTATCCTATACCTCTTATTGAGGATTTATTTGATGAAATTCAAGGAGGTAAAAAATTGTATATTGAACATTGATATGGATATCATTAATTAAATGTAATTAAGGAATACATTGTGAAAAAATAATTTTCGATGAGGTATAGACATTACGAGTCTATAGTAATTCCATTTGGATTGAGCAATTCACACTTGGTTTTATAGACCCAATGAACAACGTATTCAGGTAATATATTGATGATTCTTTTGTGTTATTCATTTTTGATATTTAAGTTGTATTCTAAATTCTATTAATACAGTGTGAATCACATGCAGATCATTCTTTAGACTCGCAGAAGGAAATATTTATATACTAAATTTACCATGTCGGAAATTTGGATTCATGAAATTTCTTTTCTTGGCCATATTTTTTCCAATGATGGAATATATATTGATCCTAAAATGAAAAATAAAATACATGATTTACCTTCACCAATGATCATTTTTGTGGCACATGGTTTAATTATTTTATCATGTATATCATAGGTAAATTGGTTAAGTTCAAATGAAAATATAGATGTGAATAATGTTTTGAGGAATGAAAGAGTGGATTGGTCAATTCTATGATCTTTACATTACCATCGCGAAATGGTGGGTTTTTTATTTATTTTGATGCATCATATAAATGACATGGTTGTGTCCTTATTTATAATGATAGAATTATTTCATATGTATCAAGGAAGTTAAAAACACTTGAACATAACAATGAAACTCAAGATATTGAGTAAGAAACTATAAAATTTTATCTGACAAGATGGAGAAAATATATATTTTGTGAAAAATTTGAAATATATAAAGATTAAAACATTTGGAAATATATCTTTTCATAGAAATAACTTAACCTGAGGCAAAGAAGATAAATCGTGCTACTCAAGGATTATGATTTTCCAATATACTACCACAAAGGTAAGGTAATTAACGTGGTAGCTGCATTGAGTAAATAAAATAATGTATTTCTCAAAAAAATCATAATTTAAGGGGTTATTATGTTCATGGATCTTGTAATAATAAATATGGGAATTATCAAGGGAAATGAAACATCAATACTATTTAAAATGGTTTCCAAACCATATTTATTAGAAAGGATAAAATGATATTAGTATAATGATGAGAATTTTCAAAAAAAATTAATACTGTAAATGATGGGATGCTTGTATAATTCATAAATGATGATAAAATTTTTTAAATTAGGGAATATGTTTTGTGTTCACTCTACAATAGATATAAAAACAGAGTTATTGGATGATTCTCATAACTCAAATTTCCATATAAACCCTATAATCTCAATGATTTATAGATACTTAATGGAAAATTTTTGGTGAGATAATATGATGTATGAAATTGAGGAATATGTGTCAAGATGTCATGGTTTTAAACAAGTGAAGTCTGAGAGACCACATTCTAGAGATTTTGTTAAACCTCTTTCTATAAAATTGGTGAAATGGGATTGTGTTACGATCATATTTTTCCTTGGAAAATCAAGGAATCTAAGAAGTAGTGATGTGATAAGTGTTTTTGTGGACAAACTTACCAAAGTATTACATTTTAATTATATAATTTAATATTTACCTCTTTAATTATTAGCAAGACTCTATATTAATGAAATTTTAAGACTTCATGGTGCACCTCTACCGATTTTTTGTGATCAACATCCCCATTTTACATCAAAATACCGAAAATATTTTCAGAAGGCTATATATACTAGGTTTCATTTTATAACCCCTTATCACCCTCAAAATTATCAATAATTAGAACGTATTATTCTATATTTAGAAGACATGTTGAAAACTTTCTCACAATAAATTCAGGTGTGTGGGATAAGTTTTCAGCTTTGTTTGAATTATCATATAATAATAGTTTATATTTAAGTATAAAAACTAAGATGTATGGGTCATTATATGGAAAAAAATTAATTCTATAGCTTGTTGGGATGATATTGGTGAGAGGAAACTTATATTCCCACAAATTATTGATGGGAAAATGACAATGTAAAACACTAGTCATGCTCATATTAACGCACCTCAATGTAGGAAAAGGAGTTATTCTTACAACCAAAGAAAGGATTTGGATTTTATAGTGGGAGATCATGTAATTCTAAAATTATCTACATGAAAGGGTTTTATAAGGTTCTATAGGAAAGGTAAACTAATCCCAAAGTACATCGGACAATTAAAAATTCCTGAATGAATTAGACCTGTAGATTACAAATTATAAATTCCACCAGGTCTCCCCAAAGTCCATGATGTTTTCCACATATCATTGTTATCAAAATACCTAATAGACCCAATGAATGTACTCACCTATGAATAAGTAGAACTTGAACTAGATATATCTTACTGTGATGGTCATTTTTAGATTCTTGACACTATATAGAATTTGATGATGAATCAGATGATGTGTTTGGTAATGGTAATCTGGAGAAACCATAGAATGGAAGAAATAACATGGGAACCAAAGGATGTTATGAATAAGAACCACCCTGACCTATTTAGAATGTAATATTAATTAAAATTTAGTGGAATAAAGTTTTCAATGGATGGAATAATATAACACCAAAAGTTTTTATAGTATTCATTTTTTTAAATAAAATCAATTTTTTCGATAGCTTACATGGAATGAAACACCCATCATAACCACACAATAAAATGGTGTTATAAAAACGTTTCTGAATTATAAGAAATGGATAATATTAATAAAATTTTGAAATTTAGATATACTCAAATTTTTGTAAACACATTCTGTAGAGTTGATAGGCATAATAGAAGAATAAATTCAATGTTACGCATAAAATGCAATTTTATTTCTAATGGAACATTGACGATTTTAATGGTGCACTTTTTTCAACAAAATTATAAAAAAATTATAAATTAATTTTTACAAAATAAAAATCATTCTTGAATTCATAACATCATAATTTAATTTGGTAGAATTTTGTTAAGAAGTTTCTTGTCTTGATTATTAGTGAAAAATATTATATTTCAAATGAAAATAGGTTTTTTCTCTAAATAATTTATTATCATATATTATATTTTTTATTTAATTTAAAGAATAATTAAAAAATATTATATCATTTAGTTCAATTTATTCCATTCTAATATATTTCACATTGATTTTGGATATAAAAACATTTTGATCTCTTGAACATTTTCACATTAATAACATGTTTTCTCACCCAATTAGTGGGATTAATTATAGCCAATAATTTTTTCTATGAATTTATAAAAATAGAATCTATATTTTTGATTTATAAGGTGAAAATTTAGTAAATAGGGATCTCTTAAGTTTTTAAATTATGAATAGTATGTTTAGTAATTTTAATTACCACAGTTAATGGAAAATTAGATAATTAAGAGATAAAAGTAATATTATAAAAATTATAAAAATACCCTAACACTTGTAATATTTTTATTCTATGAGTTATTGTATAAGAAAATATCCATTTGAACAATTTTATACCCTCTTGGAGCCACTTGGATGATTCTATTTCTTTAATAGTATTTTATTTCAGGAAAAGTAAAAAATTCCAGACTCGTATTTTTCATATGTATTATATTTTTAATATGTAGTTATTCTAAACATATACTCGACTATAATTTTTTATTGATAATATAAAATGATTATATTAATCAGGATACATTATTTTTTATTTTTTAAAAATAAAAAGTTACCTTAATGTCTTAAACAATGATGATGCAGTAATTATTTAATTAATGTAAATATCATAAAAATGATATTCAAAATATTATAGCTAATATAATTTTATATAATTATTGTAATTGAAAACTATTATACAGAAATATGACTTGTTATAAATATTTTGTAAGTGGTGGTTCAAAGATATCTTATTTTATTTATTTCTGTAAAAGTCAATGTTATGAATTGTGTCAAAATTTTCATTAATGTTATATTAAAGTAAAAACTATTTTATTAAATGATTTTAAATTAATAAAAACAAAAAATTAAGAAAAATTATTTGGATATGTTTTAAAATTTCATAAATTACTCCTTTATGGTTCCTTTTAATATTATATTAACTATATTAACCTTCAAAGAGTAAAAACACATGTTGTCATGGTAAGATTTAAAGTGTTTAAATAAGGGTTGAAACCAAATGATAACGGTTATAACATGTCCTAAAAAATGACTAAAAACTATTTTATGAATGGAATTTTACCCATAATTATATTATCTATGAAAAAACCCACCTTTTAATCATTTATAATTGAAAATTAATTTATATTGATTATATATTTTGTGAGATTTCAAAAGTTCACATCACCTTAGTTATAAAAGGGAATTGCATCCCTCACTCTATCACTCCACATTGAGCCTTTGATATCAACCAAAAAATCAATATTTCTCCAAAATAAATTCTTATTAAAGTTATATATAGCTTATAATTCTAGAAATTCCATCTCTATATCCAATAAGAAGAGATCCAATGGAAGTATGTCAAAGAATAAGTTGATCGTTTTAACCAACACATTCATGTTTGTTTTTTCTTCTACATCTTCTTAATGTGAATTACCATCATAATTGTAGGGTCCTGAAAAATCCTCAAAGGAAATTTTACCCAATCCCCCAAAAGAATTGGGGAAAAATAATCAAAGAATAGACACAAAAGGGACAGGCCTGTGAACCGATCCAAGGAAGCGCAACGTGGCCAGGCACCGCGAGGCACCCCCTCCGCGAACCATTGACGTTCGTGAAATGGAGGCGGAGAGGCTTCGCAATCGCAAGGCAGGATGGGTGGCAGTTCGGTCCACTATCACGAACCACCCCAACTACGGACCGCGTCGACCGATTCAAGCTGCACCCGCTGTCGTTCGCGGAATGGATGTGGAACCCTCCGCAGCCGTAGAGCAATCCCTGAGTTTGCCTCGCAGAGGAGGGGATAGATCAATACCAACCGTGAATCGTGGATTGACCAAGCCAGCTGTGAACCGGGTATTTGGTTATGGGACTCCGCAAAAGGTGCCTCATGGCCATAGATACATTCATTTCCCTACTCTATAAAAGGAGACCAAGGGGGAAAGAAGGGAGGATGGGAGAACTGGAATCAGATTCAGAGGAAGGAAATCAGTTGAAGGATGGCTTAGGATTTTGCAAACAGTGAAATTCCCACCCGTGAACCACAGCAGGTATATGAATTACGAAGGAATTGGAAAAAGCATAATAATTTGGTAAACTGCGGACCTAAATAATTAAAAAAGGAGAACCGCGAACCATACCCCCTCCGCGGATGACTTCCCCGGGGACCAGGGAGTTTATGCCTCTTTTCCTATCCGTCGTACCGTGGAACACCCTCCTTCGCGGGAAAAGCCCTAACTGATGAGCCCCTCATCAGCGCCACCCTTGGCCGCCGTTGCCCGCCTAGAAACCTCCGCAAACCATCGAGGTTCACACATTGAGCCCAAAGCCGCGAACCACTTTGGTTCGCGGATTGAACCTGAAGCCACGAACCGCCCTAGTTCATGGGATGCCAATCTGTCTGTAGACCACCCTGGTTTGCGGACGGCTTCTCCAGCCGCGTGGCACTTCCCCACGCGAAGGGCGCCACCACCAATACCTCTCAGTGGCTCTCCAAATACTTCAGTGTTCTCATTTTCAGATCCAGGTAAAATCCTTCCAATCCAGCCAGGTCCTCTATGATTCTCTCATTAGCCTATTCATCGGCCCCGAGCCGAGGCCTCCTACAGAGCCACCAGATCCGCGTGGTATAACTTTGAGGCGCACCAGCGTGCCATTTTGAGTTCACATACCCACGTTAAACGGGGGAAAAGGGGTTTCCTCGACCCTTGAGCAGATTCCCGAAGCATTCCTAGGTTCACATTCCCATGGTAATGCGGAGTCTGAGCTCAGGAATCCTTTTTCCGCCCCTCCACTTATTGAGGTTCCTCGAAGATGGTAAAATACCTATTAGAAGGAAGCCCTTGTGCACCGCAAGAGAGGAGACGGGAACAAGAGAACCCCCTTTTCCCTCTCCCACTGGGTTTTGTCACCACGGGCATCCATCTCGGAGTAAGCCCCGACCATCTGGGCCTCCTCAGAGTATAAGCCCCAATTCATCACCATGGGCCGCCTTAATGCGTAATACCTACTCCACTTCTCACGAACGCACCTTTCGCGACGTGATCCTCTGGTCCCTTTTTCCTCTTGTTTCTCACACCGAGCATGACTCATGTGGGCTTAGAGTAAGCATTGACCATGACATCCTCCTATGGGCCACCTCAGAGTGTAAACCCCAATTCATCATTATGGGCTACCCTCGAGCATAATCCCCAAGCCAAAGAGAACTACAGGGAATTTGATCCATGACAACGCATGGTACATAGGAAGCCTCCACGAGGTTCAAGCCCACCACTATGCCGTTCCTTCACGTCGAGTTCCTCCCTCATCCAACATGACGTTAAATTGTATACCCTCGTCCATCTAGACGTTAAACTGTATATACGAACTACGTGGACTTTGATCCCTACCTCCTAGACAGGGTACGCAGGAAGCCTCCATGAGGTTCAAGCCCACCACCCATCTGACCACCTAGTCTCTCTTCACGCCGGTTCCCCGAAACCTATCCAAACTACGTGCACTTTGATCCCTACTTCCTAAGAAGGGTGCGTAGGAAGCCTCCCTGAGGTTCAAGCCCAATAGCTGGTCGATCCGACCATCTCCACATTGGTTCACTACGCCACTCTGGGTGCCGCCTTAAGTGAGTTCCAACCCTTCGGGTCATTAATTGAACAAGGGATAGAAAACCTCAGGCATAAATGATTCTGAACCCCTGCGTCCAGCTGACCGTTTCCCACCATGGTTGAATCTGTGGATACTATGTTTGGGTATAAACCAATGATTAGTGAACATATGAATACATCTTAAATCTATAAGAGAGTCCCAGAACAGGAAATAATTCCCCACCCCCCAAGGGTGAGATGAGCCCGACTTCCCATCCTCACGACCAATGTGAGTTCTTAAGAGTCGCTTGTCAGACCATCCGGCGAATGCCTGCCTTTGGAAAGAAAGTCCATTAATCATTGGATACGGATCCGTTGGGCATTTCATGGCTGAAAACCAAGAATGAAACAAGAAATGGTGAACCCTACGTGAATCTTCAACCAAACATTACAGATTTAACCTAATCTCTCCCAGTTCCCCCTTATGCTCTAAAGGAGGTCCAAGCAAGGTCATTAATTACGCATGGGATTATGAGATGCTGCTTTGATGGGTTTTCTGCTTGTATTTGCTAAAATGATTCACAGGCTGTACTTTCAGAACTCCCTTTGATCCAATGGCATCGCAAAGGAACTCACAAGTGCGCACTTCCGACGACGCAAGGATGATACTTCCTCAATAATGGAGGACCCCGTCACAACCTAGAGTCTTCAACGCTGGGATTCGGACACACTGATCCGAGAGTACTAGATGAATGGTACTCTCGAAACAGTGGAGGCGTCCATGAACACCCTCCTGTCCATCAAGATTCGTCGGTTGCCCGCCCAGCAGCGACCGCAAAGGCAGATCCAGACATCCCCTATCATTGTCTCCAACCTTTTCGGGAGCCTATCCCCGGAACGGGACAATGCGTACCACCCTTATCTTAGGGAGGTGGATGAGGTCGACTTTGAGGACTTAATCCTTGTCGAACATGGGTTCCGCTCTCAGGCCCCCGTTGAAAGGCGTCTTCACGGTGACGCCATGACTCAACATACTTGCGCAGAGGATGATGTTTCTACAAGGATTCAGGCACATGCTCCCCGAGCTTCAGCCCCTTGGACCACCTGACGAGGGTGGAAGATGTACAATCGGGGACAGGTCATCACCCTAGTCCCTGAGGAGGAGCTCCGCTACCTAGCCACGGAGACGTACCACGAATAGGCACCTACACCTATTTGCTCCTCCCAAGCCCTCCATCCAGACATGGCGGCATCATACAAGCCGGTGCGCATCCCCACCGAGCTCCATCAAGCCCGTCGCTCATGCAAGACAACACTTACTAGGCAGGTACCTCTCCCTGCCCAGGGTCGCGAAGCCCACCAGCTTTACGCAGTGGCGACCCGGAACCTGTAGGACCAGCTCATGGCAGTTTCTTCAGACACCTTCCATCTTGATATGGTGGCGATCAACAAACCCCACCACCCAGATGTGGTGGAAAATCATAGGTGGGCACGTCTCCCCGCCAACAAAGACCATCGACTCGATACGGTGGGAAATCAGTATATGCAGGTCCAGCTCCCTGCGGATGCAAGTAAAGTCTGCCACCCCAATGTGGTAGAAAATAGAGAGAGAAACGGGTATATCCCAGTACAGGGGCAGACTCGTTCACCTACCCCGACACAGGAGAATTTTGAGTACCCACTGACAACTGGAGGTTCAGAGCAGGATATTCCTACTCCAATACTAGAATGGGCCTTCATACCCATTCCAGCCAAAGATGTCTCTCTACATATCCTAGAAATGATGGAGGAGCAGGTATCGATCCCAGATCATATCTTGAAGACTTTCCATCATGTAATTGCATCGGCGGGAACAGAAAGGACTCGGGCCCATGAGCCCATCTCCCCAATTGAGGTGACTCATCTAAGAGACAGTATAGCCACCTCGGAGCAGATCTACATCCCTGCTTCAGCCCTTGAGGGTCGCCGGCTATATTCCGCGACGCAAGGGAAACTGGATCGAGCAGCTTCACTCATTCCAGCTGGGGGACACCCGTCCGTCACGGTGGATGCCCCAGAGCAAGAATATATCCTTGATAAAAGTCAAGATGTTCGTCGGCGTATCTCGGCAATGTCACGAGACCCAATTAGATAGGGACCCAAAGGTGAAGGCCGTTGTCAACAGCAGACGGTCCCCGCTGCCCATAAAAGAGCACCCCGAATGCGCCGAAGGCAGACAAAAAATAAAGAGTGAGATAACGACTCTACTCTGCTGGAAGCTGGGGTTCCCAACACCGCTAAGCCATCAAAGGCTCAGAACCCTGCCCACCCATTACCATATTATGGGAGTGGCAGTAGTAGTTGGAAGGTCCCCCCTGCAATTTCGCTACAAGCAGCTCTAAAGGTCCTCCCCAGAGCACCCGTGGGGGCCTCCCCTGTGGGCATATAATGATCGGTCACGAGAGCTTCTCTCTTGATGCGAGTCACAGAAACCCTCCACGTGACCTGAAGATGGAGCAGCAAGAAGGTCCTCCACTTGCTGCGGACCACCCCGAAGGTCCTCCCCTTGGTATACGCTGCAATCACTCTCCATGTAGTGGGACCACATATTGTGATATTAGTCCTCGCTATCATAGTCACAACTACAGAGGTCCTCCTCGTAGTGACATCTCATCACGACAAGAAGGCCCTCCCCTTGTCATGACCTACCCTGAAGGTCCTCCCTAGGGGTTATGCTGCAAACGGAACTCCACGTAGCCAGGTATCAGGTCATGGTGGTAGTCCTCGCCACCCGGATAAATGAGGTCCTCCCCGTAGAGACGTCAAGCAATGAGAAGGCCCTCCTCTCATTGCGGTACATTCTAGAGGCCCTCCCCAGGATGTATCCTGCAGATATTCTCCTTGCGGTAGCAGTAATGGTAGTCCTCTCCATTGCCGCAGCTGTGATAGTAGTCCTTGCCACCACGGCCGCCATTGCGAAGGTCCTCCCCGCAATGTCCCCAACCAACAAGAAGGTCCTCCAGTTGTCTCGGCGTGTCTTGAAGGTCCTCCCCAGGATGTGCGTCGAACATCAAGACATGATGGTCATCCTCACCATGATGGAAGTTGTTGTGAATGTCCTCCCTGTAACAACTCCATGCTTCCAGAAGGTGCTCCCCTTTCTGTAACATGCCTTGGAGGTCCTCCCCAGGGTGTGCACTGCAAAAGTCCTATATAAAGTGAAGCATCAGGTAGTAATGGTAGTCCTCGCCATTATAGTCGTCATTGCGAAGGTCCTCCCCGCAACGACATATTATATCAACAGGAAGGTCCTCCTCCTGCCGAATCAAGCACAAAAAAGCCCTTGTATGTCGAGGCACTCAGAAGGATGGGATCAAGCATGTCATATTTCCAGCTTGTCACTAACAACTCCCTTCTTTAATAGAGAGATGGTCTGGGGCCGCGTTCATCTTCTGAACCACCTCGGAATCACATACATAAGGATTCAGCACCTACCGGTCCCACTGCCTCAGATCACACTAGCAGTGAGTGCCTCAGCTGGGCTAACTAGGTAGAAGAATCCTAGGCAGTGGAGTATACAGATATGCTACACCTGAGAAAATGACTGTCCAGGAATGATATACCAGTCATGCTTTGGCCCACGGACACCTCTCAGTATGACATACCCAGGGAGTTGTCGGAAGAATGCATACACGACATCTTCCATAATATATGGACGACCCTCTGCTAGATGAAGTCAAGCTTCCTTCCCTATGATGGGTATGTAGACCACGTCAAGACGATAGGGGACCTCCTGAGTCACATCGACCTGGAGGCCCTTTCCTCGACGCGATGACAACACCCTAAGAGGCGCAAAGGGAATATGGTGGCAGCTTGCCTCTGTCCACTACATGAACTACATCGCCTCATCGGTGATGCTCCGATGGGAGTCCATATCAAGGGATGGGGGGAAAATGGAGATCTTCATTTCACTCTGCTCCTCACCCAGAAAAAACCATTTGGTATGATATCGTGTAACATCGTCACATCGAGACGGCAATTGGTGGACCCCCTGTTCAAGAAAGGCAACACACCCAACAGAGTTGGGCCTCTAGTAAGTCCTAGAAGCATTAGGACCGGCAGTAACGAGCCATTCGAAAACTCTTGAATCAGGCCACCGAGAGAATATAGCAGGCCTCTCGCCTAAGAGAGTAAAATCAACGATCTCTGCCTGCCTCCCCAGAAGGAACTGATCCACAGGTTAATTCGACACCAGATTCGGTTCACCCTTGGATGGGGACACGCTAGATCAGGTAGGTCACGATAGCCACAGCCACTGCCAAAATCCATGGTCAACCCTAGCCTGCAGGGTTGGGGGAATTTTTAACAACAAATTCCCCTGTAAGACCAATAAAACCGGGAAGAGACTCAACGTCTAGGGAATGGAGCCAGCCCCAACCCCCAGGGCTGGGGGCATTATTACCCCCTCAACAACAATCTCCCCTACGAGAATTAATATTCTCTCATCTTGGGAGGGAAATCAGAAGATTAGGTTCTCGTCCTATCATGTCATTTGAATCATCATCCCCTCTGAGAGGAAGGCGCACTGTAAGGTCGCATCAAAGAACTCACTACATCACCATTCGTCAAGAAGTCTGAGGGAAATCCCAAGTCATGAAAGGGAATACCAGCTGAAGACGTGGGAGATCCTCTTTCTATTTGGAAGATGACGTCTCCTCCACCCCGCAATATGCATTCATCAACACTATAGAGGATAACCTTGTGGGTGACACCGGAGAAAATTCAAATCAGGAGGGATCAGGAGACGACGGTTCCGATCAGGCTGTGACTCACCATGAACCCCTAGGTAGGCACACCCAGAACTAGAGGGCCACTTTAAATAAGGCCGCCCTTTAGCTAACCTCCCTCTGCCTACCCTGTGAGCTTCCAACAAGGATAATAACAAAGGAATGGTTACCCTTAACCCGTCCCCCTCTCTCGATAAAAATGAGCCACTCACGCTCGAAGAGAGGTTCGCTCGATAGGAAGAAGAGATGAAAGAGTTGAGATGGCTTAACACAGAGATGCTCCAGAGGAACTACCTTATTGAATGTGCGTCACAAGAAGAGCCACGTCATGCACTCCCAACAATTGCACCTAAAAGGCTAAAGCTTGCCCTGGAAAACAAAGCACGATCCGGGCTCCCGCCCAATGAGGTGCCTGGTCCTTCCAACTACCTAAACGTGGATGATGAATACCAGGATTTCCCTCCACTTAGGAGGCAACCAGAGAAAGTACGCCTGAACCCTCTGAGGGTACCCTGAACGGAATATACACCCTTGGTGTCGGCCAATCCGGATCCTCAGCCAATGCCTTGGGCTATGCATGCCCAGGACCGGGCCCAACAGAATGTAATCCAGGGACTCACCAACACCATCGAGGAACTAACAGCTCGATTGGAAGCGATGGAAGGTCGAAGCGCTCCGATACAGCTAGAGCGGAAACCCTACCCAGATTGGGTGACCAACACACCACCTCCACCCAATTTTGGGAGCCTGGTATTCCCTATATTCAATGGATCAGGCAATCTGGAGCAGCATTTGATGCATTGTGCGTCCTATTGCGACCCTATGATGGGGAATCCGGAACAGCAAGAAGCAGTGAAACTCAGATGTTTCAATCGAACCTTGCAAGGATCTGCCTTCGTCTCGTATACATGTCTGTCGGCCTAGTAGATAAAAATCTTGGAGGACCTTCGGCAGCATTTCCTATTCCACATCAGCTAAATGCTGCCTAAAACATCGGTCAACGATCTCATGAACTGCAACCAGAGGGAGAATGAGAGGGTCTCAGATTTCATCGCCAGATGGAAAGGTCAGACCTATTCTCTTAACAGGCCAATGCCTCAAGATGAGATGTTTGGAGACCCAAAGCTTGAC
Organism: Viscum album; assembly: GCA_963277665.1. Lineage (NCBI taxonomy): Eukaryota > Viridiplantae > Streptophyta > Magnoliopsida > Santalales > Viscaceae > Viscum > Viscum album. The sequence continues at coordinate 1,104,583,458 of OY728139.1, forward strand.
GTACATGGACATTAGATTAATTTAGCGGAATACATAATACATAACCAAAAACAGACACACAAGGACCATAATAGTTTAGTGTCTTTGGAAACATGGAACGTAATCTTCTAATCGTGGTGAAAGATCTTCAACATCTCCCATAGAGATCTTCCCCTTTTTTCTTGCCTAAAACCTTTCATTATATCATGGGGAAAAGAAAACATAAAAAGGGTGAGATCAAATTCTCAGTAAGGGTAATCATGGATAAAATAAAACATTCCATATACATTTGAACTAAAAAATATGAACATAATGTTTAAACATCAAAAGCTTGAAAAATTACATAAAACATGGAAGTACGTAAGGGATAGATCATAAATAAACATTAAGAATGATAAAATAGCATGGGAATAAAACATGTAATTGTGGCAACCATTATTCACATGACATGACTTCCATAGTAGCCAAGGAATTTCTGCCAAGACCATCTTAGTGGACAAAGTCCCTTTCTGAATCGAGTTCACTCCCCGTTCCAGTCCTGTATTACTGAACCGGTTTAACTTGTCGTTCCAGCCATGTTTATCTCATGAGATATAAATCTTTACCCAATGAATTGGAGGGAGATATAGGCCCCACCCATCTCATAATGAAATCATTCCTACTTATGCCACAACATAAACATAAATCATTCATCATAACCCAATTAATAAAATGGGTTTCATAAACATCATTCCACCATCACATAATCCATATAAAATAAATGGACATAATTTCATAATAAGAAAATTGAAACCATTTAAATCATAGAGACATTATACTTGAACCATACACATATGAAATAATGTCATCTTAGATGGAAAATGGTTTTGATAAAACACTTGAAATGAATTCTTGAGGAAAATATCCTTTCTTCTTCAAAATCAATTTCTTTTCACAAAATGTCATGAAATTTTAAAAGATATAGATTTTATTTAAAATAGTCATGAAATATTTTTGAGGAAGATTCATGAAAATAAGTCTTTATAAAACCGTAAAAAACTCGTTCGTGCCGTATAAGTTAAAAAACATTCTTCTTGTACTTTTGTCGGAAAAGTTAAAAAAGTACCTCGTAGGGTAAACAAAAGAATGTTTCCTTCCATACCATGGGGTAAAAGTCAAAATGGGTATAAAAGGACTTTAAACATACATGAATACACTTTTATAAAACATGGACATGGATGATAGCAATAACCCCAGTAAATACTTACGAATAAGTAATCTTGGATAAAAATGAGATTTGCACAATTATTCCTTACCTTAGGTCCGATTAGCTTCGTAAGTGTCTGAACCTCCTGTATAATGATTTAAATAAAGTCATTGACTTATTCCAGAATCATACTCATTGTTATGATATCATATATGGTTCACTTATGACTTTATATTGCCCGTTCGTTTGTAAATTCCATGTTAAAGAGCGTTTTGGGTAATATCGTTTCATTTCTTGTCCGTGTTTCGACTTGTAATTATTAATATGATTACATAGATCATGATTACGTAATTCCAGAATATAAAACATGATTTATGTATAATATATATTCATAATATACATATATATAATAGATCAATAAATGGAAAAAATACACTGTTCATGGAGACGGTAGATCGTACGTACGCATGAACGCTGTTTTCGTTTCCTTATTGAGTTGAATGGAATTAAGTAGACGACATACATATATATACACATAAATCCAGTATAATTATTATGTCATATATTTCATGATTACTTATTATATATACTTTATAATCATTCATGAATGGTTAATGTGGAGAATGAATCTCATCGCGTCGTGGAGACGGTAGTCCGTACGTACGCACGAGCGATGATATCGTTCTCATGATTGTAGAATTGTATTGGAGTGTATGTATACTACTTCAGAATCAATATCACTTTACAATAATCATATATAGTTATTATTTACACCATTATACCCATCCAAGTAAGGTGGTGGTGGAAAATATATTACACCATGGCGTGGAGACGGTATTCTGTACGTACGCACGCGCAGTGATTTCGTTTTCTGTAGGATGGATAGATGGTGAAATAGGGTTGTTTCATACATATAAAAAAATATAAGTATATTATTGATACTTATGTTATTACTTTATAATGAAACAACCTAATAAGAAGAAGTGGAAGAAGAAATAAAGTTGAATGAATCGGTAACGGACATTACCTGTTCTTTGAAGCGCCTCTTTGAGTCCTCCTCTTAGGGCGATAAAATTGGTCTTTGAAGAATAACAGGACCTCTAGGATGATTATAGGGAAGTGTAGAAGATTATTTAGCAGGTTTTGGCTGAGCTTGAAGGCTAAAAGTGGTCTGAGGAAGAGAGGGAGGTGGTGCCCTTTTATACGGGAGGAGAGGGGCACCTTTGGAATAACTAAAAATATTATTTTATTATAAATCAAAATTCGGTTTTAAATTGCTCCAAATTGATTTATTTAGAATATAAGGTGGGTATGGGTCGAAATAATCTCATCTAATAGAATTTAGACAAGTTTAGGTTCCTATTTTAACCTTATCATTCAGATTTAACATTAAGTTATATAATTTTACTTTTACCGTGTCTTTTTGTGTTCTTACACTATAAGGTTAATAAAATTACTATAAGAAGACAAACGAACCCCAAGTTGTTTATTATTAATATATGTAACATTATCTAAGTCATTTGTTCAATCCTTATATTTTTAGGAATAAAATAACAATTAATAATATAATATTTGTTTTAAAAACTATTTTATGTCAATTTTGACACTATTTAGTAATTGATTTTTGTAAAAATCATAACAGACTGATTAGTACGACATAAGTTAATTATATCAATACTAACGTGTCATATTATCCTAGAAAATTAGTGTAATTCATAAAAAGTCTCAAATTACATTTATTTGGGTATTTATAACATCAATTATGTCAATATTTCATTAATAAAATAATTACTGCATTATCTTTGTGTCATAAATAAATTAAATTATTTAATGTCTAAAAATTAAAAATAAAATATAATTATGTAGGAAATCTTTTTCTCTTTCTAATGAATATTTATAGTTGAATTTATCGTATGTATAACCCTATATTACAAATGATTTACTTATTAAACATTGATTTTAACTATTTTAACCCTTCTTTAAATAAATTAATAATAAATGTCCTAATCTAATCCAAGTGGGCCTAAATGGTAATATTTTATTCCTAAGGTTTTTTTTGGTCAAATTAAACTTATCCAATAGAATTAGGACATGTGTTAGGGTAATAATAATATCATTTTTACCCTTAATTACCCTATTTACTTTTAACCGTGGTAAAAAAAGTAAAAAGTTACTATTCACCAAAAATTATTTTCATCTCATTGAACCATATTTTACTTACTGACGTCAACCGTGTCTCTCAGATTTTTTAAATTCCACTCACAGAAGCGGTAAAATTATGATTTATGAAAAATTCATTTTTTTAACTACTACTTAGTGGTTTCACTAATCATCAAAAAATGAAAGTTTCCAGAAAAATACCAAAAATTAGGCCTAAGCTATATTTGATATTATGAACTGAAAAATGATGTCTATTTTACCAAATTCAAAACATATCAGTTTCATTACTTAATTTAAAAATTAATTCCCGTCGTCAAAACAAATAGCGTGTTCTTAAAAGATAATAACTATCAAAAGATTGGCAGTGGTTTATGTCTGGTTTAAATGTGGAATTACATCCAATGACCAAAATTGTATTAAATTGTAAAAATATATTCTAAATATACTTTAAAACCACTAAAATTAATTATTTATCACTATTAATTATTTCGATTAAAAAGGTTGTTTTTAATTAAAATTTAGTAATTTTCACTATACATTAGAAAATGTAAGTTATCCGAAAAGTACTAAAATTTCACCCTAAGCTAATTTCTATATTCCGAATCCAAAAATGAAGTCCATTTTGAAAAATAAAATTTAAAAAATTTGAAAAAGTGGTTATTACTATTCATAACGGCTAGTTTTATTAATATTTTAATAGCATATTGTCGTTTAGTGAAACTCATAATTTCGTACACACATGCTATAGAGGAAGCTCGTGATTGCGTGTAATGCAAGTCAAGTCAAGGATGCGTGTTATGCAAGATCCTTTTGGTGTAGCGTACAACACAAGACATTAATGAAATTAAAAAGAATATTTTTCATAAAATCTCGGGGTGTTACATTCTACCCCCCTTAAAATGAATTTCTCCCTTGAAATTCGTTGGGGTTATAAATGGTTTACTCCTAGAAACTTTCTTTAATATAAACCCACATCGTAAAAAGGAATACCAAAACCAATCATTAAAAACAAAAGTATGAAACATAACGGTTACCCAAATAAACTAATCACTGGGTTTCCACATAGATGAAAATATGGATATGGAAGAGAAATCTAACCATCATGTTCTGATGGAGAGTGGTAGAGAACATGGCTATAGAAAAGCCAGCAATCACAAATCCATAGATTTGTGATGATCTAAGGTACCATCTGATTCATTGGATATAAGGGCACTAGGACAACATTTTTGGTTTTTAAGACCATTTCCCTAAAGTTGATGAATTAAAAGAAATAATTACATGATTTTGGTACAACCTCACTATTGTTCGTTAATTGAACAATTTCCACTTCATCCCTTAATGAAATGAAGTTGAATTTGTTATTCGTGATGTGTTAGCAGATCGTGTAATAGAATGATGGGTCATTCCATCTGTCTCAAACAAAAGGTTATAAAAGTTATCAAAAATACATAAGTCCATATATAGTGAGATTAATCAAATATGGTTAATAAAATGGACTTATACTTCATATATCATACTCCTTAATATAAGAAAACTAGTTTCTACTAAACAGGGACTTCATGTAGGCCAGTGGTAGGCGATAAAGGCCAGTCGCACTTCAGTTGTGGGTTCGATTCCCACAGACTTATCCGAGGTGATGGGTTGTCGCCGGTCCTACAGGTTGTCCTTTTTATAAAGCTATATTACTATAACATCCCATCATTAATATCGAAAAAAAATTCTATCCTTAAACAATCCTAACTTATGTCCAACATAATCCATTCCAATCATTAGTCTTATCTAAAATACTTCGGTCCAAGCTCATAGTATAATGAAAGCGATTACTTGAAATGTCATAAACCAAGAATGTGAATACCATCCTTTATCCCCCATATATCATGTTGGTCACATTCCAATCCTGTGAATACCTTAATCATGTATTCTCTTGAAAAATGAATACCCATTAAACCTTAGTGAAAACATGAATGCTGTCAAAAGTTAACTCATTCCACATACCAAAATCCAAAAAATCTATATACTCAAACCATGATATAACCTTATCCTTATATCAGTCCTGAGCTCATGAATACTATCAAACATTTAATTTTCTCCTTATCCCTTCATTATGCGCATATCATCTACATTCCAAAAATATCTGAATAACCTTTCATGGATACTGGTACCATTAATCATAGACTTTCAAAACTCAAGGAAAGAAAACAGTGTAACAATCCTTAGATGTCTTTTTATTCCATAGTACCATGAGATTACTTATACAACATTACACTTGATAAACATGTAATCATTCCACTACCTTCTGAAACCATTGACCGAGCTTCAACAATTCTTTCATCTCACATATCATTTGTAGTCTCTTCATCATCATCAACATAAATACTACCCATACGACCGTACTTATTCTATTCATGAGACTTTACCTTAGGGCATTGGTTTGCATAATGCCCGTACATTCTATATTTTAAACATTTAACCATTGTTGATGTCGTAGCAATACCATTATCCTCATCCATTATTTTAACTGAACCTTTTCATTTGCACATACTGGATTTGCGTCCTTATTTTACACACCCAAAGCATCTTCCAGTTCCCTTTTAACAATCTCCCCGTTGCCTCTTCCCACATGATTTACATGAGGGAAATTGAACTTTCTTTCCTCTATGATCATCATGAAACTCCATCTTCCTCTTATTATCTAAGTTGGTAAACTTACTAAAGTTGAGATTATTGATCAGATTATGAGATTGCTAATTAGGCATAATAATGATGTTTGGACTTCCAAATCCCATTTCATTTGGTTTCTCATGAAGAATATCATTCCATTGTCCGTCATATCCTCCATTATCATGAATCTTCCTATTTCCATCCATTTTCTAAAACCCAAAAATAATAGTGTGAGAGGTAAAAATCATGCTAGGGAAAACAACATAGTAAAGGGGGAGTATCCTCAATATCTAACATCTTAGGTTAAATTCTATGATTATTACCGTAGTTCTAGGATTTTATCCTATATGTATACTTATCCTTAGGGACATCCCTAGTCATACCTTAGAAATATCTCTAGGGATCTCACTAACGTTTTCGCATCCTAGTTTCCAAAGGTTGACTAAACCTTTCCTCTGATACCAACTATAAATACCCAAAGCTTGATGTACATGGACATTAGATTAATTTAGTAGAATACTTAATACATAACCAAAAACAGACACATAAGGACCGTAATAGTTTAGTGTCTTTGGAAACATGGAACGTAATTTTCTAATCGTGGTGAAAGATCTTCAACATCTCCCATAGAGATCTTCCCCTTTTTTTCTTACCTAAAACCTTTCTTTATATCATGGGGAAAAGAAAACATAAAAAGGGTGAGCTCAAATTCTCAGTAAGGGTAATCATGGATAAAATAAAACATTCCATATACATTTGAACTAAAAAATATGAACATAATGTTTAAACATCAAAATCTTGAAAAATTACATAAAACATGGAAGTACATAAGGGATAGATCATAAATAAACATTAAGAATGATAAAATATCATGGGAATAAAACATGTAATTGTGGCAACCATTATTCACATGACATGACTTCCATAGTAGCCAAGACATTTCTGCCAAGACCATCTTAGTGGACAAAGTCCCTTTCTGAATCGAGTTCACTCCCCGTTCCAGTCCTGTATTACTGAACCGGTTTAACTTGTCGTTCCAGCCATGTTTATCTCATGAGATATAAATCTCTACCCAATGAATTTGAGGGAGATATAGGTCCCACCCATCTCATAACAAAATCATTCCTACTTATGCCACAACATAAACATAAATCTTTCATCATAACCCAATTAATAAAATGGGTTTCATAAACATCATTCCACCATCACATAATCCATGTAATATAAATGGACATCATTTCATAATAAGAAAATTGAAACCATGTAAATCATAGAGACATTATACTTGAACCATACACATATGAAATAATGTCATCTTAGATGGAAAATGGTTTTGATAAAACACTTGAAATGAATTCTTGAGGAAAATATCATTTCTTCTTCAAAATCAATTTCTTTTCACAAAATGTCATGAAATTTTAAAAGATATATATTTTATTTAAAATAGTCATGAAATCTTTTTGAAGAAGATTCATGAAAATAACTCTTTATAAAACCGTAAAAAACCCGTTCGTGCCGTATAAGTTAAAAAACATTCTTCTTGTACTTTTGTCGGAAAAGTTAAAAAAGTACCTCGTAGGGTAAACAAAAGAATGATTCCTTCCATACCATGGGGTAAAAGTCAAAATGGGTATAAAATGACTTTAAACATACATGAATACACTTTTATAAAACATGGACATGGATGATAGCAATAACCCCAGTAAATACTTACAAATAAGTAATCCTGGACAAAAATGAGATTTGCACAATTATTCCTTACCTTAGGTCCGATTAGCTTTGTAAGTGTCTGAACCTCCTGTATAATTATTTAAATAATGTCATTGACTTATTCCAGAATCATACTCATTGTTATGATATCATATATGGTTCACTTATGACTTTATATTGCCCGTTCTTTTGTAAATTCCATGTTAAAGAGCGTTTTGGGTAAAATTGTTTCATTTCTTGTCCGTGTTTTGACTTGTAATTATTAATATGATTACATAGATCATGATTACGTAATTACAGAATATAAAACATGATTTATGTATAATATATATTCATAATATACATATATATAATAGATCAATAAATGGAAAAAATACACCGTTCATGGAGACGGTAGATCGTACGTACGCATGAACGCTGTTTTCGTTTCCTTATTGAGTTGAATGGAATTAAGTAGATGACATACATATATAAACACATAAATCCAGTATAATTATTATGTCATATATTTCACGATTACTTATTATATATACTTTATAATCATTCATAAATGGTTAATGTGGAGAATGAATCTCATCACGTCGTGGAGACGGTAGTCCGTACGTACGCACGAGCGATGATATTGTTCTCATGATCGTGGAATTGTATTGGAGTGTATGTATACTAAATCAAAATCAAATCACTTTACAATAATCATATATAGTTATTATGTACACCATTATACCCATCCAAGTAAAGTGGTTGTGGAATATATATTACACCACGGCGTGGAGACGGTATTCCGTACGTACGCACGCGCGGTGATTTTGTTTTCCGTAGGATGGATAGATAGTGAAATAGGGTTGTTTCATACTTATAATAAAATATCCGTATATTATTGATACTGATGTTATTACTTTATACTGAAACAACCTAAGAAGAAGAAGTGTAAGAAGAAATAAAGTTGAAAGAATCGGCAACGGACATTACCTCTTCTTTGAAGCGCCTCTTTGAGTCCTCCTATTATGGCACTAAAATTGGTCTTTGAAAAAGAACAGGACCTCTAGGATGTTTCTAGGGAAGTGGAGAAGAGAATCCGGCAGGGGTTGGCTGAGAATGAAGGCTCAAAGTGGTGTGAGGAAGAGAGGTAGGAGGTGCCCTTTTATAAGGGAGGAGAGGGGCACCTTTGGAATAACTAAAAATATTATTTTATTATAAATCCAAATCTGGTTTTAAATAGATCCAAATTGATTTATTTCGAAGCTAAGGTGGGGATGGGTCTCACTCCTCTCATCCAATAGAATTTATACAAGTTTAGGTTCCTATTTTAACCTTATCATTCATATTTAACATTAAGTTAGATAATTTTACTTTTACCGTGTCTTTTTGTGTTCTTAAACTATAAGGTTAATAAACTTACTATAAGAAGCCAAACGAACCCCAAGTTGTTTATTATTAATATATATAAACTTGTCTAAGTCATTTTGCTGAACCTTATATTTTTAGGAATAAAATAACAATTAATAATATATTATTTGTTTTAAAAACTATTTTATTTCAATTTTGACACAATTTAGTAATTAATTTTTTTGAAAATCATAACAGACTGATTAGTTCGAAAAAAGTTAATTATATCAATACTAACATGTCATATTAACCTATAAAATTATTGTAATTCATAAAAAGTCTCAAATTACATTTATTTGGGTATTTATAACATCAATTATGTCAATATTTCATTAATAAGATAATTACTTCATCATCTTTGTGTCATAAATAAATTAAATTATTTAATGTCTGAAAATTACAAATAAAATATCATTATGTAGGAAATATTTTTATATTTATAATGAATATTTATAGTCGAATTTATCGTATGTACAGCCCTATATTACAAATGATTTACTTACTAAACATTGATTTTAACAAATTTAATCCTTCATTAATTAAATTAATAATAAATGTCCTAATCTAATCCAAGTGGGCCTAAATGGTCATATATTATTCCTAAGGTTGTTTTTGGTCGAATTAAACTTATCCAATAGAATTAGGAAATGTGTTAGGGTAATAATTATATCATTTTTACCCTTAATTACCCTATTTACTTTTAACCGTGGTAAAAAAAGTAAAAAGTTACTATTCACCAAAAATTATTTTCATCTCATTGAACCACATTTTATTTACTGACATCAACCGTGTCTCTTGGATTTTTGAAATTCCACTCACAGAAGCGGTAAAATTAAGTTTTATGAAAAATTCATTTTTTTTAACTACCACTTAGTGGTTTCACTATTCATCAAAAAATGAAAGTTTCCAGAAAAATTCCAAAAATTATGCCTAAGCTATATATGATATTATGAATTGAAAAATGATGTCTATTTTACCAAATTCAAAACATATCAGTTGCATTACTTAATTTAAAAATTAATATCCGTCGTCAAAACAAATAGCGTGTTCTTAAGAGATAATAACTATCAAAAGATTGACAATTGTTTATGTCCGGTTTAAATGTGAAATTACACCCAATGACCAAAATTGTATTAAATTGTAAAAATATATTGTAAATATACTTTAAAACCACTCAAAATAATAATTTATCTCTATTAATTATTTCTATTAAAAAGGTTGTTTTTAATTAAAATTTAGTAATTTTCACTATTCATCAGAAAATGAAAGTTATCCGAAAAGTTCCAAAATTTCACCCTAAGCTAATTTCGATATTCCGAATCCAAAAATGAAGTCCATTTTGAAAAATATAATATACAAAATTTCAAAAAGTGGTTATTACTATTCATAACGGCTAGTTTTAATAATATTTTTAATAGCATATTATTGTTTAGTGAAACTTATTATTGCGTACACACGTGCTATCGATTAAGGTCGTGATTGTGTGTAATGTAAGGCAATTCAAGGATGTGTGTTGTGCAAGATCCTTTTGGTGTAGCATACAACACAAGACATTAATGAAATTAAAAATAATATTTTTCATAAAATCTCAGGATATTACATTCTACCTCCCTTAAAATGAATTTCACCCTCGAAATTTGTCGGCGTTATAAATGGTTTACTCCTAGAATGTTTAATTAATAGAAACCCACATCGTAAAAAGGAATACCAAAACCAATCTTTAAAAACAAAAGTATGAAACATAATGGTTACCCTAATAAACTAATCACTGGGTTTCCACATATATGAAAATATGGACATGGAATAGAAATCTAACCATCATGTTCTGATGGAGAGTGGTAGAGAACATGGATATGGAAAAACCATCAATCACAAATCCATAGATTTTTTATGATCTAAGGTACCATCTGATTCATCGTATATAAGGGCACTAGGACAACATTTTTGGTTTTTAAGATCATTTCCCTAAAGATGATGAATTAAAAGAAATACTTACATGATTTTGGAAAAATCTCACTGTTGTTCATTAATTGAACAATTTCCACTTCATCCCTTAATTAAATGAAGTTGAATTTGTTATTTGTGATGTATTAGAAGATCATGTTATAGAATTATGGGTCATTCCATCTGTCTTAAACAAAAGGTTATAAAAGTTATCAAAAATACATAAGTCCATCTATAGTGAGATTAATCATATATGGTTCCTAAAATGGACTTATACTTCATATATCATACTGATTAATATAAGAAAACTAGTTTTTACTAAACAGGGACTTCCTGTAGGCCAGTGGTAGGCGATAAAAGCCAGTCGCACTTCGGTTGTGGGTTCGATTCCCACAGCCTTGTCCGACGCGATGGGTTGTCGCCCATCCTGCAGGTTGTCTTTTTTCTAAAGCTATATTACTATAACATCCCATCAATAATATCAAAAAAAATTCTATCCTTAAATAATACTAACTTATGTCCAACATAATATGTTCCAATATTTAGGCTTATCTAAAATACTTTGGTCCAAGCTCATAGTATAATGAAAACTATTACTTGAAATTTCATAAACTAAGCATGTGAATACCATCATTTATCCCCCATATATCTTGTTGGTCACATTCCAATCCTATGAATACCTTAATCATGTATTCTCTTGAAAAATGAATACCCCTTAAACCTTCGTGAAAACATGAATGCTGTAAAAAGTTAACACTTTCAACATAAAAAAATCCAAAAATTCTATATACTCAAACCTTGATATAACCTTCTCCTTATATCAGTCATGAGCTCTTGAATACTATCAAAAATTTAATTTTCTCGGTATCCCTTCATTATGCGCATATCACCTACATTCCAAAAATATCTGAATAACCTTTCATGGATACTGGTATCATTATTCATACTCTTTCAAAACTCAAGGAAAGACAAAAGTGTAACAATCCTTAGATGTCTCTTTATTCCATAGTACCGTGAGATTAATTATACAACATTACACTTGATAAACATGTAATCATTCCACTACCTTATGAAACCATTGACCGAGCATCAAAATTATTTCATCTCAAATATCATTTGTAGTCTCTTAGTCATCATCAACAAAAATACTACCCATACGATCGTACTGATTCTCTTCATGAGACTTTCCCTTAGGACATTGGTTTTCATAATGCCCGTACATTCCATATTTAAAACATTTAACCATTGTTGATGTCATATTAATACCATTATCCTCATCCATGGTGTTAACTGGACCTTTTCCTTTGGACTTACTGGATTTGTGTCCTTCTTTTCCACACCCAAAGAATCTTCCAGTTCCTTTGAAACAATCTCCCTGATGCCTCTTCCCACATGATTTACATGAGGGAAATTGAAATTTCTTTCCTCTATGATCATCATGAAACTCCATCATTCTCTTATTATCTGAGCCGGGAAACTTACCAAAGTTGAGATTATTGATCATATTATGAGATTGATTATTAGGCATAATAACTATGTTTGGACTTCCAAATACCGTTTCATTTGGTTTCTCATGAAGAATATCATTCCATTGTCTGTCATATACTCCATTATCATGAATCTTCCTGTTTCCAGCCATTTTCTAAAACCCAAAAAGAATAGTGTGAGAGGTAAAAATCATTCTAGGGAAAACAACATAGTAAAGGGGTAGTATCCTCAATATCTAACATCTTAGGTTAAATTCTATGATCGTTATCGTACTTCTAGGACTGTATCCTATATGTATACTTATCCTTAGGGACATCCCTAGACATACCTTAGAAATATCTCTAGGGATCTCACTAACATTTTCACATCCTAGTTTCCAAAGGTTGACTAATCCTTTCCTCTAATACCAACTATAGAGACCCAAAGCTTGACGTACATGGACATTAGATTACTTTAGCGGAATACTTAATACATAACCAAAAACAGACACACAAGGACCGTAATAGTTTAGTGTCTTTGGAAACTTGGAACGTAATCTTCTAATCGTGGTGAAAGATCTTCAACATCTCCTATAAAGATCTTCCCCTTTTTTTTCTTACCTAAAACCTTTCTTTATATCCTGGGGAAAAGAAAACATAACAAGGGTGAGCTCAAATTCTCAGTAAGGGTAATCATGGATAAAATAAAACATTCCATATACATTTGAACTTAAAAACATGAACATAATGTTTAAACATAAAAATCTTGAAAAATGGCATAAAACATGGAAGTACGTAAGGGATATATCATAAAGAAACATTAAGAATGATAAAATAGCAAGGGAATAAAACATGTAATTGTGGCAACCATTAAGCACATGACATGATTTCCATAGTAGCCAAGGCATTTCAGCCAAGACCATCTTAGTGGACAAAGTCCCTTTCTGAATCGAGTTCACTCCTCGTTCCAGTCCTGTATTACTGAATCGGTTTAACTTATCATTCCAGCCATGTCTCTCTCATGAGATATAAATCATTACCCAATACATTGGAGGGAGATATAGGTCCCACCAATCTCATAATGAAATCATTCTTACTTGTGCCACAACATAAACATAAATCATTCATCATAACCCAATGAATAAAATGGGTTTCATAAACATCATTCCATCATCACATAATCCATATAAAATAAATGGACATCATTTCATAATAAGAAAAGTTTAACCATGTAAATCATAGAGACATTATACTTGCACCATACTCATATGAAATAATGTAATCTTAGATGGAAAAATGGTTTTGATAAAACACTTGAAATGAATTCTTGAAGAAAATATCCTTTCTTCTTCAAAATCAATTTCTTTTCACAAAATGTCAGGAAATTTTAAAATAAAAAGATTTTGTTTAAAATAGCCATCAAATATTTTTGAGGAAGCTTCATGAAAATAAGGCTTTATAAAACCGTAAAAACCCATTCGTTCCGTATAAGTTAAAAAACATTCTTCTTGTACTTTTGTCGGAAAAGTTAAAAAAGTACCTCGTAGGGTAAACAAAAGAATGATTCCTTCCATACCGTGGGGTAAAAGTCAAAATGGTTATAAAAGGAATTTAAACATACATGGCTACACTATTATAAAACATGGACATGGATGATAGCAATAACCCTAGTAAATACTTACGAATAAGTAATCTCGGATAAAAATGAGATTTGCACAATTATCCCTTACCTTAGTTCCGATTTGCTTCATAAGTGTTTGAACCTCCTGTATAATGATTTAAATAATGTCATTGACTTATTCCAGAATCATACTCGTTGTTATGATATCATATATGGTTCACTTATGAATTTATATTGCTCGTTCTTTTGTAAATTCCATGTTAAAAAGCGTTTTGGGTAAAATCATTACATTTGTCGTCTGTGTTTTGACTTGTAATTATTCATATGATTACTTAGATCATGATTACTTAATTACAGAATATAAAACATGATTTATATATAATATATATTCATAATATACATATATATAATAGATCAGTAAATGGAATGAAATACACCGTTCATGGAGACGGTAGGCCGTACGTACGCATGAACGCTGTTTTCGTTTCCTTATTGAGTTGAATGGAATTAAGTAGATGACATACATATATATACACATAAATCCAGTATAATTATTATGTCATATATTTCATGATTAATTATTATATATACATTATAATCATTCATGAATGGTTAATGTGGAGAATGAATCTCATCGTGTCGTGGAGACGGTAGTCCGTACGTAAGCACGAGCGATGATATCATTCTCATGATCGTGGAATTATATTGGAGTGTATGTATACTACTTCAGAATCAATATCACTTTAAAATAATCATATATAGTTATTATGTACACCATTATACCCATCCAAGTAAGGTGGTGGTGGAAAATATATTACACTACGGCGTGGAGTCAGTATTCCGTACCTACGCACGCGCGGTGATTTCGTTTTCCGTAGGATGGATAGATGGTGAAATAGGGTTGTTTCATACTTATAATAACATATCAGTATATGATTGATACTGATATTATTACTTTATAATGAAACAAGATAATAATATGAAGTGGAAAAAAGAAATAAAGTTGAAAGAATCGGTAACGGACATTACCTCTTCCTTAAAGCGCCTCTTTGAGTCCTCCTCTTAGGGCACTAAAATTGGTATTTGAAGAGGAACAGGACCTTTAGTATGTTTCTAGGGAATTGGAGAAGAGAATTTGGCAGGTTTTGGCCAAGCTTGAAGGCTCAAAGTGGTGTGAGGAAGAGAGGGAGGAGGTTCCCTTTTATAAGGGAGGGGAGGGGCACCTTTGGAATAACTAAAAATTTATTACATTATAAAGCCAAATTCGGTTTTAAATATCTCCAAATTGATTTATTTAGAATCTAAGGTGGGGATTGGTAGAAATCCTCCCATCCAATAGAATTTAGACAAGTTTAGTTTCCAATTGTAACCTTATCATTCAGATTTAACATTAAGTTAGATAATTTTACTTTTACCGTGTCTTTTTGTGTTCTTGCACTATAAGGCTAATAAACTTTCTATAAGAAGCCAAAAGATCCCCAAGTTGTTTACTATTTATATATATAACCTTATCTAAGTAATTAGTCCTAACCTTATATTTTTAGGAATAAAATAACAATTAATAATATAATATGTGTTTTAAAAACAATTTTATGTCAATTTTGACACTATTTAGTAATTGATTTTTGTGAAACTCATAACAGACTGATTAGTTCGAAAAAAGTTAATTATATCAATACTAACATGTCATAGTAACCTATAAAATTATTGTAACTCATAAAAAGTCTCATATTATATTTATTTGTGTATTTATAACATCAATTATGTCAATATTTCATTAATATGATAATTACTGCATCATCTTTGTGTCATAAATAAATTATATTATTTAATGTCTAAAAATTAAAAATAAAATATCATTATGTAGGAAATATTTTTATCTTTCTAATTAATGTTTATAGTCAAATTTATCTTATGTATAACCCTATATTAAAAATTATTTACTTATTAAACATTAACTTTAACTATTTTAACCCTTCTTTAAATAAATTAATAATAAATCTCCTAATCTAATCCAAGTGGGACTAAATGGTCATATTTTATTCCTAAGGTTGTTTTTGGTCGAATTACAATTATCCAATAGAATTAGGACATGTGTTAGGGTAACAATAATATCATTTTTACCCTTAATTACCCTATTTACTTTTAACCGTGGTAAAAAAAAGTAAAAAGTTACTATTCACCAAAAATTATTTTCATCTCACTGAACCACATTTTACTTACTGATATCAACTGTGTCTCTCGGATTTTTGAAATTCCACTCACAGAAGCGGTAAAATTAGGTTTTATGAAAAATTCATTTTTTTTAACTACCACTTAGTGGTTTCACTATTCATCAAAAAATGAAAGTTTCCAGAAAAATACCAAAAATTATGCCTAAGCTGTATTTGATATTATGAACTGAAAAATGATGTCTATTTTCCCAAATTCAAAACATATTAGTTGCATTACTTAATTTAAAAATTAATTCCCGTCGTCAAAACAAATAGCGTGTTCTTAAGAGATAATAACTATCAAAACATTGACACTCGTTTATGTCTGGTTTAAATGTGAAATTACATCCAATGACCAACATTGTATTAAATTGTAAAAATATATTCTAAATATACTTTAAAACCACTCAAATTAATAATTTATCAATATTAATTTTTTCGATTAAAATGATTGTTTTTAATTAAAATTTAGTATTTTTCACTATTCATTAGAAAATGAATGTTATCCCAAAAGTGCCAAAATTTCACCCTAAGATAATTTCGATATTCCGAATCCAAAAATGAATTCCATTTTAAAAAATAAAATTTACAAAATTTCAAAAAGTGGTTATTACTATTCATAAGGCTAGTTTTAATAATATTTTAATAGCATATTGTTGTTTAGTGAAACTCATTATTGCGTACACACATGCTATCGAGGAAGGTCGTGATTGCGTGTAATGCAAGGAAATTAAAGGGTGCGTGTTGTGAAAGCTCCTTTTGGTGTAGCGTACAACACACGACATTAATGAAATTAAAAAGAATATTTTTCATAAAATCTCGGGGTGTTACATTCTACCCCCCTTAAAATGAATTTCGCCCTCGAAATTCGTCGAGGTTATAAATGGTTTGCTCCTAGAAAGATTCTTTAATAGAAACCCACATCGTAAAAAGGAATACCAAAACCAATCTTTAAAAACAAAAGTATGAAACATAACAGTTACCCAAATAAACTAATCAATGGGTTTCCACATAGATGAAAATATAGATATGGAAGAGAAATCTAACCATCATGTTCTGATGGAGAGTGGTAGAGGATATGGCTATGGAAAAGCCAGCAATCAAAAATCCATAGATTTGTGATGATCTAAGGTACCATCTGATTCATCGGATATAAGGGCACTAGGACAACATTTTTTGGTTTTTAATATCATTTCCCTAAAGTTGATGAATTAAAAGAAATACTTACATGATTTTGGTACAATCTCACTGTTGTTCGTTAATTGAACAATTTCCACTTCATCCCTTAATGAAATGAAGTTGAATTTGTTATTCGTGATGTGTTAGTAGATCATGTGATAGAATGATGGGTCATTCCATCTGTCTCAAACAAAAGGTTATAAAAGTTATCAAAAATACATAAGTCCATCTATAGTGAGATTAATCATATATGGTTCCTAAAATGGAATTATACTTCATATATCATACTGCTTAATATAAGAAAACTAGTTTCTACTAAACAGGGACTTCTTGTAGGCCAGTGGTAGGTGATAAAGGCTAGTCGCACTTCGGTTGTCGGTTCGATTCCCACAGCCTTGTCCGACGTGATGGGTTTTCACCCATCCTACAGGTTGTCCTTTTTTCTAAAGCTATATTACTATAACATCCCATCAATAATATTAAAAAAAAATTCTATCCTTAAATAATACTAACATATGTCCAACATAATCCATTCCAATCTTTAGGCTGATCTAAAATACTTCGGTCAAAGGTCATAGTATAATGAAAATGATTACTTGAAATGTCATAAACGAAGCATGTGAATACCATCATTTATCCCTCATATATCTTGTTGGTCACATTCCAATCCTGTGAATATCTTAATCATGTATTCTCTTGAAAAATGAATACCCATTAAACCTTAGTGAAAACATGAATGCTGTCAAAAGTTAACTCTTCCCACATACCAAAATCCAAAAATTCTATATACTCAAACCATGATATAACCTTCTCCTTATATCAGTCATGAGCTCATGAATACTATCAAACATTTAATTTTCTCCTTATCCCTTCATTATGCGCATATCATCAACATTCCAAAAATATCTGAATAACCTTTCATGGATACTGGTACCATTAATCATACACTTTAAAAACTCAAGGAAAGACAACAGTGTAACAATCCTTAGATGTCTCTTTATTCCCTAGTACCATGAGATTACTTATACAACATTACACTTGATAAACATGTAATCATTCCACTACATTCTGAAACCATTGACCAAGCTTCAACAATTCTTTCATCTCACATATCATTTGTATTGTCTTCATCATCATCATCAACATAAACTCCACCAATACGACCATACTGATTCTCTTCATGAGACTTTCCCTTAGGGAATTGGTTTGCATAATGCCCGTACATTCTATATTTAAAACATTTAACCATTGTTGATGTTGTAGCAATACCATTATCCTCATCCATGGTGTTAACTGAACCTTTTCCTTCTCACTAACTAGCTTTGTGTCCTTCTTTTCCACACCCAAAGCATCTTCCAGTTCCCTTGAAAAAATCTCCCCGATGCCTCTTCCCACATGATTTACATGAGGAAAATTGAACTTTCTTTCCTCTATGATCATCATAAAACTCCATCTTTCTCTTATTATCTAAGTCAGGAAACTTACCAAAGTTGAGATTATTGATCATATTATGAGATTGCTGATTAGGCATAATAACAATGTTTGGACTTCCAAATCCCATTTCATTTGGTTTTTCATGAAGAATTTCATTCCATTGTCCGTCATATCCTCCATTATCATGAATCGTCCTGTTTCCAGCCATTTTCTAAAACCCAAAAAGAATAGTGTGAGAGGTAAAAATCATGCTAGGGAAAACAACATAGTAAAGGGGGAGTATCCTCAATATCTAACATCTTAGGTTAAATTCTATGATTGTTACCATAGTTCTAGGACTATAACCTATATGTATACTTATCCTTAGGGACATCCCTAGACATACCTTAGAAATATCTCTAGGGATATCACTAATGTTTTCGCATCCTAGTTTTCAAAGGTTGACTAAACCTTTCCTATTATACCAACTAGAGAGACCCAAAGCTTGACGTACATGGACATTACATTACTTAAGGGGAATACTTAATACATAACCAAAAACAGACACACAAGGACCGTAATAATTTAGTGTCTTTGGAAACTTGGAACGTAATCTTCTAATCATGGTGAAAGATCTTTAACATCCCCCATAAAGATCTTCCCCTTTTTTTCTTACCTAAAACCTTTTCATTATATCCTGGGGAAAAGAAAACATAAAAAGGGTGAGCTCAAATGCCCAGTAAGGGTAATCATGTATAAAATAAAACATACCATATACATTTGAACATAAAAACATGAACATAATGTTTAAACATCAAAAGCTTGAAAAATGACATAAAACATGGAAGTACGTAATGGATAGATCATAAAGAAAAATTAAGAATGATAAAATAGCATGGGAATAAAACATGTAATTGTGGAAACCATTAAGCACATGACATGATTTCCATAGTAGCCAAGGCATTGCTTCCAAGACCATCTTAGTGGACAAAGTCCCTTTCTGAATCGAGTTCACTCCTCGTTCCAGTCCTGTATTACTGAACCGGTTTAACTTGTCGTTCCAACCATGTCTATCTCATGAGATATAAATCTTTACCCAATGCATTAGATGGAGATATAGGTCCCACCCATCTCATAATGAAATCATTCTTACTTGTTCCACAACATAAACATAAATCATTCATCATAACCCAATGAATAAAATGGGTTTCATAAACATCATTCCATCATCACATAATCCATATAAAATAAATGGACATCATTTCATAATAAGAAAAGTGAAACCATGTAAATCATAGAGACTTTATACTTGAACCATACACATATGAAATAATGTCATCTTAGATGAAAAATGGTTTTGATAAAACACT
Source organism: Viscum album (assembly GCA_963277665.1). Lineage (NCBI taxonomy): Eukaryota > Viridiplantae > Streptophyta > Magnoliopsida > Santalales > Viscaceae > Viscum > Viscum album. The sequence goes on from OY728139.1 coordinate 1,104,603,746, forward strand.
TGAAATGAATTCTTGAAGAAAATATCCTTTCTTCTTCAAAATCAATTTCTTTTCACAAAATGTCATGAAATTTTAAAAGAAAAATATTTTTTTTAAAATAGTCATGAAATAGTTTTGATGAAGCTTCATGAAAATAAGGCTTTATAAAACCGTAAAAAACCTGTTCGTTCCGTATAAGTTAAAAAACATTCTTCTTGTACTTTTGTCGGAAAAGTTAAAAAACTACCTCGTAGGGTAAACAAAAGAATGATTCCTTCCATACCATGGGGTAAAAGTCAAAATGGGTGTAAAATGACTTTAAACATACCTGAATACACTTTTATAAATCGTGGACATGGATGATAGCAATAACCCCAGTAAATACTTACGAATAAGTAATCTCGGATAAAAATGAGATTTGCACAATTATCCCTTACCTTAGGTCCGATTTGCTTCGTAAGTGTTCGAAACTCTTGTATAATGATTTAAATAATGTCACTGACTTATTCCAGAATCATACGCATTGTTATGATATCATATATGGTTCACTTATGACATTATATTACCTGTTCTTTTGTAAATTCCATGTTAAAGAGCATTTTGGGTAAAATCATTTCATTTGTCGTCCGTGTTTTGACCTGTAATTATTCATATGATTACTTAGATCATGATTACTTAATTCCAGAATATATAACATGATTTATATATAATATATATTCATAATATACATATATATAGTAGATTAGTAAATGGAAAGAAATACACCGTTCATGGAGACGGTAGGCCGTATGTACGCATGAACGCTGTTTTCGTTTCCTTATTGAGTTGAATGGAATTAAGTAGAAAACATACATATATATACAAATAAATCCAGTATCATTATTATGTCATATATTTCATGATTACTTATTATATATAATTTATAATCATTCATGAATGGTTAATGTGGAGAATGAATCTCATCGCATCGTGGAGACGGTAGTCCGTACGTACGCACGAGCGATGATATCATTCTCATGATCGTGAAATTATATTGGAGTGTATATATACTATTTCAGAATCAATATCTCTTTAAAATAATCATATATAGTTATTATTTACACCATTATACCCATCCAAGTAAGGTGGTGGTGGAAAATATATTACACCACGGCGTGGAGACGGTATTCCGTACGTACGCACGCGCGGTGATTTCGTTTTCCGTAGGATGGATAGATGGTGAAATAGGGTTGTTTCATAATTATAATAACATATCAGTATATGAGGGATACTTATTTTATTACTTCATAATGAAACAACCTAATAAGAAGAAGTGGAAGAAGAAATAATGTTGAAAGAATCGGTAACGGACATTACCTCTTCTTTGAAGCGCCTCTTTAAGTCCTCCTCTTAGAGCACTAAAATTTGTCATTGAAGAAGAACAGGACCTCTAGTATGTTTCTAGGGAAGTGGATAAGAGAAGTTTTCAGGGTTTGGACGAGCATGAAGGCTCAAAGTGGTGTGAGGAAGAGAGGGAGGAGGTGCCCTTTTATAAGGGAGGAGAGGAGCACCTTTGGAATAACAAAACATATTATTTTATTATAAAGCCAAATTCGGTTTTAAATTGATCCAAATTGATTTATTTCGAAGCTAAGGTGGGTATGGGTCAAAATAAACTCATCCAATAGAACGTAGAAAAGTTTATGTTCCTATTTTAACCTTATCATTCAGATTTAACGTTAAGTAAGATAATTTTACTTTTACCGTGTCTTTTTGTGTTCTTACACTATAAGGTTAATAAACATACTATAAGAATCCAAACGAACCCCAAGTTGTTTATTATTAATTTATATAACCTTATCTAAGCCATTCTACCATACCTTATATTTTTATAAATAAAATAACAATTAATAATATAATATTTGTTTTGAAAACAATTTTATGTAAATTTTGACACTATTTAGTAAGTGATTTTTGTGAAAATCATAACAGACTGATTAGTTCTAAAAAAGTTAATTATATCAATAATAACATGTCATATTAACCTATAAAATTAGTGGAATTCATAAAAAGTCTCAAATTACATTTATTTGGGTATTTATAACATCAATTATTTCAATATTTTATTAATAAGATAATTACTGCATCATCTTTATGTCATAAATAAATTAAATTATTTAATGTCTAAAAATTACAAATAAAATATAATTATTTAGGAAATCATTTTTTCTTTCTAATGAATATTTATAGTCTAATTTATATTATCTATAACCCTATATTAAAAATAATGTACTTATTAAACATTGATTTTAACTATTTTAACCCTTCTTTAAATAAATTAATAATAAATGTCCTAATCTAATCCATGTGGGCCTAAATGGTCATATTGTATTCCTAAGGTTGTTTTTGGCTGAATTACACTTATCCAATAGAATTAGTACATGTTTTAGGGTAATAATAATATCATTTTTACCCTTAATTACCCTATTTACTTTTAACCGTGGTAAAAAAAAGTTAAAAGTTACTATTCACAAAAAATTATTTTCATCTCATTGAACCACATTTTACTTACTGACATCAACCGTGTCTCTAATATTTTTGAAATTCCACTCAGAGAAGTGGTAAAATTATGTTTTATGAAAAAATCATTTTTTTAACTACCACTTAGTGGTTTCACTATTCATCAAAAAATGAAAGTTTCCAGAAAAATACAAAAAGTTAGGCCTAAGCTATATTTGATATTATGAACTGAAAAATGATGTCTATTTTACCAAATTCAAAACATATCAGTTGCATTACTTAATTTAAAAATTAATTCCCGTCGTCAAAACAAATACCGTGTTCTTAAGAGATAATAACTTCAAAAGATTGACACTTGTTTCTATCTGGTTTAATGTGAAATTACATCCAATGACCAAAATTGTATTAAATTGTAAAACATATATTCTAAATATACTTTAAAACCACCCAAATTAATAATTTATCACTGTTAATTATTTCGATTAAAAAGGTTGTTTTTAATTAATATTTAGTAATTTTTACTATTCATCAAAAAATGAAAGTTACCCGAAAAGTACCAAAATTTCACCCTAAGATAATTTCGATATTCCAAATCCAAAAATGAAGTCCATTTTGAAAATTAAAATTTAAAAAATTTCAAAAAGTGGTTATTACTATTCATAACAGCGAGTTTCAATAATATTTTAATAGCATATTGTTGTTTAGTGAAACTCATTATTGCGTACACACATGCTATCGAGGAAGGTCGTGATTGCGTGTAATGTAAGGAAAGTCAAGGATGCGTGTTGTTTAAGCTTCTTTTGGTGTAACATACAACACAAGACATTAATGAAATTAAAAAGAATATTTTTCATAAACTCTTGGGGTGTTACAAGATGCTAGCCATATGCATCGATAATCTTAGAGATGAGCTGCGAACACCGCTCATACCAGGGGAGAGCACCACTGGATTCATCCATCTCTCGTCGATTGCCCGGATAATTGAGGAATCCCTATAGCGGACAAATTCAAAGTCCCGAATAGCTTCGCAGGATCCTGTGAAAAGAGCCCCTAGAGCTGAAGCATCCACTGTCACACTCAAGCCAGCCCTTGTGCCCGCTCCACCGCTCAGGCCTCTACCAAATCGTCAAGGGCCCCCTGTATATCAGCGGCCGCCCCTGCCTAAACAGGATGATCATAGAGGACTGAAGCGGAACCAGTTTGAGGAACGAAGACAAAAATTATACTCATTTCGAGAAGATCAAGTCTGCAGCTACTTCATCGCTCCCATTAATTGCAACTTGATCTGCCTCCGGGAGCCGAGGAAACCTGAAGAAGTCGGCTGTGATGACAGGTCAGATTACTGCCCCTACCATCGGATGTTGGGGCATAGTATCTAAGAGTGCTTCTTCTTTAATGACCTCCTGCAGATGATTGTAGATTCCGGACAAGTCGAGTTGGGACCACCCCCAGCACATGTGGCATGTATCTCTACCATAGGCCCCGAAAAAGAGGAGGGGTGGCAGAAAGTCGCCATCAAGTAGGGGCAGAAATTTGACAACGTGATGACTCGTAAGTCTATCAACCGAGCCCAGGGCATACTCCGAGCTCAACTACAGCAGCCGGTGTTGCCACCAACAGCCCCTGCAGCTGCAAAGCCGACCACATCAGCCTCACAACCCTCCACAAGATGGTCATACGGACCGAGCCGAAGGAGGAAAAAATTCCAAGAGGAGCAGTCCACGATGGGGCCAAAGTTAGTCCCAACCCTAGCAGACTTTATGCCCTCAAATTTGGCACCACGGGCATCGACCCACCAAATGGAACCATCAGAGACAACCGACCATGTTGAGATGTCAAAGGATGAAGAGCCAATATTTGGTTCTATCAATGTCATCCATCTCATGGAATCATTCCCTGACAAAGGGTTGGATTACGAACCCGAGTTTCCTGCATGAGGAGCCGGGAGGAGGAATCGCAGAGGCAGGGGATACCAGGGGAGGTGCAGCCACGGCCGAAACCAACCCTACGGTTGGACCCCGGCCCAGACCGTCAATATTTCAGAAACCCGTGGGAGAGCCCTTCAGCGGACTCAGCAGGAGAGGGAATTCCCCTCCACCCCCACAAGCAGCCACTCTGGTCTTGTTGTTCTACAATACCCACCAGAGGAGGAGCAAGTATCTAGTCACCTAGTGCACACAAATAGACCGGCCATGCCAAGTCCTCAAAATGCGGGAACATCATTGACATCCGTCCCTGCAGCTAGTCCCTCCTCATCAAATGCTCCAGCTCCCAAAGCACCCGCTAAGACTCTCCCGCCAATGGAGAAGCGTCGACCACTAGAGCAAAAATATGACATCCTTAAGCAGCTGGCGTCAGTACCAGCCAAGTTTTCAATCTTGAATGCCCTAAGTTTGTCAACCGAACTTAGGGATGCGGTCATCAAAGCTTTGATCAGCCCCCAGGAATTCCAAGATGAGGTAGCTGCCGTCGAGATTTATCGGACAGAGACTGGGCCGGCTGAATGCAATGCGGTGATTTCATTCACCGATCAAGACAAAGATGCCATCATGCAAGGACACCTCAGACAACTATATGTGTCTCACACACTGAATGGTATTGAGATCCGAAAAGTCTTTATAGACAACGGCTCTGGAGTTAACCTCCTTCCCCTGCGGACACTCTGTAAGTTGGGATACAGTGAGGACGATCTAATTCCCTCAACCACAACTTTGTTAGGTTACGAAAAGAGTGAGCAGAAGCCAATGGGACAAATTAAGATAAAGACCCATTTTGGTGACCTGGTAGCCTACACAGAATTCATGGTGGTCTGGCAGAGCACGGCATTCATTGCCCTGTTGGGAAGGTCATGGCTCCATTAGCACATGGTCGTTCCTTCATGCTACCACCAGTGTATCAAGTATTGCGTCAATGGACAAAGCATGACGTTGCACACTAACAAAGCCCCTTTCGAGCTCTCCGAGTCACATTATGTTGACTCCAGGTTCTAGGAGAAAAAGAAGAATAAGCCTTTGGTCGACGGCGTCGACTGGATCCCCGCTCCAAATGGTCTGGAAAGGGTCCCCTATGACCCCCTTAGGCAGCTTGGTAGAGATTATGTCCTGCCCATCAACCGTGTTGAGAGTAGGAGTTTAAGTCCGGACACGCATGAGGATGTCCTCATGACTTCATCCATGATGGCCGAACACGACATTGCGGGAATGTCTTCCAACCCTCGATTTGGGGACGAATACTCAAGCAGGGATGCCTACGATGCCTCTCCCTCAAACCCTCAAAGGCTCAGACCGGAAACTCTCTCCTCGTCAGATCAAGAAGATGAGGACATGGGAGAAGAAGAGGGGGAAGATCTCATAGATGCACCTCCTGCATTTGAGGAGGGTTTCTCCACCACTGTGGATGAGGTCAGGGAAATAAACCTGGGTACCGAAAAAGACCTGAGGCCCACTCTCATTAGCGTGTCCATGTCTCCCAAGGAACACAATGTATATACCTCCTTCCTAAGGCAACATCGGGATGTATTTGCATGGAATTACATGGAAATGTCAGGACTTGATCCCGAGGTAGACATGCATCACCTGGGTCTCCCAGAAGACCACCAGGGCTACAAATAGGCCACTAGAAGGACACACCCCTCACATGCTGCCAAGATAGAGGCTGAGGTTGAAAAGATCATTAAAGCGGGCTTCATCTAGGAGGTCTAGTAACCCATTTGGTTGTCCTACATAGTCCCTATCCGGAAAAAGAACGGGCAAATCCACGTCTGTATTGACTTCAAAGACCATAATCGGCATTGTCCAAAAGATGACTTCCCAGTTCCAATCACCGAGTTGTTAATTGATGCGATGGCTGGGTATGAGGCTCTATCCTTCATGGACGGCTATTCCGGATATAATCAAATCAGGATAGCCTGAGAAGACGAAGCAGCCACATACTTCCGGGCCCCTCAAGGGGTATTCTGTTACAGGGTCATGCCCTTTGGTCTCAAGAATGATGGCACCACGTATCAGCGTGCCATGCATCGGATCTTTAAGTTGTTCCTGGGGAAATTCGTTGAATGTTACGTGGATGACCTAGTGGTTAAGTCTAGACAGCGCTCGGATCACATGTCGGACCTTGAGACTGTCTTCAACAATCTCCGACAACATTACTTGAAGATAAACCCCTTGAAATTCACCTTTGGGGTTACCTCAGGGAAATTCATTGGCTTCATCGTATGCCATCGCGGCATCGAAGTCGACCCTGAGAAGACGAAGGCTATCCTGAGCCTGCCACCCCCACGAAATCCCAATGAGATGAGGGGATTCCAAGGACACCAGGCCTATATTAGGCGGTTTATAGCCAACATTGCAGGAAAATGTTTTCCCTTCACTAGGTTGATGAAGAAGGGGATCACATACCAGTGGACGAATGACAGCCAAGAGGCGTTCGACAACTTGAAGAAGTACCTCTTAAGCCCACCGGTGTTAATGCCCCCGGTTGAAGGAAGGCCTCTCATTCTATATGTGAAGGCCCTAGAATGATCATTGGGAGACTTCCTTGAACAGAAGAACGACGCCGGCAGTGAAAACAGTCTCTATTACCTCAGTCGAACCATGATTGATGCTGAGACTCGATACTCAAATATCGAGAAGAGCTGTCTGGCCTTGGACTTCATGGTTCAAAAGCTACGACATTATCTGCAGCATCATGAGGTCCATTTGATCTCACGGAGTAACCCGCTCAAGTACATCCTAAGTCGCCCGATGCTAACCGGACGCCTATCCCGATGGGCGGTCATCTTGCAATAGTTCAACATCTTGTTCATGCCTCAAAAAGCTATCAAGGTCCAGGAATTAGTAGACTTTCTGGAAAAGAACCCTTCAACAGGGACCGCTGCACTGGACGCTGAACTACCTGATGAAGATATCTTCTCGGTTCAAGAGGAGTTCCCAGCATGGGAAATGTACTTTGACAGCAAGTCCCGAAGCCCCACCGGGAAGAGGATGGAGGATCCCAGATTCAGCAAAGTGGGTCTGTGGATAATACTCGTGTCCCCAGAAAAGGCAGTTTTTCCATATTCCTCCCTCTTTTCATAGGGATTTACGAAAAATGAAGCAGAATATCAAGCCCTCATTGTGGGCCTCGAGCTCGCACTCCAGGCACAAGTACAACACCTTAAGGTAAAAGGTGACTCGGAGCTGGTCATCAAGAAAGTCAACGGTGACTATGCTATTAAAAAAGAAGAGTTGATCCCCTTTTTTGACCATGTCCGAGGGATAATGGACATGTTCTCCACAAAACAAACGTTGACTTATATTCCCCGGTCCCAGAATGCTCAGGATGATGCATTAGCCAACGCGGCCACAACCCTAGCCAACCCAGACCAGGATGAAACGGTTATCAGTATTGATCACCGTCGAATGGTATTGTTATTTGATCAATCTAAGATGGAAGAGATCCACAAATTCTGTCCTGTCCCCAAGCCATATGCTCTTGCTACCAGCTGGATGACCCCCATCACGAACTACCTTCAACAGGGAGAGCTTCCATCAGACAGGACAGAACGAGAGCAAATACGGAGAAGGGAAATCAATTTTGTCTTATATGGAAGCGCGTGTCAGCAAGAGGTCCTCTACAAATGGGGCCTCGATGGAGTGCTCCTCAAGTGCATTGACGGAGAAGAAACTGCTGTTGTGATGACTGAAGTACATACAGGAGCATGTGGAGCACATCAACTAGGGACCTAGCTTTCCCATCAGGTTCGAAGGCTTGGGTACTACTGGACCACAGTGGCATGGGACTGTGAGAATTTTACCACAAAATTCCACTCATGCCAGATCCATGCCAACTTCATACACCAGCCCCCGGAGTTACTTCATCAAGCAAAGTACTCCTGGCCATTTACCGTCTGGGGGTGGATATCATGGGACCATATCCTCCCGCCACAGCCAAACAGCTGAAGTATATCCTCAAGGTGACCGAATTCTTTTCCAAATGGGAAGAAGACATACCAATCAATGAAGTTGGGGCAAAGAATATTGTCAGCTTCGTGAATACCAATATCATCACCATATTTTGTGTCCCTCATACTATACTGACTGACAACAGCACCAATTTCTACTCTGCTGAGCTAGAAAAGCTATACCACGAGTATGGTATCAAGGATAACCACTCATCCCGCTACCATGAAATGACCAAGGGATAGATAGAAACTTTCAACAAGACCTTGTCCAACATCCTCCAGAAAATGGTGGACAAAGATAGGAAGTCATGGCTGGATAAACTCCTCCATGCATTGTGGGCGTATCGAACCACAACCCTCACTGCTACTCAGTCTACCCCATACACATTGGTGTATGGCACAGAGGTGGTCCCTCCCATTGAACTCCAACTTCCCTCACTCCGTGTTTCCATCTTTGATCGATTATCCGATGATGAGTAGTCATAAAAGAGGTTAAGTGAATTGGAACAGCTGGACGAGAAGTAGTTGCACACTCTTTACCACCTGTAAGTGTACCAGAACCGGATCGCACGAGCCTTCAACAAAAAGGCCTGCCTCCGGTCTTTCTTGGAAGGAGAATCAGTGCTGGTCCTCCGGACCCCAATGATACCCGGCAAGATGCCTCCAAAGCTGGAGCCCAAGTGGGAGGGACCATGTGTTAAACACAAGGTCAACTCCAATGGAGCATATGCCTTGATCTCCATGGACGGGATATTCACTACAGCTCCTACCAATGTGAGATTCCTGAAGAAGTATTTCGCATAGATACCAAGAACTATTCACATCCTCACTGCATGACGTTAAACTGCATGGAGTTTGTCTTACCGCATGACGTTAAACTGCACGGAAGATGTCCTCACCGCATGACGTTAAACTGCATGGAGTTCATCCTTACCGCATTACGTTAAACTGCACGGAAGACGTCCTCACCGCATGACATTAAACTGCATGGAGTTCGTCCTTACCACATGATGATAAACTGCACGGATGAAGAAAAACATGAGATTTACACTTATTCCTCACCGCATGATGTTAAACTGCACGGAATCTGATAATTCCCCTCGTCCTCACCACATGACGTTAAACTGCATGGATTTCACAGAACTATGTATGGCTTGATTCCTTTACTTGTAGGATACGTAGCGATGCCGGGATTCTCTATCCTGGCCCAGCCACTTCAAAAAAAAATGTCCCCTTTCCCCCATGTATGGGCCAGACCTACGCAGGGTGTGTCTTCTTTACAAAGTACTACGTACGGCTTGATTCCTGCCCCTGCAGGATACGTAGCGATGCCGGGATTCCCTATCTTGGCCCAGTCACTTCAAAAAAAATTCCCTCTTCCCCTAAGTACGGACCAGACCTGCACAAGGTGTATCTTCTTTCAAAGAACTACATCAGACTTGATTCTTGCACGTGTAGGATACATATTGGCACCAGAATTCCACACTCTGGCCCAACCATCTCAAAAAGAAAAATAAAGGTGCACATTCCCCCGTGTACGGACCAGACATGCACAGGGTGTATTCATGTCCTCACCGCATGATGTTAAACTGCATGGAGTTTGTCCTTACCACATGATGATGAACATCATGGATGAAGAAGAATTAAGAATTCCCCTCCACCACCACCCCCACCCCCATGTACAGACCAGACCTGCACAGGGTGTGATCATCATCCTAACCACATAACGATTAAACTGTAAGGACTCTGTCCTCACCGCATGACGTTAAACTGCACAGATTCTAAAGAACTACGTAAGGCTTGATTCCTTCCCTCACAAGATACGTAGCGACACCAGGATCCCTAGTCTTGTCCCAACCCTTCAAAATTAATAATTCCTCAATTCCCCCGTGTATGGACCAGACCTGCACCGGGTGTGTTTCTCATCCTTACCACACAACGCTAAACTACATTGACAATGATGTTAAAAATGCCCCTTCCCTCGTGTACGGACTAGACCTGCATGGGGTGTATATATTCATCCTTACCGCATGACGTTAAACTGCACAGAATTTTTCCCCACCGCACGACGTTAAACTGTGTAGACCCCTTTTTCTTTCACATCGGGTCACCTTCGTCCTTACCGCATGACGTTAAACTGCATGGAGTTTGTCCTCACCGCATGACGTTAAATTTCACGTACTTCATCGCGACCCACCCAGGACACATGGAGATACGAGATAGAGATACTCCTTGCACATTTGGATACATTCTTTCCATACATCAGACTCCACGACCCGGATGATTATGGAACTTCATAACCACTCATGTCCATCGGAAGTGGAAATTCATCGACCCGTGGACACCTTTGTACAACTATACATACCATGCTCTCAGCGGCTCTGTAAAATGATAGCCCATGGCTCTTTCATCAAAGGAAAGATTTCTACAGGCGACACTCTTCCTAGCTATGTACGCTTACCGGCCTCAGAGCCCCCATAACATATCTCTTGATCCAGAAGTTTATGGCAAAGTGGTTTACAAGTTCATTCCCCTTTCACATTCGGGTGTTTCCAGGGTTTCCCTATCTAGCTAGCCTATGTGTCCACCAGTGGTTCACATAGCGACCTACATCAACAAACATCAAGCCAGGACTAGGCTACTTCGACTCAACAGACAATTGTGGTGACGATGTTTCTTGTATACCCAGACACCATTATCCCCACATGCTGAACTCTGCACTATGAGCAATCGCGGATCCTCATAACCACTCATGGCCATCAGAAGTGGATGGTTATCAACCCGGGGACACCTTTGTATGACTATGCATACCATGCCCTCAGCAGCTCTACATAATGATAGCCCCTGGCTCATCCATCAAAGTCAAGATTTCTTCGGGCGGTACTTCTCCTAGCTCTGTACGGTTACCGGCCTCAGAGCCCCCACACCACGCCTCCTGATCCGGGAAAAGCTCAAAGTTGCAGTTTATGACCTTCATCCCCCGCCTTGTTCCAAGTATACCAGAACATCCTGACCAATTTATCCTTCGAGTGACTACAGCAATAGTCACCCAATGGTCTGAGATCTATGACCGATAAACTAATAGTACTCTGTCCTTACCGCATGACATTAAACTGCATTGAATGAAGGCACACCCCCACACAAAAAAGGGAGAAAAGATCAGCATAGGGGGGGATCCTTGAAACTCAAAAAGAAACCAGGGACGGATATCCCCGACATGTCCAGACATTCCCCTGCCAAATGACATAATTCGTGGCCCAGACAATCATGGATCCTCATTACCACTCATGGCCACCGGAAGTGGAAATTTATCGACGTATGGACACCTTTGTATGACTATGCATACCATGCCCTCAGCGGCTCTACATAATGATAGCCCCTGGCTCATCCATCAAAGGCAAGATTTCCACAGGAGATGATTTTCCTAGCCCCATACGCTTACCGGCCTCAGAACCCCCATATCACCTTTCTTGATCCAAGAAGCCCCAGAACTGTGATTTACACCATCAACCCCCCTTCCACATCTGGGGCATATTGAGGTATTCAAGCCCAGTTATATTCTGATGAAGAGAAGCCTTCGCAATAATTCCCCCATCCTCGCCGCATGACGTTAAACTGCACGGAAACCTTTAATAATTCTCCTCATCCTAGCCACATGACGTTAAACTGCACGGTCGAACCCATCACGAGTTCAGTAAGAAACATTGGCTTTTCTTTGTCTTGCAGTGCATGGGTCGGACCTGCACGAACCACTGCCTCAAACCAGCGTGAGAAAGAATTACTTCACCTGTTCTCAGGATGTTTCATCTAGATATTTCCCCCGTATTTAGGCACCCTCTCATCATAAACCATACTCTGTACTCAGAAAAATCTGAACTCTCATAATCCACCCCTGGTGGTTCCAAATCTCAACGTCCCTGAAGTTTCTCGGCAATCGGAAGTGGATAGTCTTTGAATTAAGGACACCTTTGAACGACTATGCATATAATGCCTTCAGCGGATCTGTATATTGATCACCCCTGGCCCGTCAACCAAAGGCAAGTTTTCTTGGGGCAATGATTCTCTCTGTACGCCTCTTGGCCTCTGATCCCCTATTTCTATCCCAGGATTTGGAAAACCTCTGAGATACAGATTACCAACCTCTTTCACAATCCTACCTGAATGCGGTGAAATGTCTTTGACAATATTACCACGAATCAGGAGAAGTCGTTCCATTTTAGATAATGTCCTAGCTGCATGACTTTAATCTGCGTCAAGACTCAACCATCCCATACGCTTACTAAACGCGTAGTGGGGTGGTCTCCGGACCACGCTCCTGATTAGTACGGATGTTCCCAAAACCCTTTCAGATGTCACACTCCCCTTCTGAGCCGCCTCTAGTGGTTTTCATTTCTTTCTATGCTACCCATCATGGTTTCCATAAGCTGGACTTCCATGAAGTCCCCTGGCCATCAGAAATGGATAAGTCTTTGACATCAGGACACCTTTGTATGACTATGCATACCATACCCTCAGCGGGCTCTGCATATTGATTTCCCCTGGCCCGTCTACCAAAGACCAGTTTTTCTTAGGCAATGCTCTTCTTACCTCTGTACACTGGCATGGATCCCATGCCCTGAGCCATGCCATGATGCATGCCCTGCATGCCGCTCAAATTCAAACAAGTTTTCCCCACATGCACTTGAAGGGTATTAAGACATCTTTTAATCAGTTGAACCCCATTGGGGCCCTCGCCCAACCTTATTTGTTCAAATATGTTTGACCTAAAACATCAGTCATGATAGTATTGTCGGTGGGACTTTAAAATTCTCATAGAAGAAAGAGGCACAAAGCCTGTTATGCCGAAAACCCAAAAAGGGAAACCTAAGAAAAAACCAGGTTATACCCACCGGGTCCATACCGAATGGGCCCAGGCAAAATCAGGGCATTAAAAGAAGAAAAAGAAAAAAAGTTTGTGGGTTTTTCCTATAGAACCCTAGCAATAGTCAGACTACACTCGCTAGATCCCACGGTCCAAGAAAAAATTAGAACTTGTTTTCCTTAGTTATGATTAGTTCTGATTCTGTGAATTTTTATTTTCACAAAAATTATTCTAAGTAACAATCAAATTCCACAGTAATGAGTGATTAATGGAGACTGTATTTCATTCAGGAGGAAAAAAAGGAGAACGTCCAAAAGTTGGGGCCTCTCCTTTATGAAAAAAAGAATGGGGGATAGAGGGGTAAGTGAGACAGAGGATACAAAAGTAGCTCTGATAGTTATAAAGGAGCCTGACTTGCTCTCCCCACCAGATCAGTGACTGCCCAACGAAGGCCATCGCTGGATTGTTCCAACACTACCTTCTCCCTGGTATCAGCCTCTGCCACCAGACGGATAAACTCCACTGTGGTTTGGAGATCGTTGATCCCTTTTCTGGTGACTTTAAGACAGCTAGTCATAGCCAATAACTGGTCCCTCAGCATCGTGGCCCGTTCCTCGCATGCATGTAACTCAGAGGATAGGGTGGCCGCCTGATCTCGGTAGATTTCCTCCCATGCTATCAGTTGATGGAGATTTTTTGTAGTTTCCTCCAAGGTTCGGGCCCTGAAATGAGTGGTATCGAAGTGAGAGAGCATGCATTCAGTAGTGACAGCTTCCTCGCGGGCCATGACAACTTGGCAAGCAAGATAATGGAAGTGCCGATAGTCAAAGCCACCCATCCCAAAACCCAGGAAGAGCTGGCGAAGAGCTTCGGTTTTCGTTTCCATTTCGGATAAGGGGGTTTCGGTGATGATCTCACAGATTCAGGGCCAGGACCACCTGCGCACTGCCCTATGGTCTACCATGATGCGAGGATCCTTGGTATCCTCACTGGACGACACAAAAATAAATTCTGGCATGGCAGCCCGTGCAGACGTGCGCTCACTAGAAGTTGGCTCTAAATCTGGAAAGTCTGGGGCTCCTAACCCCGGCTCAGGCTTTAGGACCAAGTTTCTATGCCTGATATTGACTGGAGGAACCTCCAGGATGGCCTCGCTGGGACCCGACACCACAGGGTCGTCCTCATCCACACACAAGAATGTTGAACTTTCCCGAACTGCAGCCACCACAGGGTCAGGAGAGGAAGGTTCTCTGAATCACTTTGATCGGCGAGCCATTTGTCGGTCCTCCCATGAAACTGATGAGGAAGGTGTAGTGGACGCAGTAGCCACAATACCTCCCAATTTGGGGGTCTGCTAGACAGCCTTCCCTAGGATCCCATCAGGATAATACTTTACCCATGTCTTTGCATATTCCAGGGAAAGGTCGGCAGCTGTGCCCGTATCAGGTAGGGGAATGCTTGCGTCAGATCCATCCAGTGTTAGCATAATCCACAACTGGCGAAGTATGGCTGGATGCAGTCCTGGGGCCCGAGGAGGGGGAAGGGAAGCTTGGACTTGCATGCACCCAAACTGGCGAGAAAAGCGATACGGGACGTATAGCTCACACAAGGAGACATCGTCAATCCATGCGGACAGAAACCTATCCCGCAGGGAGACCATGTAAGAGTGCTCCTCCAAGCTCTCCTGGAGGTGGTCAACTAATATGCAAGAAGGGGTGGGGTAAGGAGTGAAGATAAACTGGGATAAGTCACTCAGGAGCTCGAGGACTTCACTAGAGTTAAGAGATTTCAAGCGAACTCCGGCTATATCCTGTAGGGTAGGACGAAAGGTAGGAAGTGGGATGGCTGTGTTGTGACGATACTCATAACAGCGACAATGATCCACCACCTATCCATACAAAAATTAGAATGCCCCACTTAGATGGTAGGGTGACCCGCCCACCTGCATGTGGCCCAGTATCTCGTAGATACGGGCCAATGTGGGCACAACTAAATTCACCAAGCGGCCCTCTGCTTACTCGGCCGCCATCATCAAAGTGTAGGCCTAGACACCGGGATTAACATCATGGGAAGGAAATAGACATCCGCTCAAAAACATAGCAAACAGACCGAGCAACCAGAGCATAGGAGACACACCAGGGCATGCCTCGTAACCCCACGAAAGGTAGTCGCCTGCTTCCAGAACCGCCCAGTAAAAACCTTGAATGGTTCGTGACCACTGGGAAGGATGAGTCCTGGGATGCTTAATATTCGGCGTAGGACTGGTGGTGTTCAGAAATAACCCTATCCAAGTACTGTAAGGAATAATCGAGTGGTCATGCAAGGCCTGACCCAGTGACTACTCCGCCATGGTCAGCATCTCTTTCCCCAATAAAGGCACATGTTCAACGTCGTCCCATGCATCAGGATTGGGAAAAACTTCATCATACATCTCTCCAGATATCGGCTGTATTCTTATCTGGTAGATGTCCCACAGACTAATGCCAACTTCACTGTGGGTAAGGTGGAAAGTATTAGTACTTGAACATCAGTGGCTGAACAGGTCGGGTAGGATCAAATACGGTGGGTAGAGATCAAATTGGGAAGCCCACACTGCGGAGTATAGGTTGACATCTTCCAAAGAATCGGGAGACTCCCGACAATGGTGATGGAACCAGAAATCCCAAGCCCAATCATTTGAGAGGAGCCCGCCAGACCGAAGATCCCAACTGGGAACCCACCCCGCATCAGGATCCCTTTGATCAAGATTAATAATAGAAGGGTATTCCTTAAAGACATCTCACTGTGAAAATTCTTGAGTGCACTGATTGCTTTGGGTCTAGATAGAGCCCCTCAGAATAGATGTGTCTTTCGGACCAAACTTAGATATTATCTCCCCGAATTGGGTAATGTTTTCCTGAAGGCATTTTGAAGGAGCTTCCAGGAAAAGAGATGGGAGACCTGTGAAAGTAGGGGGGATAGGGACATCTTCTTGAAGACCGAAGCCATAGAGTGGGGGCCGATTAGATAATGGATAACTCAGAAGCTTCGGAGAAAGCAGGTTCTTCAGTGCACCGTCATCAGGAATGATGGACCGGCTAGGGTCCCCTTTGACGCTCTCTGCTCTGCAAATCATAGTCGAACGTCTCTCTGAGGCGGTTGAGAGGGGATCTATAGTAGGCCTCGGTGCAGAATGGGGAGGACCCATATTTTCCCCCTGCACAATGAGAGGGATTAGTCTGGAATAAAAATCTATACAAGAATAACCAAAATGAATGTTTAAGGAGCCTTCACAACCAAATCCGCAAAGAGGCCTTGGAGGATGGTTCATGATGACATCATTCCGCGAACTAGCCCATTGCGAAATCAGTTCGCGAAGCCCTGGACCACGTAGCATTGGCCAGGAAACCACGAACCAAGTCACTCCGTGGAAATTCAATCCGAGGTTCATTTGGAAGATTTTGATAATTTTTAAAGTTCAAGAGATGTTTAGTCCGTGGAGCATCGAAACTGCGAAGCAAGTTCCTCCGCAACCCGTCATCACTTACTTATTAATTAAGAGTAATGGTTCGCGGTTAGGATGTCGGTTCGTGGGTGAAGGCGACCGTGGAGAAGAAATGGTTCGCGGAAGTTGTTGTCGTTTCGTGGACGAGGCACTTCGTAAAGGAGAAAACACACGAAGGCAAAGGAGATCTGGTTTCACAAAGAATTCAGTAAAGGACAAGTGAGGGCTCCCTGTATTTATAGGATTGGTCCCCTACCGGGTCCACCTTTCTACCGCAAACCATCTCAGTTTCAAGACCTCTTTGCATCGGAATGGCCTCCTCTTCGTTCCGATCGGACCCCATTCCGATGGGGGGCATTTGTAAAGTCTTGAAAAATCCGCAAAGGAAAATTTACCCAAATCCACCAAAATAATTTGGGGAAAATAATCAAAGAAGAGCCACAAAAGGGACCGGCATGTGAACCGGTCCAAGGAAGTGATACGTGGCTAGGCACCATGAGGCACCCCCTCCGAAAACCATTGTCGTTCGTGAAATGGAGGCAGAGAGGCTTCGCGGTCGCGTGGCAGGATGGGCGCCAGCTCGGTTCACTGTCACGAACCACCCCAACCGCGGACTGCGCCGACCGGTTCAAGCTGCACCTGCTGTCGTTTGCGGAATGGAGGAAGAACCCTCTGCAGCCGCGGAGCACTCCCTGAGTTCACCTCGCGGAGGAGGGGAGCGATCAATACCCACCGTGAATCACGGATTGACCAAGTCAGCTGTGAACCGGGTATTTTGTTATGGGCCTCCTCAAAAGGTGTCGCATGGCCACAGTTACATTCCTTTCCCCACTCTATAAAAGGAGACCAAGGGGGAAATATGGGAGGATGGGAGAACTGGAATCAGATTCGGATGAAAAATATCAGTTGAAGGAAGGCTTCGGATTTTGCAAGCAGTGAAATTCCCACCCGCGAAACACAGCAGGTATATGAATTAAGAAGGAATTGGAAAATGCATAATAATTTGGTAAACTGCGATCCTAAATAATAAAAAAGGAGAACTGCAAACCATACCCCATCCACAGATGACTTCCCCGCAGACCAGGGTGTTTATCCCTCTTTTCTCATCCGTCATACCGCGGAGCAACCTCTTTCGCGGGCGAAGCCCTGACTAACGAGCCTCCGATCAGCACCGCCCTTGGCCACCGCTGCCCGCCTGGAAACCTCCGAGAACCATCCTGGTTTGCGGATTGAGACTGAAGCCACGAACCACTCTAGTTCGCAGATTGAACCCGAAGCCGTGAACCACCCTAGTTCGCGGGACACCAATCAGTCTGCGGACTACCCTGGTTTGCGGACGACTTATCCAGCCATGTGGAACTTCCCCACGTAAAGGGCTCCACCACCCATACCTCTCAGTGGCTCTCCAAATACTTCAGTGTTCTCATTTCCAGAGCCAGGTAAAATCCTTCCAATCCAGCCAGGTCCTCCGTGATTCCCTCATTGGCCTATTCATCTGCCCCGAGCCGAGGCCTCCGCCAGAACCACCGGATCTGCATGGTATAACTTTCAGGTGCACCAGCGAGCCATTTTGAGTTCACATACCCATGGTAAACAGGGGCAAAGCGGTTTCCCTGACCCTTAAGCAGATTCCCGAAGCATTCCTGTGTTCACATTCCCACTATAATGCGGAGTCTGAATTCAGGTATCCCTTTTCTACCCCTCCACTTATTGAGGGTTCCTCGAAGATGGTAAAATAATCATCCTAAGGAAGCCCCCATGCACCGCCACAGAGGATACGAGAACATGAGAACACCCTTTCCCTCTCCCGCTGAGTTTTGTCACCACGGGCGTCCATCTCGGAGTAAGCCCCGACCTTCTGGGCCTCCTTAGAGTATATGCCCCAATTCATCACCATGGACTGCCTTCATGTGTAAGCCCCACTCCACTTCTCACGGAATCTCCTTTCGCGACGTGATCCTCTAGTCCCTAATGCCTCTTGTTTCTCACACCGAGCATGACTCACGTGGGCTTGGAGTAAGCATTGACCATGACATCCTCCTATGGTCCGCCTCAGAGTGTAAGCCCCAATCCATCATTCTGGGCTGCCCCCGAGCGTAATCCCCAAGCCAAAGCGAACTACATGGACTTTGATCCATGACAAGGCATGGTACGTAGGAAGCCTCCCTGAGGTTCAAGCCCGCCACTTGGTCGTTCCTTCACATCGAGTTCCACCCTCGTCCAACATGATGTTAAACTGTATTCCCTTGTCCAGCATGACGTTAAACTATATATATGAACTACGTGTACTTTGATCCCTACTTCCTAGATAGGGTACGTAGGAAGCCTCCATGAGGTTCAAGCCCACCACCCATCAGACCACCTAGTCTCTCTTCACGTCAGTTCCCCGACACCTATCCGAACTACGTGGACTTTGATCCCTACTTCCTAAGCAGGGTACGTAGGTAGCCTCCCTGAGGTTCAAGCCCAATAGCCGGTCGATCCGACCATCTTCACATTGGTTCACTGCGCCACTCCTGGTGCTGCCTTAAGCAAGTTCCAACCCTTCGGGTCATTAATTCAACGAGGGATGGTAAACCTCGGGCATAAATGATTCCAAACCCCTATGTCTAGCTGACCATTTCCCACCAGGGTTGAATCCGTGGATACTATTTTTGGGTATTAACCAAAGATTCGTGAACATATGAATACGTCTTAAATCTATAAGAGAGTCCCAGAACAAGCAATAATTCCCCCCCAAAAAGGGTGTGATGAGCCCGACATTTTATCCTCTCGACCAATGTGAGTTCTTAAGAGTCGTTGGTCAGACCATCCGTCGAACGCCTACCTTTGGAAAGCAGGTCCATCAATCATTGGATACAGAGCCGTTGGGTGTTTCATAGCCGAAAACCAAGAACGAAACAATAATTTATTAAATACAGTGTCATATATATTATGATATTAATTTATGATTATGGTATAACTATATTCCACCTTTTATCCATACTATGAAAAATGGAAGGACTCTCTGTGTGCATGTATGACTTGTAGTCTCCATGTCATGGAGTAATGTGTTTACCATACCAACCTTACTTAGA
The DNA here is from genome assembly GCA_963277665.1 of Viscum album. NCBI lineage: Eukaryota > Viridiplantae > Streptophyta > Magnoliopsida > Santalales > Viscaceae > Viscum > Viscum album. The sequence continues at coordinate 1,104,623,587 of OY728139.1, forward strand.
CAGGTACAATTACCAAAATACTATATATATATAATATGACATGATATTGACTCTGAAAAAAATAGTATACCACTGACTTCCTTACCCTTTCACCTTGAGGGGAATGATACCACTGCTCGTGCGTACGTATGGCCTACCATCTCCATGATGCGATTCTATAAATTTTTAATATTTCCCATTCAAGAATGATTATATGAATTTATATAATTAAATAAATGTCAAATAAATATTAATATTGAGATGTCAGATATATAAAATATTCAGGAAAATAATTCCTTTCAAGACAAAACATGCATGATAAAACAAGGTAATTTATACACAAAAAGTAAGATAAATAAAATATTCTTAATAAAAAAGTGGTAAAATGTTATAAGAGAACCATATATGATATTATAAATATTATTATGCTTATATTATAAGTTATAAATATTCGTAAAACTACTATAAATGAGTTTTAGACATGTACAGATGAAATCAGACCAAAGGTAATTGTTTATTTCACAATCTCATCATTAATTGAGATTTATTTTTTAAGTATCAAATGGTGAATATTTCTCTCCCATGTAAATTTTTTATTTTAAAAAAGGTTCTTAATATTTTTCTATGAATGTGAAATATCATTATTTACCATTTTTTTATTTTTATAAAATGATTTGAAAGGAATCTTTTTATCATTCTCCAAACAAGTTTCATTACGAATTTTTCAAGGAGAAATAAAAAATGAATAATTTGTAACTTATACAACCTAGGACGATATTCCCACCATCATATTGACTTAATTATTTTCAGCTTACATTATAAGATTATAAATAATTTTTCAAATAATTTTTCTATTTTTTTCCTTTTCAAATAAATGATATCAATGTAGAATGGTATTTCTATCAGAAAAATTCAATGATTTTATTAGAGTATTCTCATCTTGGTCAACATCCTCTGTCGAATCTTATGAATAATTCATGTCAATATCTTACGAAATCAGTTACCATAGTTTATTGAATTTTTAGTCATTCCAAATTAATTTGGATGTGGTATTTATATACCATTCATAGTTTATGGTTAGTGAACTCACATTTATTATGATAGTTTCTAATAAGAATATTTATAATGATTATGTTTCAATCATATCATAAGAGGAATAAATTAGATATAGAAAGTGTCGGGTGGGGTCTGCTACAACCCCTCAATACATTAATAAGTATCGTGAGAAAATATTGTATGGGTTTTAGATAATGTCTTACCCGATTATTTACGGTATCTTTTCCAAAACCTTGATAGTATGTTTATAATGTCCCACATTATGCATTACCTCTGTATGAGATTAGTTATTGAAAATCCATTTGATTAATCTACTACTATAATATACATGGTTAATTATCTTTCTAATTTGATTATTTATATGGTGTTACTCCATTGATTTTTATTCCTGATATTATGGACATGATTTTGTGTTAATTGAATGTTTTTAAGTTATTAACATTATATTATTGTTTATGATTATTTATGATATATTCCACTGTATTATTACCCTTAAAAATAATCTAACCTCACGCATTTCTTATTTTTTATTTTTCACAAGGATTCCATGAAGTTTTATTTTATTGATATACATGGTTATGCTATGGGGATAATTGTTTTCTCAAAGTATTACCAATGTAGATTTTTATATTATAAATTGTAATGTAAGTTTCTTGTATGTAATATGGTTTCCAAAATTGTAAAAATGATTGTCCCTTTTTATTATAATCATGTATCTATACCATTATATTAAAGAAATGCACCCACTATAATCTACTAAGGTTGGGGTCTTTATTGTTAAATTTACCCCCCTTAAGAAATGTTGCCCCAAAAATTCCAAATAATTTTATCATATAATAAAAGGTTAGGGTACTTATTTCTCATTTTACTCTCTAGTTCCTACATTACCATTCCATTTTTATGGTTCCTCTGTAACTCTTTGACATGACTGGTAGCCTTCTTGAATAATACCTTCTCTATTTGTTAGAGTATCTCCATTGGATACTCCTCATAATGGGGGGGATAATATTCCGGTAGTACCACCTCCAGACTAAGTAGAAGTGAGGGGTTAAGTTTGTACTTTCTCAAGAGATATACATGGATGGAATTATGAACATGATCTATATTTGGTGGATGTGAAATTTGATATACCACATATCATATGTGATCCTAGATTTCATATGGACTAATATACATGGGGATAAAATTTTATTTCATCCCAAAACACATTACTCTCTAATAAGGATATATTATAAGAAAATCATTATTAGAAACATCAAACCAAAACTTCCTTCAATGGGTTTCAACATAGGTTTTTTGTGGACTCTGAGTTGAAATTATATCTTATAGGATATCGTGATAATTTTTTATCATCTACTGAAAAATATCTTACACAATCATCTTCCGCTCACCAAAATCATCCTAAAAAGTATGATTTACACTTCACATCTCATATAGAGATTCACATGGTTATATTTTAATACTCAAGTGGAAGTTGTTGTTTTATGATAAAATAACTAATGTGAGGTGTTGATACTGTCCCCCTTTAAATTCCATTAAGAATTTTTTCATCGTCTCTTCTAGTGTCTAAATAGTCATTTCATATTGGGAATATGTTTTTGGGTTCTTGTCCATACTGAAATTCTATTCAATATTTAGAGCATGAGGAAGAATTCTCAAAACATTAGATGTGAAACATGGATTGTGATCAGAAATTATAGAAAGTGACACCCAATGAATCCTAACCAAATCCTTTATAAATTTGATGTAAAATTAGTCTATAGTGAAATATTTCAAAATGGATATAAAATGGATATTCTTGGTGAGTCTTACCCCTAAAACATATATTAGATTGATTAATTTGGATTTTAATGGGATATGAGTGATAAAATACATAGTTGTATTCTAGCACATCCATATTTGTATGGATGGAGGTTGAAATATCCCTTTGCTATGTTGTTGATTTACCTCCACTTGATGACACTCCATATCCATGATGTTTAGTTGGAAATCAACCATTTCATATTATCCTACCAATAATGATTACAAAGGTCCCTAAACATTTTAGTTCTTCCATGATCTATAGAGAAGTTAGAGATATGCACTTAATCAATTAGATCCTTCTTTATATATAGAATATATGGGACACATAGCCTATTATGAAATTTCAATACACTATATTGATCAATATTGAACATGTGAAAATTCACATTCATCGCATCATCTATCTTCTTCAGTAAAAATGGATCTCATATTTGATCATTCCTGATATTCTATAGTAATAATGGTTGAGAAATAATTCGTCATTAAGAAAATGATGTCCCGTCCCTTATGATTCCCTTTTATAGTTTTATTATGTCGTTGATAAAAGGGCCTCCATGAATCCACATCATTTCTCACACACAAGGTTCTTTCTTACTTAATGCATCAGGGACATTGTTTTCTTTTTCGGAGTGATAATGAATAAAATAATCATATTCTTTAAGAAGTTAAAACCATATACTTAGTCCCATGTTAATTACCTTTTTCATGAAAATATATATCAAAATTTTTTGGTCTATGTATATATATCATTTATACACATAAAGATAGTGCCTCTATATGTTCATAGAAAAAATAATTGAAGCTAACTCCAGATGATGTGTAGGATAATTCTATGAATATGTCATTAATATTCAAGATGTATAAGAAATCACTTTTTCATTTTTCCTGAGTACACACCTAATCCCTTTAAGATATTAATTTATATCAATAATGAATAATTATCCAAAAGAGGGTAGATTTAAAACTATTCAAGTAATCAATATCTTCTTCAGTTCATGGAAACATTATTCACACATCGTTGTCTATATGAATATAAACACTTTATGAGTTAATATTGTTAGTGAATTTTAATTTCATGAAAATGTTTTCAAAAAACAACTATAATATCATACCAAACTAAAGATAATATGAATCTCAGTCACTGTTGTAGGAGGGTAACACTCTTATATAGCCTTTTTCTTTATAGGGTCAATGAAGATTTAATCAATGGTTACAATGTTTACAAAGAATGAATCTTTTTGTCATCACAATTAACATTTTATGAATATAAAAATAGATTCTCCTTCCTCATTTTTTTAAATATAACCCTCATAAAATCCTCCCACTACTCATTATTTTTTAATATATCAAAATATCATCCATAAAAACAACCTAAAATTTATCAAGATAGTCCATAAAGACTCTATTTAATAAATAAATAAATATAGATGGAGAATTAGTCAAATTGAAGGACATAAAATCAAACAGATAATGATTATATCTTATTCGGAAGGAAGACATTATAATATCTTAATTCCTTATCATAAATTTATGATAACCAGATCCAAGATCAATCTTCTAGAATAATTGATCCCCACGAAGATGTTCAAATAAATCATCAACCCATAAAGATCGTACTTTTTCTTCATTATCATCCTGTTAAGTTATCTATAATAAATGCATAACCATATTGATCCAACATTTTTTGTTATAATGAGAATGGGTTCCCACTAAGGGGGAAATAGTTGTTGGATAAATACCTTCTCCAAAAGAACTTATTTTTGTTTCCTTAATTCTGATATATCTATTTTTTTATTCTATACAGGGTCTTTAATATCAGCATGGATCTATGTATAAGTTTAATGAATACTCTTCCACTGTTTATATGGGAGATCTAGGTAATTAATTATGAAATAATTCAATTTATTTATAGTGTCCCTAGCCTTTTGAAAATATTATTACATGATTTTAAGCATAATTAACCATTAAATAAAAACCAAAGATCATAATGTCTAGTGTCTTTGGTGGATTAGTTACATAAAACTAAATACAAGAAACCAAAATTAAATCAATGTTTATTTAAAATCCATAATGAGATCCTAACTCTCATTGAGATATAACATATGCACACAGTAACCTGGGGAATACATGAAAAAATATATAAGCTAAAAATCCAAGTATGGGAATAATAATATGAATAAACTATAAAACATGGGTTATAAGTAATAACATGATGGCATAAAAAGGAATGAATATACATAAAGAATCATAACATAGGTAATCATGGAATTAAAATAGATATGCAATTAACTTACAAAATGATATAACAATGAGTCAAGGCTCATTTCAGATGCAGGAGAATGAGTCAAGGATGACCACTAAGATAGTTTCACATGGATCACCAGTCAAGGATACCACTAAAAGTGTTTCATGTGGATCATGAGTCAAGGTTACTCCCCAAGACCATTGTAGATTACGTCTCATGAGATAAAATAGTACATAGATAATTGGAGAGCTATCTAGCCACACCAATTATAATATGTTCATGAATATGTGTTCCACTTGAATAATTTTACATATATAATCAAGTATAAACAGTTGGGTTACCCATGGAAAGAATTGGGTATCATAATTATTTCAAGGGCATAACAAAATAGAATATCATATTGGTGTATATGAAATAAAATATTTAAATCATAAAATGAAATTCATAAGGTAAAATAGCCACATATCAGGATATGGTATGTCAACATGATGTGAAAACATGTAAAAATATGGTTTAAGAAACATTAGAAATAAAAAAATATGCATTTTAAGGAAAGAATTAAATATTATTTAAAATGAAAAATGAGTAATTTTTTTATAAAATAAGAAATAAACAAAAAAGGTTTTTCATTAAAAATTATTTATATTAGAAAAATAATGTTGGATTAAAGTATATAATTTATGGTTCTATAAAAAGGATTAGAATTCGAAAATTCCCTTTTAATTGAGCATGCTTCTGAGGAGGAACAAAGAAATGAACCTTTTTAAATCATGTATTTACACATAAAGGATGAATGATCAGTTATGGATAAAAACGTTTGGAAAAAATAAAAATGTACAACAAGTACACTTAAAAAATATTAATTAAATTACATTATTAAGAGACAGAAAAAGTATCCTGAAGGAAAAATTAGAGGTTCATCTTGAATCCCTTAACTTATGTTTGAAATGGTTCTGCACTATATCATAATGCCATTGATAATAAAAATAAATACATTAATTAATTAATAAATAAAATATTTTACATTTACATTGTTTATTGTAAATTAATTATTTTCATTTATTTCATTTTCTATGTGTTATAAGAAACATGTTTATAGTTCAAGAACGTTTGTTTCCGTTGTTTTCATGATTGGTATACTTGTATACATGTTTGAAAAATCAAGTTAAATTAGAATGGTTGTCGAAAATTGAATTTATATGTTATTAATGTACATATAGAAAATTATGTGATCATATAATTCATTTGGTAAATTTTGAAGGATATGAATCATTGGATAAAACATTAGTGATTATCGTTTAGATTATTTTGGTTGTTTCTCGGTCATTACAACAAGTTTGGTTTACTAATTAATATTATGTATATATAAAATTACATAAAATTAAATGATTTTTAATTGATATATTATAATTTGGTATAACCAAGAAAATGTTTATATGTCTATCATTCAGGGCATAAATGGAAATTAAATACTTCTCATCCCTGAAGATGATAAATTTACACATCACAGATGATATTTTCATTTTTAAAACACTAAGTGGAGGGGATAGAAAATACAATGGATTATTACACTAGAATAATAAAATTTTATTATATATATGGTACTGGAGTTATCATACCATATGGATGATGGGAGGTGAGATGATAATAAAAAAATAAAAGAAACTGAAAAGAAATTAAAAGAAATGAAATATGATTTTACCTCTTGAATCCTTCTAATTGAGAACCTCCTTAGGGGGATTGTTTTGGAATTTTCTTGAGACCAAAGGATACTATACATAGTTTATGGGTGTGGTAATAGATTTGATAAGAATTATGTAAATCGATTAAATCATGAGATGTGTGGGAGAAGAGGTGGTGAGGGGTGGTATTTATAGGGGTGGATAGGGGTGATTTTTCATTTTTTTATTAGATAATTATTTTATCTAAACTCATTGAATAGTTTTATAATTATCACCAAACACATTTACATAATCAAGATTTATTCTATAATATGGGAAACAAAATCCATACAACATCTATGAATCAATAATTCATATATTTTGATTTTATCATAAATTATCGTATTGTTTTATTCACCAATAATTCATGTATTTTTAAAAAATATAAATTCATCCTAAACATTTTTTGAAATATAGAATTAAAATATGATAAAATTTATACGATAATAAATTTCTATATATGATAAAAAAAATTATTAAAATCATTATTTCATTGTAAAATATAGATTTTCCACTTATAACTGATTTTATAACACTTTGGAAAATTAATTACGACCTCATAAACGTATCTTATAAGAATTAGAGAAAAAATTAATAATTCATGAATATATTTTATGAAATAAAATTTTATTTTAAATCATTATAAAATTATAAATATTTAATTGTTTTTCACAAAAATATTAATACAAAATTTATCATTTTTGAAACATTTATATACTTTTACTATGATATAATTAAATCGTAATTTCAATAATAAGATGGATATTTTTTATATAATTTCACTGGTGTAGTTACCATTTTTTGGCATTATTACTACTCTTAAGGGTAAAATTACTATTCAAATGGTTGTGTTACTATTCCATTGGAATTTTTTCATTAATTTGGAAAATTCCACTTATTCTATTCATTATTAATTTAAAATGTTTGTATTTTTGTACCTATGTGGTTTTATGTTTTTAATACTATATTAAATAATCATAAAAAGGGAAACTTCATTGATAGAATTTGGGGATGTTAAATACTTCTCTCCTTATGAAATTTCACACTCAAGATCTAGTTTTACATACTATTGTGAAAAGAAATTAGGTCACTTCTCTATCATCACCTCCTCTGGTTCCCATGTTTCCTCTTCATACTTATGGTTCCACCATAGTAAATTGACCAGGAGAGTATTCTTGTTTCATAAAACATTATCTCTATAGTCCAAGATATTGACTAGATACTCTTCATAAGACTTGTATTTTTCATGCAGTGCCACCCCTAAATTCAATACATGTGGGGGATCAGGTAATTACTTCTTCAAGAGGGATACATGGATTATGTTGTGTACTTGAGACATGGTTGGTAGAAGTGATAGTCAATTGGCCATGATTCCAACATGATCAAAAATATCAAAGAGAATTATGTACTAGGCACATATCTTTACAATCTTCCCAAATCTCATGATCATATTCTTTGGAGATAAGTGGATAAAAAACATCTCTCTGACATTAAACTACAGGTCCTGTTGATGATTTTCTGCATAGCTCTTTTGTTGAATTTGGACTACCTTGATCTGTTGTTGAATGGTTTTAACATTTTCTTCCACTTTTTACCATTTTTGGTCCAACCAGCATTTGTTCATCAACTTCATCACAGCATGCTCGTGTTTTTCACATTGTCCTATAGTTATATTCATAAGGGGACATTTGGATTGTCAAGTGGAAACTATTGATGTTGGATAACTAAACCAGAGGTAGATGTTGATCCCATCCTCCAATTAATTCTATAGAACATTACCTCAATATATATTCCAATACTATAATAGTCCACTTATATTTTCCATCACATTTAGGATGACAGGTTATACTGAAGTTCATCTCAATTTTTAGATCATGTTAATGAATTTTTCAAAACATGAAGGTGAAGCATAAACCTTGATAGAATACAATTGATAGTGGAAATCCATGCACCCTTATCACTTCTTTGATGTATATATGTGCATGTTGATCTAGGGAGAAGTCATATCAAATTATGATAAATTGAGTTGTGTTTATAAGATGATCCACTACCCCATATAAAATTGTTTCCTTTGGATGTCTTTGGATTTCTAGTGGGTATGTCTATAGTGATGTCTTCCCATTTTCATGTTTTTATGGATAATGGTTTCATCATAACTTTAGAATTTCTCCTTCACATTATGAAATACTAGGAACATTGATATAAATTCAATGATCTCTTTCTTCATATTATCCCACCAGTATCCCTCTTGGAGATATCGATACATATTGGTTCTCCCTAAATGAATAGAGAACGTTGAGCTGTGTTCATCATTTATAAGATCTTTATTTATCTGTGAATTGTCTGGAACACATAGATGTTATCCAAATATTATGACTCCATCTACATAAATATTGAACTCATAGGATTTCCCATTTTATATAGATCCCACCCTTTTCTAAATTTACACATTATTCATCTCTTCATATATTATTTTCTCTATAAGGGATGTAGGAATAATCTTTTGAGGAAGGATTTATAATGTTAGTTTATAAATGATTATCATGTCCATCCTATGTAGGTATAAGAAGACTAGATCCTTTTGAATTCTCAATATTGATTAAGATTTAAAATCCAATATAATTGGGGAATCTGCCACCTTTTTTTCCTAATAGTTATGGTAGTTGATTGTGAATTCATAATATTTGATTATTAATAACCATACTTGATATCATGTATCAACTTCCTTCTATGTGAATATATATTTTAGTCTCTTATTATTAGTATATATATCAAACTTCTCCCCATAGAGATAATGGAGTTAGATTTTCAATGAAAGGATCAAAGATTCCAACTTCCAAACATGCATTGGATAGTTTTTATCAGGAATTTTCAACTTCCTTGAGGTTTAGGATATCTCTTTATGTTTTTGTATTAGTTAACAACCTAATAACTTCTTTGGATAATCATTCTACATCATAAATAGTCCCTCTATTCAATAGTGTGACCATTGGTGTAGTGATAAGCCTATTTGTTAACTCTTTGAACTGGTCTTCACATTCAATGGTACAAAAACACATCACTCCGTTCGAAGTCAGCATGGTTATTGGGCTCCAAAATCGTGATAAGTTCTTAAAAAATATTTAGTAATACCCTTCTAGACCATGGAATCTTCAGATATCTTTTATATATTTTTTCATGGGCCACTCTTTAATTGCCTTTATCTTATAAGGGTGTAAAAATATACTTTTTTGGTGATGACATGCCCAAAGAATGATACTTAATCTCTAAATAAATCACATTATTGTAATTTTTATAGTTTTTAATACTTTTAAAAGTATTTATCATAGTATTCAAATGATTCTAATTCTCCTCATCGCTTTTGGTGTATATATAAATATCATCGATAAACAATACAAAAAATTTGTCGAGGTAATATATGAAGACTCTATACATTATGTCCATGAATATTTCTTTATAATTACTTTTTCAAAATGGAATCATTATGAACCTATAGTTTTCATACCTTGTTCCAATATTTGTCTTGGGAATATCTCATTTCATCACCTTTAATTGGTGATATGCTGAGAGAATTTCCAACTTAGGGAAATAAGTAGCCCCATGTAGAAGATAGAACAAGTCATCTATCCCTGGAATTGGAAACTAGTTTTTTATTAGGATTTTTTTTGAGTTCACAATAATTTATAAAGAGGTGAATTGATCCATCATTGTTCTTAAAAATGTTGATTGGTGTCCCCAACAATGAAGCACTTTGGAATATAAAATCCATTCTCTATATTATCCAGTAATTTCTTCTTTTATTATTTTAGATCAATAATGGAAATTATATATGGTTTCTCTGATATAGGAAGAGATTCAAAAAAAATAGCAATTGAGAACACAAAATCTCAGTTGGGAGAATGACCAGGAAACTGTTCGAGGAACACATTAGTATAGTCCATCGTAGTAGGAATCTCTTCCAACCTGATTACCTCCTTGGTCTCAATAATTTCAGCTATATATTCTTTCTTATAAGGAAATAATAACCAAATTTTAGATAAAGATTCTAATATAGTTTCATCTTCCTCCTTGAAATTTTAATGAATCGGAGGATTCATTGAAATATGAAGAGTGATATCCATTTCTCGACCACTGTTGCTAGTTTTTTATAAAGATATCCAACCCATGGCCAAAATTGAATCAATCTCAATAAAAGGAAGTAAGAAAATATTTGATGTGAGGTTCAGTCCCTAAACATTAATTAAGTCTGAGTTATATAGTTTGGATGCAATAATTTCCCCATTTTCTTTTCTCATAGATAACTTAACATCCATATTTTGAGGTGTTGTTTGAATAGTTCTACTAAACATGAATGATATCAATGTATTCATAGAACCTAAATCAAATATAATGTTAACTATTATTGAAATAATAACCAACATAATTGTCACCGCATCATCTTTGGGCTCCACATTATCCATAGTAATAGCATATTCCATTCAATAACACCTTGTAGGATGTTGTTGGTTGTCACTAACCATCCTTGGATTTGGGAAGAAACTTGACAATTACCATCGTCCTTGAAATTTAAACACTACACTACATGCTGAGTTTTTATCTAGAAATTCTTTTCTTATTCCACATTTTTGGGATTCTTTGTATTCATTTGTCTATAAATATGAAAATTCCCATCTTTTCCACATTTTAAGCATCTACTATTTCCCTTTAGATAGATCCTTGGATGCTTCTTCCCACAATTTTGAGACCTGGGATGTTCGATTTTCCTACCATCATGAGACTTATCTTTTGATCCTCCCATATTATAATATATTTTACTCTTTATATAATTGGTCCCACTAGAACACAAAGGGTACTCGATCTAAATTTCAACCTTGAGGTCATAGTAAACAATATCTTCGTAGCTGTCAAATTCTTAAATTGTGAATTATTTTTCAAGACTTGGCTTTGTCCGCTAAAGAATTTATCTTACATTATTTTAGTGTTCATAAAAACCTATGGGTGTACTATGAAATCCTTGTGATGTTTTTCTTGTATGCTCTGATAGAGTCATCGTCCCTTTTCATAATGATGAGGACCTACCTTTCCATCTTAAGATGAATATTTCAATGATAATATTTATTGAAAAATATCTTCATGATATTATCCCATTTCATGGAATCAATTTCTTCCATGGAATTCATATTATTGATCAGTTTCCACCACTGATTTGATTCCCTATCAAATCGATATATAACCAGTACAAATTTCAATTCTTATAAGAACTAGAAGACATATAATATCATATCAATGGAGATATTCCATTTTTCTATGACGAGGGGTGAGAAGAATCACTAAATTTTGAATCCATTTTTCACATGAAGGATTCGATGTATCCTTGATCTTTTATTGGAAAATGATGAAGTTCCACATAATTTATATTATTATTCATAATTTGAGGGAGTTGATCAAGAATTTTCATGAAGTTTTTGGAACTTGTTACAATCATATTTGGAATTTCCTTTGGGAAATCATCACATTTAATGTCACGTTGATTGTTGTTACAAGTTCTTATATTTACAACCATTGATTGAAAAACATATAATTAAAGGGGCTTGAATACTTAGCTAATAAGAATATAAAAAGAAAACATTTAATATGAAAGGATAAATAATTAAATAAAAAGTATATCCTAACTTGTTATTCTCTAGGTTTCAAAATACGTTAACCATGATAATAGAATTATCCCTATGGTTATTACTAAAGTGATATAGTACAAATCAACAAAAGTAACTATATTGTTCTTTGATACCAACTATAGTGGCCCTAGGGTTTTACACATATTATTACGTTACATTAAGAATAACTAGTCATTAAATATAAACTAAGGATCATAATTTCTAGTGAATTTGGAGGATTAGGTACATAAAACTGAAAACATGAAACCAAATTGAAATTTTTTTCTTTAAACTTCATAATGAGATTCTAAATCCCAATGATTTATATCATCATTATGGGGTAACTTAGGGAATACCTGAACAAATAGATGTGCTAAAAATACCAATATAAGAATATTAATATGAATAAACCATTGCACATGGGTTATTAGGAATAATATAATGGAATAAAAAGGCATGAAAATACATGAAAAAGTATAAAATATATAAGCATAAAGTCATAGGATATGTGGATACAAAACAAAACATGCCAAAAGCATGAGTTAACGAAAAATTCACATGGAGTGTAATGAGTCAATTTTAATAACCATGACTATTGCACATAGAGCATGAGTAAAGGATAACATCCAAGACTGTTTCTCATAGATCATGAGAGAAGTTTAACAACCAAGACCATTGCAGATGACATATCATGACAATAAACATTACCCAATGCATAAAAAAACTATCTGGGTGAACTCAGTATAACATGTTCATGAATATTTTTCCACATGAATAATCATACATAAGGAATCAAACATAATCATTAGGGTTACCAATCTGATGAATTGGTTATCATAATCTTTTTAAAGGCATAACAAATGGAAATATCATAATAGTGTCCATGAAATAAAATAGTTGAATCATAAATAGAAATTAATAAGGTAAAGTAGGAAAATATCGTGCTTAGTGATGTCAAACCGATGTGAGAACATGTAAAACTATGTTTTGAGAACATTTCGAAATAATATTTTTTAGTGTAGTTTAAGGAAAATATTAAAGATTATTTAAAATTCAAATAGAATAACTATTTTTATAAAACCAGAAAAGAACCAAGATAGATTTTCAAGTGAAAATGGGAGATTTTAGGAAAATAATGATGGACTAAAAAATATTATAGATGGTACATGAAAATTTTTAGGAAGTCAGGAATTTCACTTTAACCGGGATTGCTTATCAGGAATAAATAATAATGAAACCTTATTAAAACATGTATTTACACATTAAATAATGATGATATGATCTTGATACATGAGTTTAGAACAAAAAATAATAATTCATATATAATATATAAAATAATAAATCATTAATTTGGGGAAAATATAGAGAGGGAGATAGAGAAACCCCGTAGAAAAAAATGGAGGTTCGGGTAGAATCACTTATCGTTTTTCCGAAACGATTGTTCACTATACCATAATGGTTAGGATTATAAAATAAATTACATTAATTAATTCAGACATAAAGTTTTATACATGTAGTTCATTGTATATTATTTTATAATTTTCATTTAAGTAATTTTTTATGAGTTATAAGAAACAATTTTATCGTTTGGGTGAGTTTGTTTCCCTGGTTTTCATGATTAGTATACTTATAAACATGTATATAAGATCATGTAAAATTGGAATGGTTGACCAAAATTGAAGTTATATGTTATTAATTTACATCCGAAATAATAATTTATTATATAATTCATTTGTTAATTTTTTATGAGGATGAATCATTATATAATATTTTATGGTAATCATTTAGATTATTTTGAAACTTTTTCAATAAAGACAAACTAATTTTGTTTTATTATATAATATTATTTATATAAAATGGATCCAAAACACTAAATGGTATATAATACATATATAATAATTTTTTTAAACATAAAAATGGGTTTATAACCGTCCTTGAAAGAAATAATGGAAATTGAAAAAATTTCAACCTTAAATTTGATAAATTAACACATAAAATACAATGTATTCATTTTTAGAAAAAACTGGTTGGGGGAAAATGATGATGGATTATAAAATTATAATAATGAAATGACAGTTTTTGTAATGTACCAGAGTTATCATTACATTTAGATGAGAGTATGTGAGAAGATAATAATAAAATAAAATAAATTGAAAATAAATTAAATGATGGTAAAGTGGATTTTACCTCTTAAATATTCTTAATGAGAACCTACATAAAGATATTTCTTTCTAATATTGAGGAAAAATGATATCAGACATCAGGGAGGGGATTTTGAAGAAATTTGAGCAGAATTTTTATAGGAATTAAGGAATGATATGTGTGAGGAGAAGAGGTGGTGGGTTCTATTATTTATAGTAGAGGATATCAGTTTTTCCTCATTATTGTATTCATTAGTATATCATTTTAGATCAAGACAAATGAATATATAGATAATTATCAGAAATTATATTAAAATAAGGAAGGATAGTTTGGTATTATGGGATTATATCATCCATACATTATCTCCGACATGATAATTCACATATTTAACTTTTATCCTAAATTATCATATTTTATTATTCTATAAAAATTAATGTATTTTAGGAAAATAAAAAATCACCCTTACCATATTTCAATGTGTAGAATCGAGAAATGAACTCAATTTCTTTAGAAATGTTTTTTAAATTTGAGAAATTTTATTTTTAAATAAAATCATTATTTAATTGGAAAATATTGATTTTAAAACACATTGAAAATTTGATTAAGTTCTCATAAAATTATCCTATAATACTAATGAAAAATAATAATTCATGAATATATTTTATGACATTAAATTTTATATTAAAGTTTTATAAAATTATAAATAAAAAATTATGTTTGACAAAAATATCTATACTTAATTTAACATTTAAATAAAATTATTTATTTATAGTGTGATATAATTATATCATATTTTCATTTATAAGATGGATACGTTTTATATATAATTTTAATGGTGAGGATATTATTTTATTTGAAGAATTACTCTTCTTAAGAGTCATAATATTATTGTAGAGGTCAAGTTACTATAAAATCATTATAGGTTCCTTAATTTCTAGAAATTGCACTTCTTCATTCATTCTTCATTTATAATGTCGGAATTTAGGTCTCTATGTGAATTTATGTGATTTATATTATTTGACATAATTATAAGAAGGGAAAATCCATTGATTGAATTTTAGGTCATTATAGTATTCCTAAAAGATGAGGAAATCCTCTATCTTTATAATTTCATTTAATTCTCCCTCTTCACTGATAATCTCTATAAATAGGCCTACAGGAGGAGCTTCTTGGAAAGGCTCTAGCTTGGATATCTATCATTTGAAAACATTTATTGGTTTTCCATTCAAAGTTTCTGAAATTTACATGCCTCTATAGTTGATCATAGAATTACACAATGAGTACTAGTACATAACAAGTTTATTGTCAAATTCCACCAAGGTAATTACTATTACATTTTCAATGAGGTTGTATTGAATGAATATAATACCAGTGTTTATATAAACTATTGATGCTAGAATAATCCATCCAAATGTATTGAATTATAACTCTACTTTTATCAGTTCACGGTTTGATTATATATTCTTTTCAATATTAGATTAAATAAAGGAATACATATAACCACAATAAAATAATGTACATTCAAGATTTGAGATCACAATGAGTGTACATGACACAACATCATTTGTATCCTCTACTTCATCTGTGATGATTTAAAATCTATAAACTTTCTCCCTTGGACTATGATGAGGTTGATGGTGGCCCCCTACATTATCTTATCATTTGTACATTGATTGGTAATGAGCAACAGGTTTCCACACTTGATGCATTGAGATTCTGGTTATGATTTCACCATATTACCTTTGTCGTTACTGTTGAAATATTGAGGCTTCACCTCACCTGATAGTTCTAAGCCATATAAATTTCTCTAATACATTAGTACCACTTTCCACTCCCAATGAATCAGTTCTTGGAATGCTTCTTCCCATATTTTTTTATGTGGGAAGTTGCACATTTTTTCTTCCTCTTCCATGACCAATGTCCCTCCCCGGTTTTGGATAAATTATTGTATTATTTTCATTTGATCTATATCAACACTATGTCTCTCCAAACAATAATTCAACCTTCACTGCACATATCACAATCTCTTCATAGATTTCATAGTTTCTATTTTATAGATTCATCCATTTATGGGGTATCCCCCTACCAATGAATCTATGATCCATTCCCCTAGGATCCATAAAAACCAACATGTGTATTGATAATGTCTTGTAATGTCCATCTCATAGATTCTCAATAATTCATTTTATATCTTATTAATTTATAGTATTTCCTTATCCATTTTAATTTTCATTGAATAGGGGAAATATTTATGGACAAATATTCCACTAAACTCTTACCACTCCATAGAATCAATCTCCCGTCATGGATTCTTGTTTCTAATCAACATCTCCCACTGATCAACTTACCCTTAAATAGGTATACTATTAGTGTTACATTCTAATGATCTGAAAAATAGAGTACCAATACATGAATTCAAGGTATTTGGGATGGGTTATTTGCGACGGGATCCCGTTGCAAATAAGCTTTAGCGACGGGGGCCCGTCGCAAATAGCCCGTTGCAGAAATTGCCATCGCAAAAAATTTATTTGCGACGAGCCCATCGCAAATAATATTTTTTGGGATGGGAAACTTCACCGTCTCAAATAAGTCTCTGATTATATACTTTATAAATATATATAAGCTCTTTTGTGACGGGCCCGTCACAAATACTTTTTTGTGACAGGCCCGTAATCCCATCACAAATGCTTTTTGAAAATATTTTTTTAGACTATTTGTGATGGGCCCAACACAAATAGTGCTTTCAACGGGCCCGTAATCCTGTTGCAAATACCTTTTTTATGAAAAAATTATTTTTACTTTTTACGACGGGATCCCTTCACAAAATATCCCGTCGCAAATAATAAATAAAGTTTTTTTAAAAAATAAATTTAATAAAAATATGATTATTAAAAATTTAATATTAATATTATTAAAATAATAAAAAATAAAAAATATTAAAATTATCAATATTTAAAAAAAATATTAAAAAAATCAAAAATTATTATTATGATTGTTGAAAAATTAATTTTAATATTATTAATCTAATAAAAAAAAGAAAATATTAAAATTATCAATATTCACAAACAAAATATAAAAAAATCATAATATATTATTATGATTCTTGAAAAATTAATTTTATTATTTTTAAAATAATAAAAATATTAAAAAAATTTAAAATTCTCAGTATTCACAAAAAAATATAAAAAAATCCTAAATTATTATTATTATTATTATTATTATTATTATTATTCTTAGAAAAATAAAAAAATATTAAAAAATATAATACTGAAAAAATATATTTAATAAAATTATGATTAATGAAACAATAATATTAACATTATTAAAATACAAAAAAATAAAAAATATTAAAATTCTCAATATTCACAAAAACTATTCATAAAATATTAAAAATTAAATTATGTAATAATTACACTGATATAAAATACAGAAACTGTAAATAATTCATATTACAAAAAATTTAAATTCAAATGTTTTTGACATAAAAAAATCAATGGGGGTCTTCTTCTATAGGAGGTGGAGGAGCTGAAGGAGTTGGTGGAGGAAACTCCATCCCTAAACTAGGCATCATACGTCGCATGTACTCCATCTGCTCATGATGCTACTGCTACCATCGACGCATCTCCTCCTCATGTTGTTGCTGCTGCTATTGGTGTCATCGACGCATCTCCTCCTCATGCTTCTACTGCTGCTGCTGCTGCTGATTCATCCCTTCTTGCTGCTTTTGCAAACTCTCTATAAGGTAATTCTGAGCTCAGAACTCCTCCAGATACTATGAGCCAAGAGATGATGCCTCTCTTTGAGATCCTCTCGAGATGGATGCTGACATTACAGCAGTACCATAATAAATACCATGAGTCACAGGAGAGCTTATACCAACTACTTGGCCCTTCTCAAAGCCATACTGGGTCGCATGTATCCATGTCGCCTCGTCGAAATGGTGGGAACTGGTTGGATCAGTCACCTCGTCCTGATTCTCAGCATGTGTCTGAGATGTCGCAGCCTCATATGACTCCTTCAATTCCAATTTGAAATTAAAATTGTGAAAATAACATATGTAGTTAATTGTCAAACTGAAAAAAAAATACTAACCACAATCTGATGCTGGCGATCTTTTCTAATCTCTCTGGTGGCTGGATCAATGTACATCCTCTGATAAACATCGTTCTCTATAATACTTGGATGCTCGACTGCCTATATGAATATAAAATAAACTGTTTATATTTGAAGTTATATAAAATATTTTTAAAAAATACTTACCAGGTGCTCTCTATGCGTACTGAATGTACGGCTACCATCTCAATGTGTCACCTCCTGTCTCCCCCGGTTCTGCCGACCCAATGATGACCTCCTCTAAAATCTACCACCCAACCAGTGTGCACATAATCCATCCCAAACCTAAGATGAAATGTACTCTGGTCGGTGGGCTCTACATGACTCATAAAATACTATCGCTCCTACTTTCTTAATGGCCGTCTTTCTCATGTTGTTCAAAAACTGATGCAAACTCCCATGAATAGCCACCTCCCATGCTGAATGGATATTGTTACACATGCTATCATCGATGGGATACCATAAACCCTACAAATAATTTATAATAACAAGTTACTAATAAAATAAATTTCAAAATATATATTATTTATTTATGTACCAGCCATTGATTTTACATGACGAGCTGCACATCAATGGAAATTTGTTCCCATATGGTCTATGGCTGAGAAAAATAATTTTGCAAGATAGTGCTCCCCTGTCCAACAGCTACATGCACAAAACTGTGAAAAAATAATAAATAATCGAACAATTAGTATATATATAAATAAATTAATGAAATCTAACTAAAATATACTGGTTACCATACATCTGTGTGCGTGGATCGAAGCCATGACGTGGACATCACTCGGTTATAGGTTCAGGAATCATCAGTCACGCAAGACGATGCCCTCTCCGCATACCTCCTGAAGCTCTAGTAGGCTGAGGGTCAGATGATCCCACATCCCCCTCATCCAAAGGTAGCTCAACCTCCTCTAACTCATGCAACAGATCCGAGTCCATCTAAAACAAAAAATGATTGTTGTCACCAGATAGTGGAAAACAACTATTATATATATATATATATATATATATTAGTTATAATCCTAACTAGAATTTAACTAAGCCAATGTTAACCTTCATCATCATCTTTATATCTAATTATGACAATGTCCTCATATTCCTCATCGGCATTGTCAATATACATATGATTTTCACTTTCATCATCCCTTGTCATTTCAATTTCATTTGTAACATCATTAAAATATTCGTCACCATGGACCCTTAATTGTGGGGTGTCCTCATTGATATTCATGTTTCTTTGTGAAAAAGATGGATTTTGAGTAGTCTGTTGAAAAATTTCAATTTCATCTATTTCAGTGGAACCACATTCAGTTTGAGTAAATTGATTTTCCTGAGATTTTATTTTTATTATGCACCACCAATCACCCTGGTCTTTTGAAGTAGCACAATACTTTGAGTAATAAATTTGACGTGCCTATTGAGCCAATAAAAATGGTTTATTTACTGTGAGAAGACATTTATATTTAATATTGATGATTCCATGAGTCGGATGAACATGCAAGCCTCTCTCAGTATCCAACCACTGACATTTAAACATCGTTATGTAATTTTTTCCAATATAACATAGCTTAATAATTTCATCCAGAATGCTGTAAAAGTCAGCATCAGTTTCTCTATGATGCGATCCTCTCAAACAAATTCCATTGTTCATTGTTTTTTTATTCCCCATATTCATGTGTACGAAATAAAAAACCATTCACCATATATGCGTTATAAGATTTAACCATTTTGGATGGTGGGTTACTCAATATACATAGTCGCTTATCAATTTTATCAGCATGATAAGACAGTTGAAAATTTGTAAAGAAATTATCAATATAATAAATAGAAAACTGAATTGATATTAAACCATAAATAATTTATGTTACCATCTTTTGAAACCATTGAGAAAAAAACATTGTCTGTGTTCTTCAAGAACAGCTGCTGTAATTTGTGGAAATTGTTTCTTGATATGATTATCATATAACCTATAAATAAAATAAGTTTACATACTCTAACAGAAATTATAGAATAAGTGATAGGAGCACTCCCAATACAAATGCTGTCATTTCTTCACATTTGAGAAGAACATATGTATGAGCTCTGTTATGTTTATCATCTGAAATCCATCATTCATGAACTCCACTGAAGCCAAGATTTGGCTGATTAAAAACTGATAAATGATTGTCCAGTTCATCATTAACATTTCCCTCATTCCTTCCCATGTGGTTTTGTTTTGAGGGATATTCCGATTCAAAATAGTGGGAGCAGAAAAAATCAATTTCCTCTTTCAAATAAGTTCAGCAATTGAGCCTTCAACTGATGCTTTGTTACGTACTTTTTTCTTCAATTTCTGCATGAATCCCTCAAATGGGTACATCCATCAAAACTATACTGGACCTCCACATTTAGCTTCATGTGGTAAATGTAATATCAGATGTTCCATTGAGTCAAAGAAAGCAGGTGGAAAGATTTTTTTCAGTTTACATATAATTACAGCAACATCTTCTTCCAGTTTTCTTAGCGCATCATAGTCAGTTTTCACTGCACAAATGTCTTGAAAAAAATATGATATGCCTGTTATCGAATCCCAAATCATAGAATTCATCAATCCTTTGAATCCAATCGGCATAAGTCTTTCCATTATAACAAGACAATCATGAATGTTTTGTCTGATAATATGACCATTCTAAACACATTTTCTCGAATTGGAAGCACAGCCATCTGGAAGTCTCAAATCTGTAATCCGCTGAAAAAATAATTAATGAATCTCTTTGGACAGTGTATAAGCTACATTGGGCTTCAATAACCTATGTGATCTGACATTTTCAAAATGTTCAAGTTCTGGTCACCTTTAAATTTGGGCAATATCTAATCATTATTTTACAGTATCTTTGGTCTTACCTGGTGTATCCAAAACTATATGAAATAAATTATCAAAACAGTTCTTCTAAATGTGCATGATATTCAACATGTGGAGGACCAACAAATCAGACCAATATGGGAAATCTCAAAAAATTCTTTGTTTTATCCAACTATGTTCTTTCCCAAAGCCATGAATTTTCTATTGGTTTACTGTTGGGCCAAATGTGGTGGGAGGTAATTAAAATACAACTAATTTTAACTCTATACCTAAGATCATTTTTGGAGGTTCATCCCTTTCAATTATGCCTTTTCTAAAATGGGATTTGTTCCTTTGAAAAGGATGATCGTTTGGAAGAAATCTATGATGACCGTCAAAATATCAAGGTATTTTTCCATTGACGAGCATAAAATATTTATTGTCTTTAATATAGTAAGGAAAAGATTTCGGATCATCTGTACTCTAGCCAGATAACATGCCATATACTAGAAAGTCACTAATCATCCACATCAATACAGATTTTAATATGAAAATTTGTTTTGCAGCAACATCATATGTACTAACACCATTACCCATAATGTAATTAACTCATCAATCAATGGTTTCAAATAAATATCAATATTTTTTTGGATATCTTGGGATTAATAAGGTCAAAAAAATATACGGCTCCTTCGTCAACATCCACGGAGGTAGTTTTTACGGAGTTATAAAGACATAACAACATGAATACTGACTACCATAAGAACCAAACTGATAGAAACCATTAGTAGAAATACCCAATCACATGTTTCAGGATTTTAAAGAAAAAGACAAATTCAAATGATCAAAATGTTTCTATGAATCAACATTAGATGGGTGATTCAAGCTTTTACCGGTATAAATATTTTTTTTGTGCAATGACATCATTGACGTTGTGTTATGAGACATAAATAAATGTTGCAGCATGGGTGTAAGGGGGAAATATCTCAACTGTTTTATAGGAATCGATCCCGACTTCCATGGTTGATTTTCTTTATACCTCAATTGTTTACATGTTGGACAACTATCCAATGACTCATTTTCACCAGAATATAACATGAAATCATTTACACATGCATGAATCTTCTGATAACTAAGGCCTAGATTACGAACCAACCTCTTGCTCTCATAGTAATTTGCAAGAAACACATTTCCTTAATGTAACAGTGTTTTTACAAAAGAAAATATCTGATCAAAACAGTTTTTTGGCTTTGCATTATCTGATTAAATAGCCACAAATTTTTCTACTGCTTCTAATTTTCTTATCTTGAAACTATGATATAATGAACCCTTTACAAACCTCAAAAACTCATAAAATTCAGATGGTGCCAACTCGAAAGTTAATTCAATATCATCGTGAGTTTCAGTTTGTTGAATAGATGGACCTGCAACATCATGTACTATATTTTGGAACTATGATGGATCTGGAATCAAGTTATTAGTATCTTCTATGGAATTGTGTTCACCATGTTGATACTAAGAAACATAATCTGGTTGAAAACCAAACTGCAAGAGATGTCCCCCAACCCTGTCAAATGTGTCAAATGTTCTCAGGGCAAATTTTTTACAAGGAAACTTAAATGTGCCTTCTGAAACATATTCTATTTTTGATGATGCAAATGCTAAAAAAGCTTCAACACCCTCAATATATATAGGATTTAAACCATAACCATTTGGATTTCTGTGCTGATTTATCCAAGCATTGTCATCTAATAATGACTGATGTTGTCTTCCTTGTTCCATATTTTTCTATAAAAAATAAAATCATCATTGTTTTTGAATTATTTGAAATTATAAAATACTATCTGAAAAAAAATGATAAATAATTACTAATACTTCTTAGTAATTACCATTAATTAAAGGAGGCACAATTTCTAGTGGATTGATGGCTACTCTTTTGTCTGACGTCTCATTTACTTGCATCTTTCTCACACTAAAATCACAATGAAGAATATGGTCGGAGGTACGAATATTCATTCTCGTATGCACAAGAATGAATATACGTATCTCTGACAAGATTCTTCATTGTGATTTTAGTGTGAGAAAGATTCAAGTAAATGAGTTATATGACAAAAGAGCCCCTTTTTCATCGATGAATCGTCTTCTTCCAACTATCATAACATGAAAACATTTTAAGAAATATGATCCTATGAATGCATATCCAATCTCGCATATATGAGATTGAATATGCCTATGTAGCAACACATTTTTCATATTGTTTTGAGTCGGTGAGAGTAAAAAAAGGGCAAAGTCATCGAGCAAAAGGAGTGCCGTCAATCCACTAGAAATTATGCCAGGATCTTGGAATTTATTAAAATTTATAAAAATTTCATTCTAACTATTCCTAAGTAATTATTACTAATTATTACTAATTATTACTATTACTTACTATTTATTGCTAATTATTCTTATTTATTAACAATTATTCTTATTTATTGCAAATTATTATTATTTATAACTAATTATTCGTATTTATTACTCACTATTACTATTTATTACTAATTATTACTATTTATTACTAAATATTACTATTTATTAATATTTATTACTATTTATTACTATTTATTACTATTTCTTACTAATTGTTACTAATTATTACAATTTATTACTAATTATTACAATTTATTTCTACTTATTACTAATTATTACTAATTATTGCTAATTATTCCTAATTATTTCTAATTATTTTTAATTATTTTTATTTATTGCTATTTATTTCTAATTATTGTGAATTCGTTCTAATTATTCCTAATTATTCCTAATTATGGCTAATTTTTACAATTTATTCCTACTTATTACCAATTATTGCTAATTATTGATAATTATTCATAATTCATCCTAATTATTGCAAATTATTCCTAATTATTACTAATTATTAGTATTTATTTGTAATTATTACTAATTATTAGTAATTATTAGTAATTATTACTAATTATAGCTAATTATTTCTAATTATAGCTAATTATTTCTAATTATTACTAATTATTCCTAATTATTGCTAATTATTGCTAATTATTACTAATTATTGCTAAATATTGCTAATTATTAGTATTTATTCCTAATTATTATTAAATATTACTAATTATTAATATTTATTCTTAATTATTACTAATTATTCTTATTTATAACTTATTATTCATATTTATTACTAAATATTACTATTTATTACAAACTATTACTATTTATTACTAAGTGTTTCTATTTATTAATATTTATTACTATTTATTACTAATTATTACAAATTATTATAATTTATTAGCAATTATTACAATTTATTCCTATTTATTACTAATTATTCCTAATTATTGTTAATTATTCTTATTTGTTACTAATTATTCCTAATTATTTCTATTTACTGCTATTTATTTCTAATTATTGCTAATTAGTTCTAATTATTCCTAATTATTCCTAATTATTGCTAATTGTTATAATTTATTCTTATTTATTGCTAATTATAGCTAATTATTGCTAATTATTGCTAATTATTTCTAATTATTCCTAATTATTTCAAATTATCCCTAATTATTCCTAATTATTTGTATTTATTAGTAATTATTACAAATTATTAGCATTTATTAGTAATTATTACTAATTATAGCTAATTATTACTAATTATTGCTAATTATTCCTAATTATTGCTTATTATTGCAAATTATTGTTAATTATTCCTAATTATTGCTAATTATTACTAATTATTGCTAAAAATTAAAAATTATTAGTATTTATTCCTAATTATTAGTAAATATTAATAATTATTAGTATTTATTCCAAATTATTACTAATTATTCTTAATTATTAGTAATTATTCCAAATTTTTTCTAATTATTCGTAATTGTTACTAATTATTCCTATCTATTAATATTTATTTCTATTTATTACTAATTATTTCTATTTATTACTAATTATTGCTAATTATTTTCTAATTGTTACTAATTATTCTTAATTATTCATAATTATTTCTATTTATTTCTATTTATTGCTAATTAGTTCTAATTATTCCTAATTATTTCTAATTATTGCTAATTATTAGTATTTATTTGTAATTATTAGTAATTATTAGTAATTATTACTAATTATTACAATTTATTACTAACTATTACAATTTATTACTAATTATTATAAATTATTCCAAATTATTATTATTTATTCCTAATTATTACTAATTATTCCTATTTATTACTAATTATTCCTATTTTTTACTATTTATGGCAAGTTATTACTAATTATTTCTCTTTATTGCTAATTACTGCTAATTATTCATAATTATTGCTAATTGGAACTAATTATTGCTAATTATTACAAATTATTGCTAATTATTACTAATTATTGCTATTTATTGCTAATTATTGCTACTTATTTCTAATTATTTCTAATTATTTATAATTATTGCTAATTATTCCTAATTATTAGTATTTATTACTAGTTATTAGTATTTATTAGTAATTATTAGTAATTATTAGTATTTATTACTAATTACTACAATCTATTACTAATTATTACAATTTAATAAAAATTATTACAATTTATTACTAATTATTAATATTTATTCCTAATTATTCCTAATTATTACTAATTATTGCTAATTATTAATATTTATTCCTAATTACTCCTAATTATTACTAATTATTACTAATTATTAATATTTATTCCTAATTATTACTAATTAAAGAAAAAAAATTATTTCAAAATATCTTAAGAAATTTGTAAAGGACTATTTAAATCATTGATCGGTCTTGATAATAGAAAATATCAACCATTACATACACATTAAAATAGAGATTTCTTTCACATTTTTGATATAATGTAAAAAGTACCACATTTAGAATATGACAAGAACATTCCACATAGAAAATTTTGTAAAAATTTTACATTGGGTTAAAATGATATTTAAAATATTATAGGAATATTGAAATATTTTTTATACATTTTTACGTAAAATGTATATAGAATAAAAATTATTTTCTATTAAAGGGATAAATGAAGATGGATTGTGTTACAAGAATTATTTTGGATTCTTGAGTCTTAAAGAAAGTAAAAAAATGAAGCTAATACATGTAATTTAAATAAATTGACATAGGAGAATAAGATTAATGATTCTATTGAGATTTATATCATGAAATTTCATCATTGGGATAATAATCTTAAACAATCAATATAAAAAATGATATTGTAAAACTAAACCCTTATAACTTTAGAAAATTTTGAATCATAATCCACATGAATGATATAATATTATATGAATATCTAAATAATTATTATTTTCATAATAATAACCTTGAAATACATTCATGGGAAGTATATATAACATATAAAAGAAATAAGTGGGGGAATAGGAATGTGTCACACAAAAAAATAAGTTAGATGAAAATCTTATACCTCATGTATCAACTATACATATACATGTTAAAACCTAATTTATCATAAAAAGGATTAAAATAAATCCATACTAGAAAAATTACATATATACTACACCATATATGATTTTATTATAACCTTTTTTCATATATTAACAATTATTTATTAAAATAACTATTCTGGGAGATAACTACTTGGTTTTTCATCTTTGCTTCGATTTGGTGTTCTGGTCTGTGTAGTTTGATTATGCTTCCATAATCTGTAAAATAGTAAATAAATATCATATATATTAATTATATTATTATTTTTAGTCTTCAATAAATTTTAATCTTTGGAAAATGAATTACACCATTCATGGAGATAGTACGTTGTATATACTCATGTATGTTGATTCCATTTTTTGATGTATGAAATAAAAAAAGTTATATAATAATTATTCAATAAAAAAATAAATATTATATCATAGATATTTGTTAAATCTATCATTATTACCATCCTTGTTAAAATGAAATGAACGATGCATCACATTGGTTCATGGTGGAGGAATCCCACACATACACATGATCAATGTTATCATTTTCAATGGATTGGGAGGTAAAAATGTAGATGTGATATTATAAGTCAATAAGTATATTTATTTCATGAATATAACATATATAATTTCGTTCCATCTTTAAATCATTCCATAAGAGGGAGTGGTAGAAAATATTTGACATTGTTTCATGGGGAGGTGGTCCAAGTACACAGAAACAATGGTTTCATTTCCCATTTGATTGATAAGGAGATAGATATTGGTTATTAAAATAAAATAAGAAAAATATTATTACATGGAAGATATAATTTTTATTATTTAATCATATTGTATTTTATTTTATGGATCTTAAAGAACAAATAAAATGAAAAAAGATGGTTAAGAATTATCCCTCTTGCTTGGAGAACATCTTAAATTTTATTTCTAAATCCATTAAAATATGGATTAATAATGAAAATAGTAATTCTAGGATATGGGGAGGGTTTTAAGAAATATATTTAGGTAGGTATGTGGCGAAAAAAATTCATCAAATTTTTTAAGTGGAGGGGAGATGTGGTTACCTTTTATAATAGAGTTGAGTGTCACAGTTGTAATTTTTCAAAGTTTAATAACAATAAAATGTCACTTTCATGGAAATTAGGATCCAGAAATGATCACTATAGAATATTATATGACATAATGTTGATATAATTCTTGAGAAATGTTAATTAAACATGTTTTTATTTAATTTTAATCCTTATCATTTTTAACACCCCTAAACTCATTTAAAAATTAATCATAGTAATTAGTTGTTATCTTTTACTATTATTTGTGTAAAAATGATGTTTTAATTATTAAATATTTTTAATTATACTAATTAAAAATATGGAGTCCATTTTACTAAATTCAATTCATATAAATGGAAGAATTTAATTTAAAATTAAACCCATAGGTGTGATGAAAAAATAGTGTTCCAATGAATTTCTTACATGAGTATAAACTATTTTTTAATCTAAATTGAATATGAAAAGAGTTATAATGTCCAAAATTAGATAAAATAATATTATAATTGAAAACATTTAATTTTTGTAAGATCTTAAAACATTAATGAATAATTTCATTATTTAGTTGAAACTATAGTCTTTAATAATGATCTGTATTTTACACAATTCATCGAAAAATTAAATATTCTTGAAAATTCTAAAAAATTTACTCTATGATAATTTTGAAATTTTGATTTGAAAACTTAATTAAATATTAAAAAATATATAATGGGATAATTTTTTTAATATGCTTATTTAAATGTGTTGAAACAGCTTATAGACAAACAAAATTTTTAAGCATAAAAGTATATATATTCTTATCCCTATCCATGAAAAATTATAGATGAACGAAAGAAAATTGATAGAAGATATAATATATACATTTTTTTAAAATAATTCACCAATATAGATAATTTAATTTTCTAATATAAAAATTCAATGCATGTGGAATAATATTTTCCTGATTTTTATTAATTTAAAAGGTTTTTTATTTTTAATAAATTGATAGCCAACTATTTTGTTTTATTCATGTAAAAATGATATAATTTTTATAAATTAGTTATTTTTATTCCTACTCTCTAACTTAAATTATAGGTTATAATAATTACCATAAAAATAATATTTTAATATCATATCATAGTTCATATAAACTCGGTGTTGCATGTAACACAAGCTATCGAATAAATTAAATGTGTTTGAAAAAGAATATTTCATTAAACATTTGGGTGTTACATTATACAACACTTAAAATGAATTTCTCCATTGAAATTTCATCATTATGATACAAACAACTGAGGAGAATTCTACCTCATTATATCCTCTGGTTCCCATGTAACATCCTTAAATTGGTGGCTTTTCTATAAAATAGTAACTATGTGAGTGGTCTTCTTTGTAAAACCATCTCTATATGATCAAAAATTTTCACTAGTTGTTCCACATAATAGAAATCCTATTATAGTGGTACAACCTATGACATCAGTACATGGAAAGGGTCAGGTATGTACTTCCTTAGATAAGGTACGGTGAACACATCTTGGACTTCAGAGAGGTTTAGTGGAAGTGACAAGTAATAAGAAACCATCACTACACGATCAAGAATCTAAAAAGGGACAATATACAATAGGATCATATTTCCTTTCATCCAAAATCCCATTACCATTTGGAAATGAGAAATTTTCAGAAAAAACTTCTCACCCGCTTTTAACCCATGATCTCAATAATGATTGTCTGTATAACATTTTTATTGACATTGTGATTCCCTTATATGATGATGAATGTCTCTATCCCTCTCTTCCATTTTATCTGCCAGATTTTGTTCTAGCGGATTTTTTTTCTCCAAACTCATTAATGAATGTTGGAGTGATTCACTTATTTTCATAGAGGTATTTATAATTATTTATCCTAATTCTCACATGAATGCTCTTGATATATGAATAATTGACTAGAGTAATATTTTAATCCCAAAATCCATTTTGATCCATAGAAAATGATCTCATCATTTCCTCTAGGGATTGAATTTTTCTCATAGATTTTCCATCTATCAGATGATGATAAGATGTTTTGAAACTTAACTATGTATCTATTGACTATTGAATACTTCTCAGGAAGGTCAAGGTAATCCTCAGATCCTGGTCAGATATAATGGATTTAATTACTACATGAAACCATACAATTTTATTAATTAATATTATGGAATTCAAATACAGAGAGAAATATTCTCTATTAGTAATTAAGTGTACAGACATTATAAGGTGGTGAACTATAACTCATATTGAATTGTTTCCTTTAGTCTTTCTTGGGATTCTGACAACAATTTCCAGGGTAATAGTTTCCAACTTCCATTCTAATATGGGTAGTGGTTGTAACATCCCCTTAAAATTTTGTTTATATTCATTAACAAGATAACATACAAACCACTAAGATGCATACATTAAAATATCTCTCTTCATTATCTTCCAAAAAATAAAACATCATATCTATATACATCAGTGTACTTCCATGATGAATAGAGAATGAAGAACTATGAGACTCATAAAACATATCCTAATTTAAATATGTAATGGATAGAACACACAAAAAGTTATCTAACCTTATAATTCAATCACAATCAATATTAAAAAATAAGATTTCTTACTTTATTCTGTAGGTCTGCATCGTTCATTGGAGCATCATATTTTTTCATCACATAGATAGATCATCAAACACTCATTTTTTAATGTTATTAATTTATGATTTTTTGGTCCATCTTTTGAAAAATTTTAATTTTTGGATATTTTTTATCCTTATATAGATAAGTTGGCATGATCCTTTTGAATCAAATCATTAACCCCAGTTTTCATCATCCTAGGGTGGTAATATGATGATAATTTCTAAATTTTAATTAAATATAACAACCTTCATTGGATTATATTCATCTATTTAAAATTTAATTTATTCATTAATAATATATATTTAATATATATATCACACCTTTCCTTATAGTGATGTTTCTTCAATGTAATTAATTAAAACATTACCACAACTATCTCTGAATCATGATTTTGGTAATTTGGCTCATGAACCATAAATTTTCATATGCTTCAAGTTATCACCATGTCATTCTGTATGATAATTCATATCAACCCATCTTTTATGAAAAACTATAGATTAAAAACCCTTATCCACTATAGGTTAATGTAATAATAGGTTCACTATCTGACCTTCTCTTTAGTTCATTGAAGTTTTATTCACATTCCTTTGTATAATGTAAATTTTATTCATTTATATTGTACGTGGTGAGTGGAATAGATAATCATGGAAATTTCATTAGAACCCAACTATAGTATCCAAAAAACTAATATAAATTAAACCAATAGACATAGTAGTTGGTCTGGGACAATGTTCAATTACTTTACTCTTTGTAGGATCGATAAATATACCTTCTTTTGAGATTATATGGACCTAATATGAAACATTTTGTATCTAAAATTCATCCATTATAAATTTTTCATAAAAGTTTTCTTACCCTGGAGTCCCCAGTAAAATCCTCAGATAATATTCATGCTCTTCATTGATCATTGAATATATAAGAATATCATCTATATAGAGAACCAAAAATAGATCATGGTAATATCAAAGAACCCAATTCATCAAATATATGAAGATCTAGGGGGAATTAATAAGATCAACTGGCAGCACTATATATTCACAGTTTCCATAAATTTTACATAATGTTGTCTTATGAATATTCTCTTAATTGACCCTCAATTAATGAAATTAAAAACAAAGGTCAATCATAGAAAATTATGGACCTCAGTGTGTTTGATAAAAAAATCATTAATATTGGGTAGAGGATACTTGTTCTTTACTATGAACTTTTTCATCTCCAAATAATCAATAATGAGTCACATTGGTCCATAATTCCTCATAATAAAATGACTGGTGCACCCAAAGTTAACTCACTTGGAAGAAAAAAAATTCATTTTCAGGATTCTCCTAGAATTTACTCTTCATCTATTACAACTCAATACAGACTATTTTAAAGGGAGTATTTGAAATCGACATAGAACATTGTATGATTATTATTGAAAAATGAACTTTCAGATCTGGTGTAATAGTATTAAATTATTCTATAAATACATAAATGAACTCCGAAATAGTATTATTATCATTGAATTTGATTTTGTACCCGACCATATGAAATAATAAACCCCATTTGAAGGGTTATTATGACCCTTAAAATTGATTTGATTTATATTATATGTTAATATTTATCATCACATTGATATAATATCACAGTTTGGTTACAAATAATAAATGTGACATCATTTATTTTCAATTTATGTTGTGGGGGGTATGAAGAATAAATCCCATTAATTCCTAAGATAAAATCAAAATCTATGAAAAGTGGGATTAAAAGATTTAAATGAATAAAATATCGACAAAATTCAACTAGATATGAATCATAGGATTCAGATGTGATCTTCATTCCACTATTGGATTTCACTACTAATTCAACATCTAATCCATGAGGTGGTTTTGTGATAACCAAATTAAACACATTAGATATAAAAAAGATGGTATATCTAGTGTAAAATAATAAATTATTAGTTCTAGAGTTGATGTTAATTATACCTTTGTACACATAATTATTATACCCCACATCATAAATATTTATTTCCAAATATTTCCTTTGTACTCTTATCTTAGAAGATTTTGAAAATCGAACACTGGCATTAAACATCAGATATGACTTCTAATTATCATAATTATCATACTTCTTATATTTGAAATAGTGGGGTGTGGGTGATTTGTTCTATGTAACTTATTACAATTCAAATCATTAGATAACATTGTTCTGTCAAATGGGAAATCATCCCCTTAATGATAATTATTTTCATAACTAAAAAATTTACTAGTATCCAAATGAAAATTTCCTGCATGTTTCACTCCATAGTTCCACCATGAAGTAAATCCCATCTTCTTTTCTCTATGGTTTTTAGTTTTTCCTTTTAATTATATCATTGTTTTCTAATTTAATCCTAGATATTCATGGGTATCTCTAATCTCTATTTCCACCATGCTATCAAATATAGTAATTTATTCATAAATACAAGATGTACCTTATAGATAACACCATTATGAGACTTGGTTTAAAGATATTGAAAAATTCATCATCCGTACTTTTTGGATGGATGGTGATACAAGAATCATACCTCATAGTTCATGTAAAAGGTTCTGCATGTGTACTATTGGATTTATCAAACATCTCATTTATCTCATGAAATTATTTATCTTTTTTCATATCCAGAATACGAAGAATGTACTTGTCGAAAAAATATACTCTTAGACTCATCCCACTTAATGGTGACAATTTCTACCTAATCCATCATAGTCTTGATAAGTGTTCATGATTGATAAGATTCTCATCCCAAATAATGATTATCCAAAATGAAATTTAATTCTCCAAACACTGGATAACATAAAATATTTTCACACTGATACTGACCCATTCCAAAACTGCTAGTGGATCAAAAGAACGACTGAATGAATGTGGGTGTTGCCTCATGAATGAATTTGTACAACTTTGTTCCCTTATTTGATTATTAGGAAGTTAAAAATTATTCATAGCATGGGAATATTATTTGACCATTAAAACTAGACCTTTATATATAATATACCATAACATTTTGTTGGGGATGAGGAAAATTATTGAATTTTTTTTGCATTTAGCATTAATAATATTCCATATGGTTCTACCCACAAAGTAAAACCAAAAACATAGTTTTAACAATAATAATCATGGTGTAAAACCAAAAAAATGTGAAATATATTCTTTAGGATATCTAAATCAAGAAACACTATTTTAAATCTATGAAAACCTAGGTTTAACATATCTCATTCATGATTAATAAAAAAAATTCAGTTTCTACCTTATAATTAGACCTCTCCCTAGGGTTCTCAATAATGTTTTTTCATCCTTATTTTCAATTCATAAATTATCATTACACTAATACCAACTATAGTTACCCATTATTTCAATAAATATATATCAAATATTAACATATGAATATTTATTACATAACATAGTTCTCCAATCCAAAATCATATAGGTTTAATATCTTTGGAAACTTAGATACATAAATAATGGGGTTATAAGTGAACTATAATATCCCCCAATATATTGTTAACAACTAGAAAACTTCTTATACATAGATTATATAACACCATTATTCATAACCAGGGTAATGAAAATAGATTAAAGGGTGAGATCATATACTTATAATGGGTAAACAATCGAGATATCAACAAAACATGTGCATAAGTATATTATAACATTAGAATAACATATTATAAACACTCCATGCATATCATATATTATAAACATGGCTTATAGAATAAATATTTATAATTCAAATGTCATAAATCATTAAGCAATCAAAGAACATAATCCAGGAAATCATAACATTGGCATAAAAATATGGTTTCAGTCATGTGAATAATTATAGAAAATGTTAGGTTAATGATAACCAAAAAATCATAACATGTTATACTTTAGATAACCACCCATGTACTTTCTTCAAGATTGGGATAACCTCCCATGTACCCTATTTTAGTCATGAGATTAACTCTTGTATACACTATTTTTTCTTAATTTTGATAACATCTCATGTATTTTTTTTTGATATTTCCATAACCTCATGTGTACCCACTTTTTTTTATTTTTTGGATAATTAACTATGAGGAAACCTTAGTCAGAGGAAAACCTCTGACCATTTATTAAATAAATGAAAATGCACTAAACAAGTAAAACAATGTAGAAAATAAAACTACATATTATAGAAATCAAACCCATCACCACATCCATTATAGATTGCTTCCTCTGCTGTAGCTGATTCCCACTGTGAACTTTCATAATGATTAATAACCTTGGCATATTTCCTTATAAGATTTAACTTCTCCAAGGATATAAACTCCTTCTAGGACAAAATAGCCCAACTTTCCTTCCCAATAGAATACTCAGTAGACACCGACCTTGGAATATAATAATAGTCTTTCATCAGTCGTCATCGTATGTGGTGGGGTAATCCTAGCATCCTCATTAATGTGCACTATTATCCTCCCACCCTATACAACATCAATGTAGGAAGGCCAGACCACGCAAATATCCTTTTTCCTGTCACTTCCCAAGATGTCTCCCCACTTACCTGGTATTTTCGCGTCTTTTTAACCCTCATTCAATCCTTATTTCTGATGGACTTGACTGTTATAGTTAATCATGGAAATACATTGTGGCTGCTCCACAAGATTCTGCATAACACCTTCTCCGATTGCAACATCCTTCGAAGAGAAATCGAGCTTCAAAATACAACCTTCTTTCCCTGTATCATCCTCTTATTCATGAGATTTCTCCTCATTATCTAGCTCTAGAAATCTATTTCCAGTGGAGACCATGATTACCAATCCTCCAGCATCATCATCATACCCTTGAATCTCTTCAGCACAGGCATCCACATCCCCTGAGTCAGAAACAACCAAGTCAAAATATTGTTCAGTCACAGGATCTGACCACAAGGAATATTTTGACATAAAATTATCCACTGTAACTACATTTTCAAGACCAAGATCACAATTTAAATTATTCAAACATTCCTAACCGTCAGGTCTTGTGTCCTCCTTTGCACCTCCTTCTGAAAATTACCATGCATTGTGATCGCAGGACCACTATGCCCCACAACCCAGACCACAGCATCCTGAGATTAATCCTCTGCCACAGCCAGTCCAGTGGAAGTTGCATGCTCAAAGCCTTTAGCATAATCACATTGTGACAGAGTACCCCTAGGGAGATCCTTCACCAAAAGAAAAGCTATACCAGATGAATCACATCCACCAATACCCATTCTTAAAACCCCGTGTGAAGCTCCATCCAATCCTTTATTGATAAAAGCCAATTCTTCATTCCTGAATCGGCCACAGGAAACACAATATAGCATCCATGATTCAAAACTAACATCCTACTTCCAAAAAAACTCCTTCCAATCCATGATCCAAACACAGTTCATAGGTGGCCTCGCAAAGTCAATCTCCACACAAATATGTGGATATATGGGGTGAAAAACCACCTCCGTATGATGATCGGAACATCAATATCTTCTAATCATGTTCCCAATAGTGCACAAAAAAGAACGGTTTTGAAAGGATAGTGGAAGACCCAAGATACTGACCCAGGTCACAATCGTAGAGGGATCACGCCGCATGGGAAAGTCAAAATTCCATCGAAACAGATAAAATAGAATCCCATTGCACCATCGAGGGGATCTAGACCAAGAGGTAATCAAGTCATCTTCTATCTCAAACTGAATCATCAGTTGCATCCTATCAATTATGTTAACAACCGCATGCTCTTGAAGATCCCACGAATTGAACACAACACTATCAAACTCATCAATTAAAGAGAACCGATGACGAAACTTAGACACAAGATTCATATTGCATAAATTCGTAGCACCATTAAGCTCTGCTGAAGAAAGAAAGAGTTTAGGGGCTCCTTGGAATAGATCATTGAATTTCGGAGAGAGCTGAATCCTCGAAAAGGAATGATGATAGTTGGGATTAGAGGGATATTTATTTCACGTCAAACCCTCCACATATTGAAAATCAAGCATATGTTTTTTATATGATCATAAATAATTCATCATAGAATAACTCATTAAAAGGAAATGGATTTCATAAAAATTTCATCGTTGCATAACCATTGAAAATAATGTCTTTAATAAACATAACTCATGGATAAAAATGTGTTTGATAAATATCATGTTATCATAATCCCAAACCACAAATAGAAATGATAATATTGATATCAGTAGATCATATCCATATTAAATTATAAAGAAACCACATAGGTTTCTGTTTTTAATGATTGTAAATACAATAAAGATATCATTTAAAAATTCTTGTGGAAAATACCTTTTCAATCATTAAATCACTCTTTTAAATTATAAAAAATTTAAAAACATTAAAAAAAATCAATGAAAAAAATTCTAAAACTTTTAAAGGGGTTTTTAACCATTAAGCTATTATGTAACTAAAAAATATAATTCATATTTTGTGTGATAATATAAATATTTATTTAACATGTCTGGTAAAATGTAAAAAATACCTTTTTTAGAAAATTATACGAATATTTTTTTCATTTTTTTTGTAAAAAATAAGGCGTGTAAAATTGGCAGTAATTAATCAATGACTAATGTTAAAAATCATGAATTTTTATAGAAACAATGGATAAATAAAATAGTTTTTTTGATCAAAAATGAAATAAAGACGGTTTCCCATAATTTTTTTTTCAATATTACGTATATGAGGATAGAAAAATGAACAGAAAATAAGTGATTTAGGGAGATAACCATAAGGGAATAAAACTATTTTGATTATTTAGAGGAATATAATGAAATATCTTTTTGAAGTAAAATAAAAAACAATATTGATAAATAATGAGTTTATAGTGTAAGACCCTTACCACTTTGGTAATTATTTAATCATTATCCCCATGAAGGAAAGAAAATTTTCAGGTTATATAAACAAAACAATTTTTTTAAGATTATTTATTGAATATAATCACGTAGAGTTTATAGAGAACATAAAAGAATTATCTGAACAAAATGGAATGTATCTCATAGAAAGAAAAGTGGGAAAAATCACATACCTCATGTTTTGACTTCCTTCATACATGTTGGAACTTCTCATGTCGTATATATTGGTTTATTATAAATAAATTCCATAAATATAATAATATATACATATATATATATATCATACAACATATTATTTACATATAAACAATTATAACCTGTTTATAAATAAATCTTTAATAAAATCACTATTTTTATTGAGAATTTTGTTGTTTTCCATGTATATATTAGTTTGGTTGTTTTTGTTATGTTCCATTAAATATGGTTCCATATTTAACATAATGATGATAATGATATAAATATCATATATATTATTTATATTAATATTTATCATCATCATTAAAAGGTAATGATAAGAAAATGAATTACAGCATTCAATTAGAACGTAGGCCATATATTTGCAAGAACATTTTTTCTTTTTTTCAAAATATTGATCAAATGAAAGTTATATAATAAGTAAATTTTAAATAATCGTTTTTATATCATGTATAAAATATATAATGAGTTAATATATACTTATTAATACCTGTTTCAAGATAAAATTAAAGACATGTAACATCACTTCATGGGGGCGGTAGTCCACCCGTATGCACGTGCAATGCCATCATTTTTCAATGGATTGGAAGGTAAGAAGGTAGATTATAAATTATAGGAAAAGTATTATAATTATGTCATGAATATCATATATTAATATAAATTAAATAAATCTTAAAATCTATCCATAATAATTAGTAATATAAATTTAATTAAATCAGTTAATGAGGTAGTAGTCTTCCACACACATGATTGATGATTTCATTTACCATTTGATGGAAGAGGATACAGATACAGGTTGTTAAGATAACATAATATAAACTCATTATATGTATTATATTTTTTATTATCTTAAAATATTTTTTTATGATCTTACGGTGGTGAAGGAAGAAATAAAATGAAAACACACTATGAAGTATTATACCTCTTCATTAGAGAAAATAATTTGTTTTATAACAAAATAGTTCATTGGATTATTTTATGATAAAATCGGAATTTATATAATGGAAATGGATGTAAATAAGGGATTTGGGTATTTCTTGGATAATCCAAATTGATATGTAATTGTGAATATGAAAGGAGAATGTGTTTCCTTTTATAAATGGTAATAGTGGCACACTTGAAATTTTTCGATGATTTACAATACTTCAATATCACATTCATGGAAACAAAAGACATACAAATTGATAATTATTAAACCTTAGTTGTGATATTGTCAAAATATGTCCATATATTTTAAGTTATCCATGTTTTTAGGCTATTTCAACCCTTATCTTTTTTATTTTAACCTCCAGTAAACCAGTTTTAACCATAACCAAAGTAATTAATTTATACTATTTTTAATATTATTTATATAAAAAAATTATTTTGGGACTATTAATTGATATTTTTTATAATGATTCAAAATATCGAATCCATTTTTAAAATTTTAATTCATATATGGGGAAGTATTTAATTTTAAAATAAACTTATAGATGCAATGACAAAGAAATTTTCCAATGAAAATGTTTTCTTGAGTTTAAAATTTATACATATGGATTAAATATAAATTTATTACATTGAAATAAATTTGATTAATAATAATATATTTCAAATAATTTTAATTTTAAAATATTTTAAAATAATAATGAACTTTTTAAATTCATTAAATAAAAATATAATATTTAAAAACAATATATATTACTAATTATTAAATAATTAATATTTTTCATAATTTTCTAAAAAATTACTTATATTATAATATATTATTTTTTTTTATAAATTATGATCAATTTTGAAAAACAGTTTATAAAAGTGGAAAAATTCAATTTTATAACAACTGTAAAAAATGGGTTGAAGCCTCTTTTAGAAAAATACATTATCTACGAAAAAACATGATTAATTCTTATTCAATTCCTAGAAACAAATATTAGATGAATAATAAAACATTTAATTTAATATATCATATATATATAATTATAATATTTCACCAAAAGGGACTAATTTAATTCTTTCATAAGAAAACAAATTTCACATATAAAAACTATTTTTCAGAAAAACATTTCATTTACATTCAATTAATTTTTATTTTCATTTGTAATCATTTGATAAGAAATAAATTTAATTTATACATGTTTAATCATCATAATTTTCATTATTTATTTTTTTCTATTCATGCCCAAAAATTCAATGATTGGTTTATAACATTCACATCGAATAATATCATTTTAAAAAATATATTGGTGCTCATTTAAACTCAACATAAAGTGGAAAAAAGATATCAAATGAATTAAAATTATTTGGAAAACATATTTCCTAAAATAATATAGTGTTACACAAAAAATTAATTTATCCCTTAAAATTGATGTTATAATCATAGGTTCGGATACCAATATTTGGATTCAACATCACATATATTATTATTTTTCATACTTCTTCAAAACATCATGAATAATTTGTTGAATAATATTTCACCCAAATAAATGATTTTTATAAATCTAAAAAATCTATATTTTCTACAAAAATAAAATAATCATTTAAATAAATATAAATTTGAAACCCACTCAAAGTTACTCCATTAATAAAACAGGTGGCAATATTTGTGAACATCAAATTATAATAGAACGTAATGAGAAATTGTTGGATCATCGGCCATACACCCAACAATCTCTTGTGTATTAATAGTAAAAAATACATATAAAAATAAACATATGTCACTTATCAATTTCATTTATTTGATAAGATAGATACAAATAATGGTTTTTTTATAAAACAAAAATAATATGGATTAATTAATCAAATATATGAAGAGTTAGAATGTTGTGTTTATGAATATTTATCCCCTTTTGGTGAAAACAGAATCAAAGAATACAAATACCATAAAACACATTTAATTTAGAAAATAACTACTAGAAAATATTATATAATCAAATGTTAATTTTATACAAAAAAAATTGATAGGCCTAAAAACATAAAACAATAGTAGACAAACAAATTAATAATATAATATAAAAAATTAAAATATTTTTTATAAATTATCAAATATTGTAAGAATAATTTGATCATAGATAAACATGTTAAGGTTAAGGGTTATTGTAAGGACTATATTAATGTTCTTAAATAGAAGGGGATTTAGTGGTTACGGAGCCTCTGGGAGTTTTATGAACAAACTTTAGCTCCATAATCAAATCCTTGAAATACTGATTGATTGGGTGTACCCACTTCATATTTAACCACCTTCATAATTTAATAATATCTAACACCTTTATGAAATACTTATTTTGAAAATTCTGTCTGGTCTTATAAGACCTTACATATCTTTAAATCACTTCTCCTAATTGGTTGAATAGAAATATGATTCCAATTCTATAGATTTCAAACATTAGAACAACTCATTATGACTTTATAGCAGAGTGTGTTGGGGTACACTCTAAAAATAAATAATTTATATCCTTTAATCTATATTTATATGATCATTATTCAAAATCACTATCCTTTTTCCAAAACACCACATAAACTATTCATCCGGATGTGGAATCCCTCCCCTGAAATAAAAATTCAGCATTTACACTTTCAAAAAGGCTATCCAAAAAATCATTAAATTATAGAAATATTATTTTGAAATTATTTATTATTAATTATTTCAAACATATCTGACTATAAATCTAATTAAAGAATATTAATATTTCTAAAATTTTGAATTTTCCATCGATATTTGATACCAAATCATTGAGAGAATGTTAACCTATTCTAATAAATAATGTTATATTTATTTCTTTAGAATTACTCTGAGATCACTCTAGATATCCTAATTGTTTAAAAACATCATCTCCTGATATATTTAAAAAAGAAACAATGTTCATAGTAAAATAATTATTATGATAATGAAAATTTGATTCATCAAAAAACTATTGTTACATTCTCACGTGTCATTGACGATTCTCTAACTTCAACCAATCGATGAGTGTAAACGTTTATGTCTTCACAAGTCAGAGAGGATTTTTCTTCAAAACATATTCAACCACAATAATATCTTCTATGGTAATTCATACATAATTATAAACCAAATAAACTAAGTAATTTATAATCAATTCAGTTACGATAATAATAGGTTTACACACCTCCACAATAGAATGAGATAACACTACAAGTTTTACATCATAATAAATATTTTATTATATTTTTTAATCTCATTGATAATGAGAGGATTCCTCTACCAGTTATTTGTATCTTTGAAAAATATGATCATATCTTTCCACAATTGTAGTATTTTGTTATATAACCTCCCTAGATGATGATCCTACAAATTTCGCTATTTTTTTAGGTTTATTTATTCTCTAAGGCAATGGAATAAAAATATCTACATCATATTACTCAGCATAAGACCCTAGATAATCCCTCAAAAAATGAATAATTCCCCTAAATCATGATGGAATATTTTCTTCCAGCACCTTCATTCTTGTAGTTCAAACATAGTTATATTCATCAATTACAGAAGAGTATTATAAACCTCTATCCACTTGTGGCATACTAGATGTTCACCCCACATGAGATTCCGCAATATCCTCTACACTAATCCTTTTAAATGTAGTGTAAATTAAACATTATATCTACGTTAAGAATAATAACTTGATTGAACATCCTATTCAGCAATAACTAGCATTAGGATGCCACTTATGAAACTATAGAAGAATGAAAATTTCATTAATATTCAACTAAGAATATTATTATTATCATGGAATATTAAACCAATTTTGATGTCATTAATCATTCTACTATTTTGATAAAATAAGAATCGCCAATATCTAATAGAGATAAAAATGTCTCTAACAATTATTTTCTAAAAAAATAGGTTATAAAAAAACATGTGCTGAACATAATTGATGTTGATGTTGAAAAACATTAGAAACACGAAATAAATTTCCAAAAAAGGTATTATTAGAATAATGAAACCTCAGAACTTCCACTGTCTGAATAAACATGACCTGATCCTTTTTAGCTTCCATATCCTTGACCAGTATCTTATTGACTTGATTTGACACAAAATTTAAGGACATAACATCATCAGATTTGTAACTCCATGTCTAATTGATATATGCCTAAAATAAAAATTACCTTTAAAAGGAGACATAAATTATTATCCA
The DNA here is from genome assembly GCA_963277665.1 of Viscum album. NCBI lineage: Eukaryota > Viridiplantae > Streptophyta > Magnoliopsida > Santalales > Viscaceae > Viscum > Viscum album. The sequence goes on from OY728139.1 coordinate 1,104,666,392, forward strand.
TATCAATTGATGATATTAAAAAAATATCATTTAATCCCATTTAAATAGGAGTGTTAATAAATATCAAGAAATGTTTACTAAATATTTTCATAAAAATTATTTTACTTATCTTTTAAAAATGTGCATATAATTCCTTCCATCAAACATGATTTCTTTTCCTTGAAAGATTAATTCATTCTTTAACCATATTTCTTTTAAATATATATTCAAAATCATCATCAATTATCTATAACACATTATGATATAAATAATAGGTCATTTTCTTCTTACGGCCACTTGGACCTACATCAACTATCTTCTCCTTCTTCACTATCACATGATGCCATAGAAGGTATAAGGTTTTATAAAACAAGGATTCATAAGATCGAATATTCGGTAGATCAGAAGTGTGTAGGTATAAATATATGATAGAGATAATGAACACCTTTTATTGTTTTTGCTGAACGTTATGTTTCTCAAACCAAAAAAGTAAACGTGATCATTAATGTTTTTAAAAATAATTCAATGGAATCTATAAAAAATCCTCAATGATATTGAATAAAAATATAAAGAGTAAAAATGATTTATAAAAAATTACTAAAAAAAGAAATTAAAAAAATATATAAACATTCGCTAAAATTAAATAAAATTCACCCGACTAAATAAAATAAAACTTATTAGTGATAAATATTTTAGTGAAATGATCAAAAATATTATATTTAGTATTAAAAAATTCCAATAAAATGTCCCCTTTCTTGATATGATCACTTTGAATTTGATTCCAAATATCAATATCTTTTGTTTGAGAATGTCTCAATGAATTTTTTGAAATATTTATAACATTATTATTATAAACTTAAATAGGAACATTATCATAATTATGACCAAAGTCTAAAAGTGTGGGTTTAATCCATAACATTGGTGCACAAAAACAACCCTTATATATATATATATTATTCTTTAGTTGATGAAAATTGAAGTGAACATTACCTTTTACTAGGACATGAAACAAGGGATTTCCCTAAAAGTGATAGGTTCCTAATGTGATTTTTATATCTATTATATAACCACCCAAATTAGAATCTATATATAAAATTTTATTAAATCGATCAGTTTTTAGAGAAATTTATTTTAAATAAACAATTCCTTCTAAATATTTAAAAATCAATATGAATTTAATTAAATGAGACCCTATGGATTTCATTGAAATATTCCATAAATGAACATTGAAAACTTTATATCTATTCTAAAAGTGTAATGATATAATAAAATAAAAATCATCAATATATAAAAATTCTTATCAACTAGATTACTAGCATCATTTGAATCAAGTATCAAAATAGTACACAATATATATGTAAATTGATTTTTATTTTCAGGACTAAATATTCTTAATATATCAAAAATTTATTTAAATTCATTTTAAAAATTTCCATAAATCATGTTGATATATTTGAAATCAATTAATGAAATTTTATTCTCCCATAATACTCATTTGAAACATGTTTTTTATACCTTTTTAGAAATCATTACAAAACTTTTTATTAATTTCACAAATAATAACACCATATTATTATGTTTGATCAAATATAATATTATATTAATAAGTGTTCGTAAAAATATTAGGATTTTCAAAAAATATATAGAAAATATATTTATACAAATAAATAGACTCAACTACTCATACCAAGACTATGGTTCTTGTTCAATACCATTGAGCGATTTAGTGAGTTTAAAATTAATTAAAACTGATGAATTTTAAAAACTAGGAGTTGTTCAACATAAGATTTATCCATATAATTAAATTTTATAAACCCATTTTCTAAATCTATCTATAATAATTTAAAAAGAATATAATTTCCATAAATGAAAATGATCATAATGGAATGAAGCCTAGAAATAGGGGATAAGGTTTCCTCACAATCCATTCCATTCACTTGATTATAACCTCTAACAGCGAGACTATCCTTATGATTAGTAATTAAACCATGATCATATTGAATATCCATAAAACCCATTTTAGTCCATACTACATGTTTGTTCAAGGGTCTATCAAGAATTTATAATCTCTATATTTCTTATTCTGATGGATGTCTCCTTACATATCCAACATCCATCAATCACTATCTATGGCATCATCTATAGATACTGCTCAAATAGATATTTAAATGAAGGTAACTCAAAGAGGATTCCAATATTTATAATTTTACTAACTACATAATATATATCTCCTATAATAGTTCAATATCATCTAGAAAATACATTTTTGATGTCCATATATTTATTTTTTTTCAAAACTAGATAGTTCAAGATCATATTCTCTTTTACATTCAAACCGATCATTAGAGTAGTCAGGTATCATGTTTTTCAAAAAATTAATATAATCATATTTCTAAATTTTATTATTATCAAATTGGTCCACTTAATAAAAAATCTCATGAAGAGGTTATTAAATTATCCTTTACATTTTAGTAAACAATCTACGAGCATTATATGTAGCAAAATTCGTTAGAATGATTCCCACACCAGCCATTAGATCCAACATAACAAAGTATTCCTTAGTATTCATGACATAAACCATGCTTCCAATAACAGTAAAGTATCAACATTTAGGTACTCTATTATTCCAAAACTCATAAGGTGTGCTTTTCTTGAAGAGGTTCTCTTAGAACACTATTCATGATTAGATAAGTTCTATGATCGCTTCAGCCCAAAAGTATGTAAGTAAACTATATTCATTCAATAAAGATATATAATTTTCATTCATAGTAATATTTATTCCTTATAGAATTCAATTAATTTGAGTTTTAATATTAGTATAAATATTATGTTTAAATTTAACACACTGATATTTTGAAACAACACTTTGTTTGATGGAATACAAAATACGGAAAACTAAGATTAAATGAAAAAAAACTTATTATTTTATGACCGTTATAAAATTAAATTAGAATTATAAAATATGAATAGAATTAAAAAAATTATAAAAAATATGAATTTCAAAATTAATAGAAATGTTTTAATAAATTATTAGGTAAAATGAAATAATTTTATAGTAATGTTATTTCATTCATAAAAAAATGCCTTCTTAAAATTTTTTATTAATTTAATATGAGAAAATATTTAAATTAATATCTATAATTTTTTGAAATTGTGTTTGATCAAATTATTATAACTTTTTAAATATCAATAAAAAATTATCTTAGGTTGAATTCATTTGATTTTTATCAAATGGTTGATTTTATAATGAATATTGAAAAATACTGAATATCATGGAAAATTTTATTTTTTTCTTTAAGAAGATAGAATAGTTACATTTTTTGTAAAATAATATAAAACTGACTTCATTTATCATATATTATGGATAATTATATTAATTTCATTGAAATCTAATTTATTGTTTAATTTGGTACAAAATTATTTCAAAATATTGAATTGAAATTTCATGAATTTTTTCATATTACGTCATTGTTATTATCTTAAATTAATTTCATATAATTATAGATATTGAATATAAAAAAATGGATTCCATAATTGGAACATGGATATCCAAATTTTGTAAATATAAATCTTTTATTTTTGGACATGATGAATACTGGCCATAGTAAATTTTTGTTAACACATTAATGGTAAAATGAGTTAATAAGGGTTGAAACTATTATGATATGACCTCAAATTAAATCATACACTTACCATTATTTTATCGGATGAGTATATATCATATATAGTTATCAAAAATTAGAAATTAATACCTTTTTAGATAAACATGGATTTTCACCCTTATAATTTTTAATTTAATGATATTACAAATTATCAATTTCATACATTAAATATATATAATATTTATTTTACAAGGATAGAAACAAAAAATTTAGTTAAAAATTTAATTCTAAATATGATGAATTTTTTCATATTTTTTATTTATTTTTTATTTTAATTGTTGAAATAATTGCATTAAATGATTACGCAACACTGATAGAATTTTTGTGCATTAAATAAAATAACAATGTAAATGAATTTAAAAACTATAAAATTAATTATTTTTGTGTGTCAAATTCTCCAACAAATTTTTAATATAAAAAAATAATATATAAGTTTAAAAGGTTTATATTTGAATGAAATTATTTCAATGTTGTTTTGAATGTCAAATTATGTGAGTGGTTCTTAAAATGACATTAATAGTATTTGATGTGAAATCCTTTTTATTGAATTATCTAAATATCATAATAAAATATAAATTAAAAAATACGGATGAAAAATTCTTTCAAATTTCATCTCATGTCCATTTATCAGACAATATTCACCTTAGAAGAGAAATTATAACCCTTTAATATTGAAAAAATTTATTACCATGGTTAAGGATAAAATTGGAAAACAAAATGGTTATTCCCAAATATATGATTTATAATGACATCTAAACCGTTAATAATTTTATTAAATGACTAAATTTAAACCTTATATTCCCTATTTTAGAGTATTTGTAATTTTAGAACCTTTTGACTCTATTTAGATATTAATTATATTATAATATTTCATGTATTTCTAAAATTGACATTAATGATATGTAAAATAAAGAAAAATGTTTTATTAAATTATTAAAATTATTAAACAACATATATTAATCCATAAAATGGTATGTAGTTTAAAATATCATCCATGGTCTATTTATGTGTTTATTACTATTTTATAAAGATATTCATGACCCTTAACAGGAAGAAAATTATGATATTGCTGCAATTTTTGAAAGGGTTCATAGAAGTTAAAACTAAGAGATACGGGTAAATACACAACTGAATATTTTCAGAATATTATTGTAAGATATTTTTTTGGATCATAATTTTATTTTATTCTAATTATTCTAATTTTATCCATTTTTAATGAAAACTAATTTATATTAGTATATTATTTTATGTTATTCCAAGTTCACCCCTTCCTTAAAATACAAAAGGGAACATCATCTTATTTATTACTCACAATGTTTTAACATTACATATCAGAGAATAGCTTCCCTAATACCACATTATATTAAATCACCACATATTATAACTTATTTTTTTCCAAAATACCATCTTTTCAAGGGTTAAGGTGTAAGGAAACATAGGATTCTCAATGAATAAGAATAAATGATTAAGGAAAATTTGAAAAAAAATTAATCTTTTACCTCATATAAAATATGTTGTCCATTATAAAATAAATACTTATATATCATAAATATGTGTTGATGTAAAAACCCATTATATACCTTCTTTCTATCCCATGTAAAGTAAAATCATTTCTTATGTATATGTATAAATTATTGTCTCTATAAATCAATGTAATTTGTTTTTCAACACTACATTAAATGGTTGGTTATAATAGTGGATATAATAAATATATGTTATTAATGATTTTAAATTTATTCTAAAAATTTTAATTATAATTTACCATTCTTTGGTTTTATCCACCGAAAAAATGTAAATTATTCATGCGTACGTACGACTTACTGTCTCCATGAATAGTGTAACTCATTTTTCTATCTCAACCTTTTTTGTATACAAATTAATAAAAAAAATATAATATATATATTTATATATATAAATATTATTTTTATTTGGAATAACATACTTTATGTTAATAAACCTTCAATAAAGTAAAGGTATGGGAATTTTCAAACTATAATTCTTCTGAAAAATATAACAATTAAGACTAGAAAACGACTATTTTATTAAGGTATTATTATTAAAAGGGTGTTATAAGGTCATAATTTTATCATATATAATATTATATGTATTCAAATTATTATATTATTAATTATAATAAATCATAAAAAATTATATAGGAGTGTAGAGAAGTTTTTAAGCAAGTTTAACTTGGGAATATAGATTTTTGTTACAATCGCAATGTTTTCCACGATATTTTATAATTAAGTATTCAATGATAAATTTTTTTATATAACAATTAATAAAATCTGTATTTTTATTATCCTATGGTTATGTAAATTTATTATATATTTTTTCACCTATCTTATCTTTAATTAATCAGGGTACAAAAAGAATTTTTTTACTAAAATCTATCTTTATTTCAATCTTCAGTAGTAAATCCTTTTTTCTATTTCCATGTAGTCTAAAAATATTTTTTATAATTTTTTTAATAATCATCATTAATATTTTAAATTTATCATACCAATGATTTAATTTTTTTAAAATGGATTAAAATTAATATTATTTGTTTCATCAAAATGATGTGCTTTAGGCATTATATAAAAAAATATGAAAGGAATCATTATTTTTGAAGTACACAGTTTGAATCGAATATTCCACCATCATCATTGATCAATGATTTTAAGATTACACAACATAAATCTATTTTTATTTTCCATGTATGTTAAAAAAAATTTATTTTAATGAAATTTCCCTAAAATTGAAAGGGTTTTTTCATATTAAATATTTAATGTTATCATTTAATAGAATTTCTAAATTTGATAACATCCTTCAATGTTACCAAATATTTGTTGGTCATATGACGCATAGATAAAAAGGACATCCTTTTTCATAATGGTTGGTGATTATGGTTATTATATGATGAAATTTTTAGGAAATATGTCTCTTTTCCTTGAGTTATGCTTTGATAAAATGAGGAAATATTTATAAAACTCAATGTTTCCTTTATTTTATGCTATGATGAATGTATAATGATTTTTTGGAATATTTATTAATTATTATAGTTATCTAATAGGTGGTATTTTAATTATATATTTCTAAAATTAATTTGGTAAATATTGATATCTCATGGGATAATAAGTAAATGAATGGGGTGTGAAACCCATTCAATAAGGGATTATCTCAACTATGATAGTTTTGGAAGTGAACCATAAAAAGGATAAAATTAATTTAGATTGAAATATATCCACATTAATACTCTTAGAAATGATCATTGAATAACTAAATGATTTTATATACATATGTGTATGCCAAAAATGTTTGTCTTATGTAAATGTTATGATGTTATGGATCATGTTCATTCAATTACTTTATCATTAATGTATCATAATCTAGCATGACTTTAGAAATTACATAGAATATAAGCTAACCCTTTCTTAGGATTCCTTTCCCAATGTTGTTATGAAAATATTTTAGTATGATATTTTTAATCATTGTGATAGTTATTAAGAAATAGTGGGATATGTATATAACTATTGAAACATTTGTACATGTGTCCAAATTTACAATGAAATTAAAAATATATGACTCTGGATTTGATTGTTATGTATAGTATCGAATATTTACTTAATATACTGTAAAATATGTAAAAACAATGTATGGGTTTGTGTAGTTGGTCTCAGATATATCCTTAGTTAATCACTGGAGGTTAAGAATATGGAATTTTTGTAAAAACCCTAGGAATATGCCTAAGTATAGGATAAAAACATACAATTTTAGTAGTATTCAGGTTATATATTTTTTTCAACCTGTAAATCCCTATCTAGAAACAATAAGTGAATGTGGTTTTGTAATTGATGCATCAATGTGTAATAATCTTAAAAAGAGTATGTTGGGTATTCAATAGCCATTATTCTAGGTCACGGTGAATGGTCTCTTACTTCACATCAAGTTTGACACTCCTCAAGTATATGATTAGGTTTAATAAAATATAATTCATAAACCATTATAACATATTTAAATAACTGATTATTAAGTATGGCCTAGGTTAATACTAATCTATCATAGATTAAAAAAATTGTTCTTTCATTTAGACAACCAATGAATTTTTTCCCAAGATTATATGATTTCTCCTTATGACTATTGTTTATATCTCTATTTTTTTCAATTGATATATCAAAGCGGATTTATATTAATACCATTTTTGAAATAAAATTAAATTATCCCCTTATGATCAACAAAATAAAATATTAGAAGGATAAATCTTGTTATTATTCACATTAATCTATCTCATTATATGATTAATAATCTCAATTTTGGTGGGTTTCTTACCACACCTAGTATTAGAAAATATAAATTTTGGAAGACCATTGAGGGAATAATATTTAGATTCCTACATTTAAATTATGTTTTAAGATTCATACAATGAAATATATTAGAGGCACAAGAAGATGTTTTATATATTGAAAATAAGGGAAATAGTATTTAATTTCCAAGTAAAAATGAAAATGTTCATGGATGTACATTAATTTCGGTCTAAGGTAAAAAAATTTGTTTAATTTATTTTTTGGGGACATAGTTATTATAAAATTCAATTACCTAATCTAAGAGTTGACTCCTAGACCAAGTATGAAAATATGTTATTCCAATCATTGATGAGAAATGATTGAACTGTATATGTATTAAGATTTGAGAAATATATTATATGAGTGTTGTATCAATGATCACCAAGTTATATGAATCATGAAACAACTAAAAATTAAACCATTTTTTTTATTTAATGAGTTTAGAACATATATTGAATTTTAACAATAACCAAGACAATTTATTTAGGGGTAGGGCGATATTTTTTTGGAGTACACATGATTAAAGGTAATAAAATCCTTTAATTTTCTCCTTGATAAAATTTAGTTGGGATAAATATTGATGTCTTGATTGGAATATATGATTAATCACATATATGAACATGTAATTGAAAAATAATATGGAGATTTAATTATTACTTTTCTTTTCATAAAATATAACTATTTATCAGATCACTATATGATTTAAGTAAATAAAATGTTTTAAGATATGATTGGATTTTAATTAAGGAATAATGGTTGAATTATATTTTGGAATCATATATGATTTTAAGGTGCCATTGGGTGAATGTGGTTATTTATTGAAAGTATCATCTTATTTTGGATATTACATACTTAATATAGAACCAATTTTTATAATATGAATTGATTAGTGACTAATGTTTGTCATAGATTAATGAAAAATTAATTTATGAAGAATATGTGATCAAATCCATTTGATTTTGGGAATTACAACACAATAGGAAATATTTTGATTAATTTTAAGGTTATTTATTTATATAATGATCTATATTGAAGTTTATCTTTTCTTATTATGGCTTTGGATATTATTATTTTATTTTTTCATATTAAGGTCTGTCCATTTTGGAAATTTTCATCCTCATTTTAGTCATATTGGTTTTCGTTAAAGTCTAAATTTAAGAGGAATAACATGTTATAATTATGAAGATAATGTGTTCTATTAGAACATAATTTTACTTCTTAAAACATGAAAATTCCTCTTAAACACACATCATATAAAAATATGGATGATATTTTGTGAGAAATTTTCTAAAGGAGAAAACGGTTGTTGTTAAGTATGTGTATTTCCTAATGTTATCAGTCTAGATGGTACCTGAACTCATCAACCCTAAGAATAAGATCTCAGAAAAAAATTAAATCCTTTTAAATTAAGTTTTAATAAATATATTTTCTTTTTCAAAACATATTTATTGGTGGTTATGTGGTCATTAAATTTCTCATTACAATTCACTTTCTTTTGATAAATTTTCTCTATAATTCCACAGCCTTATTTGGACGTATTGTTTACCTCAATCTATTTATTTTCAAATAACACGAATGATATCATATTTGGAAACCAAGTGTGATTTTCTTTTAGGTATAATTATTATTTCAATTTATCAATATTCAATAAGATGTTTTATTAGCACTTCATATGATCAGGTTTTGAAAAAAAAATTAAAAATCAAACACTTGATTATAGAGAACCTAATAAATTTAAGAGGATGAAATTTCATAACTAAGTGGGTTGGGGGGATATAAATCTATATGATTTTAAAACAATAAATTATTCAATAGTATATAAAACTCACGACATCGATTATAAATGAACCAAATAATATAATTATTTTTTTACCATTATAACATTGTTATGGAATTAGTAGGCATTAAAAGAATAAACATAATTACGGTATATATATATGGATCATAATAAAAAAACTTATTGATAAATTCTTAATAAATATGAACTTATTTTTCTTGTAAATCTATTTTATTCATCAAAATATTTTTTATTATTAAATTATTATTGATTTTTTAAAAGATAAATTCATAATAAATTTTTTAAAATTTCAAAAAATATATTTAAAAATAATAATATGACCATTCAACTTAGAATATCAAAATTATTATAAGGTGGTTTTTTATTATTTTCTTAAAGATTTTTTTCAAATGATTAGTTAATAATACTGATTTTCTTGAAAATTGTATTTTTTGTTTCAACAATATGATAATTTAATATTTTTTATAAAAATAGTTTCCAAGTAAAATTAGTTATATTCTAAAATTAATAATCTATCTAAGATAATTGTAATTAAATTTATGGTTGAATTTGGGAAAAAATATTTTGATACATAAGAAGTCAATTTCCTAAAAAAGGAGGATTTTAATCCATTTTTCATTTTTCAACTTAACTTAAGTTCTACCACATCTGGAAATTGAATACAAAAAATGGATTTGATATTTTTTGATTTCAACCGTTAAATATGGTCAACATATAACATTTATTTTTGGTAATTTTTTAAATTAAACGTTGAATTTATTTATTTCCATAGTAAAGGTAAAATGATTTAATAAGTGATAAAAAAGCGATGAGGATTGAAATTAAATTTAAAACATTCCATTATTTTTATGGATGAGTTTTATCCATTAATAATCATATAAAATACAAAAAATATTACCTTTGTTTTTAATTAACATTTATTTTGGCCATTATAATATTTAAGTAAATTATAAAGTCAAAATGTCAATTTATATCATTTAATAACTATAGAATTATTTTACATGGATAAGAATGATATATTGTTTTGTTATGAGTTTTTATTTGAAGTATGAATGAATTTTTTATATCAAGGTAACAGATATTTAAATTTGTTTTTAAAATCATTTCCTTAAAGGCTTACTCAATTCTGACATAGTGCTTCTATTATCAACAAAAGAATCAAGTAAATGAATAAAAAAACAATAAAGGTAATATTGTATTGATGATTTAAAATATGATATTAAGTTTTATGAAAAATATATCATTTTATAAAATTTTAAATTTTTTATATTTTTAATCAACAGTTTTCATGTCATTTTAAATGTAAAATTATGTAAATAGTTCTTAAAATGATATTAATAGTATTTTATATCAAATATAATTTACTTAATTTTTTAATAGTCATAAAAGTATACAAATAGGGAATGTATGATGATAAATTTTATAGAATTTCATCTATTTTAGATTTATGATCAAATTTTTACCTTATAAGAAAAATAAAAATCCTTTAATATTGAAATCGATATGACCAAAGTTAAGGTTAAAATTGGTTATCAAAGGGGTTAAACAAAAAATCGTTTAAAATGGTATCTAAATCAGTAAAAACATTCATCGATTCTTATATTGAATCCATAAATTAATTATATTCCAATGCATATAATTTTAGAACCATTTTATCGGATTTAGACAAATATTATATTATAATATTTTATTTATTTCAAAAAACGACATTAATTTTATATTATAATAAAAAAATATTTTATGAAATTATTTAATGTTCATAAAATATTATTTTCATACAATATAATTTATATAGTTAAAAATTTCATCCATGGTCCATTTATGGTCCACTTTTCCATTTATAGTATCATTCTTTAACCATTAGGAGTAGAAATAGTTTATATGGAAAAAATTGTCAAAATGGTTGACATATGATTAAAACTAATAGATAAGGGTCAAAAATGAAAAACATTTAGAAAAATTGTTTTATGAGAGGAATATGACTCATCCTATTCTGAAATTTAAATTATATAAATTTTGGTCATTTTTTTAATGAATTGTTTATATTAATTAAATACATTATGTAATTGAATGATTTCCCCTCCCACCACTTATAAAAGGGACAGTTCTTCCCCTCATTATTCAAAACGTTTTATCCTTTTATCTTGTACAATACCAATCCTAATATCATTCTGTATTCTTTAACCACTTACTAGATCTTATGGTCCTTCCATATACCATCCTCTCAAGGAATAAATTTAAGCAAGAGTAGTTTCTCAAGGAAGAGGTATAACTCTTAATTGAGTAATTTTAATTTTATTTCTACTTAAACATGTAATAAATATATGATATTCATTATAAAATAATTATTTTAATATATAAAATATAATTAATTGTTGTCATTATTGTGGAACAATCATTATCTACCTTCTTTCTATCACACAAAAGAAAAAATATTTCTCATTCATATGTATGGGTTACCGTCTCCACGTAACAGTGTAGTTTTTTTTCACAACCACTTTACTCTGATAGAAATTATAATATATATAATAAATATATTTTTTAATTATGAAATTAATGAGATCTTTTAAATTCTAATTGTAAGATACCGTTGTTTCATTCCATTCATTGTAAATGGAAACAATGTTCAAGTATACTTATGACATACTATCTCCATTAATGATGTAATTCATTTTTTCATATCTAAATTTTATAATGGACTCTTTAATTATATATAATAATTATATATTAAATTTATATTTAATAAAAATTAATGACATTATGTAACCATGATCAAAGAACAATTACATTATCTATTGAACCCACATTATAATGAAAAACGATATGGTTAACACCTAAAAATTATGATTTAAATAAATAATTCTTAAAAAAAGGGATTTGTAAATTTTTAAGTGTTATAAATATTATATTTTATGAATATAAATAATAATTTTTTAGATTTATAATATATTTAATTTTTTTATAAAGAATTTTATATCACTTTTAATGAAATTTTAACTAGAGGTAAAATATTTTATGACATTCTCATTGCTTATTGAGATTGTCTAATATTAAATTTTTTATATAGAAATTTGATGATCTATATAACTACAAGATAATGAAATGTATTCTAGTCTCTTTATGCCTATAGATTATATTTTATATTTTCATTTACCGCTTATTATGTATTCAAGATAGAGAAGAATTATTTCTATAGAAATGTAACTTTATTTCTATCTTAAGTTGTATATCTATTTCTATTAACCTCACATTTTATGATAATTTGTTCAAGAATAATTTCACAAATATCTAATTATTTAATAAATTATTATTCACTGAATTTATTTTTTTAAAATATTTTTTTAATATAATATTCTATCATTTTCTAAATGAGGTAATTTTTTAAATGAGAATAATAAAGTGGAATTATACTTTTATGAATGTACATGCAAGGAAAATAATTTCCCATTTTAATGAAAAATAAATATATTGAATCATACACTGAAACTATCCATGGTTTATTTCAAAGAAATGTTTTTTATAACATTTTGGGAATTTATATATTTTAATGATGGGATTCCTTAAGGATAGGTGATTTTCCTCATGAAATACTAAAATTTAACTATTAATGGTATTTTGAAATAGGATAACATCCCATGATGTAACCTATGTATTATTGGGGATATGATCCCAGGATATAAACATTATATATTCATTTGGTGGTTTATTGTTATTGTGATGAAATGATGAAATGTTTATGAAACAAATTTATTTTAAATTGGTTATATTATGATAAAATTAATGAATATTTATAAATAATATTTACATTCTATGGGATATGAGATGATTCATGTATTATGATATTATATAATGAATTTTTATGATTTAAATTTTTTGATGGTGGGACCAAAATTATATAGGCTTCCAATGCAATGGGTACATATGGATAACAAATGTGATTATATATTTTGGAATAGAATGTCAACCCATTTCCATATGGGTGATTTTCCACTCTGATAATCATGGGTGTGAACCTTGATTAAAGATATAATGGATGGGGATTGAACCCAATATACTATAATAGTCTTGTAAATGATCCTTTATTATGGCTATTATTTTATATGATTATGATAATTCCAGAAACTTATGTCTTATGAAAATATTATGCTTTTGTGGATCATATTCTATGATTCCATTATGATTTGTGCCTTTTGAAGTACCACTATTTGTTCCATGAGTCAAGATTATGATCTATTGTATGTTGGGTATGATTTTCGAAGGTAAATTTGATGTTTTAAAATCCTTATTCTCTTATTATCCATAATTAATCACTGATATCTATCATTTTTACCATTACCAACCATGTAATCTCACCTTTTTTATAATTAATTTCCTTGTGTTGTGAATAATGGTTTTATGCGTGATATGTCTATAACTAGTTAATGTTATGTTGAACTTTGTAAGAGATGATATAGATTTCTTATGAACTAGTTTATAATATATCCACATTTCCAAAGACAGTAAAACATTATGATTCTAGTATTGATATTTATTGTAGAACCCATAGCATTAGATTCATGTCCCATTACTTATGAATTTTAGGTATTTAAAATGACCATGTTTTGTTTTGAGAGGTTCATAAGTGTTTTGGAGTAATTTGAAGGCTTTAATGGAGGCACATGATTAGTAGAAACCATGAATCACCACTTTGTATTCATGTAAAGGAAAATATTGTATAATGGGTAGGAGAATGATTAGGCCAAACAAAGTGGATTCCCAGGAGAATATATAACCATTTTAATAGTGGGGAAACACATAGATTTTGAACAGTTTGTCTAACCATGGTAGCCAACCATGCGAGGGTTTTCATGAAGAAGTTTCATGTTCATGGTTGGTGCCTGATTTGTCTCTTTTTATAATCCATCAATGTGATGTGTAGGGTTTAGATAGTAGCAACATCTTGGTTTGCACATGAATTTTCTAACCATGCATCCTAACTATGAAACATGTACTAATCCCCTATATATTTGATGATCAAATCCATTTTAATTCATTTAAGCTTCATTTCTCCCTAATTCTCCCATTACATTATGTCAGTTTTCTCCCAAGACCTTAGATATAATTCTATTAGGTACTAGAGTTATTCATAGGTGATCCAAACCGTGTTGGAGATCCATATTCACGAGTAAGTCTCCATTATTGTCTAGTATTCCAAGATCCCTTCTCATTATATCTCTCGACCTCTCTCGGATCCTTAGATCTAATCCACTATGGCTAGACCCATGTCCACTAATAGAAATAATGATGATATCTTGTTGAATTAATTGAAGGGAATAAAACCTAATCCCAAATTAGGATTATTGTTGTGTTGTCCTTGGTTTTTTTCATCATGTGTGGGGTAGGAGTATTCTCCCTTGAATAGGCTTAATTAAAACCTTATTTATTTGTTTTACATGTATGTTTTAATAAAATTATTTTAAAATACTTGTGTGATTATTGTTGGAATCCAATTTATTGATGTCTTTTTTAAATTTTTTCAATTAAATATAATTATAATAAAATATTAATGATTATTCTAAAATGATGATTTAATAATTATAGATTGGATTTGATACATGATGATTATTGTTGAAATGTTTTTATTAAATGAATTTTATTAATGGAAGTTCATGGAATGGGTTTTCAAAAACATGGTTCGTATGAGTTAAATTGCATTATAAGTGACCCTTTGGAAGGGTATGAGGGAAACAAATATCTCTTGTCAGTTGAACCTAGAAATCCATTATTATTTTATGAAAACCATGTATCCTCTACTTGTTCAATCTCAATCATTTAATAGAGAGAAAGGTAAAACAATTATGCAATTTTATGGTGCTGAGAAAGTGATCATGGATGATCAATCGGGGCGTTCAACCTTGAGAGGTGTGATTCTTTTTAACTCTTCCCTTCTAGAATATTTTATCAATGCAGGCATGTCCCATTTTTTTATTTCTACTCATGATAAGGATATTATGGGTTTATATATTTTGATGAAGCCTTCTATTTTGAAGACACAAACACCTATGGGAAAACAAGAGTATCAAGACATGACATATGTAGTGTGTTCAATAAAAATCAATGGGATTGAGTTTTTATGATATTTACCCATTATAGTTATGGATTTCTTTTAATTGATTTTTTGAATGGATTTGCTGATAAAAATTGAGGCCTATATAGATTTTTATGAATGGAAGGTGAGTTTCAAACCTTTTAATGGGGTTATAAATCTATTTAAATGAGTTTGGAAGTGGATAAAAGTATAGAAAGGCCATTGTTATATGTGTTTGGAACTATCTCATACTAGTTAATAGTAGTTTCTTTGGAATCGATTGATGATATTGAGAACATAGATTTTTCAACCATATTGGATTAGTTCCTTGATGTTTTTACTCAAAATTTATATTTGTTTCCACCAAAAAGAGTGGTGGATTTTATTAATGATATCATACCAGGGACCAGTCCTATTTCTCATACATCTTGTTATATGGAACCAATATAATTGAGGAATAATTAGAAGGTAAAGGATTCATCTGACTAATTATGTCTCAATGGCCAAAACTAGTTGTTTTTAAATGAATATGAATGTAAATCATAGGCTATGTATTGATTATCATAAACATAACTCAGTTATATTGAAGAATCATTATCCTCTTCCAAAAATTTATTACATACTTGATCAATTATGTGCAGTCATGTTCTTGCCTAAAATTTACATTCATTTAGGATATCACTAACTAATGGTTCATAAATAGGATTTTTAAAATACATCTTTTAGAAGTACAATTGCACATTTTGAAATAATTGTTTTTCTTTTGGTATTATTAATTCACCATCTGTGTTTTTGGAATTGATGAGTCAAATATTCCGATATAATATGGATTCAATTTTGGTGGTTTTGTGGATTATATACCTTTATATTCATATACAAAGGTAGTTCATGACACACACATGGTTATATTCTTGGGTAACATACTGGAGAATCATATGGATTATATGTTATCAATGCCAAATTTTACGATACAAGTGGTATGCTTCCATATCCATGTAATTTAAAAATCATGATAGATCTATATAAGATAAATAAAAACTATTGGAATTCACCAAATAATGTCTTTTAGATTCATAGTTTACTAGGTTTTCTAGGATACCACAAGCCGTTTTAACATGACATTTCACATTTTGCATCACTAATTATAGATTTGACAAGGAATGACCTTCCTTTTAAGTGGAATGTGGAATGTCATAAATCTATTAATGAGACTAAGGTTATAATTAAATCAATACCCACCATATTTTTTCAGATTATGGATAGGGATATATATTCTATTATGATGCATTAGGATCTGGGATGGAATGTGTTGTCATGAAAGGATATATTTTTGTTTCTTATGGTTCATAGAAGACATGGTTCTATAAAAAGAAAAAATGATTTGTAATTATCTTCTATAGTCTATATTTTGAATACATGAATCAATTATCTTTTTTGTGTGAAAATTATGTTATTTATGGATTGTAAGAGTTTTAAAATTTATTTCTAAAAAATACATTAGAATTTATGGAAAAAAACATGGATGTAATACATTTAAATATATAACTTTTAATTAATTTATACTCTAGGTAAAGGAAATTTAGTTGAAAAAATATTAAGCAAGAATTTGTATAATAAGTTGGATAATAAATATTTCAACTAGTGGCATCTAATTTTTGTCATCATAGACATTCATATTGATTGTACTAACCATGGAGATGTTGTAGTATTTTACCCAGTTTTCTTTTTTTAATAATTTGTTTTCGTATCAGAAATAGGATTAGATATTTTACCATTAATGTGTTTTTAAAAGGTTAAAAATATATGGTGGGGAGAATATTTAGGGATTTAATCTAGATGTTATATTTGTTTTTTCAATATATATATATCATATTTTAGTACATATTGTTTTATGGGAACAAATTATTAATTACCAAAACCATTTAAAATGGGATGTTCATCAAATAATTAAAAGATTTATTGGTTGATTATACCATAGATTTGGTAGAAACGCATGAAAAAGGAAGTGGAAAAGTCTGTTTTGAGAAGTCTAACTTGTCAACAAGTCAATGTGGAATGCTAAAAAAAATTGGGAATTTTTCACTCTCTATAGATTCTTATGTGTAAATTGGTGAAAATATTCATGCAATTTATAACATGACTACCAATGATGGTTTGGAAACATGATTCATTATGAGTAATTTATGATCAACTCAAAATTTTGTCCCATTTTATCCCTATAAATTTATCCCATGTGATGGAGGAATTTTCAAAAATATATATCTGAGAAGTTTTATATCAGCACAAATATCCATTAACAATTTTATATGAAAGAGTCCCCAGGTATACATATCATTTTTATAAATTCTTATATAAGTTCCATGGGACTTAATTTACTATGAGTACAGTTTATAATCTAAAAATATATGGATAAATTGAGTTGACATCCCAAGTGTTGGAGAATAGGATTAAGGATTGGGTGATAGATTTTATTATATCATGGGAAGAGAATTTATAATTCATTTATTTCTTGTACAATAAATATTATCAAGACTCAATACATAAGGTTATTTTTGAAGAATTGTATGGGTGTCTTTATCAATCACCACATTGTTGTTTGGAAATAGTAGATACTCTCTTAGTTGAACCAGATATGTTTCAGAGACAAAGATGAAAATTTATTTGATTTGAATGATATTGGGGATGACTCGGAATAATCAAAAATCATATGTGGATCAACATCGATGACCATTTTAGTTTAGGCTGAGTGATCATGTGTTCTTAGTGATCTGTCTAATTCTTGAGAATCATTATTTTATCATGAAGTTCAGTAATTTAATTGATACTTGTGACCTTATAAGATATATGACTATTCTTTTGAGGCTGAATATTTATTCTCTTAGACACTAACGTTTACTTCAATCCACAATGTGTTTGATGAACCATAATTGAAGATAAATAAACATGATCCAAAATATTTGATTTGATGGGATCACGATGAAATAGAGCTAAAATATACATTGGTTTATGTGTTATTATAAATTGTATATTTTTAAGTAAATCTAATGAATGTGAAATTTATTTGTTTGGTGTGATTTTTATTGAAGCATTTTTTAGTTTAAGAAGGAATATAATAGAGTCAAAAGTTAATGTTGGACCAGTGGCTGTAACTCTTCCAGGAAAACTTTTAGGGAGGAAAAGAAAAATGATATGGATAATGTATCACACTCATCATCATGTACATGAACTTTTTTTGTATTTTAATCATATAAAATTCTTGGGATTATTTAAATGATTATTAGAGGATTTTTAGGAATCATGTGAGGATTTTATAGAGGCGTGCGGTTTGATCACGATTCATAGAAACCATGTAACACCTCTAGAAAACAATGGAAAGAAAAATAGTGGGAACTGGACAGGAATATATTTGGCACAATGTTCGGGCAAACCATGTGGAAGCCCAAAAATTGGGGGAAGACACGGTTTTCACATAGTTTTTCTAACAGTGCAATCAAAACTTGTGGGGGTGACTTAAGACTATATATTGTTCACAATTGTTATATAGTATTTCTATCCATTTTACACAACTATGGTAGGTGATGTCTTGACATATTATCAACCACGTGTTTGATGCATAGTTTTTTAAAATTTATGGCCAAACTACGTAGTGTACAGTCACCACTATGATATTTTTGGATCTCATATGATTTAATTTGTATGAGACTCGTTTTTCTCCTGATTCTCCCATAACATGATAATATTTTTCTCCCATGTATTTTTAGACAATTCCCTTTAGTCAAAGATTAATCTATAGGTGATCCAAAAATCATTAAAGATATTGAGTCACTGACAAGTGTCTCTTCTCAGTTATTCTTCCTAGAACTATTCTCCTTCTCTGTCTCTATCTCTTGAAACCTTATAATTATCCTAATAGGGATACACCCTTGTTATTTTATGTAATTCATGATAGGATCATATTGAATTTACTGAATTGAAGAATATATATGGATAGATCAATATTCATGTTGTCCTTTTCATCATTTTTCACTAATTTTTTAAGGTTATTGGATTATCTCTCAACTCTTCATTATTACAACATGATATCTTACAATGAAAATAATGATTATCTATAAATTATTGTAAAATTATTGTGTGATTCAAGTTTAAAACCTATCTAGTGACAGTGTTGGGAAATTGTTGAAATCATATGGTTTTGTGGAAAACCACATTCATGATAATATTAAATGATTTTATCAAAAAAAAATATGATACATGAATAAGGGTGTGGAAATGTTTTTAAAAAAGGATGTTTTTATGTGTAATGTCTTGGAATGTGTTTTGGAATACATGGTTGGTGTGATTTCAATGAAACGTGACTTGTGGAAGGGGTATGTTCCATTGTGGAAACTGTTTTTGGTTACCTTGTGATGATATAGTTAATTAATGGGAGACTGCTCATTATTTTAAAGAAATTTATTGGGAATGCATATTTAGATATATGGGGGGGATATGAAAAATAATGTAATGGGTAATCAAAATGTAATTAGGGATGTTGTAAAGTCTTCTTTTATTTCATTCCATGGAAAACTATTTTTTATTTTTTATTAATCATTTTAAATTTTTTTGATATTTTTTTAAATAAAATTGATATCAATAATTTTCTCAATGTCATGATTTGGGAAGTCTTTTCAGACTTTTTACTCAGTTTAGACTCACCCCCTACATTGGAACTATTTTGAATTTGCAGATGTCATCTATCGAGACACAGGTAAAGGCAAGGTATCATATATCATTAGTGGTGATTCTTAATACCATTGGTGTGGCATGTTTCCCATGATCATTGATTAAGTTGGGAGTATCTAGTTTGATGACATTCATTTCTTTAAATTTTAGTTTCTTTAGATTTCTTTGGATGTTCTCTTATTTTTTATAATTCTACTCTAATATCATTTGGTTTGTTTTTTTTTTGTTTTCTTTTCATTAGTTTGAGTTGAATTTTGAACTCATGCATTGTATATTGGTTTTTTGGTATGTTTATCTCAGTTTTGTTGGTTTATATTCAATGGGAAAATGTTTCCCCTATTGTTTATGAATCCATTAGAATTTATTGCATGCCTTTGGTGTCTTAGGGATGGAACAAAAGGCTAGTAACAACCACCTCCTATTAAGAATCCAATGGGTGTGGGGTGAGATGTTACAATTATGTTATGTAATGAATATTTTTATAATTTCATATAATATTTATATATAAAAATTATGGTCCAATATATTAATACCCAAGTATAAGAACAAATAATTAAATTCATGATTATCAAACTCTCCACCATGATCACTTCTCAATGAAATTATTTTAGAATCATTTTCAATTAAAAAAACTAAAAACCTCTTAATGATTAAAAATGATTCAATTTTATACTAAAAAAAGTAAAACCAAGTAAATCTAAAAATATTATCCACTAATATAAAGAAAAAAAATCTAATTGGCATGATTTATACTCAAGAGGGTCCAAAATATCCATGTGTTCAAGTTAAAAAGGTTTAGATGTACAAACCATGTTAATTTATTTGAATGGTCCCTTATATGTCCTTCCTATTTTTCAAGCATCACATTGTATTTTATCAGCAAGCTTTTGACTAAACAGATTATAAACTAATTTATTATAAGATGATTTTGATAAAGAAAAAATATTACAATGTCTAATTCTCCTTTTATATATTCAGTATTTAATTCTTATCGTACATAAATAGTTCAATTTGTATTCAGATAAGAGTCTAATATCCAAATTCTACACATTTGTACATTAGGTTCTCAAAACAGAAGCATTTTTTCATAAAAGAAAAAATTCATTATTAAAAAAATATATAGAAAATATATAATTGAAAATTTGGTAGATACTTATTAAATTTTGTTTCAACCCTTGAACCAAGATAAATTTTTTGATCATAGTAAATATCTGATCTCAAACTATTGAAACAATGACAATAATTTCTTTAAAATTTTCTATAATGGTAACCAAACACCCAGATACTATTTATAGTGCATGGAAATTAAGTAATACTCCATTCATGGGTATTTAACAACCAATATCCATAAACCATATTTCATTTCTATCAATTTTTATTTTCACTTATAGAAATATAAAACACAAAAATTTTTGGAGACCAAATGTTGTTTTGGTATAGTATTGTCACTAAGAAACGATCTGAGAAAATAATTTTTTTAACCTAGTGATAACTATTTATATTAATACTTGGAAACATAATCTATCTTAATACTATTACTCTAAGGATTATTTAAGAACCAGTTATTTGTATAGTTCCCATTAATCCCATTATAAAAATTGGTCAATCCTATGTTTTTTTTCTTATTTAACCTATAAACGAAATAATTTCTGTATATCTTGGGGTTTGTAACATTACCAGTAATATCATACCTTTCTTTCATATGAATATTCTATCTAATAATCTTATTCAAATAATTTTATATATTAATAAACATAATAGAAGAACTGTAAAAATATTATACATCTTCAAGTAACTGTTTAAATATATTTTCATGCTCTGTACATCTTGATCAATACATTCTTAATAGATATTTTAATTCTCTGTTATTTTTTAAGATCATATATTTCTCAAAAAAGAAAACATTTTAAATATTCATTAGTGATATGTGATTTTTCATCATAGATAAAAATATTATTACAGAATATAACTATATTCATCTAGATTATAATTTGATCATATTAAAGGGTTAGAATAAGAAACTGAATGGTAGTATGATTATACTTCATTTTATTTTTATATAATATAAAAATTTTATTTCTAATTAAATTTCTTACATTCTAATTCTGATCAAGAATATATACTCATGTTTCAAAATAAACTCTATGAATGTTTCTAGGATTTTATTATTTTTCATTTATAATCTTCTTTTATGTAGTTATTATTTCCATTCCTCTATATTTTACATGGTTTTTTTATTTTATGGGAAGTCAGTTTTAATATGATCCAAAAAAGTGTATTCGTAACATATGACTTCTTTTAGACCACAAATATTCATTTATTAATTATTCAATAACATCATGAAGCCTTTATTCCACTTATAAAACTTTTTGAATCTTATAGAAAGGTAAAAATATCCCTCTATAGAAATTGAACAACCTAAATCATCAAAAAATATAAAAACCTAATTTAAATTATTTTCAATTTTTTTTAATAAATTTTTTAGAGATATATCACCCTTATTTATCATTATATGATCATTAGACTCAACTATATTCTCATAATTACATATCATTAGAGTAAAAACCAATTCCATCATCATTAATTTGTTGATAGGATTTGATTCTTAGATATAAGGTGATAATCCATTCCACTTGAATGGTAAAATTCTTGGATATTTCATAGCATGATCTAACTCAGTCATAAGGATTTTGAGAATGTCAACACCATTGTATATTTCTATCGAAATTCCTTTCATTTGGATGACACTATCACCTTTATATTTTTTAAAATTAAAAAACATTTAATTTTTAATGTTATTCTGAAACTATTTGATATTATCCCTTCCTACATGGGAAAAGAAATTTACTTCTAGATTTTATCAGTCCCTGCACACTAAGAGAAATAATTGAATTTATTGGGCCCAAGTCCAAAATGACTGAATTAATTGGTCTTTAATTTGATCATATCCATATTCTATTAAAATATACCATGATTCTGGATTATCCTTAATAATTTCATGTGGATTTATATCAATAAAAAGGGTTACCAAACATTCTTTAAAAATATAACCACTCTATCCTTCTCAAATCATACTTTTAACGATTAAAATATGTATATTTTATCATAGAAATTATTTTTATTAAATTATCTAAAGAATGTATTATTCATTTAGATATTTGTATAAAGATTTATAGGTTTAAAGGTACCCTCAAATACAGTACTCCTTTGAAACAATTTTTTATGTCAGAATGGTGGTGAAGATACCAGAGGGGGGATTTTTCCCATTTAAAATAAATTAATAAATTAATATTTAACTCTATTTTCATCTTGAAAATAGATGCAATTTCGTTTTCATTAAACAAATTATATAATAGAAAATAATGGAAATAGACACATATATTTATAAATTATTTTGGGACTTAAATATCACCTAGTACACTCCACGAATAATCTCTCCATGGTTTTTTAATATTCACTTGCAGATACTTTTCCTAGGGATCTCTATAGTTGATATCATCAAATGAAAACATGTTTCAAAATATTTTAAACAGATTTTAAAGTGGAATATCAAAATCAATTAATTGACTCGATCACCTAATTGTTCAAGAACAAAATATATTCTCCTTGTGTTGAGAAATTCACATTGAAAAATCACAAATAGATGATGCATCGACAATATTAATTGATACCTTGAGGAAATTATTAATAACATCAAAATATTATCTTATGGTAGAATATATGTATTATTTTATAGAATCTATATATAACACATTAGTAAAAAAATACTTAGTAATAGGATGAAAACATAAAAAAAAGTTATAACATGTAGTTGTCAGGAGTGTTTTCCAAAAAAAATATTCAATGAAATTGAGAGGTCAAGACACTTATAAGAAGAACAAAAGTTATATCAGAGAAAATAACTCCCTATGTAATTGGAAAATTCCAATGTAACATACGATAAATAGATATTTATTTATCACATATTTTCTATAAGGCATAAAACAATATATTATAGAATTGATATCATCCAAATTTTTCATATATGATTTATGAAAAATAAATAAAAAAGACAATTAATCCTAGTAAAATAGATCATAAAAAATGATTCAAATAAATCAAAATCATCAAACTTCATATCATGTTTAAAATATGAATTTAACTAGGTTTATAAACTCATAAAATCCCATAGAAATGTGAAACAATTAATTTTTTGATAAAGATATTATGAAATGGTCTTTGAGTTACTTTATCAAGATGTGTACTCCATTGAAATCAATACATAAATAATGGAAATAAATCAAAATTATAGACCCATAGATATATATTTCAACCTGGGTAATACTCCAAATATATGGTTTCCAACATTTGGTTTATTTGAAATATATAATTTTGGAACCTTTAGTATGATATCAATGTTATGTTACTTAAATTAGGTATATCCCAAACATTACGTACTCAAATATTTGGTTCCTTTGTGAATGTTATTTTTTAAAACATAATGGTCAACACAAATGTGAGGTTCCATATGGGACATTAGGTACTCAAACATGATGTTACATATTAAAATCCATGTTCCTATATATAAAATTCCTTTTAAACATTGGGGTTTAAACATAGGGTTTGGTAATAATATACTATTGTAGTATCACTTTTTGAACATCGATTGTATATTTCTTTAAAACATTGAAAATAATTTTAAGAACAATGTTTCACTCAAATAATTTATTTTTACAGAAGTCAAACATCCAAAATTAATTGAAAATTAAAATAAAAAACAAACAAATAAAAAACAAAAATATACTAAAAGATTGTACATTATTAAAACACACAGGGAAATTATTGAGAATCAAAGTCAATGGGAAAAGAATGAGAATTTTTTAGATCAATATCCATGTACCAAATAAGGACTTCATTTAATACTATTTTTCCAAGTCATACCCACCCTATATTTACATAAATCAAATAATAGATTGATTAGTTTTGATTGAAGTGTTATTGGATGATAAAATGTGTAATTTTTTGGAGTTCCTTTTATGGTATTGTTTATAAAAATTAATTCCTTGTGTTCATTATATGTAGAACAAGGGTCGTAAACCATTAGTAGAAGAATGTAAATAAATATTTCAAGGGGTATTAAAGGTTAAAATATTTATAGTTTGGAACTGACTAGTTTTATTAGTTTTCTAAATGCAAGTTATTTATGTGAACAAATAGAACAAAAATTTTTACATGTCACACCATTAGTAGATAAAATCTAAGAGGAAGATATTAGTGTGTGTGTTTTTGTAGTGTATCCAAGATTAGTTGGTGTGTGTGAGTAGTCTTTCTAGGAGAAATATAGAAATAGTTCATGTATAATATATGCTACCAAGAAGTATGCATGAGCGTGAATGAGTGTGTGTATCCAAGACTAGGCTAGATTTACTTTTTTTTTATTTCTTCGAAACATGTAATATATATACATATTCATCACTATTTATATGTATAAATTTTTTTTCAAAACGTATATTATTATAATTATTTTTAATTTTCTTAATAAATGTGGCATATCGAAGTGGGTTTTCCGTGATCTAGTCCACATGCATACTAGATTTGTTTTTTAAATATTTCATATAATGTTGTTATAAATAAATTTATAATTTTATGTATATTATAAAATATAAATAAAAATGATAGAAAATATAGATAGAGAAAATGACCTGGAAATTCTGTGGAATATTCTTTCTTAAATACATGGGAATTTTAAGAGTCCGTGAAATTTTGCGGCGCTTGATTCTGAGGCACGGTGTGCCCAGAATCTGTTTTTGATGTTTTGTTCGGGAACATTCAGTAAACATACGAGCGGTTTTTTATAACATCTGAATCGATACTCAGAATTGAAAACTGAGGGCACTGTTGAAATCATAGTGCCTGAATTCGCTTAAGAATACTTTCACCTCGATGGCAGTTGGTCGAGAATGAAAGTTAGTTTTCGAGTTTTAAATAATAAATTAAATAAAAATAATGTGTGTGGCTTATTTTTATTTGGTGGTTAAAACCTCCAAGTAGAGGCTGGGGTGGGGGCCACCACACCTTAGCCTCCCATGAGAGTTTATGGTGGTGGGGCCCACCTGAACATAACCTCCCTTGGGAGGATAATGTTTTGTGGGGACCACCCAAGTTTTTTAACCCCTTTAACCCCTTTAATAAGTGGAGAAAACTATTGACCTTCCCCACTAATTAATTGAGTCAACTCCACCCCGTTAATTAAGTGAGTTATCTCATTTAATTAATCACCACATTTTGAATTCATGCCAAAAATTAAAATAATAAGCAACTTATTATTTCATTTGGTTGGCATCATTCTTTTGTTGGAAGTGAGAATTGAGGAGGTCTTGGAGATAGAATTCCAAGGAAGAAAAAACTCTCCAACGATGAATGACCATTGAATAATGACGGACACCTTCTTCCTTCCTCAACCAGAACAGTGGAGGGAGCGCCATCCTGGAAGAATGAAAATGACGCCGTCCTCGGCTTCTTCATTTTTGATGTCAACGAATCGACATCCTCCATTCCGTGAAATTTTCAATGAACAACGATACGAGGTATGAGTTTGGATATTGGATTTGTTCCAGTTCTACGTCGTTCAATCTTGGGTAATGTTATTAATATCACCATAACATGGAGGCCTCGGGCCACACAAACACGGCCCGACCCTCCCCTTTCATTTTTTCTCTCTTGTTGATGACGGTAGCGGAGCAATGGCGGCCCGTGTCGGGCTAGCTGCGAGGGAAATGAGTCACGAACGAAATTGTCGGTGCAAGGCTTCCAGGTCGCTGGAAGGGCGCGACCCCATCGTGCTGCACAAAAGAATTGGTCATGGCCCCTGGCTGCGGTGGTGTACAGGGGCGGCCGACAGGCCACCGGTGGGGCGCGACGCCGTCGTGCCGCGTGGAGGAAAGGAGCAGTGGCCTGGGTGGGCTGTGACGGAGGGGTGCGGCCCTGTCGCGCCGTACAAATGAAGGGTGTCGCGGCCAGGGCAGGTCACGATGGAGGAGAAGAGGCGGCTGGCTGGGACGGCCACCAGTGCAGTGGGAGTGGCTGGCCACTCAGCCAGCTAGGAGGAGCGGGACCCCACTGGGTCCCACGTGATCTGGACAGGTTCAACCTGGCACTAGTTTTCCTCGCACCCGAATGACATTACCGTTCGAGAATCCAGGGGGCGCCTCACCCTTGGATGTGGCTTAGGCGGACCCCGCAAGCCACCGGGCCACCGGGCTACTGGGCCGGACCAAGCGCGGGTCGGACCCAGCACAGACCACTGGGAAGGACCCAGCACGGGCCGAGCTGCCGGACCGGACCCAGCACGGGTCGGGCCACCCCCGCAGGTCGAGCTGCCACCTCGGGCCGGGTCGGACCCGTAGATCAGGTCAGACCCGCGGACCGTGTCGGTCTGATGGGTGTCAGATTGACAAACCGTCTATGGAGATGGAACGCTTGGAGCGAGACAAGTTTTTTGTAACACCCCACTTGAGGTTTGGACATATTTGGGAAATGGTCAAGTTGGATTGAACCCAAATCTAACCGGGCCCTCGGAACTGTAATGCCAATAAATAACAGACCGGGCATCCGATTGACGCGCTGTCTATTGCGTTGAGACCCCTATGATGGTGTGGACCATTGCGATACTTTTTAGTGTAACTTTTCGATAGTTGTATTATTAACCACTAGCTCATTGAGTGGATCCTACCAGTGAAGAGTAGTCAGAGTGTGGAAGCCTAGTAGCTAGAAGACCTGACAACTGCTTGACTGATTCAACTCAGAGTGATTCAACTAGCCCAGTGCGGAGTGCCTGATAGTTGGCGGCATACGTATGGAGGAGGAGTGTCTGGTAGTTGGTGGAAGACACATGGTACTCGATAGGAGGAGTACCTCTGCAGGCTATTAGAAGGAGTGCCTGGTAGATGGCGTCAGACCCACAGTGGAGGAGTGCCTGGTAGTTGGAAGCAGACCCACAGTACTCGACAGGAGGAGTACCTCAGCAGTCCAAGGTTATTGAGAAGCGCCTTGGTGTCACCACAGGCCCACTGTACTCAACAGAGGAAGAGTTACCCAACAGTCATGGTTTCGATAATGAAAATCCTGGATTGGGCTTAGTCAATGACTTTTGAGTTTTCCTCATGATTAAGATGGGTTACTAGATAACTTAGGTATATGTATGGGAATACATCTAAGTAATGGTTATCTGATGATTTCATACTTTTTTGTTTATCCTTGGTGGATTTTGTGAGACCTTCAGGGTCTTGGGGTCCCTACTAAGTATCGTTATACTCAACCCTTCATGGGATATACCCGCACCTCATTTTGTTGGTTGTAGATGACGGACAGTGTTGACTGAGGTAGAGAGTAGCAGGACTGGACGGTACCTGGAGGTGGATTTCTCGGTGTGACGGTTCACAGAGGAGACGGACGGACACAGAGTGCTGAGGAGGCCATCTATACCTACCCTTCATGTAGGAACCCTAAAGTAAGACCTAGTAGCTTCTTTAATTTTCATCAGTTGTACTTGATTTTAGTTGTAATTGTACTTTTTTATTGGGCTTGTATTTCCGCCCCTTTTACTTTCCATCACTTCTTTTGTATACAGTTTTACGTTGTGTTTTTCTTCCATTTGTGTACTCTGATGTGTTTGTTTACAGTTATAAAGGCAATGCCTTCCTAGTTTAGGGATTTACGCCTTTGGTGTTAGTCTCTAGCCCCTGGCCTATGGAAGGCAGGCTAGGGGTAGTCAAGATACAGGCCCTGGGGGACGGGTCGTGACCAATTGGTATCAAAGGAGTCGGTTCTACCACAAAACATAGGACTCTTGTGTTTAATTTCTATGAAGAAATAGTGTTAAGGGTACTAAGGGGTTTTTTTCAGTTCAGGGAGTCCATTATTGGTGCGGGCAGCTGACGTATCCATACACCAGGACCCTGACTTCTGATTTTCGACTCAGTGCATGAAAACATTGATTGCATGTGTGTTTTCAAACGAATTTCTTTAATTCATCTCAACCATGTCATCTCACCAGGTATAAATATTTGACCATGTCACATTTGTTTATTTCATGATTCCTCCCCACATACGACAAGTTACAGCCCCGAGAGTTGTATGCACTGACTGCCCACCGAGCGACGAGGCCTCCGTGCAAGGACATTTTCCAGCAGAGGCACTAGCGGTACTACATACCATTAGGCCACTGATGCTGCAAGCCCTAGCAACAGATTATGCACGCCTCATGAGCACATTTCCTGAGTTCCCGCGCCAAATTCCACCTAGGTTCAGGGGAGAGACGGACCCACCGGTGGCTGAGGATAGGCTCGAGGCTGTGGTGAGAGTCTTCATGCTAGTAGGGACGCCAGTAGACTTCATGGTGCTCCTTGCTGCCATCTTCTTTCAGGCAGCAGCAGGTAGATGGTGGCGCCCGATGCTCCAGGCGCATGACGAGGTGACGCTACTATGGATAGACTTTAAGATCCTGTTTCGAGCAGAGTTTTTCCCATCCACCCTTCGAGCGGTACGGATATAGGAGCTACTACATCTATACTAGGGTAGCATGATTGTAAAACAGTACTCAGCGAGGTTCACCGACCTCTTGCGCTACTCCACTGATATGGTATGAGACCCATTATTTAGGGAACGGGCCTTCGATCAGGGGATCGGGTGAGAGATCGGAGCTCTTATGATCTCAGTCATCATCCTGATGCAGGCGGGGGTACTAGAGAGCCCTCCTAGTGGAGAGTTTCCTTGCTGAGCAGTCTCTAGTAGTGAGACCCACTACTAGCCGACACGCTGCAGAGTCATCTGTAGCTGGAAGTTAACAGATGTCACAGAGGTCCAAGAGGACCAGACCTACAGGTGGTCGACCACATGACTCGAGAATCGGTTGTGTGTGGCACACGGAGCAGATCTAGACATGCCAGGATCGGGTAGATTTACTAATGTGGCGGGCAGGGTCACATGACTCGTGACTGTCTGACCCACCATACAGATGATCAGCAGACAGTTAAGGGACCTCCCAGGCAGAGGTAGAGGTTCGAACGAGGTGGTCTACAGGGAGAAGGCGGACATGGTAGAGGAGCTGATCGAGCAGCTGGTGGTGGGGGACGTTTTGGGGTGTTACCGCCACCACCACCAGGAGGGCCACCCCGACCGCAGGGAGAAGGTGGACAGGGGAGAGCTCAGCATCAGGCAGATGATTCATATGACCATGGTGCTCCAGACATTATTATAGATACGATATGTGTCTACTCCACCTTAGCTTCAGTTCTTATAGACACAGGTTTCAGTCACTCTTTCATTGCCACTGCCCTTGTTCGGAGCTCGGAGATTCTGACGGAGCCATTGTCTCGATCTTTACGGCTAGACACTCCTATGGGAGCAGACTTGATGATTACGCACTAGTGACGATAGTGTGAGCTTACTCAAAGAGGCGAGAGATTCGGCTGGGATCTCCTCGTAGTGGCGTCGAGGCCTTAAAATTTCATCTTGGGTATGGATTGGTTATCTACAGTCCATTCCTAGATCGACTGTATTTGGTGAAAAGTGTGGTGTGTCCGCACGGATGGGACCAGGTTTACCTTGACCGGCGAGATGGAAACCTTTGCAGCACAGGACAGACTTACTCGGAGGAGGTTGTTGATGATCACTCACCAGTTGTCTTGCCTTACCCTTGGAGCAGTTGATGTGGAGAGTCTGACTTATCCTGTAGTGGTGGACTAGTACGCAGATATTGTCCCGGACGATGTTCCAGGATTACCTACTCACATAGAGGTGGACTTCTACATTGAGATGTACCCCGAGATGACACTGATATCTACACCAACATATCGGATGGCTCCCGCTGAGCTTCACATGCTGCAGGTACAGCTAGAGGGATTTTAGGGAAAGGGATTAATTCGGCCTAGTGTTTCTCCCTAGGCATCCCTAATTATGTTCACCAAGAAGGCAGATGGGAGCTTGAGGCTCTGTTTCGACTACCGTCTCCTGAACTAGGTGATCATAATGAAATAGTACCCACTCCCGAGGATTTAAGACCTCTTTGACCAGATAAAGGGAGCATGGTGGTTCTTGAAGATAGACCTTAGATCAGGATATCACCAGCTTAGAGTTCGAGATGAGGATGTGCAGAAGACGACCTTCAGGTGTCATTATGGAAACTACGAGTTCTTGGTTATGACCTTTTTGCATAACCAATGCTCCATTATTGTTCATGAGATTCATTAGCAGGATCTTCCAACCTTACCTCGATCACTTTTTCATAGTCTTCATCGACGACTTTCGGATCTACCCGACTACTGAGGAGGAGCATGCCTACCATTTCCAGGTAGTAATGGACACACTTTGAGAGCACTAGCATTATGGTAATCTCTCAAAGTGCCAGTTTTGGATTAGAGAGGTTCACTTATTGGGACACGTCATCTCAGAGGCTAGAGTTGCAGTAGATCCAGCGAAGATTGAAGCGGTACTTTCTTGGGAGCCAACCAGGAGTGTGACGGAGGAACGGAGTTTCCTGGGTTTGGCTGGGTACTATCGAAGGTTCATTCTAGAATTCTCTAGAGTTACAACACTACTATCGGCCTTGATGAAGAAGGGGAAACCCTTCATGTGGTCGGACAGATACCAGTAGAGCTTCCAGTAGCGGAGGTAGAGGCTGATTAGTTCCTCCATCTTGAGGCTTCTAGTGGAGGGTGTAGGGTACGTAGTCTATTGTGAAACTCCAGGGATAGACTTTGGTGTGTCCTAATTCAAGAGTGAGCATTGATTGCTTATGGTTCTCGATGGCTGAGACATCACGAGAAAAACTACGCTACCCATGACCTGGATTTCGCAGCAGTGGTCTTTTCCTTGAAGATGTGGTGACACTATCTGATGGACGAGCATTTTACCATGTACTCTGATCAAAAGAGTCTCAGGTATATCTTCTCTAAGAAGAACTTGAACCCTAGACCGCGATGTTGTCTTGAGTTCTTCTAGGACTATGACTTCGAGATAGTCTATACTCCTGGGAAGGGGAAAGTTGTTGTCGATGCGCTTAGTAGGAGATCTCGTATACAACTGCTAGGAGAGGCAGAAGAGGATCTAGATACATTAAGGATATACTTTGTGGATAGGTATGAAGAAGCCTTTCTACAGTCTCATACTGTCACTCCCCCACTTCTTCAGTGAGTCAGGGAGGCACAACATGGAGACACTGACTACGAGACACGACGTGATCAGATATCCATAGGGCAGGCACCTGATGGATTTTATGATGGTGGGGAGCACATCATCTTCTTCAGAGGATATACCTTGGTACCAGTGGCACTTCAAGAGGAATTATTGAAGTAGTTAAACTCATCACCTCTAGTGGTACATATAGGAGTGGCGAAGATGTACCAGGACCTTCGATGACAGCTCTGGTGTCCAGGTATGAAGAAGGCATTAGCGGATTTTGTCTCATGTTACCTCACTTGTCAGCATGTGAAGGCAGAGCACTAGGTTCCAGTAGGCTTGGTTCAGCCTTTAGAGGTCTTTGAGTGGAAGTGGAATGGGATATCCAAGTACTTTATGACGGTTCTTCCACGTACATCCAGGGGTAATGACTTGATTTGGGTGATTTTTGACCGACTCAAAAAGTCATCCCACTTCCTACCGATCAGAGAGCAGGGTTTAGTAGAGAACTTTGGATGCCTCTATGTGTAGGCAATTGTGCGACTACATGGAGTGCCTTCCTCTCTTGTCTTCAACTGTGATGCACATTTTACTTCCCGGCTATGGATGGGGTTGCAGTACGCTTTAGGGCCACATCTTCGCTTTAGCACTGCCTTCCATCCTTAGAAAGATGGTCAGACTGAGATGACTATCCAGACCCTCGAGGACATGCTACATGCATGTTTCTTCAACTTCGGTCATATCTGGGAGAATCATTTACCTTTGGTTGATTTTTCCTACAACAACAGCTATCACTCCACCATTGGGATGGCACCTTTCGAGGCATTGTACGGGCGACCTTGCAGATCAACCTTATACTGGACTGACCCTGGGGAGTCAGTACTAGTGGGACCAGAGATGGTTTGAGATACTACAGAGAAGGTGAAGATCATATCAGAGTGGATGAAGATTGCACTGAGAAGGCAGAAGTCATATGCTGACAGGAGACAGAGACCTCTGGAGTTCGAGGCTGGTGACCACGTCTTCCTACGGGTCTCACCTCGATGAGGTCTAGGGAGATTTGGCCGAGGCCACAAGTTATCTCTGAGATTTGTAAGACCTTTCTAGGTCCTCAGTAGAGTAGGTGAGGTGGCAAACCACTTGGTTTTTTCTCCTCAGTTGCACCGGGTGCACAACGTCTCCCAGGTATCTCAGATGATGAGATACATGCACAACCCTTCACACATCATCGCCCATGGGGAGCTGGGCATCAACGATGGGGTGACTTTCCAGAGGTTCCAGTGGAGATTGAGGATCGATAGGAGAGGGTCCTACATGGATGGTATATACCTCTGGTTCGTGTACGATGGCAGCACGGGAACCTCTAGGAGAGCACATGTGAGTGGGAGGCTCAGATGCATGCTCACTACCCCCATTTGTTCCCATCTCTTGAGTAATAACTTATGGGGACATAAATCCCTGAGGTGGGGAGAATGTAAAGACCCAAAAATTATGTGGAAATTTTTTCCATAAATATATGGGAATTGTACAAGTTTTCAAAATTTTACGGCGCTGGATTCTGAGGCCCGGTGTGCCAAGAATCAATTTCTGATGTTTTGTTCGAGTACGTTTAGTAAACGTACGAGAGGGTTTTTATAACTTTTGAACCAGAACACAGAATTGGAAACTGAGGGTACTGTTGAACTCACAGCACCGATATTTTCTTAATAAGACTTTCACCTCGATGGCAGTTGGTCGAAAATGAAAGTTAGTTTTGGGATTTTAAAGAATAAATTAAATAAAAATAATGTGTGTATCTTATTTTTATTTGGTGGTTAAAACCTCCAAGTGGAGGTTGGGGGTGGGGGCCAGCACACCATAACCTCCCATGAGAGGTTATGGTGGTGGGGCCCACCCGAATATAACCTCTATTGGGAGGATAATTTTTGGTGGGGACCACCCAAAATTTTTAACCCCTTTAATAAGTATAGAAAACTCTTGTCCTTCCCCACAAATTAATTGAGCCAACTCCACCCCATTAATTAAGTGAGTTATCTCATTTAATTAATCACCACATTTTGAATTCATGTCAATAATTAAAATAAATGGAAACCTATTATTTAATTTGGTTGGCATCACACTTTTGTTGGAAGGGAGAATTGAGTACCTCTTAGAGATAGAACGCCAAGGAATAAAGAACTCTCCAATGACGAACAACCACCGAAGAACGACGAAAACCATCTTCCTTCATCAACCAGAACAAAGGAGGGAGTGCTGTCCTCAAAGAACGCTGATGATGCCATCCTCGGCTTCTTCATTTTCGACGTTAAGGAATCAAAGTCCGCCATTCTGTGACATCGTCAACGAACAACGATACGAGGTAGGGGTTTTGAGATTGGATTTTTCCCATTCTACGTCATTCAATTTTGGCTAATATTTTTTCAATTGATATCACCATAATGTGGAGTGATCGGGCCACATGAACATGGCCCCAACCCTCCCCATTCGTTTTTCCTCACTTGTTGATGACTTTGGAGGAGCAACGGCAGTTGGCGTCAGGTCGGCCGTGAAGGAAACTGGAGGCGCAAGGTTGTCGGGTCGCCGGAAGGGCATGACACCATCATGCCACGCGGAAGAATAGGCCAGGGCCCCTGGCCGCAGCGGTGTACCCGGGTGTCCGCCAGGCCGCCGGAGGGGCGTGGCGCCATCGCGCTGCGTGGAAGAAAGGATTTGTGGCCATGGCGGGCCGTGGTGAAGGGGCGCGACACTATCGCGCTGCGCGGAGGAAGGGAGCCACGTCCAGGGCGGGCCATGATGGAGGTGCAGCGGCTGCAGGCTGGGCCAGCCGCCGGTGGAGCGGGAGAGGCTGGACGCTCGGCCAACCAGGAGGAGGAAGACCAAACTGGGTCCCGCATGATCTGGACTGGCGCCACCTTGCACCGGTTTGGCTCACACATGAATGGCATTGCTGTTTGGGAATCCTAGGGGTGCGTGCCTCCACCATGGATGCAGCTTTGGAGGACCCTGTGAACCGTTGGGCCACCGGGATGTCGGGTCGGACCCTGCGCGGGCCGGACCCTGCATGGGACAGGCCGCCCCCTCAGGCCAGGTTAAACCTGTGGATCGGGTCAGACCCGCGGCTTGGGTTATACCCCTGTCTGGACCCGAGTCAGTTCGGGTCGGTCCGACAAGGCCGGACCGGACCTGGACCTGTTTTTTACCTCTTTCACTATTTCGCCCATAACATGGGCTACGGGTGTCTGATTGACAAAGCGTCTATGGAAATAGAAATCATGGAGTGAGACAATTCTTTTGGAATACCCCACTTGAGTTTTTCACATAGTTGGGGAATGGTCGGGTTGGATTGAACCCAAATCAAATCGGGCCCTCAGAACAGAAATGCCAATAACTAACAGACCGAGCGTCTGATTGACGCGCCGTCTATTGCATTGAGACCCCTATGATGTGGAGGACCTTTGAGATAATTTTTCATGGCACTTTGTTACAATTGTAGTATTCCCCATTAGCTCGTGGAGCCTATCATTCCAATGACGAGCAGTGAGAGTGTGGAGACCTAGTAGCCAGCTGACCTGAAGACTGCTTGACTGATTCGACTTGGAGTGATTTGACTAGCCCAGTGTGGAGCACCTGGT
Source organism: Viscum album (assembly GCA_963277665.1). NCBI lineage: Eukaryota > Viridiplantae > Streptophyta > Magnoliopsida > Santalales > Viscaceae > Viscum > Viscum album. Next base: position 1,104,702,730 of record OY728139.1, read on the forward strand.
AGTTGGCAGCAGACCCACGGTGAAGGCGCGCCTAGTAGTTGGTGTCAGACCCGTGGTACTTGATAGGAGGAGTACCTCAACTAGCTATTAAGTGGAGCGCCTGGTAGTTGGCGGAAGAGCCACAGTGGAGGAGCACCTGTAGTTGGCAGCAGACTCGCGGTACTCGACAGCAGGAGTACCTCAGTAGTCCAAGGTTTGTGAGAAGTGCCTTGGTGTCACAGAAGACCCAATATACTTGACAGAGGCGGAGTTCTCTAGTAGCCATGGTTTAGATAATTAAAATCCTGGTTTGATCTGAGTCAATGACTTTTTTGTTTTCCTCATAATTGAGATGGGTTACTAGATAACTTAGGTATATTTATGGGAATATACCTAAGTAATGGTTATCCATTGTTTTCATAATTTTTGTTTTATCCTTGTTGGATTTTGTGAGACCATGAGAGTTTCGGGGTCCCTACTTAGTATCATTATACTCACCCCTGCACGGGATATGTCTGCACGTCATTGTGTTGGTTGCAGACGATGGACATTGCTGACTAAGGCAGAGAGTAGCAAGACTAGATGATACCCGGAGGTGGATTACTCGGTGTGATGGTGCACGGAGGAGACAGACGGATGGGGAGTGCTGAGGAGTCCATCTGTACCTACCCTTCATCTAGGAACCCCGGAGGACGACCCAGTAGCTACTTTACTTTTCTTCAGTTGTACTCACTTTCAGTTTTACCTGTGCTTTCCTGTTGGGCTTGTATTTTCGGCCCCTTTTACTTTCCAGCACTTTTTTTGAATATAGTTTTACATTGTATTTTTCTTCCATTTGTGTACTCTGATGTGTTTTTTATAGTTATGAAGGTAATTCCTTCCCTGTTTAGGGATTTACACCTTTGGTGCTAGTCACTAGCCCCTGGCCTATGGAAGGCAGGCTTGGGGTAGTCACGATACAGACCTCAGGGGACAGGTCGTAACAATTTTAAATTACATTTACATTGAATTTCATTGTTTTAAACCCAAAAAAGTTTTAACATAAGTTGAATTGCTACATTTTTATGATATTGGTGTTATATTGAGCAGAATAGTAAAAATGGCCCATTTCGGGTTTTGATTGTTCTAAATCATTTCTGTATTTTGGCTATACCATTTTATACATAAATAAAAATTGAAATATTCTTTATTTTTCATATTATAAATATCAAGGGCTTCATTTCATCCATTTTGACCAAAATTTTAATCGGCCATATGGAAGAACAAAAGAACCTCACAAATGGGAGCATGAAAAATGTTTACTCGTTTTCCAAGTTTTTTTGTGGGGTCCATAACTCATTCTCGGTCAGCCCAATTGTTGTGAAATTCAGTGGGTGGGTGAGAAAATAATTTGGGAACATCATTAATTAAGGTAAGGATGCATGAATTGTCTATTTACAGTTTCATTAAAGAATCCTAATCTGGAGGTTTGCGATTTGGAGAGTCTGACTGGACAGAATAAACAGTTAGAGTGAAATGGGCATAACTCTCGAAATGCTTGTCAAAATCTGCTGACCATTTTAAGGAAAATGACCAAGATAATTATGAACAACATTCAGGAAGGGTGAAATTTGTGAAGATTTCATTTAATGGGGCTATAATGAGTCAATATTCGGGGGACAAATTCTGGATATAAAAGGCGGAGAGCTCCTCCCTCTCAAAGCATCACTCATTCTCGATCCCATTCCTTCTAGGACACCAAGGAGAACAATTTTAGGCTTTCTATTTTATTTATTTATTTTATATAGTTTTTTAATGCCTTCTTCTTCCCCATTCATCTCCATTACCTTTACCATGGTGGGGTAAACATTTTGAGTGATTGGGGAAGGGTTGGTTTTCTATTTTGTAATGCTTGAGTTCTTGGACATAATTGAATGAAATTTCGTTCTTCTTCAAAGTGGTTTTCAATTTCATATAGTGTATTTTATTATCAAGTTATATCTTCTTGAATTTTAACTCTATTATTAATTTTTTCTTTATTAAAATAATCATTATATCCCTCCACTACTTTCTGGTTTATATACGATGGAATCGACCAGGGATTAGTGGTGAAGTACTCGACGATTATCAGTACGTTTAAAAGGGGTAGTGAATGTTTTTTATTGTTTGTGATAAAAAACCCAATCGGGTATTTCCCATGTCAATTAATGATGTTAAATATAGCTATTATTACCATGGAAGGAGAGTTGACAAAAATAAGATCTTGGTATGTATTTCTCTCACGATCATAATTTCACCAAGGAAGTGAGAGGAAACGATTGTGGAAACTCCATTTAATAAACTAAGAAGAAGATATTTAAATTAAATTAAACTAGGATAGAATTACAATTAGGAAACCAACCCCGACCAAATCACCCATTTATTATCATAGTTTTTCAGTCATTTCAATTTTTATTTCCATTCAATCATTTTCTTATCAAACACACCATTTTTTACCCTCTTTTAAAAGTGAAAAACTATTTGGTGTGAACTCCTCTTCGGGTGACATCCTAGGACAACAACATTAATTCATTTTAACTTAGGAAAAAATTATTTTTTTCATTCCATATGACAAGAATGCGTCACAAATTAGCATCGTTTCCAGGGAGGCAGTGCAACAAAAAGGGATTTTCAAAATTGAGTGACCCACAAATCAAAAGAACCATTAATAGAATTTGATCAAGAAACTAAAAGAACATTAACCCAAATAAAGATAAAGAAATCCACTAGATATATTCAAAGAAATAGATCTCTCATATTCAATTAAAACTCCTAATGTTCACTCTGAACCTGAAATCATGGCTGGAAATCCCAACCCAACCCTACGTGATCTCTGTGCACCTCAATTTTCCATTCAAAATAACCAAGTCATTGTACCCATTAAACCAAATGATTTTGAATCATGTGTCATTATGATTCATGTTATTCCAGAGTTTCATGGTCTTGCAGGAGAAGATCCAAATCATCACATGTAAGAATTTAGATACACTTTCTCAAGCTTTAGGCCAAGAGGAGCACCCAAAGACCAATTTCAGTGGAAGAAATCCCCCTTACAACTCGAAGGAGTGGCTAAAAATGGTTGTAAATCCTGATACCAAGGGAGATTAGTGATTGGGAAGACCTAAAAAGAAGTTTCATGCAAATATTCTTTCCCAGATCGAGGAGAACTACAATCCAGAAGGAGATTTACATCATATGGAAATCAATGGAGAAACCCTCTACAAGTACTGGGAGCGCTTCAAGAAGATATTTTCTAGCTTCCTACATCCAAAAAATAGAGAAACACCAATTCCTTGTGTTCTTCTACCAATTACTTATGTATAATGATCGAAATATTCTAGATGCCTCATCTGGGGGATCCCTGATTGACAAGTTGCCTGCAGATATCAGAGTACTAATTGAGAAGATTTCTCAGAACTCACAACAATTTGGACTAAGAGGAATGGGAACCAGGGGGATACATGAGCTAAAAACATCTGATTCATCTGCATTGATTGAATCCAAAGTTTATGAACTTTCAAGGTTAGTCTGTCAAATAGTTGTAACTCATGTAAATGGACCAAAAGCATTGTCTCAGGTATATAGTTTATGTAATTCTTCCACTCGTTATACTGACCAGTGCCCTGAGATACAGGGGACATAATACTGTGTTGTAGAATTTTAACCAATACAATTCCAAAAAAACTGCATCAACCCCAATTCTAACAAGGATATGGGAACCAACAAAACCAGATGAGATCATTTAATCCTAATTGGCACCCCAGACATCCTCCTTACCACTAGAAGAAATACCAAAACCCCCCTCCATTCCAGAAATCCTATAAACTGCCCTTTCAACAACAACAATCCTTTCAGCCACCACCATTCAAAATAAAGACATATGAACAACCATCCACCAAAATACAACATTCAGTGGAACAACTACAATCCAAGTATTAGGGCCTAGTAGATAAGGATGACAAGCTGGTAGACATAGTGGGACGTCTTTTTGAAATCATATCCAAGAATCCCTAGAATATTCCATCCCAAACAGTGTCAAATACTAAAGAGAATGTCAGTGAAATCATAACAAGAAGTGGAAAATAAATCCCACTTTCATCAAACCTTGAACCTGAAACAATACCATCTGTTCTGAGGGAGGATGATGTTAAAAAAATTTAAAATCTTGTAAAGATCCATCAAGAAGATGAAAAGGAACAGGATGAGGAGAAGGATAGTCCATAGAATAAAAAACAAGAAACACCAATGCAATGTAAACAAAGGGAGAAGAAAGACCTACCCGCACCACATCCAATAAGGATGGTCAAATCAAAAAAAATTAATTAAGAAACACTTGAAAAATAAATTCTAGACACTTTTTAGAAAGTGAAAATAAATATCCCCATACTTGAAGATGTGAAAAGAAATAAAAGGTATTCAAAAATTTTGAAATATCTCTGCACAAAAAAGATAAGACAATAAGGGAATGGAAGAATCAACTTGGGGAGAAGTGTCTCAGCCCTTATCACACTGCAGATTCCAACCAAATGTCAAGATCCAAGGATGTTTTCCATTCCATGCACCATTGGTTCATTAAATTTATCTAATGCCTTGTGTGATCTTGGTGCTTCAATTAATGTATTGACTCACTCTGTATACACTTCATTGAAGATGGGAGACATAAAACCCACAAGAGTGGTGGTCCAGCTATCAAACAGATCCATAGTTTTCCCAGTTGGATTTCTAGAGGATGTCCTGGTGAAAGTCAAAGATCTATTATTCCTAGCTGACTTCTATGTGCTAAATAGGGAAGAATATAAGAGCTCATCACACTCACTAATCATTTTGGGGAGGCCTTTTTTAAAGATAGAGAAAACCATCATCAATGTTCATGAAGGTACACTCACCATGGAATTTGGAGATAGTATTGTCCAATTCATAATTTTTGAATCCATCAGGTGCCCATCAGATTACTACTCCCTCTTTTAACTCTCTCGTGAAGTTAGTCCTGAACCCATTGAAGAATCAGGTGTGCGCAATGAATTATTAGATTTAGGAGATAATCTTTTCATTAATGAACATCTGAATGCCCAAAATACTAAATATTATAATTTTATGAGGGAATAAGAGGTAAAATATGATTTCTTTGAGGATTTTTTGATTGATTAAGAATATGATATTGTTTCTTTTGTGCATGGGGTTCACCCTTTGAAAGTGGGTAATTTCAGTTTAATTTCATCCCATGACAATCCCCCTGAAAATGAAATAAAACCACTCCTGATTGATTTAAAATATTTTTAACTTATAGAAGGATAGAAATTACCAGTGATAATTGAAAATAATCTGTCTAAAACCCAAAAAAAACCATTGATTGAGCTTGTAACACCCCAAGTAAATAAAGAATATGAAATTTTTATATTTATCCCTATTTGTGAATAAAATGTTAATATTAATTTAAAGGGAACGCTATGCTCGATGGCTTACCCAATACGCAACAACGAGTTCCTTTGAAAACTTACGTTGCACTCTAATAATAAAAAAATTTATTTTAAATGGTAGTTAACACCTAGCCGTTGTAATTACGGGAATGAACAGAACTAACTAAAAAATGATTATATATGTTTGTCAAATATTTTTACTTTTTACAATAAATGTTAGAAGATTATAAATGTAAATGAATCCAATTAAAAGCGTAAACATTCTAATATTCTTTAAAAGTTCGATTAACCGCCATTTGATGGCGACCCTCTTTTAAATCCACTTTTTACAATTTTATGTGTTATATTTGACAAAATAAAATTCTTCTTTAGAATCGGGACATCCAAAATTACTTTGTGTAAATTGTTTGTATTTTTCTGATAAAGTTCATTTTTTTAATGAATAGTGAAAAATGTTGTATTTTATTTCAAAACCTATTTTTAATCTAATTTATTTATATGACTAGATTATCTTTTTAATTGGTTTTAAAGTGAAATTAGAATATATTTTTACTATTTAATCCAATAGTGGTAATTGTAATTAATTTCACTTTGAAATTGGACTTAAACTAGTGTCAATCATTTAATAGATATTGTTTCTTAAAACACGCTATTTGTTTTGACAGCGGGAATGAATTATTAAATTAATTAATGCAACTTATATATTTTGAATTTTGTAAAATAGAAATTATTTTTGGATTTGAAATATCAAATATATCTTAGGGGGAATTTTTGGTATTTTTCTGAAAAACTTCAATTTTTATGAATAGTGAAACCACTAAGTGGTAGTTAAAGAAACTGATTTTTCATTTAAATGAAACATTACCACTTCTGTGTTTTGAATTTCAAAAATGAGACATACATGTTTGTCATTAGGAGGTAAAATTTGGTTCAATGGGATTAGAATAATGTTTTGGTGAATAGTAACTTTTATGTTTTTAATCGCGGTTACAGGTAATTAGTGTAAATTAAGGAAAAAATAATGTTTTAATAATATGAAATGACCTTGACACATGTCCTACACTTATTGGATGAGTCATGTCCAACCAAGAAAATCCATGGGTCAACTTGGGGACCCCATGGAGCCACTTGTTAGGAAAATGACATTAATACCTTTTTATTTAAAGTTAAAATTAAAATGTCACAAACATGTGTTGTTTTACTAAAACATTTTTTACATGGGGTTATACAAGTCATATTTTTTACTATTAAAATTAATTAGAAATATAAAAATATTTCCTACATCTTTATATTTCTTTTATAATTTTTCGACATTAAATAAATTTAATTTTTTATGACACCATGATGATGCAGCGATTATCTCATTATTTAACGATTTAAATAAAATGAAAAGATAATGTAAAATATAAGACCTACACTTGTAAAAAAACATATTGGATGTGTGTATTTCGAACTATTATCATCTTATCCTCGAAATATATAATTTTGGGACCTTTAAAAATCTGAAAATCATTTTATAATAATGTTACTTATCAAGACTTTCCTAGAGTGCCCCTCCTCTCCTCTTATAAAAGGCCCCCACCTCTACCACCTTACCCACACCTATCAAGTATTTAACTCAGCCAACCACAACACATTTTGTCTCTCCACATCCCTCTATTACTCTTAGAAGACTCACTTTGGGCAGAAGTCTTTCCAAGGAAGCCTTTGAGCTCAAATCAAAAAAGAGTTACCCGATTTAAAGGTAAAGTCTTCCCTAGTGTTATTTTATTTTATTTTGCTTCTCCAACACCATAAAACTTTTTTATTCCATTATTTTGTAACAACACCAGTATCTTCAATATACTTGGATGTTTTTATAAGAATTATTTGAGCTACACTTACACACACATCCATCTAATGGTTAAAGAATATACTGTTTCTGTGGATGGCGAATTACTGCCTCACGAAACTATGATTGTTCAATATTATTTTAACACTTTTAAAGGTGGCCATTATGATGTCACTGTATTTTATATATGATATTTATTATATTTATGTTTTCTATATGATTCTGTATTTTATATTTAAAACATATCTTTATTCTTTTCATGTTGTGAAAATGTGATAATTTCATATGAGGAAGTTCGGAGTACCGCCCCCTCAAGTGATGTGACCCGTTCCTGCAATAAATGGAATGTATAAAGAATGAAATTAATGAACATATGTGACCTATATAACATATATATTATAATTTAATTATAATATATATATCTCTCTCATTTATTTTTAATTCTATTAATATGACAAAAAAATGAAAGTAGCATTCATGCGTACGTACGGCCTACCGTCTCCATGAACGGTGCTTTTAATTTTTTATATCCAAATGTTAGGGAATAGTATAAAATGAATATTTACTGGATATACATGATATTTTAAACATTAATACTATTCTGGAAATTATTTACTTATAACTACATGGGAAATCATTTTCAAACAAGTTCATTTTTGACTCATGTACCAAACATCGGCAAAAACGTCTGATATGAACTAACATTGTTAAACAATTATTATAACATTATAATTCGTGATATGAACTGAATAAAAATCTTTAATGGAGTTACATAGGCAATTATAAATTGACCAATGTTTATTATTCAGGAATATAAAGAAACGAACAAGACAAGTCAGACTTGAGGTAAGGGATCCTACCCCTCTCTTTCTTTTTAAGTACACTCTTTTATGTCATTACTTTTAAGCTCATATTTCTTATGATTGGGATGTTATTTTATATTACTCATACTTTACGCTTTATGTTCATATGATTAGAGACCCTATTTTCTCTCATCAATCCATTTTGGAAGTTTTTATTGGCGCCGATAGGCTGCCGAATTTTCCTAAGAGCTCCAACCTCTCTCTTTCTTTTTAAGTACTCTCCTTTATGTCAATTATTTTAAGATACTCTTTGTTATTTTTGGGGATGATATTTTATATTCCACTTTCTGTAAATGTTATTTTAATATGATGAGATACCCTATTTGATCTCATCAATCCATTTTTGGATGTTTTAAGTGGCGTCGTTAGGCTGCCGAGTTTTCGTAAGGGATTTTTCATCTCACTTTTATTCTCGTGAGATTTATGCTACATTTTCCACCATTTCCATTGAGTGGTGTATGTACTTCCCATTATTACACTATTTTTGTAATATAATTTTATTTATGGGTATTTACATATTCATTGTAGGACCCTTCTTCAATGGGGTGTACGTTTCGAAAGTTACCCAAATCGGTAAGGGGACCTTTCACCATCCTCTTTATAGAAGACTTCTTTTGTTATGTCTTTTAATTCACATACTATTATATTGGGATATGTTCTTTTATATCCTTATTGATTTAAATTTTATGTCCAAGTGATGAGATACCATTTTCTCTCTCATAAACTTATTTTCTGGATTTTATAGTGACGTCGTTAGGCTATCGGATTTCTGTAAGGAAACTTCTTAACCCACTTTCAATTATTTGGGTTAAACATCTACTTATTGATTTTATTATTACAAGATTATGTGTGGAATCTCTATGTTGTAATATCCACAAACATTTGTGTGGATATAGTATTTCTACACATAATCATCTCATTGATAAATTCTTACGTCATTTAGATGAACTTGTATGGGAAATCATTACTCAATCTCATTTCATTGAGTTAAATATATATGTCATTGGTTTTGTTTTTCCAAGATTATGTGTGAATGACCTCTGATTGTTTTAAACCCAATATCCACTTATATTTTTTGTATTCATATTTTTCACACATAATCATGTCATTGATTTATCCTTAATCTAAGGATACGGACTTTGTAAGGGACTTCGTCTCAATCTCCTTTCATTGGGGCATATTTTGTTTTATACACAACTTTCTTTTATACGGTGTATAAACCCCTTTGACTTATACTTTTATTCGAAATGAATCTTTTCTATACGAAGAGTTTTACTAAATTACAAAACGTATGTTTCTTTTTAACGTACGCGGTGACAATGACCTTTCCGCCGCCGCGAGTATAATTTGATCTTTGGCTTCCTCAAAAAGCCGTTATATTTTTTAAAAGTAAATAAATACCATATTCTCTTTTTGGTATTGAAAATGGTTTTGATAATGGATTTGTTATGTCAATATATTTAAGTGATATATTGTGCATGAAATGTGGAATTGTTTTCTTTCCTTTATAATTGTTTTATGTGTTATGATTTTATAATGGTACTTGGACATTTGACGGGTGGTTACGTGATAATCCATATGACGGGTGGTGTCGTGAATACCAGGATGGGTGGTTACCTTATAACCTCCAATGCATTGGGTATGGAAGTCGACCGTATGGCTGTTCCATTAAGTGATATGTGTGGAAGTCAACCCTATGGTTATTCCATTTATGTATGTTTATGTCCCAAGTTACCTTTATAGGTTATCTATATGGGTTTTATGGTAATCATTTGGTTACAAAAGGGTAAGTAATAATATTTTATTCATTGAAGAGTTTATACTACATCATAAAGGTGAAAAGTATTACTTTTATAAATAATTCATGGTTTACATGTTGTTTTGAAAAACTAACTATTTTCCTTCTTTGTGTATCCCTTACTGAGCTTTTTACGTTCATCCCAAGTTTTTTTAAATTTTTTCACAGGACATAAATTTGAATAGGGTCAAGGATGGGATCAAGGAAATGTCAGGCTATCTAAAACATGGAACTCGACATTTTCTTTTTAAGAGTTTTTATTTTATGGAAACTTAGTAGAAGTGTCTACTTTGTAATCTTTTGAGATGTAATAGTTATGTCCTAATTCTCTAAAACTCTAAACCTGAAAAGATCCTCAATGTGAATTATTTATTTAATTAAATATTAAGTAAGGTTTAAGGTAGATGCCTTATAGTTGGTATAAAAGGTCGGTTTAGATAACTTTAGAGGTTAGATTGTTTCTTCAGAATAAGTTACAAGTTGTGTATAACCACAATGGGTAGTATATTAGATGGACTCATTGTTTTTTTTTTGAAAGTTAAAATTAGTTTGAGATAACTTGGATAACTATATCTTAGTGTTTATCTTCCTCATTATTATATGATTATTTAACAAATATTCTCACACTGACCTTTTTGGTTTTAGTAAATGGGTGGATCTAGCAAGCACCAAAGTAACAATGGATGTGAAGGAAACTGTGACAGTTTTCTGAGCGAGCAACTGAATGATATGGGAGCTACAATGAGAAATCATGTGTTTATCCTCAACCAACTATCTGGAGTCATGATTGACCACCTAAACATTGGTGATTTTTATAAGTCATCATATATGCGAGAAACAAATCCCTACGGAACTTCAGGTAAAAATCATAAAGGTAAGTGGGTTCAAAAACCTATGTGTCAAAGATGTGGAAAGAAACACCAAGGAAAATGTTCCAAAGGGACAGAAATATGCTATAGATGTGTAAATGAAGGTCATAAAGCAAGAACCTATCATGGAAAAAGGAGGCATCATGTTGACTCGAGGAAGGGGAAACAAGTTCTTTCTGAGGGATCAATTGAATGTTTTAAATGTGGTGTGCATGGTCATTATGCAAACAAATGTCCTATGAAGAAGTTTCAGGAATGGTATCACCAAGATCGTACAAATATCCGTTTACCAATACCTAATGCCATTCCAATTGAAGATGAAGAAACTGACAATGACCAATCAAGGGTATGGATTATTTCTTAACTTTTGTTTTCCTATTTTGAAATCTTAGGATATGATTCATAAATTTGTTTGTAGGAAAGAAGTATTTTAGAATAAGTTGGAAAGGAATGGTTAATGGATCATGAAGAATGTTGAATGAGTAAGAAGTCAACATATAAGGGCTTCAAGAATTATGGTGAAATTCTTAAAAGTATTAAGTCTCCTTTGATGATGGGGTTACATTAGAAGAATTTTTATAGTATGTGTAACCATGATGTTTGATATATGAAAATTTTATTCAAGTAATAGTTATCTGTTCTTTTGTGGACATAGTTATAAAGAACCATTTGGGTTTATATGATCCTTACTTTTGTGGAAATTTTGGGTTACTATATGATGGAAGATGAAAGGCATGAGATAAACTTGAGGTTAAAATATGTTATGATTATTTTTGATGATTTTATCTCTTTTTGGGGAATGTTTTGAGAATTATATAGTTTTTAAAAAGGACAACACGTAGACCGTGTGACAACCCGTTGCGTCAGACAATGCTGCAGGAATTGAACCCACAAACAAGGTGTGACGTGTATTTATCACCTACCACTGGACTACGTGAAGTCCCTAGTTAGTATGACATATTCTTTTTAGTTAGATGATTTTGTGAATTAAGAGTAAGTTTATTTTGGGTTATCTATGGAAATTATTAACCTATCATGGAGGATATGTGATTAGGATAATTACTTTTTAATATAAGACTTTAAGATCAACTGATGTTATTTGGAGATAAGTGTTAATTTGTACCTTGGAAGACTATGTGATTAAATCCTTCAAATATTTGGGTGTCAATCTTAGTTTGGTCTACATTGAAGAATTTTATGGACAAATTGTTGATCTAATAGTCTTAGTTGAACTTTGGGATTTGTTGGACAAATTTTGGAGATTAAGAATAAATTTTCTTTTTATAAATGGGTTATCCTTTTCTGGATTATCTGATCTTGTACTAACCTTTTTGGTTTTGGTTTTGGTTAAAGTCTAAAGACATGGGAAGTATATAGTTCTCTTTTGTGGATTATGTGATTCTCTAGAAGTTGATTATAGTATTCGTAATGTGAACAAGTCTTCCTAAATAATCATAATTTGGGGAAAGTATGATTTTTTTTATGAAATCTAGTAAAAGTTGAAAGTCAACATGACAAGTAAGTATATTTCCTTAAGATCAAAAATAAATTCCTCAATGAAAAGTAACTTAAAACAAAAATGTTATCTATTAACTTTTCCTTCTGGAGAATCAAATACCGTTTAACCCACCACAAGTTTGTGATTTTCTTGTGGTTAACTTTCTCCTAAACATGTTTTCTATCACTCTCCCTCAAAACATGACCCTTTTCTTTTTCATCCATATCCATGTTTTCCTACATGGAATCCTAGTATGGGTTAAATTTAGTGACCTATATACTTCTCTTTATTTCTTTTAAAGTGATTGTTTTACCGACTCTTGTTCTGATTTGGGACTTTCAATGATGTTCCCGAGCCCAATTTTAAAATTTCGAGGACGCAATTCCCAAAAGGGGGGAAGGATGTAACACCCCAGGTAAATAAAGAATATGAAATTTTTATATTTATCCCTATTTTTGAATAAAATGTTAATATTAATTTAAAGGGAACGCTATGATCGATGGCTTACCCAATACGCAACAACGAGTTCCTTTGAAATCTTACGTTGCACTCTAATAATAAAATAATTTTATTTTAAATGGTAGTTAACACCTAGCCGTTGTAACAACGGGAATGAAAAAAACTAACTACAAAATTATTATATATGTTTTTCAAATATTTTTACTTTTTACAATAAATGTTAGATGATTTAAAATGTGAATGAATCCAAATAAAGGAGTAAACATTCTAATATTCATTAAAAGGTCGATTAACCACCTTTTGATGGTGAACCTATTTTAAATCCACTTTTTTAAAATTTTATGTGTTATATTTGACAAAATAAAATTCTTCTTTAGAATCAGGACATCAAAATTTACTTTATGTAAATTTTTGTATTTTTCCGATAAAGTTCATTTTTTAATGAATAGTGAAAAATGTTGTATTTAAATTCAGAACCTCTTTTTAATTTAACTTATTTATATGATTAGATTAACTTTTGAATTGGTTTTAAAGTGAAATTAGAATATATTTTTACCATTTAATCCAATAGTGGTCATTGTAATTAATTTGACTGTGAAATTGGACTTAATCTCCTGTCAATCTTTTAATAGATATTGTTTCATAAAACATGCTATTTGTTTTGACAGCGGGAATGAATTATTAAATTAATTAGTGCAACTTATATATTTTGAATTTGGTAAAATAGACATCATTTTTTAATTCAGAATATCAAATATATCTTGGGGTGAATTTTTGGTATTTTTCGGAAAAACTTCTTTTTTTGATGAATAGTGGAACCACTAAGTGGTAGTTAAAGAAACTAATTTTTCGTTTAAATGAAACATTACCACTTCTGTGTTTTTTATTTCAAAAATCCTACATACATGGTTGTCATTTGGATGTAAAATGTTGTTTAATGGGATTAAAATAATTTTTTTGGTGAATAGTAACTTTTATGTTTTTAATCGCGATTAGAGGTAATTAGTGTAAATTAAGGCAAAAATAATCACTACTGGAAAACTAACATATACCAACGGTTTGGAACTGTTGGTATATGCCTCCAAACCGTTGGTATAGCCTATACCAACGGTTTGGAGAACCGTGGCCAAGTAACCCTTTGGGATAGGTCTATACCAATGGTTTTCCCAAAACCGTTGGTATAGACCTATCCCAACGGTTTTGGAAACCATAGGTATAATTAATATGAAAATATTTACCAACGGTTGTGGAACCGTTTGTATATGTATTTCAAAAAAAACATTCGCTGGGATTTGATCCCAACAACCCTAGTTTATTATTGAACAACTTAACCACTAACCTAACATGACTTTTGTGTATATAATTACATAAATATATATATGTATTCTCATAATTATATTAAATTTTGATTTATATAATGTTCTGGGTAAGAAGAAATGATAAAAAATCAAAGGCTCTATACCAATGGTTGTCAAAACAGTTGGTATAGACCTATACCAACAATTTTGGCAAACCGTTGGGAAGGATTTTGAGCCCGGATTTGGACCTTTCCCAACCGTTTGGCCAAAACCGTTGGGAAAGGACCCCACAATGTGGGCTTTCCCAACGGTTTTCCCAAACCATTGGGAAAGGTTGCATCAAAGTGGGATTTCCCAATGGTTTGGCCAAACCGTTGGGAAAGGGAACTTATACCAATGGTTTTTATGAACCGTTGGTATAGAAGCATTAGGAAAGGTCAGATTTCTAGTAGTGAATGTTTTAATAATATTAAATGACCTTGACACATGTCCTACCCGTATTGGGTGAGTCATGGACGACCAAGACAATCCATGGGTCAACTTGGGGACCCCATGGAGCCACTTGTTAGGGAAATGACATTAATACCTTTTTATTTAAAGTTAAAATTAAAATGTCACAAACATGTGTTGTTTTACTAAAACAATATTTACATGGGGTTATACAAGTCATATCTTTGACTATAAATATTCATTAGAAATATAAAAAGATTTCCTACATCATGATATTTTTTTTTATAATTTTAGACATTAAATAAATTTAATGTTTAATGACACCATGATGATGCAGCGATTACCTCATTATTTAATGATTTAAATAAAATGAAAATATAATGTAAAATATAAGACCTAAACTTGTCAAAAACCTATTGGATGTGTGGATTTCGAACTATTATAACCTTATCCTCGAAATATATAATTGTGGGAACTTTAAAAATACGAAAATCATTTTATAACAATGTTACTTTTCAAGACATTCCATGAGTGCCCCTCCTCTCCTCTTATAAAAGGCCCCCACCTCTACCACCTTACCCACACCTCTCAAGCCTTTTGCTTGGCCAAACACTACCCATTTGGTCCCTCCACATCCCTCTCTTACTCTTATAAGCCTTACTCTGGGCAGAAGTCTTTCCAAGGAAGCCTTTGAGATCAAATCAAAAAGAGTTACCCGATTTAAAGGTAAAGTCTTCCCTAGTGTTCTTTTGTTTTATTTTGCTTCTCCAACCCCCTAAAACTTTTTTATTCATTTATTTTGTAACAAAACAAGTATATTAAATATTCTTGGATGTTTTTATAAAAATTATTCGAGCCACACTTACACACACATCCATCTAAATGTTAAAGAACATACTGTTTCTGTGGATGTCGAATTACTGCCTCACGAAACGATGATTGTTCAATATTCTCTTAACACCTTTAAAGGTGGCCATTATGATGTCACTGTATTTTATATATCATATATATGGTATTTATGTTTTTTATATTTTTTTGTATTTTATATTTAAAACATACCTTTATTCTTTGCATCTTGTGCAAATGCGATAATTTAATATGAGGAAGTGCGGACTACCACCCCCTCAAGTGATGTGACTCGTTCATGCAATACATGGAATTTATAAAGAATGAAATTAATGAACATATGTGATATATATAACATATATATTATACTGGAATTATAATATATATATATATATATCTCATTTATTTTTAATTCCATTAATATGACAAAAAAATGAAAGTAGCGTTCATGCGTACGTACGACCTACCGTCTCCATGAACGGTGCTTTTCATTTTTTATCTCCAAATGTTATGGAATAGTGTAAAATGAATATTTACTGGATATATATGATATTTTAATCATTAATACTATTCTAGAAATTATTTAACTATAACTACATGGGAAATCATTTTCAAACAAGTTCATTTTTGACTCATGTACCAAACATCGGCAAAAACGTCTAATATGAACTAACATTATTAAACAATTATTATAACATTATAATATGTGATATTAACTGATTAATAATCTTTAAATCATTTCCTTAGGCAATTATAAATTTACCAAAGTTTATTATTCAGGAATATAATTAAACGAACAAGACAAGTCGGACTTGAGGTAAGGGATCCTACCCCTCTCTTTCTTTTTAAGTACACTCTTTTATGTCATTACTTTTAAGCTCATCTTTCTTATGATTGGGATGTTCTTTTATATTAATATTACTATAATGTTTATGTTCATATGATGAGAGACCCTATTTTCTCTCATCAATCCATTTTGGAAGTTTTGAATGGCACCGATAGGCTGCCGAATTTTCGTAAGAGATCCAACCTCTCTCTTTCTTTTTAAGTACTCTCCTTTATGTCACTTCTTTTAAGCTCATCTTTTTTATGTTGGGGGATATTATTTTATATTCCTATTGCTATAAATTTTATTTTTATATGATGAGAGACCCTATTTAATCTCATCCATCCATTTTTGGAAGCTTTAAGTGGCGCTGTTAGGCTGCCGAGTTTTCGTAAGGGATTTTTCATCTCACTTTTATTCTTGTGAGATTTATTCTACATTTTCCACCATTTCCTTTGAATTGTGTATGTAATGCCCATTATTTTACTATTTTTTTGTAATATAAGTTTATTTATGGGTATTTACATATTCATTTTATGACCCTTCTTCAATGGGGTGTACGTTTCGAAAGTTACCCAAATCGGTAAGGGGATCTTTCGCCCTCCTCTTTCTAAAAAACTTATTATGTTATGTCTTTTAATTCACATACTATTATGTTGGGATATGTTATTCTATATCATTATTGATGTAAACTTTATGTGCAAGTGAGGAGATGCAATTTTCTCTCTCATCAACTCATTTTCTATGTTTTAAAGTGATGTCGTTAGGCTGTCAGATTTCTGTAAGGGAACTTCTTAACCCACATTACATTATTTGGGTTAAACCTCTACTTCTTGATTTTATTATTCCAAGATTATTTGTGGAATCTCTATGTTGTAATTTCCACAAACCATTGTGTGGATATAATATTTCTACACATAATCATCTCATTGATAAATTCTTACGTCATTTAGATGAACTTGTATGGTAAATCATTACTCAATCTCATTTCATTGAGTTAAATATCTATGTGACTAGTTTTGTTTTTTCAAGATTATGTGTGAATGACCTCTGATTGTTTTACACTTAATATCAACTTATATTTTTTGTATTCATATTTTTCACACATAATCATGTCATTGATTTATCCTTAATCTAAGGATACCAACTTTGTAAGGGACTTCGTATTAATCTCCTTTCATTGAGGCATATTTTGTTTTATACACAACTTTATTTTATACAGTGTATAAACACCTTTGACTTCTAATTTTATTCGAAAGGAATATCTTCTATACAAACCATTTTACTAAACGAAAAAAAGTATTTTTCTTTTTAAAGTACGCAGTGACAATGACCTTTCCGTCGCCGCGAGTATTATTTGATCTTTGGATTCCTCAACAAGTCGTTGTATTTTTGAAAAGTAAATAAATACCATATACTCTTTTTGGTATTGAAAATGGATTTGATAATGGATTTTTTATGTCAATATATTCAAGTGATATATTGTGCTTGAAATGTGGAAATGTTTTCTTTCCTTTATGATTGTTTTATGTGTTATGATTTTATAATGGTACATGGAAATTTGACGGGTGGTTACGTGATAAACCATATGACGGGTGGTGCCGTGAATACCAGGACGGGTGGTTACGTTATAACCTCCAATGCATTGGGTATGGAAGTCGATCGTATTACTATTCCATTATGTGATATGTGTGGAAGTCGACCATATGGTTATTCAATTTAAGTATGTTTATGTCCCAAGTTACCTTTATATGATATGTATATGGGTTTTATGGTAATATTTTGGTTAGAAAAGGGTAAGTAATAGTCTTTTATTCATTGAAGAGTTTATACTACTTCATAAAGGTGAAAAGTATTACTTTGATAAAGAATTCATGGTTTACTTGTTGTTTTCAAAAACTAACAGTTTTCCTTCTTTGTGTATCCCTTACTGAGCTTTTTATGCTCATCCCAAGTTGTTTTAAATGTTTTCACATGACATAAAGTTGAATAGGGTCAAGGATGGGATCAAGGAAATGTCAGTCTATCTAAGACATGGAACTCGACATGTTTCTTTTTAAGAATTTATATTTTATGGAATCTTAGTAGAAGTGTCTACATTGTAATCTTTTGAGATGTAATAGTTATGTCCTAATTCTCTAAAACTATAAACCTAAAAAGATCCTCAATGTGAATTATTCATTTAATTCAATATTAAGTATGGTTTAAGTCTAGGGCCTTATAGTTGGTATCAATGGTCGGTTTAGATAACTTTAGAGGTTAGAGTGTTGCTTAAGAATACGTGACAAGTTTTGTATAACCACAATGGGTAGTATATTAGATGGAGTCATTGTTTTTTTAAAAGTTAGAATTAGTTTAAGATAACTTGGATAACTATATCATAATGTTTATCTTCCTCATTATTATATGATGATTTTACTGATATGCTCACACTGACCTTTTTGGTTTTAGTAAATGGCTAGATCTAGCAGGCACCAAAGAAACAGTGGATGTGAAGGAAACTGAGACAGTTTTCTGAGCGTGCAACTGAATGATATGGGAGGTAAAATGAGAACTCTTGTGTTTATCCTCAACCAACTATCTGGAGTCATGATTGACCACCTAAACCTTGGTGATTTTTGTAAGGCATCATATATGCGAGAAATAAATCCCTACGGAACTTCCGGTAAAAATAATAAAGGTAAGTGTGTTCAAAAACCTATGTGTCAATGATGTGGAAAGAAACACCTAGGAAAATGTTCCAAAGGGATAGAAATGTTCTATAGATGAGGAAATGAAGGTCATAAAGCAAGAACCTGTCATGGAAAAAGGAAACATCCAGTTGACTCGAGGAAAGGGAAAGAAGTTATTTCTGAGGGATTAATTGAATGTCTTAAATGTAGTGTGCATGGTCATTATGAAAACACCTGTCCTATGAAGAAGTTTCGGGAATGGGATCACCAAGATCGTAAAAATATTCATTTACCAATACCTAATTCCATTCCTATTGAGGATGTAGAAACTGACAATGACTAATCAAAGGTATGCGTTATTTCTTAACATTTGTTTTCCTATTTTGGAATCTTAGGATATGATTCATGATTTTGTTTGTAGGAAAGAAGTATTTCAGAATAAGTTAGAAAGGAATGGTTAATGGATCATGAAGAATGTTGAATGAGTAAGAAGTCAACATATAAGGGCTTCAAGAGTAATGGTGAAATTCTTAAAAGTATTAAGTCTCTTTTGATTATGGGGTTACATTAGAAGAATTTTTATAGTATGTGTAACCCTGATGTTTGATATATGATAATTTTATTCAAGGAATAGTTATCTGTTATTTTGTGGACATAGTTATAAAGAACCATTTGGGTTTATATGATCCTTAATTTTGAGGAAATTATGGGTTACTATATGATGGAAGATGAAAGGCATGAGATAAACATGAGGTTAAAATATGTTATGATTATCTTTGATGATTTTATCTCTTTTTGGGGAATTTTTTGAGAATTATATAGTTTGTAAAAAGGAAAACACTTAGACCATGTGACAACACGTCGCATCAGACAAAGCTATGGGAATCGAACCCACAACCAAGGTGTGAGTGGTATTTGTCGCCTACCACTGGACTATGTGAAGTCCCTGGTATGTATGACTTATTCTTTTTAGTGAGAGGATTTTATGAATTAAGAGTAAGTTTATTTTGGGATATCTATTGAAATTATTAACCTATCATGGAGGATATGTGATTAGGTTAATTACTTATTAATATGATACTTTAAGAGAAACTGATGTTATTTGGAGATAAGTGTTAATTTGTACCTTGTAAGACTATGTGATTAAATCCTTCAAATATTTGGGTTTCAATCTTAGTTTGGTTTACTTTGAATAATTTTATGGAAAAATTGTTTATCGAATGGTCTTCATTGAACTTTGGGTTTTGTTGGACAAATTTTGGAGATTAAGAATATATTTTATTTTTATAAAGGGGTTATCCTTTTCTGGATTCTCTGATCTTTTACTAACCTTTTTTGTTTTGGTTTTGGTTAAAGTCTAAAGACATGGGAAGTATATTGTTCTCTTTTTTAGATTATGTGATTCTCTAGAAGTTGATTATAGGACTCTTAATGTGAACAAGTCTTCCTTAATACTCATCAGTTGGGGAAAGTATGAGTTTGTGTAAGAAACCTAGTAAAACTTGAAAGCCAAAATGACAAGTAAGTATGTTTCCTTAAGATCAAAAATAAATTCCTCAATGAAAAGTAACTTAAAACAAAAAATGTTGTCTATTAACTTTTCCTACTGGGGAATCAAATACCGTTTAACCCACCACAAGTTTGTGACTTTCTTGTGTTTAACTTTTTCCTAAACATGTTTTCTATCACTCTCCCTCATAACATGACCATTTGCTTTTTCTTCCATATCCATGTTTTCCTACATGGAATCCTAGTATGGGTTAACTCGGGTTACCTCTGTACTTCTCTTTCATTCTTTTAAAGTGATTTTTTTACCGACTCTTGTTCAGATATGGGACTTTCAATGATGTTTCTGAGCCCAATTTTAAAATTGTGAGAACCCAATTCCCAAAAGGGGGGAAGGATGTAACACCCCAGGTAAATAAAGAATATAAAATTTTTATATTTACCACTATTTTTGAATAAAATTTTAATATTAATTTAAATGGAATGATATGATCGATGTCTTACCCAATATTCAACAACGAGTTCCTTTGAAATCTTACGTTGCACTCTAATAATAAAATAATTTTATTTTAAATGGTAGTTAACACCTAGCCGTTGTAATGACAGGAATGAACAAAACTAATTAAAAAATGATTATATATGTTTGTCAAATATTTTTACTTTTTACAATAAATGTTAGAGGATTAAAAATGTAAATGAATCCAATTAAAAGCGTAAACATTCTAATATTCTTTAAAAGGTCGATTAACCACCTTTTGATGGAGAACCTATTTTAAATCCACTTTTTTACAATTTAATGTGTTATATTTGACAAAATGAAATTATTCTTTAGAATCGGGACATCAAAATTTACTTTGTGTAAATTTTTTTATTTTTCCGATAAAGTTCATTTTTTTAATGAATAGTGAAAAATGTTGTATTTTACTTCAAAACCTCTTTTTAATATAATTAATTTATATGATTAGTTTATCTTTTGAATTGGTTTTAAAGTGAAATTCGAATATATTTTTACCATTTAATACAATAGTGGTCATTGGAATTAATTTCACCTTGAAATTGGACTTAAACTAGTGTCAATCATTTAATAGATATTGTTTCTTAAAACACGCTATTTGTTTTGACAGCGGGAATGAATTATTAAATTAATTAATGCAACTTATATATTTTGAATTTTTTAAAGTAAGCATTATTTTTGAATTTGAAATATCAAATATATCTTAGGGTGAATTTTTGGTATTTTTCTGAAAAACTTCAATTTTTTATGAATAGTGAAACCACTAAGTGGTAGTTAAAGAAACCGTTTTTCATTAAAATTAAACTTTACCACTTATGTGTTTTGAATTTCAAAAATACTACATAAATGGTTGTGATTAGGAGGTAAAATTTGGTTCAATGGGATTAAAATAATATTTTTGGTGAATAGTAACTTTTAAGTTTTTTATCGTGATTAGTGGTAATTAGTGTAAATTAAGGCAAAAATAATGTTTTAATAATATGAAATGAACTTGAAACATGTCCTACACTTATTGGATGAGTCATGGACGACCAAAAAAATCCATGGGTCAACTTGGGGACCCCATGGAGCCACTTTTTAGGAAAATGACATTAATACCTTTTTATTTAAAGTTAAAATTAAAATGTCACAAACATGAGTTTTTTTACTAAAACAATTTTTACATGGGGTTATACAAGTCATATTTTTTACTATAAAAATTAATTATAAATATAAAAATATTTCCTACATCCTGATATTTTTTTTAAATTTTTCGACATTAAATAAATTTAATTTTTTAAGACACCATTATGATGCAGTGATTACCTCATTATTTAACGATTTAAATAAAATAAAAAGATAATGTAAAATATAAGACATACAATTGTCAAAACCTATTGGATGTGCGTATTTCTAACTATTACCACCTTATCCTCGAAATATATAATTGTGAGACCTTTAAAAATCCAAAAATCATTTTATAATAATGTTACTTTTCAAGACTTTTCTAGAGTGCTCCTCCTCTCCTCTTATAAAAGGCCCCCACCTATACCATCTTACCCACACCTATCAAGTCTTTGGCTCAGCCAACCACTGAACATTTTATCTCTCCACATCCCTCTATTACTCTTAGAAGCCTCACTTTGGGCAGAAGTCTTTCCAAGGAAGCCTTTGAGCTCAAATACAAAATAGTTACCCGATTTAAAGGTAATGTCTTCCCTAGTGTTCTTTTGTTTTATTTTTCTTCTCCAACTCCCTAAACCTTTTTTATTCCATTCATTTGTAAAAACACTAGTATCTTAAATATACATGGATGTTTGTATAAGAATTATTTGAGCTACACTTACACACACATCCATCTAATGGTTAAAGAACATACTGTTTCTGTGGATGGTGAATTACTGCCTCACAAAACTATGATTTTTCAATATTATTTTAACACCTTTAAAGGTGGCCATTATGATATCACTGTATTTTATATATGATATATATGATATTTAGTTTTTCTATATGCTTCTGTATTTTATATTTATAACATACCTTTATTCTTTACATGTTGTGCAAATGCGATAATTTCATATGAGGAAGTGTGGACTACCGCCCCCTCAAGTGATGTGACTCGTTAATGCAAAAACTGGAATGTATAAAGAATGAAATTAATGAACATATGTGACCTATATAACATATATATTATAATTAAATTATAATATATATATATATATATCATTTATTTTTAATTCCCTTAATATGACAAAAAAATGAAAGTAGTGTTCATGCATACGTACGGCCTACCGTCTCCATGAACGGTGCTTTTCATTTTTTATATCCAAATGTTATGGAATAGTATAAAATGAATATTTACTGGATATATATGATATTTTAATCATTAATACTATTCTGGAAATTATTTACTTATAACTACATGGGCAATCATTTTCAAACAAGTTCATTTTTAACTCATGTACCAAACATCGGCAAAAACGTCTGATATGAACTAACATTATTAAAAAATTATTATAACATTATAATATGTGATATTAACAGAATAAAAATATTTAAAGGAGTTACTTAGTCAATTATAAATTTACCAAAGTTTATTATTCAGGAATATAAAGAAACGAACAAGACAAGTTGGACTTGAGGTAAGGGATCCTACCCCTCTCTTTCTTTTTAAGAACACTCTTTTATGACATTCCTTTTAAGATCATATTTCTTATTATTGGGATGTTATTTTATATTACTCTTACTTTAATTTTTATGTTCATATGATGAGAGACCCTATTTTTTCTCATCAATCCATTTTGGAAGTTTTGAGTGGGGCCGATAGGCTGCCGAATTTTCGTACGAGATCCAACCTCTCTCTTTCTTTTTAAGTCCTCTCCTTTATGTCACTTCTTTTAAGATACTCTTTATTATGTTGGGGGATGTTATTTTATATTCCTATTGCTATAAATGTTATTTTAAAATGATGAGAGACCCTATTTGATCTCATAAAACCATTTTTGGAAGTTTTAAGAGGCGTCGTTAGGCTGCCGAGTTTTCGTAAGGGATTGTTCATCTCACTTTTATTCTCATGAGATTTATGATACATTTTCCACCATTTCCTTTGAGTGGTGAATGTACTGCCCATTATTACACTCTTTGTGTAATATAATTTTATTTATGGGTATTTACATATTCATTATATGACCCTTCTTCAATGGGGTGTATGTTTTGAAAGTTACCCAAATAGGTAAGGGGACCTTTCACCCTCCTTTTTCTAAAAGACTTATTTTGTTATGTCTTTTAATTAACATAATATTATATTGGGATATGTTCTTTTATATCTTTATTTATTTAAAGTTTATGTCCAAGTGATGAGATACCATTTTCTCTCTCATCAACTCATTTTCTGGATTTTAAAGTGACGTCGTTAGGCTGTCAGATTTCTATAAGGGAACTTCTTAACCCACTTTCAATTATTTGGGTTAAACATATACTTCTTGATTTTATTATTCCAAGATTATGTGTGGAATATATATGTTGTAATTTCCACAAACCATTGTGTGGATATAATATTTCTACACATAATCATCTCATTGATAAATTCTTACGTCATTTAGACGAACTTGTATGGGAAATCATTACTCAATCTCATTTCATTGAGTTAAAAATCTAGTCATTGGTTTTGTTTTTACAAGATTATGTGTGAATGACCTATGATTTTTTTACACTTAATATCCACTTATATTTTGTGTATTCATATTTTTCACACATAATAATGTCATTGATTTATCCTTAATCTAAGGATACCGACTTTGCAAGGGACTTCGTCTCAATCTCCTTTCATTGAGGCATTTTTTGTTTTATACACAACTTTATATTATATGGTGTATAAAACCCTTTGAATTCTAATTTTATTAGAAATGAATCTTTTCTATATGAAGAGTTTTACTAAACGACAAAACGTATGTTTTTTTTAACGTATGCGGTGACAATGACCTTTCCACCGCCGCGAGTATTATTTGATCTTTGGCTTCCTTAACAAGACGTTATATTTTTTAAAAGTAAATAAATACCATATACTCTTTTTGGTATTGAAAATGGATTTTGATAATGGATTTTTTATGTCAATATATTTAAGTGATATATTATGCTTGAAATGTGGAATTGTTTTCTTTCCTTTATAATTGTTTTATGTGTTATGATTTTATAATGGTACTTGGACATTTGACGGGTGGTTACATGATAAACCATATGATGGGTGGTGCCGTGAATACCAAGATGGGTGGTTACATTATAAACTCCAATGCATTGGGTATGGAAGTCGACAGTATGGCTATTCCATTAAGTGATATGTGTGGAAGTCAACCGTATGGTTATTCCATTTATGTATGTTTATGTCCGAAGTTACCTTTATATGTTATGTATATGGGTTTTATGTTAATCGTTTGGTTACAAAAGGGTAAGTAATAATCTTTTATTAATTGAATAGTTTATACTACATCATAAAGGTGAAAATTATTACTTTGATAATGAATTCATGGTTTACTTGTTTTTTTGAAAAACTAACAGTTTTCCTTCTTTCTATATCTCTTACTAAGCTTTTTACGCTCATCCAACGTTTTTTAAATGTTTTCACATGACATAAATTTGAATAGAGTCAAGGATGGGATCAACGAAATGTCAGGCTATCTAAAACATGGAACTCGGCATTTTCTTTTTAAGAGTTTTTATTTTATGGAAAAATTTTAGAAGTGTATACTTTGTAATCTTTTGAGATGCAATAGTTATGTCCTAATTCTCTAAAACTCTAAACCTGAAAAGATCCTCAATGTGAATTAGTCATTTAATTCAATATTAAGTAAGGTTTATGGCCGAGGCCTTATAGTTGGTATAAAATGTCAGTTTAGAATAAATTTAGAGGTTAGATTGTTGCTTAAGAATAAATGACAAGTTGTGTATAACCACAATGGGTAGTATATTAGATGGACTCATTGTTTTTTTGATAGTTATAATTAGTTTTAGATAACTTGGATAAATATATATTAGTGTTTATCTTCCTAATTATTATATGATGATTTTACTAATATGTTCACACTGACCTTTTTGGTTTTAGTAAATGGCTGGATCTAGCAGGCACCAAAGTAAAAGTGGATGTGAAGGAAACTGTGACAGTTTTCTGAGCGAGTAACTGAGTGATATGGGAGTTGCAATGAGAACTCATGTGTTTATCCTCAACCAACTATCTGGAGTCATGATTGACCACCTAAACCTTGGTGATTTTTATAAGTCATCATATATGCGAGAAACAAATCCCTATGGAACTTCAGGTAACAATCATAAAGGTAAGTGTGTTCAAAAACCAATGTGTCAAAGATGTGGAAAGAAACACCAAGGAAAATGTTCCAAAGGGACAAAAATATGCTATAGATGTGGAAATGAAGGTCATGAAGAAAGAACCTGTCATGGAAAAAGGAATCATCCAGTTGACTCGAGGAAAGGGAAAGAAGTTCTTTCTGAGGGATCAATTGAATGTTTTAAATGTGGTGTGCATGTTCATTAGGCAAAAACATGTCCTATGAAGAAGTTTTGGTAATGGTATCACCATGATCGTACAAATATTTATTTACCAATACCTAATGCCATTCCAATTGAAGATGAAGAAACTGACAATGACCAATCAAGGTTATGGATTATTTCTTAACTTTTGTTTTCCTATTTTGGAATCTTAGGATATGATTCAAGATTTTTTTTGTATGAAATAATTATTTGAGAATAAGTTGGAACGGAATGGTTAATGGATCATGAAGAATATTGAATGTGTAAGAAGTCAACATATAAGGGCTTCAAGAGTAATGGTGAAATTCATAAATGTATTAAGTCTCCTTTGATGATGGGGTTACATTAGAAGAATTTTTATAGTATGTGTAACCCTGATGTTTGATATATGAAAAGTTTATTCAAGGAATAGTTATCTGTTCTTTTGTGGACATAGTTATAAAGATCCATTTGGGTTTATATGATCCTTACTTTTGAGGAAATTTTGGGTTACAATATGATGGAAGATGAAAGGCATGAGAAAAACTTGAGGTTAAAATATGTTTTGATTATTTTTGATGATTTTATCTCATTTTGGGGAATGTTTTGAGAATTATATAGTTTTTAATAAGGACAACACGCAGACCGTGTGACAACCCGGCGCGTCAGACAAAGCTGCAGGAATCGAACCCACAACCAAGGTGTGACTGGTATTTATCACCTACCACTGGACTACGTGAAGTCCCTAGTTAGTATGACTTATTATTTTTAGTTAGATGATTTTATGAATTAAGAGTAAGTTTATTTTGGGTTGTCTATGGAAATTATTAACCTATCATGGAGGATATATGATTAGGTTAATTACTTTTCAATATGAGACTTTAATATCAACTGATGTTATTTGGAGATAATTGTTAATTTGTACCTTGGAAGACTATGTGATTAAATCCTTCAAATTTTTGGGTTTCAATCTTAGTTTGGTTTACCTTGAATAATTTTATGGACAAATTGTTTATCGAATGGTCTTAGTTGAACTTTGGGTTTTGTTGGACAAATTTTGAAGATTAAGAATAAATTTTCTTTTTATAAAGGGGTTATCCTTTTCTAGATTATCTGATCTTGTACTAACCTTTTTGGTTTTGGTTTTGGTTAAAGTCTAAAGACATGGGAAGTATATAGTTCTCTTTTTTGGATTATTTGATTCTCTACAAGTTGATTATAGTATTCTTAATGTGAACAAGTCTTCCTAAATACTCATCATTTGGGGAAAGTATGATTTTGTGTAAGAAATATTGTAAAAGTTGAAAGTAAACATGACAAGTAAGTATGTTTCCTTAAGATCAAAAATAAATTCCTCAATGAAAAGTAACTTAAAACAAAAATGTTATCTATTAACTTTTCCTATTGGGGAATCAAATACTGTTTAACCCACCACATGTTTGTGATTTTCTTATGGTTAACTTTCCCCTAAACATGTTTTCTATCACTCTCCCTCATAACATGACCCTTTGCTTTTTCTTCCATATCCATGTTTTCCTACATGGAATCCTAGTATGGGTTAACTAGGGTGACCTCTATACTTCTCTTTCTTTCTTTTAAAGTGATTTTTTTACCGACTCTTGTTCCGATTTGGGACTTTGAATTATGTTTCTGAGCCCAATTTTAAAATTGTGAGGACGCAATTCCTAAAAGGGGGAAGGATGTAACACCCCAGGTAAATAAAGAATATTACATTTTTATATTTATCCCTATTTTTGAATAAAATGTTAATATTAATTTAAAAGGAACGCTATGATCGATGGCTTACCCAATACGCAACAACGATTTCCTTTGAAATCTTATGTTGCACTCTAATAATAAAATAATTTTATTTTAAATGGTAGTTAACACCTAGCCGTTGTAATGACGAGAATGAACAAAACTAACTAAAAAATGATTATATATGTTTGTCAAATATTTTTACTTTTTACAATAAATGTTAGATGATTAAAAATGTGAATTAATACAATTAAAAGCGTAAACATTCTAATATTCTTTAAAAGGTCAATTAACCACCTTTTTTATGGAGAAACTCTTTTAAATCCAATTTTTGACAGTTTTATGTGTTATATATGACAAAATAAAATTCTTCTTTTGAATCGGGACATCAAAATTTACTTTATGTAAATTTTTTTATTTTTTCGATAAAGTTCATTTTTTAATGAATAGTGGAAATGCTGTATTTTAATTCAAAACCAATTTCTAATCTAATTTATTTATATGATTAGATTACCTTTTGAATTGGTTTTAAAGTGAAATTATAATATATTTTTACCATTTAATCCAATAGTGGTCATTGTAATTAATTTGACTTTGAAATTGGACTTAATCTCCTGTCAATCTTTTAATAGATATTGTTTCTTAAAACACGCTATTTGTTTTGACAGCGGGAATGAATTATTAAATAAATTAATTCAACTTATATATTTTGAATTTGGTAAAATAGAAATCATTTTTTAATTTGGAATATCAAATATATCTTGGGGTGAATTTTTGTATTTTTCTGAAAAACTTCAATTTTTGATGAATAGTGAAACCACTAAGTAGTAGTTAAAGAAAGTGATTTTTCGTTTAAGTGAAATTTTACCACTTCTATGTTTTTAATTTCAAAAATCCTATAGACATGGTTTTCATTAGGATGTAAAATGTTGTTTAATGGGATTAAAATATTTTTTTTGGTGAATAGTAACTTTTAAGTTTTTAATCGCGATTAGAGGTAATTGGTGTAAATTAAGGAAAAAATAATGTTTTTATAATATGGAATGACCTTGGAACATGTCCAACCCTTATTGGATGAGTCATGGCCGACCAATAAAATCCATGGGTCAACTTGGGGACCCCATGGAGCCACTTGTTAGGAAAATGACATTAATACCTTTTTATTTCAAGTTAAAATTAAAATGTCACAAACATGTGTTGTTTTACTAAAACAATATTTACATGGGGTTATACAATTCATATCTTTGACTATAAATATTCATTATAAAGATACAATATTTCCTATATCATTATTGTTTTTGTATAATTTTTAGACATTAAATAAATTTAATGTTTAATGACACCATGATGATTCAGCGATTACCTCATTATTTAACGATTTAAATAAAATGAAAAGATAATGTAAAATATAAGACCTAAACTTGTCAAAAACCTATTGGATGTGTGGATTTCGAAATATTATCTCCTTATCCTAGAAATATATAATTGTGGGACCTTTAAAAATCCGAAAATCATTTTATAATAATGTTACTTTTCAAGACATTCCAAGAGTGCCCCTCCTCTCCTCTTATAAAAGGCCCCCACCTCTACCACCTTACCCACACCTCTGAAGCCTTTGGATCAGCCAAACCCTACCCATTCTGTCTCTCCAAATCCCTATATTACTCCTAGAAGCCTCACATTGGGCAGAAGTCCTTCCAAGGAAGCCTTTGAGCTCAAGTAAAAAAGAGGTACCCGATTTAAAGGTAAAGTCTTCCCTAGTGTTCTTTTGTTTATTTTTCTTATCCAACCCCCTAAAACTTTTTTATTCCTTTATTTTGTAACAACACCAGTATATTCAATATTCTTTGAAGTTTTTATAAGAAGGATTCGAGATACACTTACACACACATCCATCTAAAGGTTAAAGAACATATTGTTTCTGTGGATGTCGAATTACTGCCTCACGAAACGATGATTGTTCAATATTATTTTAACACCATTAAAGGTGGACATTATGATGTCACTGTATTTTATATATGATATATATGTTATTTATGTTTTCTATATTCTTCTGTATTTTATATTTAAAACATACCTTTATTCTTTGCATGTTGTGCAAATGCGATAATTTCATATGAGGAAGTGCGGACTACCGCCCCCTCAAGTGATGTGACTCGTTCATGCAATACATGGAATGTATAAAGAATGAAATTAATGAACATATGTGACCTATATAACATATATATTATACTGTAATTATAATATTTATATATATATCTCTCACATTTATTTTTAATTCCATTAATATGACAAAAAAATGAAAGTAGCGTTCATGGGTACGTACGACCTACCGTCTCCATGAACGGTGCTTTTCATTTTTTATCTCCAAATGTTATGGATTAGTATAAAATGAATATGTACTGGATATATATTATATTTTACTCATTAATACTATTCTGGAAATTATTTAACTATAACTACATGGGAATTCATTTTCAAACAAGTTCATTTTTGACTCATGTACCAAGCATCGGCAAAAACATCTGATATGAACTAACATTATTAAACAATTATTATAACATTATAATATGTGATATTATCTGAATAATAATCTATAAAGTAATTCCTTAGGTAATTATAAATTGTCCAAAGTTTATTATTTAGGAATATAAAGAAGTGAACAAGACAAGTCGGACTTGAGGTAAGGGACCCTACCCCTCTCTTTCTTTTTAATACACTCTTTTTTGTCATTCCTTTTAAGCTCATCTTTCATATGATTGGGATGTTATTTTATATTAATCTTACTTAAATTTTTATGTTCATATTATGAGATACCCTATTTTCTTTCATCAATCCATTTTGGATGTTTTGAGTGGCGCCGATAGGCTGCCAAATATTTGTAAGAGATCCAACCTCTCTCTTTCTTTTTAAGTACTCTCCTTTATGTCACTTCTTTTAAGCTCCTATTTTTTATGTTGGGGGATGTTATTTTATATTACTATTGATGTAAATTTTATTTTAATATTATGAGAGACCCTATTTGATCTCATCCATCAATTTTTGGATGTTTTAAGTGGCGTCGTTAGGCTGCCGAGTTTTCGTAAGGGATTTTTCATCTCACTTTTATTCCCATGAGATTTATGCTACATTTTCCACCATTTCCTTTTATTAGTGTATTTACATACCATTATTATACTCTTTTTTTGTAATATAAGTTTATTTATGGGTTTTTACATATTCATTGTATGACCCTTCTTCAATGGGGTGTACGTTTCGAAAGTTAACCAAATCGGTAAGGGGACCTTTCACCCTCCTCTTTCTAAAAAACTTATTTTGTTATGTCTTTTAATTCACATACCATTATGTTGGGATATGTTCTTATATATCCTTATTGATGTAAATTTTATGTCCAAGTGATGATATACCATTTTCTCTCTCATCAACTCGTTTTCTGAATTTTAAAGTGACGTCGTTAGGCTGTCAGATTTCTATAAGGTAACTTCTTAACCCACATTCAATTATTTGGGTTAAACATATACTTCTTGATTTTATTATTACAATATTATGTGTGGAATCTCTATGTTGTAATTTCCACAAACCATTATTTGGATATAATATTTCTACACATAATCATCTCATTGATAAATTCTTACGTCATTTTGACGAACTTGTATGGGAAATCATTACTCAATCTCATTTCATTGAGTTAAATAACTATGTAATTGGTTTTGTTTTGTCAAGATTATGTGTGAATGGCCTCTAATTGTTTTACACTTAATAT
This sequence comes from Viscum album, assembly GCA_963277665.1. NCBI lineage: Eukaryota > Viridiplantae > Streptophyta > Magnoliopsida > Santalales > Viscaceae > Viscum > Viscum album. Next base: position 1,104,734,594 of record OY728139.1, read on the forward strand.
CCACTTACGTTTTTTGTATTCATATTTGTCACACATAATAATGTCATTGATTTATCCTTAATCTAATGATACCGACTTTGTAAGGGACTTCGTCTTAATCTCCTTTCATTGAGGCATATTTTGTTTTATACACAACTTTATTTTATACGGTGTATAAACACCTTTTACTTCTAATTTTATTCGAAAGGAATATTTTCTATACGAACCATTTTACTAAATGACAAAAAGTATGTTTCTTTTTAAAGTACGCGGTGACAATGACCTTTCCACCGCCACGAGTATTATTTGATCTTTGGATTCCTCCACAAGCTGCTATATTTTTGAAAAGTAAATAAATACCATATACCCTTTTTGGTATTGAAAATGGTTTTGATAATGGATTTGTTATGTCAATATATTTAATTGATAAATTGTGCTTGAAATGTGGAAATGTTTTCTTTCCATTATGATTTTTTTATGTGTTATGATTTTATAATGTTACTTGGACATTTGACGGGTTGTTATGTGATAAACCATATAACTGGTGGTGCCATGAATACCAAGATGGGTGGTTATGTTATAAACTCCAATGCATTGGGTATGGAAGTCGACCGTATGGCTATTCCATTAACTGATATGTGTGGAAGTCGACCATATGGTTACTCCATTTATGTATGTTTATGTCCCAAGTTACCTTTATATGTTATGTATATGGGTTTTATGGTAATATTTTGGTCACAAAAGGGTAAGTAATAGTCTTTTTTTCATTGAAGAGTTTATACTACTTCATAAAGGTGAAAAGTATTACTTTGATAAAGAATTCATGGTTTACTTATTGTTTTGAAAAACTAACAGTTTTCCTTCTTTGGGTATCCCTTACTGAGCTTTTTATGCTCATCCCAAGTTCTTTTAAATGTTTTCACATGACATAAAGTTGAATAGTGTCAAGGATGGGATCAAGGAAATGTCAGGCTATCTAAGACATGGAACTCGACATGTTTCTTTTTAAGAATTTATATTTTATGGAAACTTAGTAGAAGTGTCTACTTTGTAATCTTTTGAGATGTAATAGTTATGTCCTAATTCTCTATAACTCTAAACCCGAAAAGATCCTCAATGTGAATTATTCATTTAATTCAATATTAAGTAAGGTTTAAGGTCGGGGCCTTATAGATGGTATCAAAGTTCAGTTTAGATAACTTTAGAGGTTAGAGTGTTGCTTAAGAATAAGTGACAAGTTGTGTGTAACCACAATGGGTAGTATATTAGATGGATTCATTGTTTTCTGAAAGATAGAATTAGTTTGAGATATCTTGGATAACTATATCTTAGTGTTTATCTTCCTCATTATTATATGATGATTTTACTGATATGCTCACACTGACCTTTTTGGTTTTAGTAAATGGCTGGATCTAGCAGGAACCAAAGAAACAGTGGATGTGAAGGAAACTGAGACAGTTTTCTGAGCGTGCAATAGAATGATATGGGAGCTGCAATGATAACTCTTGTGTTTATCCTCAACTAACTATCTGGAGTCATGATTGACCACCTAAACCTTGGTGATTTTTGTAAGGCATCATATATGCAAGAAACAAATCCCTACGGAACTTCAGGTAACAATCATAAAGGTAAGTGTGTTCAAAAACCTATGTGTCAATGATGTGGAAAGAAACACCTAGGAAAATGTTCCAAAGGGACAGAAATATTCTATAGATGTGGAAATGAAGGTCATAAATCAAGACCCTGACATGGAAAAAGGAAACATCTAGTTGACTCGAGGAAAGGGAAAGAAGTTCTTTCTGAGGGATCAATTGAATGTCTTAAATTAGGTGTTCATGGTCATTATGAAAACACATGTCTTATGAAGAATTTTTGGGAATGGTATCACCAAGATCGTACAAATATTCGTTTACCAATACCTAATGCCATTCCGATTGAGGATGTGGAAACTGAAAATGACCAATCAAAGTTATGGATTATTTCTTAACTTTTGTTTTTCATATTTTGGAATCATAGGATATGATTCATGATTTTGTTTGTAGGAAATAAGTATTTCAGAATAAGTTGGAAAGGAATTTTTAATGGATTATGAAGAATTCTGAATGAGTAAGAAGTCAACATATAAGGGATTCAAGAGTTATAGTGAAATTCATAAAAGTATTAAGTCTCTTTTGATGATGGGGTTACATTAGAAGACTTTTTTATAGTATGTGTAACCCTGATGTTTGATATATGATAATTTTATTCAAGGAATAGTTATATGTTCTTTTGTGGACATAGTTATAAAGAACCATTTGGGTTTATATGATCCTTAATTTTGAGGAAATTATGGGTTAATATACGATGGAAGATGAAAGGCATGAGATAAACTTGAGGTTAAAATATGTTATGATTATTTTTGATGATTTTATCTCTTTTTGGGGAATGTTTTGAGAATTATATAGTTTGGAAAAAGGAAAACACACAGACCGTGTGACAACCCGTCGTGTCGGACAAAGCTACGGGAATCGAACCCACAACCAAGGTGCGACTGGTATTTATCGCCTACCACTGGACTACATGAAGTCCCTGGTTAGTATGACTTATTCTTTTTAGTTAGATGATTTTATGAATTAAGAGTAAGTTGATTTTGGGTTATCTATGGAAATTATTAACCTATCATGGAGGATATGTGATTATGTTAATTACTTCTCAATATGAGACTTTAAGAGCAACTGATGTTATTTGGAGATAAGTGTTAATTTGTACCTTAGAAGACTATGTGATTAAAACCATCAAATATTTGGGTTTCAATCTTAGTTTGGTTTACATTGAAGAATTTTATGGACAAATTGTTTATCAAATGGTCTTTATTGAACTTTGGGTTTTGTTGGAAAAATTTTGGAGATTAAGAATAGATTTTATTTTTATAAATGGGTTATCCTTTTCTGGATTCTCCGATCTTTTAATAACCTTTTTGGTTTTGGTTTTGGTTAAAGTCTAAAGACATGGGAAGTATATTGTTCTCTTTTGTGGATTATGTGATTCTCTAGAACTTGATTATAGGACTCTTAATGTGAACAAGTCTTCCTAAATACTCATTATTTGGGGAAAGTATGAGTTTGTGTAAGAAATATAGAAAAAGTTGAGAGTCAACATGACAAGTAAGTATGTTTCCTTAAGATCAAAAATAAATTCCTCAATGAAAAGTAACTTAAAACAAAAATTTTGTCTATTAACTTTTCCTACTAGGGAATCGAATACCGTTTAACCCACCACAAGTTTGTGATTTTATTGTGGTTAACTTTCTCCTAAACATGTTTTCTATCACTCTCCCTCATAACATGACCATTTTCTTTTTCTTCCATATCCATGTTTTCCTACATGGAATCCTAGTATGGCTTAACTCGGGTGACCTCTGTACTTCTCTTTCTTTCTTTTAATGTGATTTTTTTACAGACTCTTGTTCCGATATGGGACTTTCAATGATGTTTCCGAGCCCAATTTTGAAATTGCGAGGACCCAATTCCCAATAGGGGGAAGGATGTAACACCCCAGGTAAATAAAGAATATGACATTTTTATATTTATCCCTATTTTTGAATAAAATTTTATTATTAATTTAAAGGGAACGCTATGCTCGATGGCTTTCCCAACATGAAAAAATTAGTTCCTTTGAAATATTACGTTGCACTCTAATAATAAAATAATTTTATTTTAAATGGTAGTTAACAGCTAGCTATTATAATGACAGGAATGAACAGAACTAAAACAAAATGATTATATATGTTTGTAAAATATTTTTACTTTTTACAATAAATGTTAGAGGATTAAAAATTTAAATGAATCCAATTAAAAGTGTAAACATTCTAATATTCTTTAAAAGGTCGATTAACCGCCTTTGGATGGAGAACCTCTTTTAAATCGAATTTTTAAAAATTTTAAGTGTTATATTTGAAAAAATAAAATTATTCTTTAGAATCGGGACATCAAAATTTACTTCGTAAATTTTTGTTATTTTTCCGATAAAGTTCATTTTTTTAATGAATAGTGAAAAATGTTGTATTGTAATTCAAAACATCTTTTTAATATAATTTATTTATATGATTATATTATCTTTTGAATTGGTTTTAAAATGAAATTAGAATATATTTTTACCATTTAATCCAATAGGGGTCATTGAATTAATTTCACTTTGAAATTGGACTTAAACTAGTGTCAAACTTTTAATAGATCTTGTTACATAAAACAGACTATTAGTTTTTACAGTGGGAATGAATTATTAAATTAATTAATGAAACTTATATATTTTGAATTTTGTAAAATAGACATCATTTTTGAATTCAGAATATCAAATATATCTTAGGGTGAATTTTTGGTATTTTTCTAAAAAACTTCCATTTTTGATGAATAGTGAAACCACTAAGTAGTAGTTAAAAAACTGATTTTTTGTTTAAATGAAACATTACCACTTCTGGGTTTTGAATTTCAAAAATCTGACATACATGGTTGTCATTAGGATGTAAAATTTGTTTCAATGGGATTAAAATAATTTTTTTGGTGAATAGTAACTTTTACGTTTTTAATCGCGTTTAGAGGTAACTTGTGTAAATTAAGGAAAAAATAATGTTTTAATAATAATAAATGATCATGAAACATGTACTACCCTTATTTGATGAGTCATGGCCGACCAATACAATTCATGGGTCAACTTGGGGACCCCATGGAGCCACTTGTTAGAAATATGACATTAATACCTTTTTATTTAAAGTTAAAATTAAAATGTCACAAACATGTGTTGTTTTATTAAAACAATTTTTACATGGGGTTATACAAGTCATATTTTTACTATAAATATTCATTAGAAGATAAAAGGATTTCCTACATCATGGTATTTGTTTTATAAATTTTAAACATTAAATAAATTTAATTTTTTATGACACCATGATGATGCAGTGATTACCTCATTATTTAATGATTTAAATAAAATAAAAAGATAATGTAAAATCTAAGACCTAAACTTTTTAAAAACCTATTGGATGTGTTTATTTCGATCTATTATCACCTTATCCTAGAAATATATAATTGTGGGACCCTTAAATGTCTAAAAATCATTTTATAATAATGTTACATTTCAAGACTTTCCAAGAGTGTCCCTCCTCTCCTCTTATAAAAGGCCCCCAACTCTACCACCTTACCCGCACCTCTCAAGCCTTTGGATCAGCCAACCCTTTCTCATGTGGTATCTCCACATACTTCTATTACTCCTAGAAGCCTCACTTTGGGAAGAAGTGTTTTCAAGGAAGCCTTTGAGCTCAACTCAAAAAGAGCTACCTGATTTAAAGGTAAAGTCTTCCCTAGTGTTCTTTTGTTTTATTTTGTTTCTCCAACCCCCTAAACCTTTTTTATTACTTTCTTTTGCAACAACACCAGTATCTTAAATATACTTGGATGTTTTTATAAGAAGTATTCGAGCTACACTTTCACACAAATCCGTCTAATGGTTAAATAACATACTATTTCTATGGATGGTGAATTACTGCCTCACGAAATGATGATTGTTCAATATTCTTTTAGCACCTTTATAGGTGTCCATTATGATGTCAATATATTTTATATATGATATATATGGTATTTATGTTTTTTATATTCTTCTGTATTTTATATTTAAAACATACCTTTATTCTATGCATGTTGTGCAAATGCGATAATTTCATATGAGGAAGTGTGGACTACCGCCCCCTCAAGTGATGTGACTCGTTCATGCAATACATGGAATGAATATAGAATGCAATTAATGAAAATATGTGACCTATATAACATATATATTATACTTTAATTATAATATATGTATATATGTCTCATTTATTTTTAATTCCATTAATATGACAAAAAAATGAAAGTAGCGTTCATGCATACGTACGGCCTACCGTCTCCATGAACGGTGCTTTTCATTTTTTATCTCCAAATGTTCTGGAATAGTATACAATGAATATGTACTGGATATATATGATATTTTAATAATTAATACTATTATGGAAATGATTAACTTATAACTACATGGGAAATCATTTTCAAACAAGTTCATTTTTTACTCATGTACCGAACATCGGCAAAAACGTCTGATATGAACTAACATTATTAAACAATTATTATAACATTATAATATGTGATATGAACTGAATAATAATATTTAAAGTAGGTCCTTAGACAATTATAAATTGACCAAAGTTTATTATTCAGGAATATAAAGAAACGAACAAGACAAGTCGAACTTGTGGTAAGGGATCCTACCCCTCTCTTTCTTTTTAAATACACTATTTTATGTCATTCCTTTTAAGATCATCTTTCCTATGATTGGGATGTTATTTTATATTAATAATACTGTACTTTTTATTTTCATATGATGAGAGACCCTATTTTCTCTCATCAATCCATTTTGGAAGTTTTGAGTGGCGCCGATAGGCTGCCGAATTTTCGTAAGAGATCCAACCTCTCTCTTTCTTTTTAAGTACACTCCTTTATGTCACTTCTTTTAAGCACCTCTTTGTTATGTTGGGGGATGTTATTTTATATTCCTATTTTTGTAAATTTTATTTTAATATGATGAGATACCCTATTTTATCTCATCAATCCATTTTTGTAATTTTTAAGTGGCGTCGTTAGGCTGCCGAGTTTTCGTAAGGGATTTTTCATCTCACTTTTATTCCCGTGAGATTTATGCTACATTTGCCACCATTTCCTTTGAGTAGTGTATGTAATTCCCATTATTATACTATTTGTGTAATATAATTTCATTTATGGGTATTTACATATTCATTGTATGACCCTTCTTCAATGGGGGTGTACGTTTCGAAAGTTACCCAAATCGGTAAGGGGACCTTTCACCCTCCTATTTCTAAAAGACTTATTTTTTTATGACTTTTAATTAACATAATATTATGTTGGGATATGTTATTATATATCCTTATTGATGTAAATTTTATGTCCAAGTGATCAGATACCATTTTCTCTCTCATCAACTCATTTTCTGAATTTTAAAGTGACGTTGTTAGGCTGTCGGATTTCTGTAAGGGAACTTCTTATCCCACATTCAATTCTTTGGGTTAAACCTCTACTTCTTGATTTTATTATTCCAAGATTATGAGTGGAATCTAGATGTTGTAATTTACACAAACCTTTGTGTGGATATACTATTTCTACACATAATCATCTCATTGATAAATTCTTACATCATTTAGACGAACTTGTATGAGAAATCATTACTCAATCTCATTTCATTGAGTTAAATATCTATGTCATTGGTTTTGTTTTTCAAATATTATGTGTGAATGACCTCTGATTTTTTTACACTTAATATCCACTTATATTTTGTTTACTCATATTTTTCACACATAATCATGTCATTGATTTATTCTTAATCTAAGGATACTGACTTTGTAAGGGCCTTCATCTCAATCTCCTTTCATTGAGGTATATTTTGTTTTATACACAAATTTATTTTATACGGTGTATAAACCCCTTTGACTTCTAATTTTATTTGAAATGAATATTTTCTATATGAATCGTTCTACTAAATGACAAAAAGTATGTTTCTTTTTAACGTACGTGGTGACAATGACCTTTCCGCCGCCGCGAGTATTATTTGATCTTTGGATTCCTCAACAAGTCGATATATTTTTTAAAAGTAAATAAATACCATATACTCTTTTTGGTATTGAAAATGGTTTTGATAATGGATTTGTTATGTCAATATATTTAAGTGATATATTGTGCTTGAAATGTGGAAATTTCTTCTTTCCTTTATAATTGTTTTATGTGTTATGATTTTATAATGGTACTTGGACATTTGACAGGTGGTGTCGTGAATACCAGGACGGGTGGACATGTTATAACCTCCAATGCATTGGGTATGGAAGTCAGCCGTATGGCTATTCCATTAAGTGATATGTGTGGAAGTCGACCATATGGTTATTCCATTTAAGTATGTTTATGTCCCAAGTTACCTTTATATGTTATGTATATGGGTTTTATGGTAATATTTTGGTTACAAAAGGGTAAGTAATAATCTTTTATTCATTGAAGAGTTTATACTACATCATAAAGGTGAAAAGTATTAATTTGATAAAGAATTCATGGTTTACTTGTTGTTTTGAAAAAATAACAGTTTTCCGTCTTTGTGTATCCCTTACTGAGATTTTTATGCTCATCCCAAGTTATTTTAAATGTTTTCACAGGACATAAAGTTGAATAGCATCAAGGATGGGATCAAGGAAATGTCAGGTTGTTTAAAACATGGAACTCGACATGTTTCTTTTTAAGAGTTTTTATTTTATGGAATCTTAGTATAAGTTTCTACTTTGTAATCTTTTGTGATGTAATAGTTATGTCCTAATTCTCTAAAACTCTAAACCTGAAAAGATCCTCAATGTGAAATATTCATTTAATTCAATATTAAGTATGGCTTAAGGTCGGGGCCTTATAGAGCTTCTGTGAGTGGATGTCCAAGAAATACGGCGGAGCTTAGGTGATATCCTAGGAATAAACCAAAAAATATTCTCACGTAGAATTTTTCTTCAGGGAGATTCCAAACCTGTTAGATAGCCCCAAAAGAGACTGAATCTCACCTTGATAGAGGTTTTGAAGAAGAAGATCGAGAAGTTCTTGGAATATGGGATCATCTATCCCATTTCAGATACACAGTGGGTCAGCCCTATTCATGTCATTCCTAAAAAAACTGGCATGTGTACTATGAGGAATGAAAAGTGTGAGTTAATCCCTATGAGAATTAAAAAAAACTAGAGAGTGTGCATTGATTTTAGGAAACTGAACCAGGTCACTCGAAAAGATCATTTCATCATCCCCTTTATTGACCAGATGTTAGAGAGATTGGTAGGGAGAACTCATTATTGCTTTTTGGATGGATTTTCTAGTTACTTTTAGGTACCCACTTCTCCTGAGGATCAAGAGAATATGACATTTAAATGTCCTTTTGGTACTTTTCCAAATAAAAGAATACCATTTGGATTATTTAATGCTCCAGGTATATTCTATAGGTTCATGGTGAGTAGATTTTCTGATCACATTGAATGTTACATAGAAGTTTTCTTATATGATTTCATAGTTTTTGGAGATTCTTTTCATCATTTTATGAAAAATATAGAAAATGTTTTGAAAACCTGTGTCGAAAAAAATCTTGTTTTAAATTTTGAAAAGTTTCATTTCATGGTTAAAAGAGGAATTGTACTTGGTCATGTCATTTCTTAATGTATAATTTGAGTGGAGAAATCAAAACATGAAGTGATAAAATCATTGACTTACCCTACTTGTGTAAAACATGTTAGATCATTTTAGGACATGCAAGATTCTACAGGAGGTTTATCAAAGATTTCAGTAAGATTTCTCTCCCTCTCTCTATATTTCTTTGGAATGATTCTGATTTTGATTTCAATGGTGCATGTAGGGAATCCATTGATTAGTTGAAGAAGAGATTGATTTTACCACCCGTGATGCGGCACCTAAATTGGGAAGAACCATTTGAGCTACTTTGTGATGCCTCCAACCAAGCAGTTGGAGCAGTCCTTTCGCAGTGAATTGAGGTTAGACCACACATAATTTCATATTCCTCGATAACCTTAGATGCATCCCAATCCAATTACACAACCACGGAAAAAGAGTTCTTAGCAGTTGTTTTTCCTTTAGAAATATTTTACAACATATCATCTTGGAACTAAAATCACTATGTTTTCTGATCATACAGATCTGAGTTACCTTATGAAGAAAGCTAATGTTAAACCAAGATTAGTAAGATGGATGATTCTGCCACATGATTTTAATATAGAAATCAAGGATAATAAGGGATCTGAGAACCAAGTGGCTAATCACTTTAGTAGACTTCCAAACACTGCTGATTTTGAAATTCTAGAAAGAGACCCACTGAATGATCAAATTCCAAGGGAGCAGTTGAACTTGATTGAAGGAGAAGTTCCATGGTATACTGACATGGTCAATTTTCTGGTAACATCTCATGTCACATCTCTTTTTAATTCTCACTAAATTCAAAAATAGAAATATTAATCTAGGTATTACATTTGGGTTGATCCATTCCTCTGGTAGATTTACAATGATCAAGTAATAAGAATATGTTTACCTGAAATTGAATTTAAATCTGTCTTTGATTTTTCTCACAATTTAGCTTGTGGAGGACACTTTGGACCTCAAAGGACAACAAGAATGGTTTTAGAATCTAGAATTTATTGGCCCACAATTTTTAAAGATGCTCATGAATTTTGAAAAATATGTGAAAAATGTCAGTTTTCAGGAAATATTTCAAAGAGACAAGAGATGGCCGAAATAACCATTGAATTTTTGTCACATTTTTTTAAGTATGGGGGATATATTTTCTAGGACCTTTCCGAATGTCATTTTTAAAATCTTATATCTTGCTTCTAGTTGATTATGTTTCCAAATGGGTGGAAGAAAAATCCACAAGGACTAACGATGCTAAAGTTATTTGTGATTTGGTGAGGTATAACATATTTTCTAGGTTTGGAGTGCTCGGAGAAATCATTAGTGATTAGGGGACTCACTTCAGCAATAAGAGAATAGAGACATTGCTGAATAAGTATGGGGTGCATCATAAAACATCAACTCCCTATCATCCACAGACTAATGGGCAGGCTAAAGTTTCCAATAGGGAAATTAAAGGAATTTTGGAAAAGATTATTAATCCAAATAGGAATGATTGGTGCCAAAGGTTGGAAGATACCTTATGGGATTTTAGGAAATCCTAAAAAACCTGATTATAATGAGTCCATATAGGTTGATTTATGGGAAAAGATTCCACCTACTTGTGGAATTAGAGCATAAGGTGTATTGGCCTATGAGGAAAATTAATTTGGACCTTGAAAGTGCTGGGAAGGAAAGAAGATTGAATTTGAAAGAGTTGGATGAAATAAGAAGTGAAGCATTTGAAAATTCACGGATTTACAAAGAAAGAACAAAATTGGCCCATAACAAGTTGATCTGACCGAAAGACTTCTATCTTGGAAAACAATTGTTGTTATTCAACTCAAGACTCAAGTTGATGTTGGGTTAACTTCATTCTAGATAAGAAGGTCTATTTATAGTTACCCATGTATATCCTTTTAGTGTTGTGAATATTATGAAGGATGGAGAGAAGGATCCATTCACTGTGAATGGGAATAGGTTGATGAAATTCCTCGGGTCCCTGCCATCAGATCCAGTGGAGGAGATCACACTCCTCCAACCTGTTTATCAATAAAATCCATCAGGTCGTACCTCTCCTTTACGCATTCTCGCTTTTTGTGATTTATTTTAAGATCTTCTTACATTTTAAATCAATTTTAATGCACTATGGAAAAACATCATTTATGTGTGGGGGATAGATCCTTTTCAGTTTAGGATTTTTCATTTCTTTTTTAGTTTACATTATATATATATATATATATATAAATAAATTCCTGGTATTTGTGAGTTTATTTTTGAAATGTAGTTTGTGGTCCAAACGTTTGAGCTAAAATGATTGTCATTTCTATTTTCTAAACCCATGGCAATAAGTGAACTAATCTATTCCATGAAACTAAGCTTAAATGAATTCTTAAATGACTTTGTTTCAAGTTAAAATATTTTATAATTTCATGAAAAGTACTCTGATTTTTAAACCCTATGCCACATCTCATTGTCTTTATTTTTTAAATCACATTCATGTGAGTCTTATTTAAAAAAAAATCATATTCTTTACATTCACCTCATTTCATGGGAGAACTAGACCATGCTTTCTTTAACTAGAATTTGATTTATTCCTGTCAAAACATGAGTGTTTGAGGTACTTGTGTTCTAAATGATTGAGGAATTTATTTAGTATTAATCCCACTTTTCAAAATAATCCTTTTAATTATGTCCTACCATATATATTAATCATTGTAGGACTTAGAATCCATGAGCAGCCTATTAGGATAGCCACATTGCAATCCAATTTTCCCTATCCAACCTGCTCTTGAAGTGAAATTTCATGATCTAGTTGAACATTAGTTCGGGGAAAGATTTCTTGTGGTGTACAACCTCATTTGGTGATAATTTTAGTGGAATATAAAATTTTGAAGAGTTGATGTTTCAACTGAATATTTCATTTTGTTAAAAGTTGTTCCTTTCTGGAGCTTTCATGATAAAAGAATTTGTGCCTTTCTCGAGCTTCCAAAGTAGAAAGAAAGTTGGAATTATCTAGAGCCTTCATAAAAAAATATGTTTGAGAAGAAATATTTGCTGGTGAAATGATAAATGGCATGAACTTTTCATGTGTTCCCATGATGATGGAGCCAATTTTCTACAATGTGGAAGATAAGGAGACAATACTTGAGTGAAAATTAGAATCATGAAAGTTTCCTTCATAATGAGCCAAGCACTCCTTTTTCGGCCTCATAATTTTTAATATCTAAATCCTACCAACCATAATCCACAGAATAACCCTAAAATTTCCTCACAAGAAACACATGTCCTTGACTCGCATAGGGTGGAGAAGTTGGAATTTATCAATCCTATAGTGAATCTTGTGTGAGTTTTCATGAGAAAATCCTTGTTGAAAATTTACATTTGTGAGATGAAAGAAACTTAATGTGAGGTAGGTGTTTTGTGTGCATGGTATAAGAAAAGAAGTGGAAATATATTATATAATATAAAATAGATAACTTGAAATAATTCTTTTTGATGAGGAATGATATGTTTTTTTTTCTTAATATGTATTTGGTAGATCTCATTGGTGTGTGTTTTGGATTTGATTTGATTTGATTATGATGTTTACTTTTCCAGAAGTCCAAGTTCTAAGTGTGGGGGAATTGATAGAGAAAACATTTTCAATTAAATTTACATTGAATTTATTTCTTTTTTTACCCACCAAAATGTTACCTTAAGATGAATATCTTAATTTTTATGATATTGGTGTTATTTTGAGTTGAACAGTAAAAATGGCTCATTTCAGATTTCTAACTGTTTTAAATCATTTCTTTTTTTAGCTATTTAATTTTCTACACTAATAAAAATTTAAATATTCTTTCTTTTTCAGATTCTACACATTCAGGACTTATTTCATCCTTCTTCACCAAAATCTGATTCTTCCATATGGAAGCTCAAAAGAAACTTTCAAATTGGATCATGAAAACTCTTTACTAATCTTCCCCATTTTGGTGTGGGGTCTATAAATCATTCTTAGTGGGGAAAATTGTCGTGAAATTTGGTGGGTGGATGCGTAAGGCATTTGGTAACATATTTCATGAAGGAATAGATGCGTGAATTGGCCTTTTATGGTTTCATTAAAGCATCCTAATCCAGAGGTTTTTGATTCAGAGAGTCTGACTGGACAAAATAAATGGTCAGAGTAAAATGGGTATAACTCTCAGATGACTTGTCAAAATCCGATGAGATTTTGAGGGCAAACTCCCACGATAATTATGAACAACATTATAGAATGGTGAAATGCGTGAATATGTCATTTAATGGGTCTAAAACTCGTCAAAATTCAAGGGGCAAATTCTGGATATAAAAGGAGGAGAGCTGCTCCCTCTCAAAGCATCTCTCATTCTCCATCCCATTCCTTCTAGGACACCAAGAAGAAAACTTTTCGTTTTTCTATTTTATTTATTTTCATTTCCATAGTTTTTTAATGCATTTTTCTTCCCCATTCATATAGATTACAATTACCATGGTGTGGTAAACATTTTGATTGATTTGGGAAGGGTTGGTTTTCTATTTTTTAATGCTTGAGTTCTTAGATGTAATTGAATAAAATTTCTTTTGTCTTCAAAGTTTTTTTCAATTTAATAGAGTGGATTTTTTATGAAGTATGATCGTTCTTGAATTTTAATTCCTTTATTTAATTTTTTCCTTGGTAAAATTATCATTATCTCCCTCAAATAATTTTTATTTTATGTACAATGGAATAGACTAGGGGTTAGTGGTGATGTACTCGACGATCGTCAGTACGTGTAAATGGGTTACTGAATGTTCTTGATTGTTTGGGATAAATAGGACCTGATTGGGTACTTCCCATGTAAATTGAGTATATTTAGTACAACTATTTTTCCAATGGAAGTAGAATTGACCAAACTAAGATCTGGGTAAGGTTTTCTCTCACCATCGTAATTTCACCAAGGAAGTGAGAGGAAACGATTGTGGAAACTCACTTTAATCAACCAAGAAGAAGAGATTTGAATTAAATTGAAAAAGGATAACATTAAAATTAGGAAACTGACACCGATCTAATCACCCATTTAATATCATAGTTTTTCAATCAATGGAATTTTAATTTCTATTCAATCATTTTCTTATTAAACACGCCATTTTTACCCTCGTTTAAAAGTGACAAAATATTTTGTGTGCGCTCCCCTTCGAGAGAAATCCTAGGTCAACCACATTACTTCATTTTAAATTAGGAAATAACTATTTTTCCACGACCTATGACATTCATTCCTCACATACTTTAAAAGATACTACATCACCACAAATATATGTATTATAGTCTGAGAAAATGTGTATAATTAAAATTAATAAATTAAATAAAAATATCAATTCAATTTAGCATTAACCTTCTTGTATGATAAAATTTCTATGTAAAATTATAAAAATTATAAAAAAACAAATATAATTCATTTTTTCCTAAAAAATCACATTAAATAACCAAAAATGAAAAAATAGTATATTGGTTTATTATTTACATACCAAAAAACTATAGTGATAATGACCCACATTGTAACGGGTTGTAAAAACTTGAGGAAATATAAATTTTTGGATCTTGAGTGGTGGGTGTTTCAATAATAGGGTATTGTTATTATGATTTTAGGATTTTTATCATCTTAATGAGATTATGTTTGAAAATTTTATAGGTATGATATTTTTTCAGGAGTTTGAGTGAATGATTTTGTGTTATATTATGGCCAATTTTGTGTGTCAAAATTTTCAAAAAAAGGTTAAAAGCATTCTTAAGGTAATAATGCCACAATGATGGTGTTTGGAATATTATGGGTAGGTTTACAAGTATATTTTTTATACGGGGTTCATTCTCAGATGTTTTTAGCCCTATAGCAGGTCCAATCAAGCTTATCACCAACATTAATTGTGATAGATATTATCCCTAATTAAAAATTGTTCATATTATTAGACTATGATATGTCAGAAATAAAAATCATCAAACATAACAAATTAATTCTTTGTGGATCAATCACCTATGTAAAATGTAAGAAATTAAATTCCCACATAGTTTTTTGATGAAAACATAATGAAATCTTAAATTAAGGTATGTTAATATCTCTCTAGTAATCTATTTAGGTTTACATCACACACTATACATAAAACCTTTAGATGGAGTCATGTGTTTAATAAGAAATATAATTTGAGAACATGGATTTTACAGTGACCATAATAAATGGTTCAATATGTTATGAATAATTTAATTCAAAATAATATTTTATGGAAATAAATGTGTGCCAAACACAACATCAATACATTAATATATCATTGTTATTAAAATAATAAATAAATTCATGAATGTGAAAAATTGTTACAATTAATTGATACATTAAATTAATGTAATAAAAATTTTAATTTAATGAAACTAGAAACTTTATTCTTAATATTAATCCTCTTCGGTGGAATTACTTAATTAAAAAAATGATTCAATTAAAAAAATCACCAAACAATGAGAAGAATGTCATATTAAAATCATTGAAATAATATTCAACTGGGAATTTATTAATATAGGTTTTATTCATCTTTTTTTAAGGGAATACCATAGAGTGTCCTTTTCAAACCCTAAACTCCAATGAACCCCCCTCCCCACAAAGAGGTCATAATGCCCCATTTGGGAAGGAGATACTTCTATCCAATATGATAGAGCATCCCATTGGGTAACACTTCGATTAGGGATGGTTCAACATAGAAATTTGTTGGTCTGGTGAAGTGTGTCCATTCTGCCTAATCAGTGAGACACCGGGTGACCTGACAAGACGAGTGGTTCAGGGGAAGTGAAAATACCCCCAATAGTGGACTCCCAAGAATCTAACCCTAGACCTCGCCGAACATCATTTTTTCCATCGACACTACAACACTACGCCACTACCGATGTGGGAAATGAACACTAGGTTTTCTGGCCCAACGGGTTACAAGGTATAGGCGGTCCATCACCCACAACCAAGTGAATTTATGTACATCCCCAGTTGCAGGACCAAGTGTAACGACACCTAGGATTTCTGGCCTAATCCATAGGAGGGAGACGGTCCCACGAGAGGTTATAATGGCATATAGTGCGTGTCGCCTTGCAAGGAATCGAACCCAGAACCTCGAGGTGTAACGACCCAATATTTTCAATTGATGTTTCCTTCTTATAAATATGTCATATAATCACATGAAATCACAACAAAATAAAATACTAATTACTATGTGACCTTTGAACAAAATTTCGATACTTCTGTGTTTTGAATTTCGGAAACCTGACATACACAGTTGCGATCAGTAAGTAATTTGGAGTCTAATATAACCAACTTAATTTTTGGTGAATAGTAACATAAACTTATGAATAGTAATGTTATCCTTATGAATATTTTCACATCCTAATTAATTTTATACTTTCCTATGATAGTATATATATAAGATTCAATTGGATGTACGATATACCTATATCCGGGAATAAGAAAAATAAATGTTTTAAAATTGTTATTTTTTGAGTAAATTGTGATGTTAATTAAAAATTAAATTAATAATATTTATAATATTATTTTTGGAAAATGGATTTCAATTTTTGATTCTACACATCAAAAAATGGTTAGGGTGATTTTTTGTAAATTTTCTAAAATACAAGAATTTTTATGAATAGTTAAATACGATAATTTATAGTAAATGCTAAATAATGGATTTATTGAGTCATTGATGATTATAAGATGATGTAATCCCAATTGGTTCAAAATCACATACAGTTATTAATAATTTTGTTCAGCTAATAATCACTATTTTTGGTCTTGAGAGAAAATAATAAACTAAGGAATTGAATATTGTGAAAACCCTCCTCTCCTCCACTATAAATACCACCCCTCCTTACCTCTTCTCTTCACTCTTCTCAAGCCTTGTGAATTTCCTATATTTTATAAAAATATCTCCTAAATATCCTCCATAACATACAAAATCCCTTTATTATCTTCAAAAGGCCAAAACCACTCCTCTAAAGAGGCTCTCAAGGAAGGTTGATTCAGGAGGTAAAATTCTTCTGTTTTATTCTTTCATTTTTAAGCTCCTTTGTTATCTTTTCCTTAATAATATCTTCTAATAAAAATAGTATATAAACTCTAGTAACATACATGTACTGTAATTGTTTTATTGTAAAGGGATAATTCATTATCATCTCTCTTTTCCCCACCTTTTATTTCAAAGAAATCAAAACACTGTTTGAGAAGTGTTAATTTACCATATTCAAGGATGGCAGGTTATCAATTTCTATTACTATCATAAATTCTGGTCATGAAACCATTTTAATGGTAGAACCAGAATATTATATGTGTAATTCATCTTATTTTATAATCTGTAATCCTTATACACTCATGATGTAATATAATATTACAAAATAAGTTAATTGTGAGAAAAATCGCTAAAAATAATTCAAGCGTTTATCATCAAAGTATTATATAACGATTCACATTAACTCCAAATAACCAATTAAATTTTATTAACATTAAATCTTATGGATTTTAACAAAAAATTAAACCTTCAATTCTGGTAAAAAATTCTCATTTCACATGATTCTCTTTTCATGAACATAAGTATGTCAATCGTAAAAATCAAGAAAAAAAACAGACCCTAACAATGAAATTGAACCACTTAACCCATTAAAAAGGCCATTAATGAACATAAATAAGGTATAATGAAGAAATTAAATATATAATAGGTTCTTTTCATATTAATGAATAATCATAATTTTTTTATCAAGGTCATTAAAAACAAGTGGAGAACACCATCAGACTTAATGTAAGGGATCCTCTCCATTTCACTTTTATTAAAGAATGTCCTCTATGATATGACATTTTAGGTCAGGTATGACTTAACACCTCCCCGGTACTTCCCTCATGATTTATAATTAATGATAAAACCCTTTTTCTCTCATTAATCCCTATAAAGTACACCTGATTCTATGCCCATAATCTGTAAGGGATTCTACCCAAACCGCCTTTATTCCTTCGGGATTCCTTATCATCCTTTTACCAAAATGAATTTATCTTATCTTATTATATGAATCTTTTAAATTTAGTTTACATGTACCAAATTCAGTTATTAATACCCTTTCATCATTATATTTTGGGGAGATACATGTTTTTAAGTGATTCCCTCCTCAATAATTCCCGGTAAGCAAACCTGTTTTAAGGGAACTTCTTAAATTCTTACCTGATTTCAATTTCACTATATCATCTGTTTTAAGACACCATTGTCATTATAAAACCAGTCTTTTTATTATTTAAACCTTCTAGGTTCAATTCTATTTTTTATAAAGTACTGTCCCCTTTCCTATTTTAAAGGCTCTATAATATTTCCTTAAAACCTCTCAAAAATATTTTTATGCTTAAACTACTTAAATAATTTTCTTACATGTTGTCACATCTACTATAACTAACTTCTCATGAAACATGCTGATTTTACCTTATTAATTTCCATTTATTGTTTAGTTTATTTCATTCATGGACACTTTTATGATACACCCATTTGTTATGATTTATGTCATTATTATGGTACCCAATACTTTCCATGGGTAACCCTTTTGTTTATATATGATTCATTATGTATGATTCTTTATGTGGAAACCGTATTCATGTAATGTTAATATGGGTGCACCCAGATAGAACTCCAACTCATTGGGTATTGTTTAGTCTCATGAGACATTATGTGCGATGGTCTTGGTGGTTTTATTGGCTTGTGATGTTGTGTGTAACGATCTTGGTGGTTATCCTTAGCTTGTACTACTATGGGAACCAGACATTCCAGTTTGCCTTGACTTGTACAAAATTCTTGTTTTTTTCTGCCACATTACTATGACTCCATGTTTATATGATTCAATTTTTATATGTTATGATTTGATATGTTACATGCCTTTTTTATATAACCATTTCATGACTTCTATACCATGTGCTAATGCTTTCTTCTTATGGTTATTCCCTTACTAGTCTTTTAGCTCATCCCTTTTTTCAAGTTATCCCCTGGTTATCCTATATAGATGTAGGAGCACAATAGAAGATAGGAGCTCATTAGGGAGTTTAAATAAAAAAATTATAATGATTGATTATGTACATAGTCTTTGAATATAATAGACATTAAGATCCTTAGCTTGTACACTGATGTATTATTATTCATATAATCATGTAATGATATATGTAAAACGATAGGGTCACTGTAGTTGGTATTAGAGGATGGTCTAGTTATTTTTTGTGATTAGGAACAGATCACCTTAGTTAAAACCTTAAGGATAACACTATGTATAAGAAAACATCACTTAATTTTGGTAAGTATATAGTTGGTAGTTTATCAAGAAAATACATCCATGTATAGATACCAACAGGTAGAGGAGGATCTTGCACAAACATACCTAGGATTGAAAACTCTGACAAGGAGTTTTGGGCCTGACCTGGGGTATCTTGGTACATAACAATGGGACTTGCTGCACTCTTTTTTTGACACTACTAGGGGATATGATTTGGTAAATTCATGATCTTAGTACAAACCATTATTAAGGGAGTAAAATAAAATCCCATAAGAACATAAATTCATAAATAGATTGTGGATAACCTAGATTTAAACTTAAGGAATCACACGTTAATATATTCTCTTCTTTACATGTTAATCCATTTATGTTCAAGTGTTTTCTTTCTTATGTTCAATAACTAAGTATTCAATACCTCAAACTATATGTTATTTTTCATAGTTAATGGAGGAAAATATAAGAACACGATCCAACAACCAATGTGATAGGCAATGTGAAGACTACCTTATTGGTATGTCTGATATAATGAGAATGGGTGCTCAAAACATTGTACCAGTACTTGCTAAACTGGATCAAGTTATGAATAATTGCATGAATCATGTGGAACACCCTCCGACTCCAAGGAAATTGAATGTTTTTGTAGAATCCTTCATGAAGAAAAGGCCTCCCATGTTTAGTAGATCTTGTGATCCCCTCCTTGAGGAATAGTAGACTAACTCTATTGAAAAGATATTCTACATCCTCTAGTGCTCAGATGAAGAGAAAGTTGTACTATCGGTCTATCATTTTGATGGAGATTCTGATCAGTGGTGGAAACATATCAAGAATAAAAACTCAAAACAGTAAATTGATTCCATGGATTCAGAGGAATTCAAGAGGACATTTTTCAATACATTCCTCAAACCCACCATCTCAATATGGAAAGGGAGTTCCTCTATCTCAAGTAGAAGGAATATGAGTCAATCGGGGCGTATGTAGAAAACTTTACAAGGCATGCAAGGGATGCCTCTTGTATTCTTCATAAACACCACAATCAAGGTGGATCACTTCTTTAGTGGGATAAAATCGAGTCTACGGAAGGTGTTGGAGTCCGAGACTTCAACAGTTATTAGGGGATTATCTGTTGTGACCTCAAGGGTGAAATAGAGATTGGAGACTCTCAATGGTCTCGTGGGCCCGATGATAAGAAGCAAAAAAATGGAGAAAAAATATGTGGTTCAAAAAACAATTCCCATGACTGAAACAGCCTAAATATCCAACTTGTAAAATATGGGTGAAAAGGTATCTTGGAAACTATCTAAACAGAACAAAGAATTGTATCAAATACAAAAGAATGGGACAACTAGCCAAGAACTGGCAAAGGGATATGAAGAATCCCCCTAATGTGGAAGTATAAATGAAGGTTCAGATCAAAACTCTGCCTATAGTGTAGTTATACAACTCCAAGGAGCATAAGCATTATGAAAACAATTTCCTTAAACAAAGGGTTGTCGATGGAAATCAATAAAAACCTCTAAGAAAACAAGGAAGGTCTTATGCTATCCCTACTGCTGAGGGGGATATGGACAACTTTGTGGTTACAGGGACACTAGTTATTCATTCAAGAATGGAAAATATACTATTTGATTCTGGTTCAATGCATTCCTTCATATCTTTCATGATTAGTAGAACTATTTTAGCACCACCTCAAAATTTGGAGGATAAGTTATTTTTAGGATCGATGGATATAGAAATCATTTCGTCCATGGTTTATAACTCCTCCCCAGTTAATGTTTGTAGAATGAACCTCCCATCAAATCACTTTATACTTCCTTTAGTGGAGTTTGGATCTATTTTGGGCTTGGTCCGGCTATCCTTATACAAAGACAACATCAACTGTCAAGAAATGGATATCACAATTCACATCCGGAATTATCCTCCAATTATTTACAACTGTTAGGAGGAAGATGAATCTATTTTATAATAAGTGTCTCAATTGTGGATATTAATTCTTTATGAGAAATAATTTCTAGATCCATTGATTGAGACAAAGAAGAGAATCATGTTTTAAGACATGGTCATCATGAGGGGTTACACTAATGTATTCCTTGAAGATTTTCATGTTCTTCCTCCTGATTGAGATGTTGAGTTCTCAAATGAACTTATTTCAGTATATTTGCCTATATCAAAGACACATTATATAATGGACACTGTTGAGATGGAAAAGATGAAGAAGCAGTTACAAGAGAATCTAGACTAGGGTTTTAAATGCCTGAGTGCTTCACCATGCGGTGCGCCAGTCCTCTTTATCAAGAAGTATGGATCATTGCGCCTCTACATTGATTATCATGACCTCAATAAAATAACGATAAATAACATGTATCCCCTTCCACAGATAGATGACTTGTTTGATCATCTTTATGGAGCTAGTTATTTCTCTAAGGTGGACCTTTGGTCGAGATATCACCAATTAAAGGTGAGGAAGGAAGATATTCACAAGACTGCCTTTGGAACTATGTATGGACACTATGAGTTCATAGTGATGCCCTTTGGACCCACTAATGTTCCAGAAATTTTCATGGATTTAATGAATAGAGTCTTTTGAGATTGCCTCTAAAAGTTTTTGGTAGTATTTATTGATGATATTCTAATATACTCTAATAGAAAGGAGGAACATGAGGAGCATTTTAATACTATGTTAAGTACATTGTGATGGGATAATATGTATGAAAAGTAGAGTAAATGTGAGTTCTAGATAGAGGTAGTATCATTCGTGGGGCATGTTATAACCAGGAAAGGGATATCTGTGGACACATCCAAGACAAAGGAAATTGATGAGTGTCCCATGTAAACATATGGAAAGGAGATCCACAACATTCTAGGTCTATCCATGTATTATAGATGATTTTTGAAGATCTCCTCATGTTTTCCAAACCCAATGACCAAGATGACATGGAAGGGAGTAAATTTTGTCTGCAGTTAGGAATGTGAAGAATGTTTTAAGGAGTTGAAAAAGAGGCTTATCACTGTGCCAATACTCACACTCCCAACAAGTGGAGAACACTTTGTGATATATCGTGATTCTTCAAAGAAGGACATAGGTTTTCTGTTGATTAAAAATGATATGGTGATAGCCTATGCCTCAAGGTAGCTAAAAATACAGGAGAAAAACTATCCCATACATAATCTAGAATTGGAAACTATGATCTTTGCCTTGAAAATATAGCGGCATTATCTCTATGGAGAGAAGTGTGAGATATATACTGATCACAAGAGTCTCAAATATATATCCACTAAAAATAGATATTAATGTGTTCTAGTGAAGATGGATTGTTCTCATCAAGGATTATGACTGCTCAATCCACTACCATCCTGGTAAGGTAAAGAAGGTGGAAGATGCTCTAAGTAGAAAGGATCCTATAACCTTATTAATGATGAGAATTGAAAATAATCTGATCATCTTAGATTTTCAGTGGATGGACATGGGAATCATTATGGGAGGAACATCATAAATCTTTTCTAAAATGATTTCTCAACCACCCCTCATGGAGAAAATAAATGAATCTCAAAGAAAAAATGTGGAAATCCAAAAAAGGTTGGAAGCCATTAAAAATGGGAAATACATTGAGTTCATGATTGACAAGGATAGAGTTTTAAGATTTGGGTAAGGATTATTTGTACTATCTGATGTGAAGATAAAGAAGGATATTTTGAATGATTCACATTGTTCGACATTCTCTATTCACCCAGGGAGCATAAAGATGTTTCGAGATCTATGAGAAAACTTTTGGTGGGACAATATGAAAAGGGAGATTACTGAATATACTTCAAATAACCTAGTAAATCAGCAAGTGGAGGATGAGAGGAAAATGTCTAAGGGGATGATGCAACCACTACCAAAACCAACATTGAAGTGGGAGAACATTACCATAGACGTTTTCACTAGAATTATAAGGACATCAAGAGGAAGCAATGCTATATGGGTTATTATAGATCATGTTACAAAGACAGTTCACTTTATCATAATTTGAGAGAACTTCTCATTGGATCAACATTCATGGATATACATCAAATAAGTAGGAAGGATGCATAGAGTACCACTATTTATTATATCTGATAGAGATCATATATCCACTTTGATGTTATAGAAAAGTCTCCATCACGCTCAAAGCACTGAACTGAAATTCAGTATGTTCTATCATCCTCAAACAGATGGCCCGTCTGAGTGGACAATTCAGACACCGAATACATGTTGAGAGAATGTACTATGGAATTCATAGGATAATGGTCCCACCTTCTTTAACAAGTTAAATTCTCCTACAACAATAGTTTTCACTCGAGCATCTAAATGGCACTATACAAAACCCTTAATTGGAAAAGGTCCAGAATACTGGCATGTTGGGATGATATCGGTGAGCGTAAGATGCTAGGACCTGAAATGGTCGAAGAAATTGTGGAGAAGGTGAAAACCATTCAGTAATACATCAAGGTAGTATGAAGTCGATAAAAGAGTTATACAGACTATCATTGATGAGACCTTGTGTTCAAAGTTGGAGACATGGTATTTTTATGCATATCTCCATGGAAGAAGATCGTGTGGTTTGGGAAGAAATGAAAGTTAAGTCCCAAGTACATCAGTCCATTCGAGATTCTTGATCATGTTGGGGATATGGTATATAGACTCACAATTCCACCTACCATATCCAAAGTACACAATGACTTTCATGTATCCCTCTTAATGATGTATATGTCATACCCTTCACATGTACTCTCTTTAGAGGTGGTATAGTTGGAAAATGATCATTCTTATAAGGAGTATCCATTGATAATCTTGGATTGTAGAGATAAATTTCTACATGACAAGACTACTCACCTGGTCAAGGTACCTTGGAATAACCATAAGTACGAAGAGAACACAATATAATTAGAGGCGGAAATGAAGTAAAAGTACCCGCACCTGTTTATGGCCTAAAATGTGAAACAAAACTTCAGGGGAAAAATTTCATAAGGGGGGGATAATGTAACGACCCAAAATATTCAATAAAACATTCCTTCTTATAAATATTTCATATAATCACATGAAATCACAACACAATGAACTACTAAATACTATGTGACCATTGATAATTATTTGGACACTTCTGTGTTTTGAATTTCGATAATATGACATACACGGTTGCGATCAGTATGTTATTTGGAGTCCAATATGACCAACTTAATTTTTTGTGAATAGTAATATAACATTATGAATAATATTTCTACCCTTATGAATAAAGAAATACCCTAATTAATATTAAAATTACCTAGGATATTATATAAAAAATATTCAATTCGAATAATGATATACCTATATCTAGGAATAAAAAAAAATGTTTTAAAATTGTTATTCTTCGAGTAAATTGTGATTTTAATTAAAAATCAATGTTATCATATTTATAAAATTATTTTTGAAAAATGGATTTTATTATTCTATTCTAAACATCAAGAAATGGTTAGGGTAAATTTTTTTTAATTTTACTAAAATACATGAATATTTTATGAATAGTAAAATATGATAATTTACGATAAATGATAAATAATGGATTTATTAATTCACTGATGATGATATGCTAATGTAAGACCAACTGGTTCCAAATCACATGAATTTATTACTATTTTTTGTCATGGAATAATCACTATTTCTGGCCTTGAGATAATATAATAAACTAAAGAATTAAATATCCTAAAAACTCTCCTCTCCTCTACTTTAAATACCACCCCTTTTTCCACTTCTCTTTACTCCTCTCAAGCCTTGTTCCCGACATATAATCTACCAAAATATCTCCTAAATTTCAACCACCATGTATAAAATCCCTTAGAATCTTTAAATGACCAAATCCTCTCCCTTTAAGAGGCTCTCAAGGATGTTTGATTCAAGGTGTAAGCTTCTACTTTTATTTTCTTTCATTTTTAAGATATTTTGTTCTCTTTTCTTTTCTAACCTATAATCATCCAAATGGTATAGAAACTTCAGTAACATACATTTACTGGATTTTGTTTTTCTAATGGGATAATTCATTTTCATCTCTCCTTTCCCCACCTTTTATTTGAATGAAATGAAAACACCATTTGAGATGTGTCAATTTAGCACATTCAAGGACGACAGGTTATCAATTTATATTACTATCATCAATTATGGCCATGAAAAAAAATTTATAGTTGAAACAAACTATAATATGTTTATTTTATAATATTTAATGTTATTTAACCCTTATTCACATAGGATGGGAAATAATAATACAATACAAATTAATTGTGAGAAAAATCACTAAAATTAATTCAAGTGTTTATCATTAATGTTTTATATTATGATTCACCTTCACTATAAATAAAAAAAATGAATTATATAACCATGAAATATTATTTATGATCACTAAAAATATAATTTCACTTATAGAAAAACATTCTAATTTCACATGATTCTCCATTCATGAACACAAGTAAATAGTTTGTAAAAACCAAGAAAATAAATGGACCCAAATAATGAAATTGAACCACTTAACCCATTTAAAAGGCCATGAATGAACATAAAAAAGGTATAATAAATCAAATAAATTCTGGAGAGGTTCTATACTTATTAATTAATTAACCTATTTTTTCATGTCATTAAAAACAATTGTAGAACACCATCAGACATAAGGTAATGAATCCTCTCCATTTCACTTTTAGTCAAAAATATCTCAAAGCTATTTAATTTAATGTGTAAGAACTAAAGATGGGGTATGATTTTTCACCTCCCCCATACTTCCCTCATTATGTATATGGGATTATAAACCCATTTTTCTCTCATGATTTCCTCTTAAGTACACTCGATTCTATGCCGATAATATGTAAGAGATTCTACCCAAACCTCCTTTGTTCCTTCGGGATGCCTTATTATTATTTTAAAAAAATGAAGATATCTTATATTTTTATTTTCATCTTCTAAATTCTATCTACATGTACCAAATTCATTTATCAATACCCTTTCATCATTATCTATTGGGTATATACTTGTTTTTAATTGATTCTATCCTCAGTAATTCCTCATAAGAAAACCTATTTTTAGGGACCATCCTAAATTATTAAACTATTTCAAGTGAACTATATATTCTGTTTTAATCCAACATTGTATTTCTAAATTCAGTCTTTTTTATTATAAAAATCTTCTGGGTTCACTTCTGGATTTTATCAAGTGTTGTTCCATTTTCTATTTTAAAGGCTCTATAGTATTTCCTTAGAACCTCTCAAAAATGTTTTAATGATAACATTACTTAAATACTTTTTTTACTTGTTATCACATATAAATTACATCCCATCCTATGATACATGCCTATTTTCCCTTATGAATGTCCATGTATATTTTAGTTCCTTTATTTCATGGACACTTTTATTATACGCCCATTTGTTATGCTTTATGTCATGATTATGGTACACAATCCTTTCCATGGGTAACCCTTATGTTTATATATGATTGATTATGTATGATTCATTTTGTAGAAAACATATTAATGGAAAGATAATATGTTTGTTCCTAGATGGTTCTTCAATGCATTGGGTAATTTTTAGTCTCATGAGATGTTATGTGTGACGGCCTTGGAGGTTAGTCTTTTCTTGTGCAGCTATGTGCAACGGTCTTGGGGGTTAGCCTTGGCTTGTGATACTATGGGAAATTATCATGTTAGTTTGCCTTGAATCATATTAAATTATTTTTTTATGTTTCATCCGCATTATTATGACTCCATGTTTATATGAATCCAGGTTTATATGTTATGATTTCATATGTTACATAGCTTTTTTATATCTTCATGTCATGCCTTATATCCCATGTGCTAATGCTTTATTCTTATGGTTATTCCTTTACTGGGATTTTACCTCATCCCTTTGTTCATGTTATCCCCAGGTTATCCTATGCAGATGTATGATCACAATTGAAGATAGGATCTCATTATGAAGTTTAAATAAAAAGTTGTTTTTATAATGTTTGATTATGTACCTATTCTTTCAAGACACTAGGCATTGTGATCCTTGGATTTTACTCTAATGTATAATTATGCTTAAAATTGTGTAATGTAATATGTAAAAGGCTAGGGTTAATATATGGGGTTAAGAAGCCACCACTGTTAACCAACTCAATTGTGCCCCATGGGAAAATGTGCATTGGGTTTTCTAGACCAAGGGATTACAAGGTATATGTGGGCCATTACCCACCACCAAGAACCTTCATGTACTTCCCCAGCTGCAGGCCCCAGTGTAACGACACCCGGGCATTCAGTCCTGTTTCAAATGTGGTATGTGAGCCCATGAGATGTTATAATGGCATATAGTGCACATTTCCTTGAGAGGAATCAAACTTGGAACCTTGAGGCCAGGATGCCATCGTCGCTAACCTACTCACCTGTGCCCCATGGGCCAAATTACACTATGTTTTTGAGCCCAAGGGGTTACAATTTGTAGGCAATCCATCACCCACCACCAATCGCCTTTATGTACTTACCCAACCATTGGCCCAATTATAATGGAACCTTGGCTTTCAGGAAAGTTCCACATGGGTTATAGGGGCCCATGAGAGGTTATAATGGCATATACTATGTGTTTCCTTGTAAGGACTCGGACTCAGAACCTCAGGGTCAGTACGCCACAACCACTAACCATCTCACTCATGCCCCATGGGAAAAATGTACACTAGGATTTAGGCCTAGGGGGATACAAGGTATAGGCTGGCCATCACTCACCACCAAGTGCCATTATATGCATCCCCAACTGTAGGGCCAAGTGTGACGACACCTGGGATTTCAGGCTAGTTCCACACACGGTATAGGGGCCCACGAGAGGTTATAATGGTATATAATGTGTGTTTCCTTGAGAGGACTAGAATAAAAAACCTTACGGTTAGGATTCCACCCCCACTAACCAACTCACCTATTCCCCATGGGAAAAAGTACACTAGAATTTCAGGCCCATGGGGGTACAAGGTATAGGTGGGACATCACCCACCACTGAGAACCTTAATGTACTTCTCCAGCCACATGCCCATGTGTAACGACACCTGGGATTTCATGCCAGTTAAACACTGGGTATAGGGGACCATGATAGGTTATAATGGAAAATAATGTGTGTTACATTTCAAGGACATGATCCCGAAACCTCAGGGTCAGGACGCTACCACCACTAAACAACTCACCCATTCCCCATGGGTGAAAAGTACATTGGGTTTTTAGGCCCGAGGGGTTGCAATATATTGGTTGTTCATCACCCACCACTAAGAACATTTATGTAATTTCTTAGCTGCAAGTCCAATTGCAACAGAACCTGGGATTTTAGGTTATTTACACATGAGGTAGAGGGTCCCACGATAGGTTATAATGGCACATAGTGTGTGTTGCTTTGGGAGGAATCGAACCTGAATCCTTATGGTTAGTATGCCACGTCATCTATCCAATTCACCTGTGCCCTGTGGAAAAACGTAAATTGGTATTTCATCCCCAAGGGTTTACAATGTATATGTGGGCCATCACCCACCACCAATCACCTTTATGTACTTCCTCAGCTGAAGACCCAAGTGTAACGGTACCTGGGCTTTCAGACCAGTTCTACATGGGGTAGAGTTGACCATGATAGGTTCTAATGGCATATAGTGTGTGCCGTCATGCAAGGAATCGAACCCGGACCCTCAGGGTAAGGACGTCATCGTTGTTAACCAACTCACATGTGCCCCATGGGCTAAAAGTTCATTAGGATTTCAGGTCAAAGCTTTACAAGATATATGTGGGTCGTCACCCACCACTAAGCACCTTTATGTACTTCGCTAGCCACAGGCCCAAGTGTAATAGAACCTAAGCTTGTAGGCTAGTTCACTAATGGGTGGAGGGTCCCATGAGAGGTTATAATGGCATATAGTTCTTTTAGACTTGTAAGGACTCAAACCCGGAACCTCAGTGTTAGGATTCCACCACTACTAACCAACTCACCCATGCCCCATGGGTGAAAAGTACACTGGAGTTTTGGCCCATGTAGTTATAAGGTATCTGCAGTTCATTACCCACCACCAAGAGTCTTTATGTACTTTCCCACTCACAAGCCCAAGTGTAAAGTCACCTGGGATTTCAGGCCAGTTCCACATGGAGTATAGGGGTCACGAGGGGCTATAATGTCATATAGTGCACATTTCCTTATGGGGACTAAAACCTAGAACCTCATGGTCAAGACACCACCACTACTAACCAAATCACATGTTCCCACACAAGAGGTTATAATGGAATAATATTTTTAATTTAGGTTGTATTACTCTTACAAAAAATTAATAATTATGAATTTTATAATTAATATATACATATTATGTATTTGTAATATTGATTTGAGTATAAAACAATGTGTCAAGAACCAACCTTTCTTCCCTGGTAACCCAATAACAGATCTGGTCTTGTCATATCCTGAAGGGTGTTCCTGATCCCTACAGGACGGTGACTAGAAACTAGCATCATAGAAACTAAATGTTAGAATTTTTTCCTCAAACACTGCTAAAGTAAAAGAGGCAAGACAGTATGTATTACAAAAGAGTATCCACTGTGAATAATGTATGAGAATTCAAATGGGTGTTAAAGCCCAAAGTACTACAACCAAAGTACCAAAATAGGGAAAACAACTAAAGTCCTAAGGTCCACAACTCACCATGTCTAGGCCCAATACCAGAGTCCACTGCCAAGAGACCCCTATTCCTTACTCGAACCTGGAAAGAGATAATATGAAAACAGCCAAAGGAACAAGTAGGGTTTAATCCAAATCCCAATAGGATTTCACCAAAGATTCCATAACAAGATGTTGATATCAAATTAACCAATAATTAGATTTCAATTTTCAAATAAATAGGTTTGGAATTTCAAAAACATATATAATCAAATCATTTATAACGATTCTAATGATGGAAATAATTTTCCATCTCAAGGAATTTAACATTATTCAAAGTGTGCTTACACAAATAAATCTTTTCCCAAAAAGGATTAAATAAAAACTTTTCTATAAAAATGTTTATATAAATTGTCAAGGAATGCAAAATAGTATATAAAAATAGAATATACATTTGAAATACAAATGATCTAGAAAAATTGGCATGTTCTAAATAGGAATGATTTTTATTGGATATAGGGACCCAAAACCATGAAACATGAAGTATTTACATTCACCCCTTCATCCCTAAGTCATAGGTGATTAATCACCATCGCCTAAGGAATGAAGATTTTTGGATACGAGGTTTTATAAAGTTGTATGTTGTAAAATGTTTACCAACATAATACACTAACTTCCTAAGTATTTCACGAGATCATGTTAAAATAATGATGTGAAATTTATTTCAAGACTTCATAAAATAAAATTAAATCCCATCCGCCATTTCAAATATTTCAATTTCTTATTTAAAAATCATAATGGGGTTTTAATAAAAAAAATGTTCCTTTTCACCATGACGAATCCCTTATGTTTCATTGAAAAATATTTATGCCACTATTATAAAAACAAGAATTTAAAACCAACTAATTAAATTTCCCAATACAATTACCAATTAAATCTTATAAGTTAATTATCATACAATTCAATCAATTACAACAAAAACCCCAAATTCACTAGAATTAGGGTTTTCCGAATTTTCCATCCAAAAAAATTTCCCAATTAAATTCAAATTTTTATTTGATTCAATATACATAAAAACCAAAACATATAATAAATAATTTAAATCTCACCAATTTCCAATTCCTTTCCAAAAAAAGCATTTTTTTCTCAAAATCCTCAAATCAACAGAATTGGGGTTTTCTAACAACTAATTTAATTCCATATAATCTAAATGATAGAAATTTCATATGAATTCAAAAAAATGAAATTTAAATAAAGAAATTATTTGTTAATATAATTATTCCATCATAAAGGAACCACCTACCTTGAGATTAATGAATCTCCAATAACCAAACCCTAGTTGGGATTTGTCAATGATGAATGAAAATCAGAAAATCTAGGGAAAAAGGATAAAACAAAGTTTTATTGACCCAAAAATAGAGGGTATTATATAGGTAAATAAACATAAGTATCCATGGAACCCTAATGAGAAAGAGAGAGAGATCACAAGAGATCAATAATAGGAGAATAAAACTAACTCGAATAGGATCGAATAATATTGGTCTAGAATCAGATCGCTTCCAAG
The DNA here is from genome assembly GCA_963277665.1 of Viscum album. Lineage (NCBI taxonomy): Eukaryota > Viridiplantae > Streptophyta > Magnoliopsida > Santalales > Viscaceae > Viscum > Viscum album. The sequence goes on from OY728139.1 coordinate 1,104,766,263, forward strand.
AGAGGTCTAAGGGGACAAGAGTCCTCTTTATGATATCTATGATATGGAAAAAATTATTTTGGTCCATGGTGGCCCATTGGGGACTTATAGTAGGGGTTTTGGAAAATTTTAATAAAATTTATGATATCTTAAAATCCTATACGTTTGGTTTCCATGGCAGACCCACATGGTTACACCAAACCATGTGACCTGGATGTGATCCCATTTTCAATTAGCCTCACAATTTCTACTAATAGTTAATAGGGATTGACAAACCATGTTGTAATAGTGAAATTTCGACTTTCTAGGTTTTCTTGGTTTTCATTAATGGGGTTCATGATTTGGTAAAACCATGCACCAATCATTCACTAACCTAGAAAATTACAAACTTTTAAATTGTCACCCCATAACAACCCCAAATGAAACCCAACCAATGATCGGAAAAAATAGGGGTTAAAGAATACTTGAAAACAGTAATGAGATGTTACAACCTCCCCACAATAGAAGTTTTTTATCTCTAGAAATTCTATGAAGAAGATTCCATGACAAAGCGTTGAGTCCACTACTCTCTCATCAATATCTCCTTCTCTCAAGTCTCATGAGAATAAGAAATGTGCTTCCATAGAATATAAACCAAACATATCATCCTAAAATAAAGTACCTTGGTCTCAGAAACAACTATCAGGACTGGCCATTTAGTCACAGATAAATTAGGTTCGACTTAAAGATGACCCCATATCAAAACATGAAATTTATGAGGTAGATACATCCAGAGGGTAGATACATAAAACACATTATGTAACAACATCAGTTATAGTGGAAGTGATAAAATTTATAAAAATTTCCCCACCTACTTTACAACATTAAAAGTTCCCAAAAAATGGGGAGCAAGCCTCCACTAACTCCTAAGCCATCGACGGCCCAACTGGTGTGAAACATTCAAGAACTCCTAGTCAGTGACGGATAAATCAAATGATCTATGACAATGAACAACATAATAATTATATCATCTCTATTCCATAATATGTATTTAATAAATGAACTTTTCCTTTGTAGATGTCTCTAACACCAAAATTATTCCAACCAAGGAACTTTCCCCAATTTCAAACAAATAAAATGAATATTTTCAATTATGTCCATTCAAAGCCTCAAAAGAAGCCATCCAAATTAATGACTGGTAACTATTTTAATAAGAAAACCAAACTATCCCCAAATGACCATTCCATGCCCCACAAAATTTGACAAAACAATCACAAGGACTATTCTCAAGAATATGTATACCTATCCAAATTGAATAATTGATCCCTATTAGATACTATAAGAGATCTAACACCATGAAAATTAATTATCTCTTTCACATATATATTTCTAAACTCCTCAACTATGGATGTATAAAAAATGGGTATAAAGTGACCTGACTTTGTCAGTGTGTCGATCAGAACCCATATCAAATTATTCTTTCTTTGGTTATGACGAAACCCAATCAAATTGTCCACAGATATCTAATCCCACTTATAAGTTGGTATTGGAAGTGGTTGTAATAAATCTGAATCCTTCTGGTGATCATCCTTTTCCTCTTGGTATGTATAGTAGTGAGAGAAAAAATTAGAAATAAATCGCCTTAGAATAGGACACTAGAACTGGAAGCACATATTATAAAACATCTTATTGGTTCTGTGGTTCACTACTGACTGTTAATTAAAAAAATTATCCACCAATGATTTATGTGCCTCTAGTGGCACAATATAGATATTTTTGTAACACAAAACATCATATTTTGATAACAACCAATGAGAAACCATCTCCCCACCATAAAGAGAGTCTCTAATGAAAAAGAACTCATCGTAAAGTAGCTGATCCTATAGAGTAATTTTGATATGATAAGATGTCAACATAATTCTCACCAAGGATGCCTTAAACCATTTATTATGAACTCTAATATGAAACTGTGAAAAGAGATCCATCAAATTCTACTCTTATGAAGATTCATTCATAGATTGGGTTGGATGTTTCTGGCGTAAATAATATGCAATGACATTCCCTTACCCCATGGAATATGTGTTGTTAATGTTGAAATACTATATCTATTTAACCCAAATACTCTAGAAGATATTCAAATATTTATTAGAATACAATACTCAATCTTTTTTGTTAGAAAACATGATAAACCATTATTCGTAAAGGTAATTTATCCAACTCTCAAGCGCATGCATCACAGTAGCGAGTTTAAGGTCATGGGTTAAATAATTATTTTATTTTTGTCTATGATGATGAGATCCATAATAAATTACAATTTTACATTGCATAATAAAAAAACACAAACCTAAACCTGATTCATTAGAGAATACCACATAGCACTTCCCATCCATTGGAAAGGGTTAACACCAATATAGTAGTCAAAATATGTTTCAGATCAAAAACATATATATGAAATTTATCATTACAAGAATTATTATATCCATTCTGAGTTAGTGTATTCATCAGAGGAGCCAACTTTTAGAAGTCCTTAATGAACTGGTGATAATAACAAGTTGGGACTAAGTAGCTCTAAATCTCGAAAAAATTATATAGTTGTTACCATTTTTTTAAATCATTCAATTTCTCAGGGACAATATAAATATATTTTTTTGATACCACATATCCTAAAATTTTCATTTCTTGAATCCAAAAATTTCACTTTGATAGTTTGGAATATAGTCAGTGATTTATTAGAAAACATAAAACTATTCTTAGATAATGCACATGATCCTCCTCAGACATAGAGTAAATGAGGATATCATCCACAAGGAAAACTACAAAAGTATACATATACTATTGTAAAATAATTTTCTTTAATTCCATGAAAACTATGAGAGTATTGGTTAGACTAAAGGGAATAACAGGGTAACCATAATGATAGAACCTACTCCGAAATTTTGATTTCTGATGTTCAGATTCCTTTATTATCAACGGATGGAAACTGAAGGGGAGATCAACCTTTAAGAACCACTCAATGATTCTTGATTCATATCAAATGTAAACACTAATATTATATTCCACAACTCCAAAAAAATAAGTTCTGACCCTACTCGACCTTGGGCCACATTCTCCTTGAAAGACACGAGACACATCACTGGGTGTAGTAAAGGATACCCATCAAAGATAACAATCAGTCCAGGAATTATTGGGAATGATCCAACCCATCCCAAATATTAATTAAAGATTTTTCATGTTTAGAACCATATTACCTCATGAAATATCAACATTCTATGGAGAGAATATACAAGCGATACTATGAAGACCCTCCTCTCACTTTGTACTAAGTGGTGTAGTTATATCCATTTCACGAGATAAAAACTCTATTTTAAGGATTAGATTATTAACAAAAAAGGATGAAATAAATCAATGATACACACCAGTATAAATAAAATAGTCACTAATGAATAATCTATAGTTATGTAACCACTCACAGTCACTAGACCCATATCTACTTCCTCTAGAGACTCTTCCACTACATGAAGTAGATTTATTCTAGATGATTGTGGCTTGAAACCTTTTGTCTGTGAAGTATCTGATTGAGCCATATATTTAGAAGGTGTGGATGATCCCATTACACTATGTGTAGTATAATAGATATTGAAGAACCTCTATATGTGAACCTATAATTTTCAAGAGCCAAATATTTTGGCACATTAGTGAAACCCCTCTCTAAATTTCTTATATTACACACTGGTAACAGACCAAAAGAAAAATTCCATTCACTAAAGAAGAACTAGAATGAACATTATTTTGAGAACTTCCATGTTAGTCATCATTATTTCTCTTTACCTAAGAGGAATACACACTTTCACAAGGAGAGAAAGAAACTCCTGAAAACCCTAACATTCCTGCAAGTTCCATCTCGACCATCAACTCTCTATCTAGTACATCAGCATAACAAGGCATTTTCAGTATGAAAACATGATAATGAATATCCTGATGAAGTCCAACCTTAATCATTCAATCCTTCATATTCTTAACCAATACAATATCATGTGAGAAATGCACGAGCTTAGAAAAATTATTTTCACAAGATTTTATGGTCTTTTTAGACTACTCTTGTCTGAATAACATAGAATTACTGGCCTACAACATTTATTCTGGATTTTTAGTTAATTAAAAGAACACTTAGGTCATTTAAATCTATTCCCTCATGCTTATTTTCCTTTAAAATAGAGTCCCACCATCTTCTGCTTGGTCCTTCTAGCGTAAAGGTTCCACACATCACTTTGATCTAATTGGGTGTGTCAAAGAACCCAAACAATCACTCAGAACTACTCAACCATTCCTTAACCATTTATGGTTATTTTTATCCTTTAATGAGTGTTGGATTTTGGTGAAGGAACTCTTCATAACTGACTTTCAGAATATCCCTATGATGTTCTATCTCTAGAGCTAAAACGAGAACTAGTGGTGGTTTTTATCCTTGATCTTGGATAATATGAATGATGACATCAACTAGATTTGGGTCCATGAGGGGATTAGATGGTGGAGGTTCAGCAGCAACATCCTCCTAGATCTGATTCATATGTCTTAATGGATGCATGATGATACACAACATCACCAGGAAACAAGGAAGACATTCGGTTACACTCATAAAGAGAAACAATGGAAATTAATCACAACAGGTTGAACGAAAATTAATTTTATTTCAACACATGAAAATGAAAACATTGAAAAGAACAGAACTAATCTAAAAGATGTATTTCCCAAACCAACTATAGTGATATAAGGTTCATTTCGGTGCGTTTTGGCCATGAACTCAATCACAACGACCTCCTATGTCCCAATATTTTTTTTAAAATTCATTATTATGTCAAGGGAAATCTTAAAATCCCTTTGATATCAGTTTTTTAAGAAACAATCTTGGTACCCTAGTAACATGATAACTGATACGTCCATGATATACCTAGAAGGATGTTCCTGATCAACATGGGACAATGACTAGAACATGGAATCACAAAATTTAATGTGGAAAATGTTTTGTCTCAAACATTGGGGAAGTAAAAGAGATAAGGTAGTATAAATTACAAAAGAAACTCCATTGTGATTAATGTACCTAAATTAAAATAAGAATTAATCCCCAATTAATTAAAACCAAATTACCAAAACATGGAAAACAACCCAAGTACCAAGGGACACAACTCACCAAGTCAAAGGTTTAACATCTAGTTCTGCCACCAAGAGATCCATTTTCCTTACTCGAACCTAGAATGAGATAATCTACGAACACCTGAAGGCATATGTAGTCCGTAGGTTAAATCCTAGAAGTATTTCACATATTATTTCATAATAAGATGAAAATATCAAAATAACCAATAATGTGATTTAAATTTTCAAATAAATAGGATTGGAATTTCAAAATAATATTTAAACGAACCAAATTTTATAATTAAAAAGACTAAAATACTTTATAAATTCATGCCTTGAATTTCAAATGAAGGAAATAATTTTAAAACTATAGAATTTAACTTTAATCAAAAGGGGTTTACACAAATGGAACATTTCACAAAATTAATTAAATAAAAATGTTATATAAAATAGTTTATATAAATTCTCATGGAATGTAAAGATGTTTTTGACCACAACATATAAAATTTAAATACAAACAAGCTAGAAACATGTTCATGTTATAAATAGGTATGAGAGTTCCATGTTATAGGGGGCCAATAGTGTGAAATCATAAGAATGCACATGTTCCCCTTTGGACCTATAGAAAAGGGTATTAATCATCATCTTCTAAGGAATGATTTTTTGCTAATGTAATGTTTTAGAATTCTATAAGTAATAAAGTGTTGTTAAAAATGGACCACTAACTACCTATTTCTTGCATGTTATTATGTATAAACAATGATTGTCAATTTATTTCAAGGCTTCTTAAAATACAATTATATTCTAACCCCGATTTCAAATATTCCAATTTCCTCTTTAAAATACACAATGATAATTTAATAAAAAAACATTCTTTTTCACCATTATGAAACCCTAAGTATTCCATAAAAATATTATAGCCATTATTTCACAAACAAGTATTTGAAACCAATTCCTAAAATTTTTCAATCTTATTTCCATCTAATTCCTACAATTTAATTTTGATACAATTCCATCAATTTCCCCACACACCCTAAATTGACTAGATTTGGGGTTTTTCAAAATTTTACCAAAACCAAATTCCAAAATTTACTTCAACAATTTAATTTATTAAATTTTCATCAAAACAAAAATTAATTTTAACAATTTAAATCCAACCAATTTCAAATTCCATGCAATAATCCGTTTATTTTTTAAAAAACCCACTTCATTGGAATTGGGGTTTTACAACAACCAATTGAAAGACAAAAAACAAAAAATCCAAAAAACATCAATTAAATTAATTAAATTTAATTTTAAAAAATTAAATTAGCTTTAATATAAATTAGGTATCGAAACTAAATAACCTACCTTGGGATCAACAAATATCAAATCCCCAAACAATAGTGAGGATTCATCAATGAAGAGGGACGATTATGGAATTTGAGAAACAAGGATAAAACATTAGTTTATTTTCCCAAAGTAGAGGATATCATATCCATAAATAATCACAAGGATTCATTGAACCCCAATGAGAATGAGAGAGAACATGGGAGATCAAGAATTGGAGAAAGAAACTAACCAGAAGAGGATCAACTGATGTTCACCTATCGTCAGATCGCTTTTGATAGGTGTATGGGGGGATATGAATCCTTTGTGAAAGATATAAGGTTGGGAGAATATTATGTTGGTCAAAGAAGGTTTATCTAGGACATATAATAGGGGTTCAATAATTTTTTATAAAATTTGGGATCACATAAAACCATATACGGACAGTTTCTATGGTAGACCCTCATGGTTAGAACCAACAGTGCGGCTTAGTCATGTGCCTGTTTTAAATGTGATCCGAAATTTCTACTAATAGGGATTAGGGATTCAATAACCAAGCACTAACCATGGAAAATACCACTACCTTGGGTTTCATGGTTATTTTTTGATATGCCGCGTGGATTGGGAAATTCATGTGTCGACCGTTCACTAACATAGAAAATTCCTAAATTTTGAATTTTCAACCTAATATAACCCCAAATGAAACCCAACCAAAAAGTGATAAAATGAGGGCTCTTTTGATACATAAAAATAGTAACAAGATGTTATGAAATGAATTTATAGACATTTATTATTTAAAATTACCACATAAAAAAAGGCCTGTCTAAAAAATATTACTGAGAGTTTAAAATTCTCACTAACCTAATACATCAAATGAAATTGTTAGACTAATATAGATAACATGAATCTAATTAACTAAAATCATAAATTAATTGGTTAGTGGTTCATCCAATATACTCGTTGTTGGAATGTTCTCAATTATATAAGAGAGTCTAAAATAAGTTTTATAGGAAACAAGTATTTTATATGAAAATACTCTGAACAATAATTACTCATCATGTTTTTATATAATTTTGATGTCATAATACATCACAACTAGACTTCATATGTTTTCAACAATAGTCATATTCTTTTAAAACAAGAAATACTCATAATTCATAGTAAAATTAGCCATAAATTTTCATTTTTTACACTTCTAAGAAATAATATTTCTCATGAACTAACCTAGTCTAACCCTAATCCATGTTTTTAAGTTGGTACATGGTAAAACCTAAGGGACAATCTCAATTATCTCCAGATGGAACCAATCTCCCCAAAATGTAATAGTAACTAGTTAAAATGGGTTTTACCAATAAGTAATATAAATTCAAAAGTGTAATTATAATGTAATTATATCATTTTGTGTCCATGTATTGGAAAACCATGAACAATCAAGATAATAAATTTAATTATAATATTGAACAAAATACGTACAACTATTTAAATAACAATATAAATTGAAAAATAAAAAATTTGGAAATATGGTGTGGTCAAAAAAAATTGTAACATAAAAAATGAATAAAAATACCATTTAGATATATCCAAGTGTCCATATGGTGTCAATATTTCCAAATACTCAAACACATTCTATGAAAGCTCTAACATAAGAAATCCAAAATAAGAAACTCTATGATTTTATAATATGAACCAAAAAAACTAGTCGACTGGTGACACAGAGTGTTTCTTGTAGGGTTTAAACATAAATATCTTAGTATGATTCTATTGAAGAGTTTGTAAATTTTGTTTTACAAAAACATTCATGAAATGATATTTTAAAATAAAATATTTAAAAATAGTTTTTTATAATTCATTTAAAAAAACTCGTAAACAACTATAAAATTACTTCACAAAAACAAAATGATTCTCCAAAATAAAATATTATCTTTCCTTTTTAAAATTAATTTCGAAATGTATCTCCAAAAAAAATTCTAAACCATTTAAAAAAACATTGTATATAAACAACCCAATATACTAATATAACACATGATGCCCATATATATAACTATGCAGTTGGAAACATTATTGGGGAACTAAATAAATAAATATAAAATGGTGATAAGATAGTGGAATGAATAACTAAATAACTAATATATAACATATGAAAATATATCAAAAATAAAATTGATAAACATAAGATGCGTATAGAATATTGAATAGAAATACTAGATAACAAGTAAAGGAACATTCTTGTATAAAAATATAGGACTCGAGGAATATATATCATAATCATGATAAATAATGAATGTAAATAAAAGTATCTATAATCATGTAAGACTCATATAAAAAATTGGTATAATATTAGATATAGTTTGGTATAATCATTGGTCATCCTATCGATGGATTTCTCATGTAGAACCAACCATCTTACTATCAACATTATCTTTAGTGGAACTCTTTGTTTCTAGATGATACAATTTTTTCTCATTGGGACAAGTATAGAAATTGTGTCTCAATATCTCACTAATTTTGGTTGGATCCCCATGATACAAGTATAAAAATCGGGTAGGTAAGGGGGTGTGTTATATTAGTCACACACACAAGTAAAAATCCAGTAGTATAAATATCCAAATATCACACCTCAACCCATCCTTGTATAAACTTCTTAAAAAATCCAAATTAAATAAAAATAAGCATCATATGATATCGTGTTCTATAATCAAGATCATATAAAACAATGTTTTATGTTGTTTAAATTAAGGGTGTATCTAAATTGATGTAATTCACCACTTTTAGTAAAGTGTGAAAAGGTCAATAATGACACAGTTTAAAGATATCATTTTAATCCTCCTTTTTAGAAATTAGTTTGAAATCATTTTTTATTTAAAATAGCCTTTTTAACTATAGTTAAATGTGTTTTATTTAATTTTATTTCATTTCATGAATAATACAATTCAACATTTTATAATAACAGACATCAATTATAATCATAATTCACATGTGAACAACAAATTAAGAAACCAAATCAACTAATAAAACCCATTAAATATAAATATATCGACTAAAAATGACTTCAAACTCTTATATAAATTCACACAAAAAATAACATAAATGATTAATCTATTGTTAATATTTAAACATTAAAAATAGAGTAATTGTTTAAACACAAAACATTAAAATTATTTTTCTAAAATTATTATATGATTTTTAAAGATAAAGAACACATTTTAAAATCAATAATTTATTACTAATATTATTAACTCTAATATTAATATTCATCAAGATTTATCAAAAGTGCCAACTTTTTTTTTGAAACATCCATTTAAGAACGATCAATAAAAATATAGAGATTTGAGAAAATAAATATCATCTAAACTCCAACCATATTTTAAAGAAATGTAAAGTAGGGGTGTTAATCAAGGACTAAGGCTATGTGAACCAAATTCTCAATCATAAGATATTTCATCTTCGATAATCAAAACAGAAAATTTGTAATCAATTAAATTTTATTAATGTACTGAAATTCCTACAAAAGAAACAATATATATATTACATTCTACTCTACGATAAGAATCAAACACCACCAGCTAGTGTGACTTTCATTTACAAAGAAGGAGATATTAAAGAAAAAATATTAATGGAGTAATAAAGTGATAAATTTTGTGTGTGATGAGAGAGGTGATAAGGCATAAAATACCTGCTATGTATGCATATCCCGAGACAAAGGACTCCCCATTCCCATAATTATAATTTTTTCTATTTTTAATTTCATCTCATTTCTATTTATCTTACCCTATTCTCCTTTATTTTCCACTATTTTGCATTAAACCCCCTATTTCCCACCATCCATCAATTATTCTTTACTACTTCCTTTTCATACAGTGCGACCACACTGCCACTAACTTCATCTTCATTATTTCATTCAAAATTAATCATTATCAAAATTATTTCTCATATTAAATTTTCACATATATATATATATATATCATTATACTAAATATAAAACAATAAATTTTATCAAATTTAGATAATAACAATAATAATTAAATTACAAATTCATTTTGTATTTTGACTTGTAAACTCTAATAATTATAATCACAATGATGATTATGAGGATGATGATAACCAAAAATTTCTATTCTAGTATTATATTCCCCAATATAAATAATAGTAACAATAATAATATTAATATATCCATTATTAGCTTTAACCACCCAACAAATATTCATATACAATAAAATTTCAATATTCAATATAAAAACATAAAAAAATCATTAAATTTTAATGTAATAACGTTATTCCCATTAGATCAAAAATAATAATTAAGAAACATGATATAGTACAATATCCTGACCCAAAAAAATTCTATTCTCAGATTGTTTTGAGGACATATAAGAAAAGAAACCATTCAATAAAACACTAAAAATGAAATATATTTAACTCTGAATACTGGATCCACATAAGATTAAAGATCATCAATCAACGTAATGGTGGGGTTCCCCCACCGTAGAAGAGGATTCATATTGCATCGAAACAAAATACAATGAATACAAAAACCAATCCTAATATATGAATATAAATAACTTCAAAATAAAAACATAATGAATAAAAAATCAAAAATATAAAATACCCAAAATTAAAAGTATCATTTCAGACAAACCAAAATATATTATACCAAACATATCATATAAAATATTTTAACATTAAAAGCATAAATAATTTTTAACATAAAAATTATTCCTCTAAAAATCGAAACCATATATCTAAAAAATGATAATAATATCCCATTAATGAAGAGTTTAGTCATTTTAAAATATTACATGTAACAATTTATAAAAATCCTCATGAAAATGATACATCCAATATCCATCTCTCAAAACTGAAACCAACAGTTTCAGTTATAAAAATAAAAAATATCCTTCCTTATTTATGTTTTCCATAAAATAGTAATCTGGAAAACAATCCTTCTCATCAACCAAATAATTCTTTACCAATTTAGAGAAATTAGTATTTTGGAAATAACAACCATAAAATTGATTAAATAGATAATTTAAATAAAATATTGTGAAAATGAATAAAATTAAAATTACTTATATCAACCAATTACTGGGTAAAACATTAAATATCCATAGATTTCAAAATATATCAGTGAGTAAAAAATCATTAGTCCCTTGAAAAATGAGTTTCCACTAAAAAAGTCATTTTTTAGTAATAAAATATATCTAGTGATGATTGAATTAATGTAATCCTTTCTACATTATATAGATTCCGACCGCAAATCCAAATATTCATGTTTAGGGACCCAACACAAAAGATAATTCATATATGATAAAAATCATAATAATTCCATAAACAAAATTTTATGAAACAATCATACATATAGTAAACATAATTCATTGGTGAAAATATTTTATACAACATTAAAAGGGTTAAATATTGAAAATACTACCACCACTCTAATTCTATATTAATTTTTTCCCTATTGTATCTAAAAATTCGAAATGATTTTTTATTTTTTTAAAATTACGGATCATGTTTGGTAATAAAAAAATTAATTTATAACCCAAACATGGAATAAGAAAATAAAAATTATTTTAATAAAGTGATTTTAATTTTTTCATAGTCCATGCTCTAAGAAGTTATACTTTAAAATTAGAACACGAATAGTTAAAATATAAATATGAAATGAAATAAAATCATGAAACAAAAATAAAGGAAGAAAATTAGTTTAATACATATAAAATGTAAACTAAATAAATGAATAAGTAACTCAAAATCATATAAAAATAATTAATATTAATTAAAATATATCTCCATGATCAACATGAATCAAAAAACCTGAAGGAGGTAAAACACCATACCATTCGGATATGCATAGTTTATATGAAAAGAATATAGCCAGTAAACTCTAAACATATTTCCCATGGGTTCTCCATCCAAAAATATTCAATGTTGGAATCATATACATAATTAATGATAAATTATTATTCAAACTAAAATCACACACTCCCAACTGACTTGGGAAACTAATGGTTCATCACTGAGAGTGTTATTTAGGAACCCTTCCATACATACCTCTTCAATTTTGATAGTCATATCTCACATTTACCTTTATTAAAAAAATAATATAAGACCATACTATTTTATTATACAATTGTTTCATCAAAAACAAGGATTACATGGATCTGGGAATTTGAGTCGATCTGTGGAAAGTCCCCAAACATCCTACTGAATTTCTTGGGCTGAAAAATAATGATATCATCATATGCTAACTAGTGGGAATGATTTAATCTATTAATTAATATAAATAAATTTTTTTATTTTTACTAAATATGAAACATAATGTGTATATTCATATGATATTAACACATATTGAATATATTAAATTTAATTAAAATAGTCAAAAGATGAGACAAAAATAATGTAAATTCATTTATCAATAGAAAAATAGAAAATTAGAAAACAAATTGGACAAGACAACTACAATATAAAAATCAGATGAAATACATGCCTATTATCTCCAAGAAATCATGTGGTCACTCCCTAGATGAAGAATCAGAAAAAATACAAAAATCTTTTGGAAGGAATACCAAAAAAATACCTATATGACACTAGATTATAATCATGTAAAATAATTCAATCTATAGACACTATGTGGTGTATGGAAATAATAAAAATAAACCACACAATAATATTTTGATAAGGAGTCCATGAATATAATTTTTAAAAATATTCTTAAAATAAATTTTTAGAATAATTTATTTTCAAAAGGGTTTTTTCTAATAATTTATGAAAACAAAATCATCAAAATATATAAAATTACTTCTTGAATACCATATAATTCTTTAAATAAAATTTTTTAACATTCCATTTCATAAAGAATTTTGAAATTCCCCTATAAAAACCTATTTTTTTAATACTTTAAAAACAACGCAACTTACAAAAATAAAACACTAAATATATAAATACAACTATATACATGGACACGTAAAGGCAAAAATAAATAAATCCATATTAAACAGTGTAAAAAAAATTAAGAACCATCAATGAATAACTGCTAAATAAAATATACAGTTAAATAAATAATAAATGTGATAAAAACATTACATACTAAATGTAGAAAGAAATTAAAGAAACACATTAGTGTATTATTAATGTAAAATGGTTGAGGATTCATAGAAAAAATTTCATAATCAAGGGATGTAAAGAAAAAAATCATAGTTTATTTAATTATGGGGAACTACAAAATAGCCAGTGAGACAATCATAGATTTAATTTGGAGGATTCATTTCCTTATATATCAATATATTTTCATTTAATAACCAACTATATTAATCCCAACTTGCCTAACTAGTAGAACTCCTATACTCTTTACTATTATTAATCTATATGATAAATGTCTATCTCATCAAGATATGTATAGAAACTATCTCGTAATCGATCACTAATACACCTAGGATTCCCAAGATACTACTAACATGATATTGGGTGGAAGGGTTTCTAATATACAAAAGTCACACAATAATAATAAACAAAAAATAAAAACATACCACTAACATACTTAAACCCACAATCATACACTCATCTCACTAAATTCACCCCTTAAATTCTAATAAAATCATTAATAGTCCTATTCAATCATAAAAGTCATATAAAATCATGTTTCAAGTAGAATAATTCCAATGTTTAACTCAATTTATGAATACCATAAAACGTAAATTGAGAAATTGTCATACACAACAAAATTTCAAAAAACAATTGAAACCTTCTTCTCAGAATCCATTTTTAAATCAAGATGATATCATAAATTACTTTTTGAACTATAATAAAATGAGTTTAATTTAAATCTCACATTAACATAAAGAATACATATACCGAAAAATAATTTAATAACATACACAAATTATAAACATAATTCATCTTTAAAAAACACTTTAATAAATTAAGTCAAATAACCAAAACCAGATATACAATAAGATAATTACCAAAAAATATTTTAAACACTTTTATAAATTCATAAAAAAGGTAACGACCCAAAACATCACACAATTATCCAAAAATCCACATTATTAATACCATAAGAAATTTATTAAAAATCGAGAATGATAAATCATTAATATAAAACATATAATAATTGTTAAGGTATAATAACCCCTTTTAAAATCAATTATATACTCTTGAAAGCATTTACACACATAAACTATGTCACTAGAATATTAAAAAAATGAAAAAACTTTAGATAAAACAATTTTGGGACCCTCATACACAACAGGGGATGTTGATAAAAGTAATGGAATGGAAATACCATATTTTTTCAACTAAAATCAAAATTTATTTTTTTGATCTTCCTATAAGGAAGAGTCAATTGATTCCTAAATTGTAATAGATTATCCTTTTGATAATTAAAATGAAAAATTCAAATTTTAATATATTTGTATACAATAGTAAAATGAGTATAAAAAAATATTAATGAGTACCTTATATTCATCGAGAAAAATCTTATTCCACACCACTTTGGTTATCAAAAAGTGGTCTAGGAGGGTTGTATTAAACACACTTATATTTTGGAGGTGAAGGGTTCAATTCATGGGATCCTGCCCTTAGCATAATTTCTCCAACCCCAAATCCACTCATCTTATTGGGTCACTCGGTTCCAAAATGGGTGGGCTTTGAGGTTCAAACCACCTATGCAAAATAATTTATATTTCAAACCATCTTAGTATGGGTTGTCACACTCTAGGATTATCTTGTATCTTGTCTATCATTGGTTCTTTTCTAGAAGGGGAACCCTCTAGGGTGACCTTTTAATGGGGAGGGTGGTTCTAGGTGTAGAGGGTTCGAAATGGCCACTCCTAGGGATATACTTTTATGAATAAAAATATAACGTCGCCAATAACATTTCATTACAATCTATAATGATTTAAATTTTAAATAATTAAATGTAAATGATTAAGGGATAGATAGAGTGGAGAAAGAGAGAGAGAGGAGGGATAGAGGAACCCCTGATCCATTGGTGTGCCTATTCCTCTTAGAGGGACTACCCCTTTTCCCATTTTTTTTGTTTTTTATTTGTAATTGTGCGTGTTTTCCTTTTCTTTATTTTTAATTAATTTTATGTTTTTTTAATTTCCCCTCTAGTGCATCATACCCACTTTTCCCAACACCTCTTCATGTTTATCATGTCCCCTATATGTACAGTTCTATCTATGCCCGTACTCACTTCATCTTTATTATTATTATTATTATTATTTTAAGCTGATCAGCATCATTAAAATTTCCCATTTTATTATTTATTATATTTAATAATTTAAATATAATCACACAATAAATAGAATAACCCACCACACAAAATTGAAACAATGATTGTAATACTAGTAATATTGAATTTGTATTTCCCTTTTTGAAACAATTGGAATTAAAATAAAATTTATAACAATAATAATAATTTCTCGTTTCAATTTTATATTATTATTTACCATCATAAATAATAATGATAATAAAAAAATAAAAAAAATTATTATGATTAATAATATTAATAATATTAATAATATAACATTTTTTGTTTTAGCCACTTAATAAATATTTACATATGACAATATTAACATTATTATGTTGAATGAACGTAAAAAATTCTTTAAATTTTAAAAAATTAAAAATTATATCATTATAAGAAATATTATAATTTTAAAACATGATTTTTTACAGATCATCCCACTATCATAAAAAAATCATATTTATATTTTTCACAGTCATTGAATTGGAAAAAATCAGATTAAAAAATAAAACCAATGTCCAGAAGTTGATCAGAACTCTTAGAGGACGGTTTTATTATCTTATTCTAATACACGATTAGCTTATTTACTATTTTATATAAAAAAATATCTGTATTACTCATGTATATCCTTAGAACATTAGTAACAAAATAAATAGCAGTGCGAATAAAATCGTGATTATAGATAATATTTCCAATTGATGCACCACATGGGTCATTTTTTATCTTTTTTATTCAAAAACATGGTTCAATACAAGTGTAGAAAGAACATACACTAAATTATATGAGTATATTACAAATATATCATTTCTATGAAAACAAATAAAAACCATATGATCTATCTTAGTGAATTTTTATGAAAAAACCCAATGGTTTTTCATATCACAATGCTTTTTAATTTTGT